>JANHMN010000007.1:59959002-60047182 GCA_030674055.1 Rhabdomys pumilio
AAACTGTTGGCAAGACCCTATTGATGAAGGTAACATAACTCATTGAACATGAAGAAGTGGAATTGGTGCCTACCTATAGCCTTCACCAACTAGTGTTCAAGGTACTCGAAAGTACTCTACACTCTACCACAAAAGAAAGCTAACTAGTAACCCATCTGGAAACCCTGAAATCTACAATGGTGATCCATCTGTATTAAACAATGGTGCAATAGTGACACAAAAGTTGTCAGGAATAACGGACCACTATCAGATTAGATTTAAGACCCACTCCATGAGATGAAAACCCTGCCTAACATTGCTCAGGTACCAAGAACTTGAGAGTAAATGGGCTATGGACCTGGGGAAGACAAAATACTACTGTCTTGCTAAAGGAACATAGCAATAAAATGACTCCTAACAGCATTCTGCTATATTCATAGATCATTCTTGCTCAGCCATCATCAGAGAAGCTTCCTCCTTCAATACACTGGAACAAGTACAGAGACTGACAACTAGACAAAGTCCAAAGAGTAACAGACCTTGGAATACTCAATCCTAAATGGGATGTCTCCACCAAATTCCTCTTCTCAGGACTCAGTGAACCTTACAGAAGAGGAGGCACAAATATTGTTAGAGCCAGTGGGGATAGAAGACACCAACAAAACAAAGCCACCTAAACACAGCAAGACTGATGCACGTGCACTTACATACTCACAGAGACTGGGTCAGCATACAGAGGCCTGCATATGTCAAACTCAGATGGGTCCCAGTGCTGAGCAAAAACAAGCTGCTATTTATAACCTAGAAGCAATCTCCAAGTAACAACTGCTTACAAAAGAAAATTAGTTTTCTCCAATGGAGCTCACTGGGTATACAAACCACACTCAAGGGCAGGCCCTACGCCCAGCAGTAGATAGCCAACACAAAACATTCTCGATGGTATCTTTGGAGGCTTTTGTCTCATAATTCTTTGTCTGAGTATGTTTTTTGTTTTTTAACCTCACACATCTTTTCTTACATATTATGGTTGTGTTTTGTGGGATTTATCTGTGTACAAGTATGTATGTCTCTGTATCTGTATGTGTTCCCACCCATTTTGTCCATTTTTTTATTTGCTTTGTTCTATTATGGTTAGTTTTTCTGTTTGTTTGTTTGTTTGTTTGTTTTTAGTTTTCTCTTTTCTGAGAGAAAGAGTGAGGATTTGGTGGGACTTGGAGAAAATCTGGCAAGACTTGAGGAGAAAAAAACAATGATCAGACAAAATCTATTTTCAACAGAAATTAAAATTATTAAAAAAGTTATATGGTAACCACGTCTCCCCCAAACAGAGTAATTTGGGACCTGCTGGGACCCAGGAACTCGCTCAAGGCCAGTGGCCCTGGATCCTTCTAGGCCACACCTGCACCTGGAGCAGCCCTAAGGCTTCAGCTCTGCACCCAACCAGCCAAAACCCAGAGGAGGCTGGACTCCCAGGATTTCTAACACATCCAGGAATGTAGGTGAGTAAGCTGCAACCCCCAACCCCAAAAGGGAGTAATTTGAGACCCACTGGGACCCCAGAATTCTCTCAAGGCTAGTGGCACAGGACCCTTCCTATCTGTGCCTGTACCTGGAGCAGCCCTAATGCTTCAACTCTGTACCCAAACCCTCAAAACCCAAAGGAGGCTGGACTCCCAGGAGCTCTAACACACATGAACATAGGATAATAGGATCACAGAATCTCAGGAGCTTGGACACACCAGGATTTCAGGAGTCCAGAAGCAGCCTGACTCCCAAGAGCTATCACAACCAGAGTCTCAGGATCACAGAGACAGCTGAGCTCTGAGGAGTTCTGACACAACCAAGATAACAGGACAGACAGGCTCCAGTCATATATAGTGAGTGAAGGTAGCACTAGAAATAACCAGATGGCGAAAGCCAAGCACAAGAACATAAGCAACAGAAACAAAAATTACTTGGCATCATCAGAACCTAATTCTCCCACCATTGCAAATCCTGAATACCCGATGACACCAGAAAAGCAAGATTCATATTTAAAAATCACTTCTCAGGATGATAATAAAAGACTTTAAGAAGGATATAAATAACCCCCTCAAAGAAATACAGAACACATGTAAACAGGTAGAAGCTCTTAAAGAGGAAACACAAAAAAAATCCCTTAAAGGATTATAAGAAAACACAACCAAATAGGTAAAGGAATTGAACAAAATGATTCAAGACATAAAAATGAATGTAGAAACAATAAAGAAATCACAAAGGGAGACTAACCAGGAGATAGAAAACCTAAAAAAAAAAAAAGACCAGGAGACATGGATACAAGCATCAGCAACAGAATACGAAAGACAGAAGAAAGAATCTCAAGTGCAGAAGATACCATAGAAAACACTGATGTACCTGTCAAAGAAAATACAAAATGCAAAACATCCAGAAAATCCAGGACACAATGAGAAGACCAAACCTAAGGATAACAGGTATAGAAGAAAGCAAAGATTCCCAACTTAAAGGGCCAGTAAATATTCAACAAAATTGTAGAAGAAAACTTCCCTAACCTAAAGAAAGAGATGACTATTAACATATAAGAAGCCTACAGAACTCCAAATAGACTAGATCAGAAAAGAAATACCCCTTATCACATAATAATCAAAACATCAAATGCCCAAAACAAAGGAAGAATATTAAAAGCAGTAAGCGGAAAAGCTCAAGTAGTATATAAAGGCAGACATAAGAATTACACCAGACATCTCACCAGAGACTATAAAAGCCAGAAGATCCTGGACAGATGTCATACAGATTCTAAGAGAACACAAATGCCAGCCCAGGCTACTATACCCAACAAAACTCTCAATTACCATAGATGGAGAAACCAAGGTATTTCATGAAAAAAAAATTTACACAATTATCTTTCCACAAATCCAGCTCTACGAAGGATAATAGAGAAAAACCACCAACACAAGGAGGGAAATTATACCCTAGAAAGAGCAAGAAAGTAATCCTCTTCCAACAAACCCAAAAGAAGATATCCAAACAAATATAACTCCACCTATAATAAGAAAAATTTCAGGAACCAACAATCACTTCTCCTTAATATATATTTCTTAACATCAATAGAGTCAATTCCCCAATAAAAAGACATAGACTAACAGACCAGATATGTAAACAGGACCCAACATCTTGCTGCATACAGGAAACCTACCTCAGTGACAATGACAGACATTACCTCAGAATAAAAGGCTGAAAAACAATTTTCCAAGCAAATGGTCCCAAGAAACAAGCTGGAGTAGTCATTCTAATATTGAATAAAATCGACTTTCGACCAGAAGTTATCAAGAAAGGTAAGAATGGACACTTCATACTCATCCAAGGAAGATTCAACCAAGATAAAATCTCAATTCAGAACATCTATGCACCAAATGCAAGGGCACCCACATTCATAAAAAAAAAAAAAAAAAAAAACTTTGCTAAATCTCAAAGCACACATTGTACCTCACACAATAATAGTGGGGGATTTCAACACCCCACTCTCAGCAATAAACAGTTCATGGAATCAGAAATTAAACAGAGACACAGTAAAACTAAAAAAAGTTATAAACCAAATGGGTTTAGCAGATATTTAAAACTAAAAGAAGTTATAAACCAAATGGATTTAGCATATATTTATAGAACATTTCATCCAAAAACAAAAGAATATATCTTCTTGTCAGCACCTCATGGTATCTTCTCCAAAATTGACCATATAATTGGTCACAAAACAGGCCTCAATGGATACAAGAAAATTGAAATAATCCCATGTATCATATCAGATCACTACAGGCTAAGGCTGGTCTTCAATATTGATAAAATCAATGGAAAGCCCACATACACATGGAAACTAAACAATGATCTACTGAATGACAACTTAAATTAAAATTTAAGGTCAGGAAAAAATTAAAAAAAAAAAATTAAAGACTTTTTAGAATTTAATGAAAATGAGGACACATCATACCAAAACTTGTGGGACACAATGAAAGCAGTGCTAAGAGGAAAACTCCTAGCTCTAAGTGCCTACAAAAAGAAACTGGAGAGAGTACATACTAGCAGCTTGACATCACACCTAAGAGCTCTAAAACAAAAAGAAGCAAAGGCACCCAAGAGGAGTACAAGGCAGAAAAGAATCAAACTCAGGGCTGAAAACAACCAAGTAGAAACAAAAAGAATCAATAAAAAAAATCAACAAAACCAGGAGCTGGTTCTTTGAGAAAATCAATTAGATAAACCCTTAGCCAGACTAACCAGAGTGGAAAGAGACATTATGCAAAGTAATAAAATCAGAACTGAAAAGAGAGACATAACAACAGAAACTGAGGAAATTAAAAAAATTCATCAGATCCTACTACAAAAGCCTATATTCAACAAAACTGGAAAATCTGGATGAAATGAACAATTTGCTAGACAGATACGAAGACACCAAAGTTAAATTAGGATCAGATAGTCCTATAGCCCCTAAAATAAATAGCAGCAGTCATTAAAAGTCTCCCTACGGAAAAAAAAAAAAAAAAAAGCCAGGACCAGATGGTTTTACTGTAGAATTCTATCAGACCTTCAAGGAAGACCTAATACCAATTCTCTATAAACTATTTCACAAAAACAGATGGAACACTACCAAATTTGTTCTATGAAGCCACAATTATGCTCATACCTAAACCAAACAAAGACCAAACAATGAAAGAGAACTTCAGACCAATCTCTCTTATGAAGATCGATACAAAAATACTCAATAAAATTCTGAATCCAAGAACACATCAAAACAATCATCCATCATCATCAAGTAGGCTTTATCCCAGGAATGCAGGGATGGTTCAATGTTTGGAAATCCACCAATGTAATCCACTATATAAACAAACTCAAAGAAAAAAACCACATGATCATCTCACTAGATGCTGAGAAAGCATTTGACAAAATTTAACACCCCTTCATGGTAAAAGCCTTGAAAGAACAGGTATCCAAGGCCCATACCTAAACACAGTAAAAGCACTATACAGCAAACCAGTAGCCAACATCAAACTAAATAAAGAGAAACTTGAAGCAATCCCACTAAAATCAGGGACTACACAAGGCTGCCCACTCTCTCCCTATCTATTCAATATTGTACTTGAAGTCCTAGCAAGAGCAATTAGGCAACAAAAGGAGATGAAAGGAAAACAAATTGAAAAGGAAGAAGTTAAAATCTTACTATTTGCAGATGATATGATAGTATACATAAGTGACCGCAAAACTTCCACCAAAGAACTCCTAACCCTGATTAACAACTTCAGCAAAGTGGCTAGATATAAAATTAACTCAAACAAATCAGCAGCCTTCCTCTATTTAAAGGATAAGTAGGCTGAGAAAGAAATTAGAAAAATGACACCCTTCACAATAGTCACAAATAACATAAAATACCTTGGTGTGAATCTAACCAAGCAAGCAACAGATCTGTATGACAATAACTTCAAGTCCTTGAAGAAAGAAATTGATGAAGACTTCAGAAGATGTAAAGATCTCTCATGCTCATGGATTGGAAGGATTAATATAGTAAAAATGGCTATATTGCCTAAAGCAATGTACAGATTCAATGCAATCCCCATCAAAATTCCAACTCAGATCTTCACAGAGATAGAAAAAGCAATTTGCAGATTTACTTGGAATTAAAAAAAAAATCCAGGATAGCAAAAAGTATTCTCAACAATAAAAGAACATTTTGAAAAAAATCACCATCCCTGATCTCGAGCTATACTACACAGCAGTAGTGATAAAAACTGCATAGTATTGGCACAGACATAGGCCAGAAAATCAATAGATTAGAATCAAAGTCCCAGAAATGAACCCACATACTTATAGTCACTTGATCCTTGACAAAGGAGCTAAAAGCATTCAGTGAAAAAAAAAGACAGCATTTTCAATGGGTGGTGCTGGTTGAACTGGAGGTCAGCATGTAGAAAAATGTAAATCGATCCATTCTTATCCCCTTTTACAAAACTCAAGTCCAAGTGGATCAAGGACATCCATATAAAACCAGACACACTGAAACTAATAGAGGAGAAAGTGGGGAAGAGCCTCAAACACATGAACACAGGGCAAAAGTTTCTGAACAGGACGCCAATGGCTTAGGCTCTAAGATCAAGTATTGACAAATGGGCTTCCGGTCTGGGCCCTAACACAGAACAGATAGATCCCAGGTGGCAGGTCTGCCCCCAATCTCACAGAACCTAGAGGAAGCCGGCTTTCTAGGAGCTCTAACCCTGGCAGTACCTTAGGTCAGAAGTCAGCAACGCCTGCCCCAAACAGGGAGTAACTGTGACCCACTGGGAACCAGGAATTCACTCCTGGCCTGGAGCACTGGTTTTTTCTGATCTGGGCCTGGGAACTGAGCAGATCTTGGACCCCAGCTCTAACACCAGTAGTAACACCCACCCCACATAGTTCTGATACAACCAAGATAACAGGAAAGACAGGCTCAAGTCAGACAGTGAGTGCAGGTAGCACTAAGGAGATCCAGATGGCAAAAGGCAAGTGCAAGAACATAAGCATCAGCAACCCAGGGTACTTGGCATCATTAGAACCTAGTTCTCCCACACTAGAAAGTCCTGAATTCCCCATATCACCAGGAATGAAAGATTCAGATTTAAAATCACTTCTAATGATCATTGCACTCATTCTTTGCCAGAGTGCTCTTGTGGAAGAATTAATTATATTTGTTATTTGTTGGCTTTCCCTTCCTCCACACTTCACTAGTCACATCTGGAAACATCCCTGGTATTCCCCTGCCTCAGTCTTCACACCTCCACTCTACTTCCTAAGACCTCTAGGTTCTGGGTCTCCATCCAATGCCCCACCTGGTCACACCCAGGGAACTACCAGACTCCTAGCAGGTCCTGTCTACATCCCTGAGCCAATACCAGTTATCTTCTTCCTTGAGATCAGTTACAGAAATCTTACAGGTTCCATGCTGTGTTCCAAGTTCCTCTCTAGCCGCTAGCTACTTCTACCTTCTGAGCACTCAAAATCTATGTTCCTCATGTCCCCATCCCCAGCCTGTGCCTTCTGCAGGGGACTTCTGCCTCCCTTCTAACTGGTTACCTCTTAGAAATCAGCCTCCTCCAGCCCACACATAACCTTTCCCTTTTCTTCCTTGGCTATCTAGGGCCCTGAAAGCTCATTTCCCTGCACATTTCCACTTTCTGGGTTTCATCTCTGCTTTCAAGTATACTTGGCATTCAACACATGGCTTAGTACCTTCTAGATACTGGGTCACTATAGAAAACAACATACATTTTTATAAATAACTAAACAATAATCTTTCAAAAAGCAAAAAATAATTCTTACAAATATTAAAAAGAAAAAAAAAACATTCTAGTCTGGGAAGTATACCACAAAAAAGAAATCCAAACTAAACAGACTCCACTTTATCAGAGCATGGTGATGCACACCTACATTCCTGTCATCTAGGAGGCTGAGGCAGAAGGATGATGAATTTAGGGCCAGCTTAAAATATATATGGAGACATTGTCTTTCCAACACATACACAAGCAAAGAAGGAAAGAAGGAAGGGAGGGAGGGGGGAAAGAAAGGAGGAAGGGAGGAAGGAAGGAAGGAAGGAAGGAAGGAAGGAAGGAGAGAGAGAGAGGGAAAGGAAGGAAGGAAGGAAGGAAGGAAGGAAGGAAGGAAGGAAGGAAGGATAAAAGACAAGATGTCTCCTTGTGCACTGAAGTGTCCTTAGGGTGGCCTTGTCCTGCACTATCCCCCACCACCACTGCCCTGCATTGTACACACAACCCTCAAGGCATTACCACAAGAACCTCTAACAGTCTTGTCACTAGCAACAACTCAGCTTGCAGCTGGACTCTCTACCCTCCAGAGTATCCTCTTTCTCCACCTCTCTTTTCCTTTCCAAAACCTCACTCCACTTCCTTCTGCCAAACTTGTCCCTCTTCTGACCTGAAGACACATTAGATATCTGTCCTGGATTTCCAGGTCTGCCACCTCTCTCTACAGTGCCACGCTGTTTCCTCAAGTATAGTCTTAACTTCTCTCTCTCTCTCTCTCTCTCTCTCTCTCTCTCTCTCTCTCTTTCTCTCTCTCCCTCCCTCCCTCCCTCTCTCCCTTCTTTCCTCCCCCTCTCTCTCTCTCTCTGTGAGTGTGTGTGTTTGTGTGTGTCTGTATCTGTGTATGTGTCTGTGTGTCTCTATGTACATCATGTGTGTATGTGTTCCCATGTGTGCTAGTACACATGGAGAGCAGGTAGATATTGGGTATCTTTTTCAATCCCTTCTACATCCCTTTTTTCTAAGACAATGGCCTTCACTGAATTTGGAGCTATCTGATTGACTATTTACTCCCAAAAATCTCTGAAGACCCACCTGTCTCTGACTCCTCCCCAACACTAAGACCCCCCGCTCAAGCATGGAACACCACAACCGACTTTCACATAAGTGCTGGAGATCACAACTTAGGTCCTCACACTTCAACACAAGTACCTTGCCCATTAAGCCCTTTTTCCATCCCTGACCTTGAACTCTTCATTTCAAGCAAGACTCCTGTTCTCTGTTCCTCAGGTCATTAACTGATGACATGAGACTATTGAAGTGGGTAAGTGGATGCCCACTGACTGCTGCTGTTGCTTCTTCTTCTCCTCTTCCTCCTCCTCCTCCTTCTCCTCCTCCTCCTCCTCCTCTTTCTCCTCCTTCTCCTTCTCCCCCTCCCCCTCCCCCTCCCTCTCCCCGTCTCCCTATTCCTCTTCCTCTTTCATGAACTTAATATGCACTAATATGATCACTTATGTCATTTAACATCAGACAGAATAGAAAAATGGCACTGGACTCAACTCTGTGTCAGCAATGACATTAACACCTCAAATGGCTAGACTCGTAGTGTGACAGAAGAGCTATCTTGCCTGTTCAGGTCCAGTGTACCTCCTATTTTACTGAGAACCTCCTGGTTCTACCCTGATCTACTCTATGGAACAGAGTGTGCTCTAATGAGGAAACTGAAGCATCACTCTCAACAATAGCCATTCCTGAGTAAAATATAAAAACTAAAAATTAATTTTCTAATGATGTTTCATGTATAGTATATTAATTTAGCATCTGTGACCCAGAACAGCAAAATACACAGAAATCCAGATAAGGGTTTCATTCATTGAAAATTCATTACTTTCTCCAACTATGAAATGTCAGAACAATTGCATCTTCAAACATAACTCAATTGCATATTCCAGAAGAAGCAGAAAGAGATTTGATTTAATGTCCTTAAGCATGTCTCCACATAGTGATATTTTACTGAGCAGCCTAATGTATTCTTCCATATGTAATACTTAGTGTTTGGCAGTACAGTCCATGTTCATAGACAGCTTGAATTGGAAATAAAAATTTAGGTCTATAGATAGAGATATAAGTCTCACCTACATAACAATTTTAGGCTTCAGTTACAATATCAGTGTTCACTTTGGCCCTCTATTCCTCACTTTTTAATGTTTCAATCCAAAAGATTAGTCAGTTTCTAGGTTCAACGAAACATTCCTATTACAAGAAGAAAGGCAATGAGCAGACTAGAGCTAGTCCTCCCCATATCTCTCCAAAGAGCCAGATCTCAGTATCTTGAGGGCTGCCTTTCCCAGTAGAGGACAGGAAGCCCCATTCTCAAGCTGCCCTAGCACCAGGGAAGGAAAGCCAGAATGTATGCACAGCACACATGTCCCCAGGGAGATCTTGTGTGTTACAGTCTCCTCTTATTTAGTCTTCTCAACTACTCTTTAAAACACATGTCACCTTACCTACCTTCTTTGAGGCTCAAAAAAATTCTGCTGCATGCCCTGTGTCTGTCAGCTAACCTGAAGCCCTGAACTCAAACTATTTAATATCAAGTTCTCAGTCCTTCCAGTACACCAGTTGCCATGACGTCACTGAACGAAGCCAAGTTTAATTCCGTGCCTCTAAACACTGACCAATAAAGCCTTGCGCTACACAAAGCTATATTACCTTTACTTACCAATGAAGCAGCCTGGCCTCAATGTGCCCATCCCACAGCCAGCACTCACTCAGTGATCCACTCAGTCTTTTACAGACACGAGTTGAATATCTACCATGCCTATGTCAAGGTTCATCTAGATATGGGGCAGCACATTGGTTAATACATATACTGTCTCCAGCCTTCAGGTTTCAGCTGACATGCCTCCATGTGGGTTTTATTCCCCAACATCTTCTCTCCTCTCCCCTTTCCTCTCACCCACAGTATTCTCCTTCAGCAAATATACTGATCAGTAGAATAATTTGCATTGTGTTGTGAGATTGCATTAAAAAAAAAAAAAAACAATAGTCCTTCTGGTCTGGGCCCAAGCACTGAGCAG
The DNA here is from genome assembly GCA_030674055.1 of Rhabdomys pumilio. Lineage (NCBI taxonomy): Eukaryota > Metazoa > Chordata > Mammalia > Rodentia > Muridae > Rhabdomys > Rhabdomys pumilio. The sequence goes on from JANHMN010000007.1 coordinate 59,969,342, forward strand.
ATCCCAGACAGCAGCTCTGCCCACAATCTCACAGAACCCAGAGGAAGGGTCTTCCAGGAGCTCTAACTCAGGCAGTATCGTAGGTAAAAGAAAGCAACACGAGGCCCAAACAGGGAGTAACTGGGACCCACTAGGACCCAGGAAGTCACTACTGGCCTGGAGCACTGATTCCTTCCTGTCCACACTTGAGCACTGAGTAGACCTTGAGCCACAGCTCTAACCCCAGTAGTAACACCCACCCCACATAGTTCTGATACAACCAAAACAATAGGAAAGACAGGCCCCAGTCAGAGACAGGGCAGGTAGCACTAAGGAGATCCAGATGGCAAAAGGCAAGTGCAAGAACATAAGCATCAGCAACCCAGGGTACTTGGCATCATTAGAAACTAGTTTCCCCACACTAGAAAGTCCTAAAGTACCCATATCACCAGGAAAGCAAGACGCAGATTTAAAATCACTTCTAATGATGATGATAGAGGACTTTAAGAAGGATATAAATAACTCAAAGAATTTGGGGAGAACACAAGTAAACAAGTAGAAGCCCTTAAAGAGGAAACACAAAAATCCCTTAAAGAATTACAAGAGAACAAAACCAAACAGGTGAATGAATTGAATAAAACCATCCAGGAAATAAAAATGGAAGTAAAAACAATAAAGAAATCTCAAAGGGAGACTACCCTGGAGATAGAAAACCTAAAAAAAGATCAGGAGTCATAGATGCAAGCATCACAAACAGAATACAAGAGATAGAAGAGAAAATCTCAGGTGCAGAAGACACCATTGAAAATATTGACACAACTGTCAAAGAAAACACAAAATGCAAAAAGTTCTTAATACAAAATATCCAGGAAATCCAGGACACAATGAGAAGGCCAAATCTAAGGATAATAGGTATAAATGAGAGTGAAGATTTCCAACTTAAAAAGCCAATAAATATCTTCAACAAAATTATAGAAGAAAACTTCCCTAACCTAAAGAAAGAGATGCCCATAAACATACAAGAAACCTACAGAATGCCAATTAGACTAGACCAGAAAAGAAATACCTCCCGTCACATAATATTCAAAACACCAAATGCACAAAACAAAGAAACAATATTAAATGCAGTAAGGGAAAAAGCCAAGTAACATATAAAGGCAGACCTATCAGAATTACACAAGACTTTTCACCAGATACTATAAAAGCAAGAAGATCCTGGACAGATGTCATACACACCCTAAGAGAACACAAATGCCAGGCCAAGCTACTATACCCAGCAAAACCCTCAATTACCATAGATGGAGAAATCAAAATATTCCATGACAAAACCAAATTTACATAATATCTTTCCACAAACCCCACATTACAAAGAATAATAACAGGAAAGCTCCAATACAAGGAGGGAAATTATACCCTAGAAAGAACAAGCAAGTAATCCTCTTCCAACAAATCCAAAAGAAGATAGCCACACAAAGATAATTCTACCTCTAATAACTAAAATAACAGGATGCTACAATCATTGTGCCTTAATATCTCTTAACATCAATAGACTCAATTCCCCAATAAAAAGACATAGGCTAATGGACTGGATGCGTAAACAGGACCCAGCATTTTGCTGCATACAGGAAACCCACCTCAGTGACAAAAACAGACACTACCTTAGAGTAAAAGGCTGAAAAATAATTTTTTAAGCAAATGGTCCTAAGAAACAAGCTGGAGTAGCCATTCTAAAACATCCAGCCTGAGAACACAAAGGAAGGGACTCATGGCTCCACCCGTATAGGGAGAGGAGGGTAGCCTTGTCAGGCATCAGTGTAAGTGGAGGGCCTTGGTGCCTAAAAGTTTGGCTTCCCTAGTGTTGGGGAATACGAGAGCAGGGAGGCAGGAATGGGACAATGGTGGGAGCACACCCTAATAGAAACTCCCAGAATTATATGGATTAGACATGACAGAGGCAGGCTACCAGAAGACTAGATTTCAGAATTCAAACAAAAAATTATCTTGATACTAAAATTTGTTTTGAGAATTGTATACTGCAAAATACACAGCCTTGGTGTATCTACTCATCAAGCAAGCTGAGCAAACCTGCTTGAACCTCTGATGTCCTGGAATTCCAGCTGGATGCAGTAAAGACATAGTGTCAGAGGCTTATCAATTTACTCTTCCCTCTGCCCCTCTTCTAATATCTCAATGTGCATAATCAGCTTGAAGAAGTTAATGAAGAGTTGGTGCCCGTTCCCTGGGCTTGAGAACTGAGGTGGTTAATATTGGGCTGTCTTTCTAAGGAAAAGTAGTGGTTTTGTTGAAACAGGGAAGATTAGCTAGGATTTATTGCATAGCCATAACCTATTGGTAGAAATATGTATAATTGTTATCAAGATGAAGTTATAATTTCTTAAATGGTACAAAATTTACTTAGATTTCAAATTTAATGTTTTCATTGGTACGAGCTTCTTATTAATATAAAAGTGAAATTAATATTGTTATTCTCATAGGCATTATGCCTATATAACACATTTAGGTATACAAGGCTTAGACTCAGTCCTTCTTTAGCTTTTTTAACTGATTTGAGATGGTTAGCCTGTGAGTTAAGGGCCTATAGCAAATTCATTAGAAATAGTTGAGAGGAATTAACAGACAACAGTCCAGATTGCCTTACATGGATAATTGGTTTTCAAAACGTCAGAAGTCCACAGAATTGACATTACAAACATTTCTGTATTAATGTCCATTTTGATTAGAGACCTGTCTGCTCCTGACAGCTTCCTGTCTTGGATTCTAAGATGAAATTGAGCATCTTTGGAGTTACTCCAGTTGTGGCGAGATAGCCACTAGGCAAGAATTGTCTCTTTTCATCTACAGACAAAATATTGTCCAGAAAAGGACACGCTTGCGGAATAGTCAACTGAGTATATCTGCCAAGACAGCGTAATCAGCCCTTAATAATTTTGTATTACTAGGTCTGTCAGATGATCCTGGGCCAGAAGGCTGAAGATTGGATGCTCCAATGTCTTGTAGTATAGGGACTATCTAGATGTTCAGCAGTCTCTATAAATTGGCTAAGTTTTAGAAGCTAAGCTTTGTGCTTCCCATAATTTCAGTTAATTCGGTCATTCTGGATTTCTGACGGAGTTGAAGACTTATAGTCACATACCCAACCCCTGTTATATACTTTGACAGAAAAAAATTGAGAGGATGGTTTTCAGCTGACATTCATTCTAAAGCCAAGAAAAAAAAAAAAAAAACAAAAAAACAGGTTCAGAACTAAGTCTTCTAGTTAGGAGAGATGACAAAAGTTCTGTTTAGTCAACAAAGTGATGGACTGGGTATTAGCTCTATCTTGTACCTTACTGATACAAATTGGTATAGTTATGTTCTGATTGTATTTTGAGAGAAAAAGGTTTTTTTTTTAACAGAAAGGGTGATATGTAGGAGGAGCTAAGGTTGGAGGAGTAAGGAGAGGAAGAAAAGTAGTAAGGAGAGGAAGAGGAGAAGAGGAGGAGCTAGGAGACAAGGGGGAAAGGGGAGAACATGGAGACAATGTTTGCAAGTGTCCACCAGTCAAAGGTAGTTGGTATGTCTAGGTTGGGTATTGGGTTACACTTCTGATTGTATGGGCATCTTATTATTGAGCATTACCAAACTTATAAAGCATTTGATTAACATTTTTTTTAAAAGTTACTAATTAAAAAAAAAAGAATTTACAAATGAGACCTCATAAAATTGCCAAGTTTCGGTAAAGCAAAGGACACTGTTAATAGGACAAAACAGTCACCAACAGCTTGGGAATAGATCTTTACCAATCCTACATCTGATAGAAGGCTAAATTCCAAAATTTACAAGAAACTCAAGAAATTAGACTCCAGACAACCAAATAACCCTATTAAAAATGGAGTACAGAGCTAAACAAAGAATTCTCAACTAAGTAAGCTTGAATGACCAAGAAGCACCTAAAGAAATGCTCAACATCCTTAGTCATCAGGGAAATACAAATCAAAACAACCCTGAGATTTTACTTCACACCAGTCAGAATGGCTAAGATTAAAAAGTCAGATGACAGCAGATGCTGGCAAGGATGTTGAAAAAGAGAAACACTCCTCCATTGTTTTTGGGATTGTATGCTGTTACAACCACTCTGGAAATCAGTCTGGCAGTTCCTCAGAAAATTGGACATAGTATTACCTGTGGATCCAGCGATACCACTCCTGGGCATATACCTAAAAGATGCTCCAACATATATCAAAAGGACACATGCTCCATTATGTTCATAGTAGCCTTATTTATAATAGCCAGAATCTGGAAAGAACCCAGATGTCGACACTTCAACAGAAGAATGGATATAGAAGATGTGGTACATTTACACAATGGAGTACTATTCCAATACTAAAAACAATGAATTCATGAAATTTGTAGGCAAATGGATGGAACTAGAAAATATCATCCTGAGTGAGGTAACCCAATCACAAAAGAACACACATGTTATGCACTCACTGATAAGTGGATATTAGCCAAAAATCTCACAATACCCAAGATATATCTCACAGACCACATGAAGCCCAAGAATAAGTATGGTTACTTCAGTTTTTCTTAAAAGGAGTAACAAAATACTCACAGGAGCAAATATGAGAGAATGTGTAGAGGAGAGACCATCCAGAAACAGCCCCACCTGGAGATCCCTTCCAGATTCAACCTCCATATGCAAACACTGTTGTGGATGTCCAGAAATACATGATGACAGGAGCTTGATAGACCTGTCACCTGAGAGGCACTGACAGAGCCTGACATACATAGAGGTGGATCCTCACAGCTAACCATCAAACTGATCACAGGGTCCCCAGTGGAGGACTTAGAAAGAAGACTGAAGGAGTTGAAGGGGCTTGAGGCCCCATGGGGAGAGCTAAAAAAAAAGAAGTTATAATGAGTCTTGCATTGTTATTAAACGTGAACAGTTATTCAGACTCAATCATGAACTGGTCTGGAAATCAATGCAATATTGGAAATAGCAGTCTTCATTTGGAAGTCTGGTTCTGGACATTTTCAGGGACATATTGGGAAACTAGCTGCAGTTCTCTATGATGTTATATTAGCAAGTGATAAAGTTGGGGCAGGATCTGGATGTCAAACAGAACGCATCTGGATGTTAGAATATGTGTTAAGGCTCTTTCAATTGTCAAGTTGAAAATACGTTTGTCTCTTCTACAGTATTTAATGTAAGTTGCATTGATTGTACACCTTCTAATTGTGTTAGTGTGTTGAAACCTGGCATGTCTGTTATGGAGGTCTATCAAGCAGCTTTTGTTTTGGTACCCTGAGTATCACAGAACCTTGGTATTTTAAAAATAGCTTGCAAGTACTGAAAGAACTGAGTCAGGTTTTAAGCAGAAGCAAGAGGGTAGTGGGCTTGCTTATTGCTGGTATAACAGCTTTAATTACATTAATTGCTAGCACCACTGCTTCTGCAATTGCTGTGACACAAGAAGTTAAGACAGTTCCTTTTGCTAATCATTCAGCAAAAAAAAAAAATGTTTCTAATGTGTTGAACATACAAGAGGATTTAGATAGGCATTTGGAAAAACAGATTGATGTTCTTTATCCTGTTCAAATTATTAGAAGGAGGTTCAGAGTTTAAGAGTAAGGAGCCATCTCAAGTGTCATGTCAAATACCATTGGATTCATGTTAGTTCTAAAATTTATAGTGGTAGTCATTATAATTAGGAAGAAGCTTAAAGACACTTGCAGTGTATTTGGCATAATTCTAACACCTTTCTGGATGTTTTAATAATACATAGGGAGATTATAAATTTCAAGAATGCTGCTCTGCTGAGTGTTGGTGCAGTAGATACTGGAGATAAAATTACCTACAGCCTGAGGTCAGTGTTTCTATTTTGGTCAAGCTTCAAGAATGGCATATATAGCTTGATCATGCTACCCCTTTTTGTTCTGGGAATACTTTTATTCCTGCCCATGGTGTTAACCCTTGTCTTTAACAACATCAACATGTTGGCAGCCAAAGTACATGGCTTGAACCTGAAAATGGACCCCCAGACAGAGTTATTAAATTAACAGTCTGGCAAGCCAAGGACGGGTAAGATTCTGCACAGAGCCTTACCAACCAAAGATAGAAGTACATTGCTTTTGAAAATGCATCTTCCATGACAGGTAAGGAAGGCATTCTTGTCAGAAAGACCTGAGACAGGCTCAGTCTTGTTTATAAAATAAAAAAGGAGGAGAAGCAGAGAGTTTGGGGGCCTGACTGACAAGAATCTGACATGGGCCAAGGACAAGGAAATGGGCTGCTTGGCAGGAATATGACATTGACCAAGGACAAGAAAGTAGGCTTCAGGCAGGAATCTAACATTAGGCTAGAACAAAGAAGTAATTTCAGGCAGAAATCTAAATATTAGGCTAGAACAAAGAAGTAATTTCAGACTGGAATCTATCATGCTAGAATAAGGAAGTGGGCTTCAAACATAAAAATTACTTTGGGCTAGGTCAGGGAAGTAGGCTCAGCCATTTTGGTCATCCTGATAAGCCCTTATAAACAGTGATCACAGGTGTGTTCATAGAATTTTGTTTATTGCCTTGCTTTTTCTTTGACTATTTGTGTTTATTGTCTTGCTTGTTCCTCGACTATTTTCATCAATTGTATTGCTAGACACTCAACCTAGAATTGACCTTAATACATGCATGCAATTAAAATGGTATAAAAGCAAAAAGGAGGAAGGGGAATGGGATAGGAGGTTCTAGGGAGGGGGAAATGGGGAAAGGGGATGACATCTGTATTGTAAATAAATAAAATATCCAATAAGAAAAAAGTTATACTAAATAAACACAACAATGTAATGTGTAAACAGATCAATGAGTCTAGAGAAAATGGCTTAATGATGAAATGGTATCTTTAGATGCTAGAAACAAAAAGACACATTATTAATTATGATCAAAAAGTTAACTTAATATATAGGCAAAGGTGAAATTACATCTATACCTTACATTATATACAAAAGTAAATTCCAGATATACTAATGTCCTAAAGTCAAATAATTATTTAATTAAATTCTAAAACAATACTTTATCTTTGAATTATCAAAAAAATTCCTTAATGACGAAAGTACACATAAAATATTAATTCTTTAAACAGTAATTTCTGTTAATCCTAATCAGCCTAAGATAACAAATTTAATTTTAAGAAGTTATTTGCAAAACCAAAGATAATCAACTAGAATAAACAATACAAATAAATACAAATACAAAAACAACTCCTTCAGAACTACATTTGAGCTAAATCATGAACAAGCAATTCAACCTTTAGCTTAGGAGACATGGAAATGCTGAGCAATATTTCTATACTGTGAAGATATGGAAAGATGGCTACACTAGTCTCAGTTACTGGAGTTCTGACTGGTGTATGAGCGGCAAGAATAGTTGGGTCCGCCAATGTGGAACCTCTACCTCTAGATGAAACAGACCCAAACTCTTTGAGTAAGCATGAAGACAGGCATATAAAATGTCCTTTATCTCATACACTATAAAATGGAATGAACTAAGGCCCAATAAAAAATATAAATAAATTCCCAATGAATAAGATTAATGTCTGAGTGAATAAAAACTGAACTTAATTCAATATAATTAATTAAAAGTGAACACATTAATGAGGATCACAGAGTAAATAATAGTAATAATAATAAAAATTATTATTTTTATTATTATTATTATTATTGTTGAGGCCAAGAAATAAATGCTAAAAGACTTCACAACATCAGGAATTCAAGGCATTACCATAAAACACAAGGCAGCCAGAAAATATGAAGTCAGGATATTTAAACTTTAATACCAATCGAAAATAGATTAAAAATAATCAACCTTTTATATAGCCATTACCTGCAGAATTCAAATGTTAATTTTAAGAATGGATTTAATATTATCCAATATGATGAGGTAATAAAAAGGAGATCAGTTACATAAAAAATTTATAATCCAAGTGTAAAAGTTGCAGCTGGTGAAATCAATGAAAGCAGCAGAACAATGAACACTAAAAATCATCTCATTTATAAAACTGATGAAAATAACAATTTCTAGAACTCTGGGAATTAATCAAAAAATTTTACCAACCTAGAAATATTAATATAAGAAAATCAACAGTGAGGATCCAAAGCTCAGACCTGCAGGCAGAGTGCTGCCTCCTGCAGCTTTTCCCGCCAGTGCTCAGGACTCTTTCAAAAGTGCTTGGAAGATGGCCGAAAGCTTGGACATGGGCTGTTCCTAGGGACACAAGCCAGGGTCCTTCTGAAACAAGAAGAAGCCTTCCTAACCACAGATCACCAAAGTCGGGAGCCAAGAGAAGCTAAGCTCTGAGTATACAAAGATGCTTCTACAATTCCTGTAGCCTTAAGTTCACAACTAACCCTGATCAGCTGGTCCAACTCTTACCCACATCCAGGTCCAATCTAAAGAGCAGGGATGAATCAAACCCCAGCGAGGACTCACTGCCACCCAACACCTGACACGTTCCAATATTAGAGAGTATAGAAAACTTCAAATCATCTGTTTTTCAACTTTTCTTAAACATTTTTTTGTTTTTACCCTGTGTATTAATTTCATTTTTTTATTTTTCAAAGACCTTTGAATTATATTTATTTTTTAAACCATTAATGTAGCTCAGATATATCTCTTTATTTTGAATCAGTTGTTTTGTCTATGATTCTTTTCCTCAAATTCTTTCCTTTTTATTTAAGCCAGATTTAAATTATTTAAACTAGCTTTCTTTCATTTTGTTTGACATTGACTCTTTCCTACTTCTTTTTCTTGTCCCATCCTTTCTTTCATTTATATGTTTATTTCTTTACTCTACTTAGTATTTATCATAGTTTATTGTACCTTATTGATTTTTTTCTTTTCTGGTTATTGTTAGTATGCTATTTGACTTTGATTTTAACTTTATTTCTGCATTTGGTTTGCTACATTCTTATTATTATAAAACTTTGTTTTCTCCTATCTGAGTAGTACTGGAAATTGAGTCTTTAATTTCCTTCATAAAGTATGTCACTATAAAGACTCCCCCATGGAATATATACCCAGTCCTACTAACACACAAAAATTAAGAAGAGCCAGTAAGAAAACTGGCTTCTCCAAAAATGCCAAAGCCCTTCATAACTACATCTAAAGATACTAAAACAGCTAAAATGCCAGATGAAGAATTCACAAGTCTTGCTTTATAAAAGATTCAAACATATTAAAGAAGTCAATTCAATACCTGATGACAAAAAAAAAACTTAGGAAATCAACAAAGATTCTTAAACAAACAGAAAACATTGAATTTTGGAAATGAAAAACTCAAATGAATCAAATAAAAATCTCAGTAGAAAGTATTACCAATGTACTAGAATAGGCAAAAAAGAAATTCAAGAGACTGAAGACTAGGTTTAAAATCAATATATCCATATAGCAACAGGGAAAAAATAACCAAAACAACAATCTCTGTGAGTTACATGAGAAATTTAGAAACACTGATAGATATAAGAAAAAGGGGGGGGGGAGGGAAACCCAACTGTTTTCATATTATGGTTACAATACCAAGAATATAGAGGCACAAGAAAGAATACTCAAAACTACAGGGGAAAAACTCAAGGTAACAGCATACTTCTAAGCAAAATATCTAAACTCCCGGAGAATATGGCTTTACTCCTTGAAGCAAAATCACTGTGCACCAGGACTAATAAACCTAACAAAGTTATCCTTTGAAAGTAGGGGATAAAAGAGAAATCTATAATAATCTTAAACTAAGCAATTCCTAAACAGAAACTACAGAAGAAAACTAATAGAATAGGAAATAGAAGGGAAAAAAAAAAAAAACCAAGACACAAGCACAGTAGCTCAAGAATGAATAAATCTCACCAGAAGAATGTGTAAAAAATTCAGTAGGCCAGCAAATCATTCAGATGAAGGAAGAAATTAAATACCTCTCAATACTAACCTTAAATGTAGACTGGTGACTGACTGGATCATTTTAAAACAATATTCAACCCCTTTCTCTATTAAAAAAAAAAAAACCATAATCTCCCCTCACTTGCAATCACCCAAACTAAAATGAAATGATGGAAAATGATATTCTATAGGAAATTTAAAGTAAAGTACAGTTTCTACCCTCATACCTAACAAAGAATATGCAAGCCTGAGTCAGAGACAAGAAGGGTACAGGATACTAATAAAAGTAACAAACTTTCACAAAGACAAAATGATTATAAAGAGATGTGAATTAAATAGTAGATTACCTAATTTCATTAAACAAACATTCTTGAACTTAAAGGTAAAGACAAGTATGGCAAACCTCATTCTCATTAGCCAGTAATTAGTCAGAGTAAATAAGTAAATAAAAGGAAAGCCAGGATTAAATTGATAAAAATGAATTTAACATGCAGACATCTATAGGATATACTATGGGAATGTGACAGCCAGCTCTAACCTGATAGCACTGTTTTTTTCTGGCCCAGAAATGAACTGCTCTATTCTGGTTATTCGAGTGCTCAGACCGGGAATAACTTTTACCGCTTCCCTGTGATGAGTAAAGAAACTTAACATGAAGGCAGGCATCCCTTAAGGTCTACTGACCTTTCGTTCTGGATGCCAGGGAGATCCTAGTGGCCTGCAGATGAGATGAGAATAGGATAATGGCTATGAGGTATTAACAGTTGCCTTTGCTTCTGTGCAGCCTGCCCATCGCTATAAGAGAGGGATGGAATGGTCTTTTATTACTATATAGCCAGGAGGAGTCAGGGGAACCAACAACAACTGAGGGAAGTAAAACAATTTTCCTGCCTAATTGTGAACTCCATGGATACCTGTAATACACACCTTTCTGATGTCTGCCTTGAAAACCCTACCTTAACCACATCCTCTTCTACATAGCACGCTATCAGGCTCTAAAGCTGCCACCCTTCTATTAGCAGAAAAATAAATTTATTTCATATAAATTTAAATTAAGACTAAGTCTTTGGTCATTCCCAGTGGATTCAAACGCCACAACAATGCTACCCAACAGCTCTGGAATATCTTCTCAGCAATCCATCAATCTTTCTAAAAGTACAGCACATTTTAGACCATAAAGCTACTCTTTTTCATATTTAAATAATTTTATTCAATGTTCAATGTTACAGTCTTGAGAAAGTTCTAGAGATGCATTACCTATGTAAAAGCAAAAATTGTTTCGATACTCAAAAATAAGGTCAGCAACAAGTGAATCTCAAATTCTCCTCAGGATATAATGAACAGTATTTTTCTTCTTTTTCTCTACTGTGTAAATTTACAGCTTCCCTTCAGACACATGAGTACATAAAAACTCAAAGTAAGCTTCTCTTAATAAAAGCAAGAAACAAAAATTTCATTTATATTGTCAGATTATGGTAGAATAATGAAATCTTGACTCATCTGAGCTATTGAAGAAATCAATGGGAAAATAAAAATTCCTTGAATCAAATTAAAACAAAAATTAGTCATAACCCCTAGGATACTGCAAAAGCAGTCATGAGAGAAGTTTATAGCTATAATTGCTTATATTCAAAATTCAGAAAGAGTTTAAGTAACTTAATGGTGAGCATTAAAGTAATAAAAAACAAACATAAATAAGCCAAACCCAAAATACAAAGATATAAAAAATAAATATGGAGCAGCTGAGTAGGGCAGGGAAACAGGTAATGAAGACCTTGACCATTCCCTCCTTGCCTCCAAATCCAATGCCTCGGTCTCACCCCTAGCTCTAAGATGTAACAGCAGCCTTCCATGGTCCCTGCTCCATATCCTGTAGATCCCTCAGAGCTTCCCTTACAAACCTGCCTCTCCAAGTTCTTTGCTTTTCCCAGCCCCCAACTCCAGCAGGCAGCCCCTGACAGCCACAAGCCACTACTGCAGATCTCCACCTCTCCTTTTGCTCCTCAAGTCTCAAACCCTTCTCTCTCCAAAGTCTCATCCCCAGCTCTGTAGCAAAAAATCTGCTGAGGTCTCTCTTTCCTCTCTGACCCAGTGAATCACAAAATTCTTCTCTTTTAACATTCCTTCCCCTAAATCATCCATTATCCCAGCCTCCAACATCAGCAGGCATTCTCTGTGAACACACCAGCTGAAGAGGCCAGGGAAAAGGAGGAAACAGAAAGCAAAAAACAAAATACCCACCCATAAAGACAAGCCAGAAATCAACACCTAATTCTGTTATCATCTCAATCTCAGATGCTTACATGCCACTGTAAAAACACAATAACAGCCAAGATAGTGTATGTCCTCTAGAGCCCAGCAACTCTACCACAGCAAGCCCTAAAAATTCCAACACAGCTGAAGCACATGAAAAGGACTTTAAAAAACCACCTTTATGAAGATTATAGAGGTTCTCAAAGAGGAAATGAATAAAGCTCTTAAATCCAAAAAAAAAAAAAAAAGAGGAAGGAAAAAATTCCTAGCTCGAAGGCCCAGAAAATGTTTTCATCAAAGAAAAAAAAAATGTTCCTAACCTAAAGAATGAGAGGCCTATCAAGGTACAAAAAGCATACAGAACACTAAATAGACTGGACCAGAAAAGAAAGTCCCCTCACCACATAGTAACCAAAACTCTAAACATACAGAACTGTAGTGGGAAATTTTCCCTGCAAGTTGGGAGGAGCTAAGGTGGGAGGAGAAGGAGAGGAAGAGGAGGAGTAAGGAGAGGAAAAGAAGGAGGATGTAGAAGAGATGTAGAAGGATGGAGAGCCACACACGTATGGAAAGCAGTCCTGGGTAACAACTTATATCTAGGTAAGTTAATTAGGAAACACCTCCAATTGTGTGGGCATCTTGTTATTGAGCATTACCAAACATATAAAGCCTTTGATTAATCTTTAAGCATTAGAGTCTCTTTCCTACCGGGTACTGTGTGTATGGTGGGATGGTCTGAGCTCAGCCCAGCCTTGTGAAGAAAGCATGGAAGATTGGCAGAGCTATCTCCCTCACTGGCATCTTGTGGGTGGCAGGGCCGGTGTCTCTGGTCACCTGAGCCAGCGGTCTGAGCCTGCGACCTGAGACCCGATGATGCTTGTGGCCACAGGCCTTGCCTTAGTCAGTGGCACCCAATGTAGGGTGCCACCTGTTACTGTTAATATTTAGATCGGTGTTTTCCTGGGCTTTCTAAATGGCAGCAGCTCTGCTTAGCTCTGCCATCATGTTTCCCAGCCAGAGGCCACATGACCACCACAGCTAGAAATGGCCAACCAGAAACACTGGCCCTGCCACCCACGAAATGCCAACATGGGAGATGGCTCTACCAATCTTCCATGCTGTCTCCACAAGGTTAGGCTAAGCCCAAACCATCCCACCATCCACATGGTACCCAGCAGAAATGAGACTCTAATGTTTAAAGATTATCCAATAGCTTTATATATTTGGTAAAGCTCAAATAGCATGATTCCCACACAATTAGAAGTGTTAACCAATTAACTAACCTAAATATGAGTTGTTACCCAGGGCTGCTCCTGATACATGCATTGTTCTCCATTGCTCCTACATCTCTGTCCCGTAGCTTCTCCTCTTCCTTCTCCTCTAAAGGATAAAAGCTGTAGTAGTGTTTATATTACAAACTTGGGTGACCTTGTGTTTAGGGCATGTTTCCTTCTAATGACAGGACATATGCCAGGTTCAGAACTAAGCCTTTTAGTTAGGAGAGGTGACAGAGGTTCTGCTTAGTTAACAAAAATGATGGACTGGGTATTAGGTCTATCTTGTACCTTACTGATACAAATTGGTAGAGTTGTGCTCTAATTATATTTTGAGAAAAAGTTTTTTTTTTTTTATTTTAACAGGAAGGGTGATATGTAGTGGCATATTTTCCTCGAAAGTTTGGAGGATCTAAGGTGGGAGGAGTAAAGAGAGGAAGAGGAGGAATAAGGAGAGGTAGAAGAGGAAGAAAGAGGAGGAGCTAAGGGACAGAGATGTAGGAGCAATGGAGAATCACGGATGTATCGGGAGCAGCCCTGGGTAGCAACTTATATCTAGGTTAGTTAATTGGTTAACACTTCTAATTGTGTGGGCATCTTGTTATTTGAGCATTACCAAATATATAAAGCTATTGGATAATCTTTAACATTAGAGTCTCATTACTACTAGGTACCGTGTGGATGGTGGAATGGTCTGAACTTAGCCCAACCTTATGGAGACAGCGTGGAAGATTGGCAGAGCCATCTCCCACACTGGCATCTCATGGGTGGCAGGGCCAGTGTTTCTGGCTAGCCGTTTCTAGCTGTGGTGCTCGCGTGGCCTCTGGCCGGGAAACATGGTGGCAGAGCTAAGCAAAGCTGCTGCAGTTCAGATAGCCCAAGAAAACATTGATCTAAATATTAACAGTAACAAAGAACAAATAAAGAATATCAAAAGTTGAAAGGGGAAAAATAAAGGTCATGTAACATATAAAGGCCAACCTATTAGAACTACACTAGAGGCGGTGGTGGCGCATGCCTTTAATCCCAGTACTTGGGAGGCAGAGGCAGGCAGATTTCTGAGTTCGAGGCCAGCCTGGTCTACAGAGTGAGTTCCAGGACAGCCAGGGCTACACAGAGAAACCCTGTCTCGGAAAAAAAAAACAAAAAACAAAAAAAAACAAAAAAAAAAAAAAAAACTACACTAGACCTCTCAATGGAAACTCTAAAAGCCGGGTCTTAGACTGACTGATGTCAAGATCTGTGATCTGTGGTCTCCTATAGACTCTAGGAGACCACAGATGCCAGCTAGGACTACTAAATCCTGCAAAACTCAATCACCATAGATGAAGAAAATAAGACATTCCATGATAAAGCCAAATTTAAACATTATTGTGCTAGAAGGAAAACTCCAAATCAAGTTGGTTAACTATACATATGAAAACAGAAAACAACCTCAAACCAGTAAAACCGGAAGAAACAGGAATCAGCAATCATTGGTCACTGATACCTTTCAATACTGGGGTCTCAATTCCCCAGTAAAAAGATACAGACTAAAAGAGTGGATGCTAAAACAGAACCCATACTTTTGCTGCATATAAGAAACATACTTCAACACCAAAGACAAACATTACCTCAGGATAAATGAGTAGAAAAGAGATATTCTAAGCAAATGGACCTAAGAAGCAAGCTAGTATAACAATTTCAATATCTAACAAAATAGACATCAAGCCATAACTAATCAAAAGAGATAAGAAAGGACACTACATACTCAAGCAAAGAAAAAAATCCACCAAGACAACATTTCAATACTTAACACCTATGCCCAAAACATAAGGGTACCCAAGTTTGTAAAATAAACACTACTACAGTTTAAAGCACATAACAACCCTCACACACTGTCTAGTAGAAGACATCAATACCACACTCTCACCAACACACACGACGCCCAGACAAAAACTAAACAGAAAGGCTGGAGCTAACAGACGTTATAAGCCAAATGGACCTAAAAATACTTCACTCAAACACAAAAGAACAAACCTCATGGAACTTGCTTCAAAATTAACTACATATTAGACACAAAACAACTCTCAAAAGATACAGGAAAAGTAAAACAACGTTCTTCAGCCTATCAGAGCACCACAAGAAAAGCAACATTAACAGAAATAACAGTAATAACAGAAAACTAAGAAACTCATGGAAAGTGAACAACACACTACTGAATGAAAAATGGATCAAGAAAAAAATTAAAGATTTTCTAGACTTGAATGAAAATGAATATACAACATATCCAAACTTTTGGGACACAATAAAAAAGTTCTAAGTGGCAAGTTCATAGCACTAATTCACCACATTAAAAATATAAAAACAAAAAATAAATTTAAAAAACTGAAGAAATCTCATACTAGCAATTTAACAGCACACCCAAAAATTCTAAAACAAAAAAAGAAATTACACTCAAAATAATAGACAGCAAATAATAAACTCAGGGCTTAAATCAATAAAATAGAAACAAAGAGAACAGAAAATAAATGAGATTGACAAACATGTATCCAAACTAACTAAAAGGCAGAAAGAGAATATTCAAATTAACAAAATCAGATATGAGAAGAGGGACCTAACAACAGACACTGAGGAAATATAAAGAAACAGAAGGACATACTTTAAAAACCTGTCCTCTGGTCTGAACAGGACACACCTTGCAGAGGTGAGTTGCCATGCAGTCCCCTAAAATCCACAGTCTAGTTCTGGTCTCACTTTTTGGTTCAGAAAAGCCAAGAGCACCCTGCTTCCCCATGGAAGCTTTTGGGGGGTCCAAGACTAACCAGCTTAAAATACTGCCTTACCAATCCCTTCCCAGCAGGGTCTACTCAGGACATAGCTTGCAGAGGTGAGTTGTGTGTGGTCTCCTGAAATCCACTATCTAGCTCAGAGATTGCTCTTTTGTCCTGAAGAGCACTGTAGGCCCCAAGAGCATCCTTCTTCCCAGTAGAGACCTAACAAAACTCCAAGAACTACCAGCTGGAAACACTGTCCCATCAACCCCTTGCCAGTGGGGCCCATAGAAGACTCAGCCAGAAGAGTCAGGTACTCTGACCTTCACTGTCTAGCCCATGGCTGCCTTCACCTTCCTGAGAAGTCCTACAGCTATCAGGATCATCCAGCAAACATCGAGAAAAACAGATGCCTAAAGAAAAGCTCAAGAACACAACCAACAAGACCCAAGGTAATATGACACCACCAAAAAACCCAGCTATCCTGCTACAGCAAACCATGGATATCCAAATGAAAATGAATTACAAGAAGATGATCTTAAATCTGATCTTATAAAGATGATACAGGCTTTGAAGAGGAAATTAATCCCTTAAGGAAATACAGAAAAATACACACAAACAGTTACAGGCATTTAAAAAGGAGGCAAATACAAATAAAGAAATACAGAAAAATACAAACATGAATAAAACTGCCTAAGACCTGAAAAGAGAGACACAATAAACAAAACACAACCTGAAGTAATTCAGGAGAAGGAAAACCTAGGAAAGAGACCAGGAACTATAGACCTAAGCATCATCAACAGAATACAGGAAATGGAAGAGAATCTCAGGTGTAGAAAATATTATAGAAGAAATTAATATATTGGTCAAAGCTGATGAAAAATATACAAATTCCCAGCTCAAAGGTCCAGAAAACATCTTCAACATAATCATAAAAGAAAATTTCCCTAACTGAAAGAGATGCCTTCAAAAAACTTACAGAACACCAAACAGATTAGACCAGAAAAAAAAATCCTCCTGCCATACATAATAATCAAAACACTAAATATACAGAACAAAGAACAAATTTTAAATGCTACAAGGGGAAAAGCCAAGTAACATATAAAGGCAGACCTACCAGAATAACATCCTACAGACACTAAAAGAAAAACTCCAACCCAATGAGGCTAACTAAACTCAAGAAAACACAAGAAATAAATGATTTCACACAATTAAAACCAATAGAAGAGAAACATATACAAACACTCAACTATCATCAACATCAAAATAACAAGAAGTAAAAATTATTGGTCATTAATATCTCTCTACATCAATAGACTCAATTCCCACACTAAAAAGACACCGGATAAGAGAATGGATGCATAAAGAGAATTCAACTTTCTGCTGTATACAAGAAACACATCTGAACAACAGACATTCTCAAAATAAGCAGCTGGAAAAAGGTTTTCCAAGCAAACAGACCTAAGGAACAAGCTGGAGTATCCATTCTAATATCTAATAAAATAGACTTTCAACCAAAAGTAATCAAAAGAGACAGAGAAGGACACTTCATACCTGTTGGGAGCCAACTCATAGCAGAAAAGCGGCTATCAGCTTTGCAGTCATCTTGAGCCATATACCCTGATATGAGACTTGGTTTTCAACAGCCTACAACAGCTGAGCACACTCTGATAAATATCTTGTTTATCCCACATATCTTGTTTTGCTATTTAGTGCCCACAGCTGCAAGGCGCACATGGTATCCACGCCTGCAAGGCGCGTGGTGCAAGCGCTATCCACGCTATACACATCTGTAAGGCTTACGTCATATCCACACCTGCAAGGCACGTGGCAAAAGCGTATAAATACTCCAGATTTCCCTTCAATAAACAAGACTTGATAGGAACCTCTGTCTTGTCTCCATTCTACACGTCTCTTCCCCTTTATTCTCTCTCTCTCTCTCTCTCTCTCTCTCACTAGACTTTGACCTGCAGACTGAAGCGGCAGAGAGGTCCGGGACATTTTGGTCCCCGAGCGTGGAGTGGAGCGGAGAGGGCCGCAACACATACCCACATAAGGAAAAATCCACCAAGAGGACATCTCAATTCTGAACAAATGCAAGGACACCACATTCATTAAAAAAAAAAAAAAAAGTACTAAAGCTTAAATCACACAGTAAACATAACACATTAATAGTAGAAGACTTAAACCCCCCACTGAGCCAATGAACAAAAACAAAACAATAAATAAATAAATAAATAAAGAAGTAACAAAATAACAGAGACTGTGATTCAAGTGGACCTAACATTGTGGGGTGGCGGGCTGTGAAAGGCAGACTGGTTCCTGGTCGAGCAAAGGTCACCCCAGTGACCCTGAAGGGATGGAAGTTGTTTTACCCTGCTCCTGGGCACCTGGCTCCTGTCACGTACCTACAGCCCACCACAGGCGCATGTAGAGAGGACTGTGGCCATCAGTCACATAGGAGCAGTACCCCAAGCCTTCCCATATGTAGATAAGGTATCCCCAAGCTCTCAGACCAAGCCAATAGGAAATTCCTGCTGCCCTGACCCACCCCAAAACTGTATGTAAGAATCCTACCAAGAAAGAATAAAACTGTGTGGCAATTATTCCATCATCTGAGAGCTTCTGTCATAAGAGTTGTAACACTGCCACTTGGGAAGAGATCTGATCTCCCTAAATGCTACCAGGAGCTCCCAGCACTCCTCCCTGGCTAGTAAGCCTCCCACCAGCTCAGTCCAACCTAACTCAGCACAGAGCAACCAGTGCAACATCTTGGAGCAACTGAAGAGACAATGGCGGAGCCAGAGGCGGAGGCAGCTTCAGCAGTGGAGGCAATTCCCCCTCCTTGCTCCCATTCTCCCTTTCGCCTGAACCCTCCCACCTCACCAGGCCAGAAATCTCCCTTGAAAGCCTGCAGTACACAGGCCCACATAACATATCTATAGAACATTTCATCCAAACAACAAAGAATATACCTTCTCAGTACCTCACAGAACCTTCTCCAAAATTGGTCAAATAATTGGTCACAAAGTGTCTTAGTCAGGGTTTCTACTCCTGCATAAACATCATGACCAAGAAGCAAGTTTGGGAGGAAAGGGTTTTTTCAGCTTACACTTTCCACATTGCAGTTTATCACCAAAGGAAGTAAGGACTGCAACTCAAACAGGTCAGATGTAGGAGCTGATGCAGGGGCCATGGAGGAATGTTACTTACTGGCTTGCTTCCCCTGCCTTGCTCAGCTTGCTTTCTTAAAGAACCCAGACCAGGGATGACATCACACACAGCGGGTGCTCCCCCTTGATCACTAATTGAGAAAATGCCTTAAGCTGGATCTCATGGAGCCATTTCCTCAACTGAAGCTCCTTTCTCTGTGATAACTCCAGCTTGTGTAAAGTTGACACAAAACCATCCAGTACACAAAGCAAGCCTCAATAAGTACAAGAAGACTGAAATAACCCCATGCATTTTATCAGATCACCATGTATTAAAGATGGATTTCAATAACAACAGAAACACTATATACTTATGGAAACTGAATAATTCTCTATTCAATGATCACTGGGGTAGGGAAGAAATAAACAAATAAAAACTTTATAGAGTTCAATGAAAGTCGGGGCACAACATATCCAAACCTATAGGACACTATGAAAGCAGAGCTAAGAGGAAAGCTCATAGCACTAAGTGCCCTCATAAAGAAATTGGAGAGTTCTCACACTAATAAATAAAAGTATACCTGAAGACACTAGAAAAAAAGAAGCAAACACACCCAGGAGAACTAAACACCAGGAAATAATCAAACTCAGTGTTGAAATCAATCAATTAGAAACAAAGACAATACAGCAAATCAATAAAACCAAGACCTGGTTCTTTGAGAAAATCAACAAGATGGACAAACCATTAGCCAAACTAACTAAAGGATAGAGAGACAATATGCAAACTATCAAATCAAAAATGAAAAGGGAGACATAACAATAGACACAGAGGAAATTCAAAGAATCATTAAGTCTTACTTCAAAAGTCTGTACTCCACAAAATTGAAAAATCTAAATGAAATTGATGATTTTCGAGAGAGATTATCAATTACCAAAACTAAATCAAGATCAGGTAAATTGATCTTGAATAGTCCTGGAACTATTCAGTCCATCAGAATAGTACTATAACCTCCCTAAGGAAATAGAAGTAGTCATTTTTTAAAAATTTTTATCAGATATTGTATTTATTTACAAAACCAACGTCATCCCATTTCCCCTCCCTAGAACCCCCTATCCCATCCCCCCTTCTCCTTTATGCTTTTATACCATTTTAATTACATGCATGTATTAAGGTCAGTTCTAGGTTGAGGGTCTAGAATGCAATAGATACAAATAGTCAAGGAACAAGCAAGACAATAAACACAGATAGTCAAAGAGAAAGCACGGCATTAAACCCAATTATGTGAACACTCCGTGATCACTGTTTCTAAGGGCTTATCAGGATGACCAAAGTATCTGAACCTACTTCCCTGTCCTAGCCCAAGGTCACTTTCACATCTGAAGTCTACTTCCTTGTTCTAGCCTAAAATTTAGATTCCTGTCAGATATTAAGAAGTAATCATTTAAAGTCTCCCAACCAAAAAAAAAAAAAAAAGAAAAGAAAAAAAAAAAAGCAAGCAAGCCTCAGGTCAGGATTTAAAACAGACTTCTACCAGACTTTCAAAGAACTAATGCCAATACTTCTCAAACTATTTCACAAAATAGAAACAGAAGGAACACTGCCAAACTCATTCTGTGAGGGAACAGTCACCATGATACCCAAACCATACAAAGACTCAACAAAGAAAGAGAACTTCAGACCAGTTTCTCTTATGAACATGGATGTAAAAATACTTAACAAAATACTAGCAAACCAAATCCAAAACCACATCAAAGACATCATCTACCATGATCAAGTAGGCTTTATCTCAGGAATGTAGGGGTGGTTCAGTATATGAAAATCCATCAATGTAATTCACCATATAAACAAACTGAAAGAAAAAAAACATGATCATCTCATTACCTATTGAAAGGCCTTTGACAAAATACAACAGTCCTTTATATTAAAAGTCTTCTAGCAAGCAAGGATACAAGGCACATACCTAAACATAATAAAGACAAGATATAGCCTCATCCCAGAGATGCAGGAATGTTTTCATATACAAAAGTCAATAAACGTAATTCACCATATAAACAAGCTAAAAGAAAATAACCACATGATCATCTCACTAGATGAAGAAAAGGCAATGATAAAATCCAGCACCCCTTCATGATAAAAGTCCTGGAGAGATTAGGGATACAATGGACACACTTAAACATAATAAAGGCAGTTTATAGCAAGCCCACAGGCAACATCAAATTAAATGGAGGCAGAGACATCAAAAGCATTTCTAATAAAATCAGGAATAAGGCAAAATCGTCCACTCTCTCCATACTATCCAATATAGTACTTGAAGTTCTAGCTAGAACAATAAGACAACTGAGGGAGATGAAGGGGGTGCAAACTGGGAAGGAATAAGTCAAAATATCATTATTTGCAGATGATATAATAGTATACAAAAGTGGCCCTAAAAATCTCACAGGGGAACTCATTCAGCTTGATAAACAAGTAGCTGTATACAGAATTATTTCACAAAATCATTTACCTTCCTATAAACAAATGGCAAATGGATTGTGAAAGACATTATGGAAATAAAACCTTTTACAATAGCATCAAATAATATAAAATATCTTGGGGTAACTCTAACCAAGCAAGTGAAAGACTTGTATAACAAATCTTCAAATCTTTGAAGAAAGACCTGAAGACGATATCAGAAGATGAAAAGAT
Organism: Rhabdomys pumilio; assembly: GCA_030674055.1. Lineage (NCBI taxonomy): Eukaryota > Metazoa > Chordata > Mammalia > Rodentia > Muridae > Rhabdomys > Rhabdomys pumilio. The sequence continues at coordinate 59,991,360 of JANHMN010000007.1, forward strand.
CACCCATTCTTAAGTATAATTAACATAGTAAAAATGGACATCCTACCAAAAGCATTCTATACATTCAATGCAATCTTTATCAAAACTCCAACACAACTCTTCACAGATCTTGAAAGGGCATTTTGAACTTGATATGGGGGTTGTGGGAGCAGAATAACTGAAACAAACTTAATCAATAAAATAACTGCTAGAATCCTACCATTCCAACTATTTCAAGTTGTACTACAAAGCTATAGTAATAAAAACAGCATGGTATCAGAATAAAAACAGACATGTTGATCAATGGAATCAAACCGAAGACCCAGACATAAATTCATACACCTATTGACACCTGGTGTTTTTGTAAAGAAGCCGGAGATACATACTGGAATAAAGAAAGCATCTTCAAAAAATGGTGCTGGTCAAACTAGAAGATGTCCACTAGCATGTAGAAGAACACACACAGAACCATATTTAACCCTCCACAAATGGACTGATAAATCAAAGACCTCAATATAAAACTGGATACACTGAACCCAATAGAAGAAAAATTGGGGGAAAGCCTTGAACTCACTGGCACAGGAAAACTTTTTCTGAACAAAACAGCATATGAATAGGCACTAAGATCAGCAATAAATGGGACCTCATGAAACTCAAAAGTTTCTAAAATCAAAGGACACTATTATTGAGACAAAGCAACAGCCTACAGAATAGGAAAATATGTTTAATAACTCTGCATCCAGTAGAAGACTAATATGCAAAATATATAAAGAACTCAAAAATCCAAATAACCCAATATTAAAATCAGGTTCAGATATAAACAGTGAATTCTCAGTAGACAAAACTCAGCTGGCTGAGAAACAGTTAAAGAAATGTTCAACAATTTTATATCAGGGATATGCAAATCATAACTACCACATTCTAACTGCCATCAGAATGTCTGATATCACTAAGTGACAGCTCGTGTTAGTGAGGAAGTGGAGCAAGGGGAGCACTCTTCCTTTGCTGATGGGAGTACAAAGTTGCAATGCCACTATGGACATCGATATGTCAGTTACTCACAAAGATCCAGCTATAATCACTCTTGGTGTATGCCTAAGGATGTTGCATCCTACTACAAGAACACTTCAGCAACTACGCCCGCTCTATTCATAAAAGCCAGAAACTGGAAACAGTCTAGAATCCCATCAACAGATGAACAGGTCAAGAAAACACGAGCATTTAAACCATGGAATATTATTCAGCTATATTTTTAAAAATGTGAAAGTTTCGGGTAAATGGATAAGACAACAACCAAAAAAAAAAAAATCTGTGTAAGGTAACCCTTAAGTCTACAATGGTGACCCCCACATACACGATACACTTGTGCAATACTAGCTTAAGAAGAAAAAAGAAAAGAAATTACACACACATAAGAAAGACAGACACCAAATAACCCATGCTAACAAACGCCATTACACGTAAACTGCCTTAAAGACTCCCTTAAAACAGCTTCATCTCTAGTAAGCACTATCAGCAAAGTATTAGGATAAAATGCGACGTACTGCTCTTGGATTGGGGATAGTATAAGGGCAAGATGTAGCTGCTACTGTCACCTGGTTTCATGGTAGATCCATCAGGATTTGCCACCAGAGGAATTAGATTTTTGTGGCTTACAAAATGAGGATTCTAGTTGTAGTGCCCAGAGATTGAGTTACCACTGTTTCTAAACTAAGTTTGTGTGGTATTTTTCTTTTTGCCATGACTCAACTGGATTCAAGAAAGAAAGGTATAGTGGCAAAGCATGGGTTTGCCTGATGTGTACCACAAAGGCTGTGGGGGATCTGAAGCACAGGGCTACTGTGGTAGACCCCACCAAGGGAAATTAAATTAACAAGTCGTGTGGAGAAGCCTTGGGGCCCTGGGCCAGAGGGTCTGCTGAGATGAGAACATCCCACTGGGGCCATGTGGCCCACCAGTGCTGGGCATAGCGTGGGAACCATGCTGTTCATTTTTATATTTCTCACAACAGGTGGTGAACAAACATGTTGGGCAAGAATTCACTAGAAATTTAAGATTATTAGCCTGAGAGAGTTTTAATTGTTATTTTTTGAGTAGCTGAGTAGCACTAAAATGAGTCACGTGGACTCAGCACAGGAGTTGAAACAAAGAAAGCAGATCTGAGGTATCCTGCTATAGGGAGTTGCAGGCTGCTCTGACTCAGGAGAGAGAAGGAGAATGAGAAAGCCTACTTCTCAGAGCAGATACTGATTTAACTGTGAATTTATAATATTGGGATTATATGCTTTTATGTAAGATTTATAACAGAGTCCAGCCGAATCACGTGGGGAATTTTGCCCACAGTTGATAACTAGGATAAAGAAAATTAGTCACTGACTCCAAATAGATAGTGCAGTGATAATTGTTGCCTGCTATATACAGGTATTAAATAAATGTCTGTGGCTCGAGGGACAGAGCCAAACAGATAGGTGGTATAACAAGATGGCTGCTCTAGGCAGAGAGCTGAACAGTAAGATGGTATAAAGATAGTTCGTTTTAATATTTCTTACAGGATACTCAAATTCTGTCTAATGTAGGCTCCACAGAAATTCTGGGTTTAAATCCTCCTTTGACTAGCTGCCTGCTTATAAGCAGGTATAGACAGAAGTGTAAATCAATTGTTTTAAAAGTGGTATAAAGATATATTACTTTAATACATCTCACAGAATACTCAAACTCTGTCTAACATGGGCTCCACAGGAGTCTTGAATTTTTATCCTGTTTGGCAAAATAGACAAAGTCAAAAAATAGGCACATACCATACTTTACTTTACTTCTTTTGTTTTGGATTGTTTAACTTTCAAAATGGGTGTGATTTGGGGCTTTGTGGTTTTATTATTCCTCTGGAATAGAGGGCAAGGATATGCTGATTTGAGAGAAAAGTTTTGTCTTTGCATTTTTAGAAAAGGTGATTAGTGTATATACACCTTCCAGAGTAATATGGATCAGATATGACAGTGGGAGACCCTCAGAGAAATAGATTCCAGAGAATCAAACAAAAAATTTGTCTTGATGATACTAAAATTTTGTTTTGAGATTTGTATATTACAGAATATACAGCCTTGGTGAATCTCCTCATCAGACATGCTGAATTGACCTGCTTAAACTCCGGATTTCTTGGACTTTCAGCTGGATCCAGTCAAAACACAGACATCAAAGACTAATAACAATAGTTGGTGTGGCCTTCATAAGGCCAACCAACTCCCCTATTTTCCCTACAATCTCCCCCACTTCAAAATATCTCAACAACCATATTCAGCTTGTAGAAGTTATAAAAAGTCACTGGTCCAGTTTCCTGGGCTTTGAGGCTGGAGCTGGTTATTATAGGTTGTCTTTCTAGGAAATGTAGAAATGGCCATAATTGGAACAGGGAGGAAATAGCTAGAATTGATGGTACAGCCATAATCTCAATTGGTAGAAATCTTTATAATTGTTACTAAGTTGAAGTCATAATTTCTTAAATGGTACAGAATTTATTTTGATGCAAAATCAAGGGGTTTGTTGGTATAAATTTCTTCTATGGATACAAAAATTTTAAAAGTACAGGGCTTAGACCCAGTCCTTCTATAACTGTTATTATAAATTGATCTGAGATGATTAAGCCTGTGAGTTAAGAGCCAAATAGCAAATTCGTGGCTCTGAGTTTATTGTTAGGGTGTTTTCAAGATTTTAATTAGAAATACCTGGGAGTAGCTAGTGGAGAACATTCCAGATTGCTTTACATAGACAGTTGGTTTTCAAAAATGTCAGAAATCCACAGAATGTGACATTTAATGTTTATTTATTCACTTGCAGAGACAAGTCTGCTCCTGACAGCATCCCTTTCTTGGATTCAAAGAAGAAATTAAGCATCACTGGAGTTGTTCCAGTTGTGGTGAGACAGTCACTAGACAAGAATTGCCTCAATTCATCTACAGACAAAATACTATCCAGAAAAAGGACACAAATTACAGTTTATGACCACTTAGTTCTGCAGAGACAGAATAGGCTTGTCCTTAATAACTCCTGTCTTTCAAAGATCTGTCAGATGACCCTGGGCCAGAACGCTGAAGACAGATGCTCCAACTTCCTGACTTACTGGAGCTGTATAGGTAGGCAGCTGTCTCTACAATTTGTCTCAGCTCTGGAAGCTGTGTTAGGCTTCCTATATATTTTCAGTCAATGTTGGTTATTCTCGGATTTCTGATGGGGTTAAAAGACTACTTATAGTCTAATAGCCAACCCAGGTTATTTACATTGAGAGAACAGATTTGAGAAAGTCCTTTGCAGATGGCATATTATCTAAAGCCAGGACATAAGTCAGGTGTAGAATTAAAAGTCTTTTAAGTTAGGCCAGATGACAGAGTGTTCTATCTTATTGACAAAAATAATGGACTGGGTGTTAGGTCTATTTTGTATTTTACAAATTACAAAATGGTAATAGCTGTGCTCAATTTATATCTGAGATAAAAGAGTCTTTTTAAGTGAACAGAAATGGGGAAGTGTTGCGGATGGGCCTGGTGCTGTTTGTATTTTGATGTAAATTCTGCTCTCCTGGAAGAAGCTGCAGACAAGGAATAAGTCATGTACTCAGGTGACTTCTTGTGAATCAATCTCCTAATAAATAATGGAGCCAATAACTGGGTGAGTAGGAGGGACTTCCGGGTTGAACAGAGGGAGAAAGAAAGCAGGAGAGAGAGAGGGCCTTTTGGATTAGGGACAGCATAAGGGCAAGATGTAGCTGCTAGTGTCTCCTGTTTTCATAGTGGATCTTCCAGGATTCACCACTGGAAGAATTAGATTTATATGGCTTACAGGATTGGGATTCCAGTTGTTGCACCCAGAGATTGAATTACCATTGTTCTTTTTTTAAAAAAAAAAGTGCAACATACTAATTTCAATAGCTTTTCCATATAGAAACATACTTAGATAGAAATGAGGAAACCAATCCCAATCAACAGCCTTTTACACCACCTAGGGAAAAAAAACATAAAACAAAACTACAATGGAAAACTTGAAAACATGAATGAAAGAAAGAAAGAAAGAAAGAAAGAAAGAAAGAAAGAAAAAAAGAAAGAGGATATTATTAAATGATAGATAGACTCCTATGTTCATGGATTGGCAGAATTAATATTATGAATCTGTCTATATTCCTGAAAATGACCTACAGATTCAGTGTAATTGCCACTAACATACAACCAAAATATTTTTAAAATTTTTAAAAACTCATAAAGAAGTATAAAAAATTGCAAATAGCCCAATAAAGAAAGAAAGAAATGGCACTGCTGGAAGTATCCCAATATTAAATTTTAAACTGTATGAGTGACAGTAATAAATCATAATGCTGGCACAAAATCAACACATAGACCAATGCAATTGCCCGAGGAACCAAAACAGAACCAATACAGCTACAGCCTCATGATTCCCAACAATGGTTATATAAAACTATATCTCAAACAAAAATTAGCCTGTGTAGTAAATGGACAGAAACAGATACATGTGGAAGACTGAAAGTAGATTTCTAACACTCATCTTCTACAGAAATTAATTCAAACTAGATAAAGGACTTCAATGTAAGGTCTAAAACTTTGACACTACCAGGAACAAACACTTCAATAAATGGGCATGAATGATGGCTTTCTAAATTGGACCACAACTCAGAAAATAATAGCATGAAATTAAACAGCCATTGTACATCAAAGAAACAATTAGTGGAGTCAAAAATGGAAAAAAAATCTTTGCCAGCTATTACTCTGTCAACAGACTAATATCTGTAATATATTTTTAATTCAAGAGTTAAACACTATAATAGCAGTCAAATTAGAAATGAAAAACTGAAGAGATATCGTTCAAAATAAGAAATGCAAATTTCAAATTTCCTTAGAGAAACTACTTTTTTCATTGTAAGTGGTTGTTAATTGAAGATAACTTCTTGGTTGGGAATGAAACCTGTGCCTTGTGCCTACTTCCCTGTCTCAGCCCTGGTTTGGATCTGTGCAGGCCATGTGCATGCTGTCACAGTCTCTGTGACTTCATATGTGCATCAGTCCTGTTTTGTCTGGAAGACATTATTTCTTTGGTATCACCCAACACCTCTGGCTCTGTCAATCTTTCTGCCTCCTCCTCCATATAGTACCATGAGCCCTCAGGGAATGAATTTAATGAAGGCATCCCATTTAATGCAGTGTTCCGAGGCACATGGTCTAGTTTATCCTCTCTCACTCTCTCCCTCTTCCTCCCCCTGCCTCCCCACACCCCCCCATTTTTACCCTACAGGTCCTTCACATATATAGCTTCTAGTACAGTATTTTTATGGAATTTGTGACTATGCAAAGGAACACGTGGTTCTCTGTGTCTCTATCTGTTTCTTGTGCCTTTCTTGGACTCTTCCTTTTGTTCTATCTTTCTTCTGTTGTTTTGTTTGTTTATTGTTGTTTTTATATTACATTTTATTATTATTCCTTAGATGCCTGTGTATTTTACAATGAGAGACAGAAAGGGGGTGAATCCAGATAAGAGAAGAAGTGGGAAGGAACTGGGAAGAGTAGGGGGAGAGGAAACTGTAATCAGGATATACTGTATGGAAAAAATTCCATAAAAGAAAACAAGAAAAAAATGTGAATGTCCAATGAATACCAGAAAAAGTTCCCGCCCTTACCCAGTAATCAAATGCAAGTTAAAACCATATTGAGATTTCACTCCATCAAGAGCTTCAACCCTACACAGAGAACTATAGACAACTAAAGAAACCTGTGAGCAAGAGCAAGTACTCCTTCTCAGGGAAGAGCACACCAGCTGGCTATCCAACACCAAAGAGTAAGCCCTGAAAACATACATACAAGTAACATTATATAGACTGAGCAGGTTGTATTAATGTACACACACACATACACACACACACACACCACCACCACCACCAACAACAACAACAACAACAAAAACAACAAAGAACATCAAGACAACAACCATAAATAAAGCCATAAAATGGAAGAAAATAGGAGGGGTATCTAGGAGGGTTTGGAAGGGAAGAAAGAAAAGAGGAAATTATCTAAATATATTATAATCTCAAAAAAAATAAAGACAAAACAAACAAGGAACATACTAGAGAGGACATGTGGACAGCCTCTACACACTGTTGGTGGAATGCTTATTTGTTCAGGCACTATAGAAACCAGTGTGGAGGCCTACAAAAAAATTAAAATAGCACTGTCATAGGATCTGTCATAGGATATGAAGATAGAGATAGAGACAGAGACAGAGACAAAGACAGACAGACAGAGACAGAGATAGAGATATCTCCATCCATCCAAAGAAAACTAAGTCAGCATAGAGACAGCTGCACACCAATGATTACTGTGGCACTGTTCATGACACCCACATAATAGAAATCAACCTAGGTGTAAATCATGAATTTTTAAAATGTGAGTTTTATTCACCCATGAAAAATAGTGAAATTATGTTACTTGGGAGAAAAAATATGATTGCACTTGAGATTCTGGAAAGTGAAATAGACCAGGCTCAGTGAGATATACAATACATGATTTCTCTCAGCTATAGAATCTGAATTTTGTGTGGTGCATGTGTATAGTGAATTCATGCTTATTCATAGGTGGGTGTGAAGGTAGAGAAAGGCATTGACCTTCTCCTATAGTTCTCCCCCATATTCTATTCAAACAGACTTCTCAGAGCCTAAAGTTCAGTTTCAGTCAAGCTCTCTCCTAGTGAACTCAAGATTCACCTTTCTCCTTCCCTCAATGCTGGGGCTACAGGTATGCAGGACCTCACCAGCTTCTACATGAGAGCTATGTATTTGAAACCAGATCCTCATGCATAGACAGCAAGCATTCTTATGCCTGAGTCATCTCCCTAGCCCTAGAAAGGTATGAAAGGAGAAGGGTTGCTATTTGAAAAAACAGAAGATGACCAGGTTTGGGGTGGGGGGGATGGGGTATGGGGTGGAGGGGAGGTTCAGGGGTCCAGCAGGCAGAGAGAGCAAATGTGATTAAAGCATGCTATATATGTATTAAATGTAATAATGAAAAGTATTATTTTGTATAATTGATATACACTAGTAAAATGGGTAGAATGAATTTGCCCAATATAGTTTTTAGTATTTAAATTTAAAAAGAATTAAAGAAAGCAAATTGACAGAGGGAAAAAGGTGAGAAAGAAAGGAGAGAGAGAGGGGAAAAGAGGACGGGGAAGGGACAGGAGAGGAGAGAGAAGGAGAGAGTCTACTACCCATCCCAGTATAGGTCTGGACTATTCCTTCCTCTCTTACACTTAATTATTAATCTACACTGAGGATGTGAACTCACTTGGATATACAGCCTCTGCAAAGAAAATTAAGTCTATAGATTGGATCCAAATTCAATATGACTAATGCTCACATAAAGGAGGAAATTTACACCTGCATACAAATACAAGGGGGAGACACAGAAGAGATTTCATGGAGAAGGCATCCCATTTCTAACCCAAGCAATGTCTAGAACAAACCTTCTGTCGTAGCCCTCATAGGAACCAAAACCACTAACTCATTATGGAATCCTAGCCTCTGAACTGTGAGAACGTTCTGTTGTCTAAGCCACCTACTAAGTGGCGCTCTGTTGCAGTAGGTCCAGAGAACTACTGTTCTTATGAAAAGCTGACCTTGTAGCACTTTATTATTATGTCATGTTCCAACTCCTCCTCCCCACCTCGCTAGTAACCTTGCAAAGGGTCTGAAAATAGAACGGAACCAACCGCCTGGCAGCCACAAGAGGGAGTAAATAGCATGCAGATGCTTACAGTTTTCTCTCTCAGAGAACATCATTGCATCTGCCCACTGTCCTCTGTCCATTTTGACTAGATTTTATAGTGTACTGGGTTGTATAGTTTGATTGCAGGAAGTACATTATCCAAAATTCTTAAGAGAAAAAAAACTAATGAATGACATTTGGAACTCTGAAAATTTCGAAGACATTCCAAAGAGAAAGAACGCCAAGTTCACGCATAGGAATGTGAGCATGTCCAGGACTGTGCTCATCCACATCAGCACTAAGTTTTCTCCTCTGAATGCAACTGGGGTCGTACACAGCTTAAAGTGAACAGTAAAACTTAACTGTCACCTCTCTAGATAGAAACTAAAGTTATTCCAAAAGGGGAAGGAGGGCAGAGATCCCTCAATAAAGGCTAAAGGACTAACTGGAGACAAATGTCTAAGATTCTAGCTAGTCATTACCCAAAATTAACTGACAGAGACCTCAGTATTAATAAGCAAAGAAAAAAATTAGCTAAAACACCACCACCCTATCTTAAGAAGGCAAATAATTTTATTTACAGGATCGCCATACTATATTATTATAAATGTCCTGTTTTCAAATTTTAAAAAAAGACAAATATAAAAGTAAAGTTTTACACAAGTAAACTTTGTAAAAAGTTTTTTACACAAGTAAAACAACATAGCAGTCAAGTAACCTTGAGAAAAAACAAACGTTTGGCTCAACTGATCAGAATATTAAACTTGCTATTTTAAGTTTTGAGCCAAAAAAAAAAAAAAATCATACCTCAAATACTAATAAAAATATGAGATGTAGTCATTTCAAATAGAGAATACCAATAAAAAGATTAAAAGAACCAAAAAAATCCAAACTAAAAAGTATTTTAACTGAAATGAAAACTCCAGTCTCAGAATCAGCAGGAGACTAAGCAGCAGAAGAAACAGGAGTCTTTATGAAAGCCACTTGGGGATTATGTGTACTGAGAGACAAGACACTGAGAATAAAGGTAAATTTAACTACCACTTAGATACAAGAGAAATCATCAAAGTCCCAGGAAAAGTAGAGAGAACATTACAGAGACTGCTTGAAGAAACATTGATTAAAACCTTCCCGAAATTCACAAATATCACAAATCTACAAACTTAAGAAGATAATTAAACTTCAGCAAGGGAAAATTCAAGAAGGTACACACCTAGACACTAAAATCTATAAACAAAGGATTTTCTTTGCTTATATTAAAAGCCACAGAGAGAACTAGTTATATATAAATGATCCTTAACTAATAGTTTCTCTCTCATTTTTCCTTAGAAGACATGATTAAATATAAAATCTGAATAAGCTTAAAAGCAGAGTAAATTACTATGAAAACATATTTTACAAATTCCAAAACCAGATGGATTTCCCAGAAAACTGTATCAAATAATTAAAGTAAAATTAACAATAATCCTTCACAAAGTATTTCAAAAATTATGAGGAAATATACCAGAGTCTGTTCGGTAGTCACCACCATTCTAATGCTAAAATCAAAAGACTACAAGCCTTTTTGAAGATAGAACTCAGAATGCTAGCAGTGAAATCCAACATCACAGAGAAGGTCTAGAGCGGACCAGTGAGAAGGCACAGCAGCTCCCTCCATGTCTGACAAACTGAATGCAATTTACGGGATCCACAGCCTTGAAGGAGAGGACAAACTCCTTTAATTTGTCCTCTGACCTCCACACAAAGGTAGTGGGTGGTTTTCACACACACCCCTCCACATCCTCCAAACATACAAATAAGACTGTTTTTTTTTTCAACAAAAGAAAGGACTATACATAATGAGCAACTAAGTATTAAACATTATGATCAACTGAAATTTGTTCCGAAAATGCAAGACTATTTTGAAATATATAAAACAATCAATATAAAGCCTCATAGCAATGAAGTAAACAAAACCAAATGATCATTTCCACAGCTATACAAAGACAATTTGACAAAAATCCAACACCCTTCATAGCAAAAATATTCAACATACAGGAACAGAATGAACCTTCTTCACTCTAATTAAGAACATCTGTAGAATACAGTTAGTGTTGTGCTGAATATTCAAAACCCAAGATGCTCTCAAACCCTAAGACAGAGACAACACAAGGTGATTTGCTATAAGCAGCACTGAAGAAGCTGTAAATGAAGCAACTGTATAAAAAAGAAATTGCACTCATATTGGAATCAAAGACAAGCAGCTATTTCCAGGTATCAGCTAATAAATTTTGCAAATAACAAGGAATGCTAACAATGTGAAAGTATTAACTGCATGTCTAAAACCAGCAAGAAACAATCTAAAACCTAGCTACATTAAATTCTTTCATTTAAAGCAGCATTGAAAATGAAATAAATAAGAACAAACAATGTAACTATAAATTTATATTCTAAAAACTGTAGTTTGTACAAAGCTTGATGGGAAATTAGGCTGAAACAAATGTGAAGTTATATAATGTTCACTCAAGAAAAGGATTGCTATTTTATAAGTCCAGAGCACATCGTGTTGGAATTGATACTGATTATAGATTAATGTAGAATTGCAAAGGCCCACACACAGTAGCAACAAAGATCTTAAAGAGAACACAATTGAAGGTTTCACATTTAAGCACTTAAAGATGCTATATAAAGCAACAATAATCAAAATAGCACGGTGTTGGCATAAGAAACAGACATGCAGACCAACAGAGCAGAATGCAGAGTCCATCAGCCAAGCCCACAGCTCTGGCTAACGGCTTTTCAGTAGCGGTGACAAGACAAGACTTCAAAGGAGAGAATAATCACCTCAACAAGAGCACAGCCATGCGCTGAAGAATGAGGCTTAGCTCTAGCATTTATCACAAGCAAAAACTAACTCAGAATGGATCAGAATGACTCTTAAAGGGAAACAGAAGAATAAACTGAGACCATCAAAGTTTAAACAGTATTTTTCAAAGGACAAAGTAAAAAATTACAACTGGTCGGTAATGGTTCGTGCCTTTAATCCCAGCACTTTGAGGGACACAGAGACCAGCCTGGTCTACAGAGCTAGTCCAAGGACAGCCAAGGCTACACAGAGAAATAAAGTCTCAGAAAAAAAATGGAAAAAACATTAATTCACAGAATAGGAGAAAATGTTTCTAAGTCATATGATGTCTAACAAGCTTCTAACAGCCAGGATACATAAAGAACTCTACAACTCAACAAAAACAACAAATAGTAAGACCTAAATAAGGTCTCAAGTAGGCGTTCCTGCAGAAAGATACCCACATATTATACAGATATAGAAGAAGAGGCACCTCATGGATCGTTAACAGTATACAACTCAAAACCACAGAGGGTATCATTTCATACACAATTAGGATGGCCATAATAAAGAGAGAGAGAGAGAGAGAGAGAGAGAGAGGGAGAGAGGGAGAGAGAGAGAGAGAGAGAGAGAGGGGGGAAGAAAGAGAGTAACAGGTGTTGATGTAAATATTAGGAAGTCTGGAACTCAATATACTGCTGGTATGAAGAGAAACAAGTTCAGGCTTTCTTGGAAATATTTTTAGCATATCTTCCATAGGTTAGGTTAAACAGATCACTGCTACGTTAATAATAATAAATAATAAATGATTCTCCTAAGACAGACTTAAGAGAAGTAAAAACATTCACATACATAGGAACATTAGTCAGATATAAAAAGGAATGAAATACTTATAGAACCTCAACAAAAAAAAAAAAAAAAAAAAAACCCTGTCATACAAAGGCCATACAATGTGTGGTTTTAACTCTGCCAAGAACAACAAACATGAATCTGAAGGAATTAGCAGGTGTTCAGGGCCAGGAGTACTTGCTTCATGAGCATAGGTACTTCGTCACAACGTGATGACAATGTGGAATAAAAAGTTCTGATGACTGTCAACCTCATCAACTAAAAAAAAAAATCAAAGAAGGTGTTTTATGGAAGGTACAGTGACTCAATAAAAATTCAAAAAAGCTGCAGCTGCTATGCCTCATGTGACTACTCTAAAAGGATACATCTTAAATCATTATTGTATTCAGATGTCACTTAAAACTATTTTGGCATACTTAAGCTCCCCACATTTTACACCACAGTGAGAAGTGTATACATTAAACGTAAAACACTGCAGCAAACCTCAGATAGCTTTGGGAAATAACTTTTCTTTGCACACAGAACTGCCCTTGGATGACTCCATCTCTACAGAAGCCATTTAACTCAGCTCTGCAGGAAGAGAGTAACTGAGGAACATGACACTTTCAGCAGGACTGTTAAACTGTAAACAAGTGCTAGCAACTTCCAATTGCTCAAAAGCTACTTATGAGTACCAGGAAAATGTGTTGATCCCACTATTTTCAGTGTATCTTGAGTCAAGCGAAAACTTCTTGGCACTCGAGCCAAATGTCCAACTATGAAAAACAAAAGGAAAACAGGGATCAAAGTTTGTCTTTTAAACATTCCCAAGTATTAAAATAAGATTATAATTTATCTTGACTCCATTTCAGGAAGCATGAATCAGCCCCCTATGATATGTTACCTATTACTCTGCATACTCTTTAAAGAATTCCATACACCTATGGCTTATGGAAATCTTAACACAGCCTTTCCGTGCCAGTTTACAAGTCTCCCACCTTACAGAACCCATATCACAAAGCCCTCCTCCCTCAGATTTCCTGCCCGACCTCATTCATCGGCTGTCATGGAACACTCAATGTACAGTGCAATAGTTATTCATCCACATACATCACTTTCCTCGGTGCAAACTCTATTGATGGAAGCACCAGTGTTTAAGACAAGAATCATTTGCATGCACTACACCTGTGACATGAAAACTATTAAGGCGATGATTTTGAAAAACGTCCTGCTAGTCTTCATTCACTGTTGAAGGAGCATATACGATGGTGTGATGCTGTAAACAGAACAAATGGGAAACGCAGTGCAATGACTGTAAAGCATTAATCCCAAACAGCCTTAACAGCAAGCAAGTCCTGAGGAGAGACCACAGCATTAAAGGCCGCAGTGGAGTTTAAATGCAACTTCTGACACAAAATTTTATCAGGAAAGTTTCTTTAAACTACAAGCTTGAGGGTTTTCATCTGCAAAATGAGACCAACAAGTAATTCTAGCCTTACAGAATTATCATAGGAGCTAGGAAGTCCTATATAACCATCACCCTTTACTATCCACAGTTTACATGTTAAGATACTAAAAGCCTATCCTGTTTTTGATAGTCCTTATTGGAGAAAAGAAAAGCCAGGCAATATTTTTAAACAAAGACACAAACTTTCATTACCAGGTACTAGGTCAAAAATCATACTCAACTTCATTTTTTCAGGCAGAATAATTAGACAATTTATTCTCACTCTTTGTGCCCATCACTTGGATTTTATATTATATAAGAGTAATCTTCATCTCTCTCTCCCCGTCCTAGTTTGCTTTCTGTTTCTGTGATAAACACCACGCCCCAAATCAACTTGGGAGAAGTGTAGAAAGGGTTTCTTTCACCTTGCAGGTTACATCATCCAGGAAAGCAAAGGCATCAAGGCCTCAAGCCCATACTTGGAGACATCGAGCTAAGCAGAAGAACTGTGGAATACTGCTTGCTGGCTAGCTTCCTCTGGCTTGCTCAGCCTGCTTCTTACCCTGCCCAGGACCACCTGCCCAAGCATAACATCACCCCCTAAAGGTCTGCCCCCTCCTACATCAAAAGCAATTAAGAAAACACGACCACAGACGTGCTCATGAGTCAAATCTTCAATTGAGGTTTCTTATTCCCAGGTGACTACAGTTTGTGTCAAGTTAACAAAAACTAGTAAGCATTTCCCATTTCTTTCCTTTATCCACAGTATCCCTTTCTTCACACTTCTTCTATGTCTATATCCATGGTTAATTTATAGTTCTCTTATTTGGATAAAGTTTAACTCTGACAAGCATATCTTTAGTATATCTATTTAGGATCTAACATAGGTTATTGTTAGTAAGTGTACAATTTCAATACACACACTACGCAACCAAACCTTTCTAGCCTAAAAGCAAATCTAGTAAACGCTCATTTCTTTCTCCAATATAGTTTTAAAACTGGGATACCTGTTTCCAATTCCAACTACACACTGCATTTTACATCCAGAACCAACAGAGGGCGCTCCACTACCAAGGATGGTCTAAAAACTCACTGGGTTCACATCACAGATTCAGTACGATAAGTCGCTATATAGAAACACAAGGCTGGCAATGACCCACGGACGTAAGTTTATTAAGGCACTTTTAATTTAAACTTTGGATAATCTGGAGCTAGACCTCCTTCACGATTCCAAAGCGGTATCCTCTATGCAAATAAAGTTCTTTTCAAGATTCCTACACATAACAAGGGTCTCTGGTGCAGTCCCTGCCATAGAGGGTTTCTTTGTGTAAACGGAGTCACGTGACACGGGCCAACGCAATTCTCGTGAGGAGCCGCGGCAGCCAGAGCTCCCGCCATGCGGCGCCGAGCCTCACCTGCAGGGGGCGCCCGCAACAAGGCGGAGAGCAGGACGGCGGCCAGCGACAGCGCCGACAGCACGGAGCCCGAGGCCCCGGCCCGCCGCCGGCCCCACGGAGCCCGGCCCCGGGCCAAGGCCTTCATCCACACGCCGCCGACGGCCGAGCCTCGGCGCAGAAGGTCGTTACCTGGCGCGCGCCCACCCGCCGCCGGAAGTTGGCGGACGGCAGGCCGGAAAGACGGACCGACGGACACGCCGCCACTTCCGCTCGGGTGGTCTGCGGGAGTTGTGCTAGCTTGGGACTCAGCTTGAGTACCCATGGGAGGCAAGAGGTCGAACCCCTAGGGGCTCCCTTGGCTTCGAGGCCACCGCACCACTAAGGAAACCCTCCAGAACCTGTCTGGTCTGAGATTCCAAAGCGAGCAGAATCTTGTGTCGCAAAGTTCTAATCTTTGCCTTTCCACGGTGTCTGTGTGCAAAGGAAACGCCCCTCTTACTACCTTGACAGTGTATTGAGTTTCAGGTTTTAGGTGCCTAGTGTCAGCAGATCCTGAGAACTGATGATTTAATGAGTGTACAGCTCTCATAAAGTTCCTGGCTATAGTAATGCCAAAGCATGAAGTTTCTGACTGTTGTAATGCGAACGATTGTGCGTTACTCAGTGTGTGGAACGTCACGGAAAATGCAGGCAATAAAAACCTGGGGGAAATTAAAGGTCTTGCCGCAAAAAGTGGCATGATGGGAAAACGGAGGAAATAAAACATAGATGAAATTGACTTTTATGCAGTACTCAGCTTGGAAGATCATCTTCCTCAACTTGGATTCAAGAAAACATGCAAAACCAGCTAACAGACCATCTATAATGAGAATGTACTTTAAATTGAAAGAGGATCGATCGTGCATCCACTTTTCTGCCTTTGGAAGGATTTAATGATAGTCAGACTAGGATAAAAATAAGTTTTATGCAAATATATTGAAAAACTAGAAACAGACTGTTAAATGTTTTCACTTTAACATGAAGAGTTGAGTGATACTGAGTGGAGTAAAAACTGACTTTCGTTTTTGGGATAAACTGTGTTCAGTACCTTATGCTGAAAAACGTACCCATTTATTTCACCGTTACTGCTTGTTTAGTAGTATGTCTCAGATTTTCAATCATCATCATAGGTGGGCATGGCCACATTCTGCTTATACTTACTATTATACAGTTGATCTGATTTATATATTCTATACCTGACTCTTGTAGAAGCTTACCTTACTTGTATTTTTTTCTTCATTTGAGGAAGATGTGAGCTATTATCCCTCAAATTGTAATAATTAAACTTAGCTGCAGTTTTCATGCAAAACCAAACTGTCTAGTTAAAAACAGCTCTTCAGTGGACTGCTATGCTTATCATTTAAAAGAGGTCTTGGTTTTTATGCTGCCATTTACTGAAATAACATAAATACCTCGTTGTTTTCATTCTGGACATTGTTGTAACCTTAAGAAAACTCCAGATAATTTAAGGCATATAAGGACTTTTACTTGACTATGATTTATGAATTATTTTCCTTAAAAATCAGTATAATATATCTTCATTGTTAGTGTGTTTAAATTAAACATATACTAATGTTTATAATTTATCCCAACAAGGAAAGTACTTATTTCTAGTTTCTCTCTCTCTCTCTCTCTCTCTCTCTCTCTCTCTCTCTGTGTGTGTGTGTGTGTGTGTGTGTGTGTGTGTGTGTGTGTGTGTGTGTGTGTTGGTAGGTATGAGAGACTATATATGAATTCACTAGATCAATTTCAGTATATTCTTTAAGTTACTATCTTACCCACAAAATATGAACATGTTAAATTTTTACATACGTGCGTGTGTGTGTGTGTGTGTGTGTGTGTGTGTGTGTGTGTGTGTGTAAGAATATTGGTTTCCTGAGCATTGGAGAAAAAAGTATAATGGAAATATTACTAACACTTTTTTCTGTGGTTTTCCTATAGAATTGCATTATGATGTACATAATTAGTAGTTCCATGAGTTATGATTCTACCTGTTGCCAAGCAACAAAGGCTCTTTTGGTGTTTTTTATTATGATGTCCTATTTCTATACTGGCCTATCTCCCTTTCAGCAGAAAAAAAATTACCTTAAGATTTTTTTAAATGACTAACATTTAGAAAAGTGAATTAATAATTTTATGGTAGATTAATCTAATCTTCCATTACTGGAAATATGGGCTTTTAATAGTTAAAGGGTAAAGAATTATCACAGGAATTTAATTCATAATCCTCAAAAATTATGAGACAATACATGGATATGGAGGTTAAGAACATGCCTGGAAAGATAAGTATCCCTAAAAGTTTTGCCTTCTCAGAAGGAAAGGCTATTGAGCATCCAGATTACCCACACTACAGTAGCGTCTTACAGAAAATGAATATGCCCTTTGTGAAAGGACTTGAAGACAGACATAACTGTGACAGATTTGAAAAGAAATGCAACCCTTCGTTTTTAAAGTTTCATCTTTATCCTCCTTCAGTCCTGCCAGACTATCATCTTCACTACCCCTATCCCCCACCATTCGGGAAGGCATATCCATTATTCCCACTGCGTGATGATGTGCCCTTAGGTGACGCATGCTCAGGATTTATGAGTCCTGGTGGAGATGCTGATTTAAAGCCTGGTGTTGGCAGAGCCATACCAAACCTGGTGAGTTTCTATGATGTGAAACCTCAAAATCGAGTTCCTAGGCCAGACAAAGGATTTCAAACAACAATAAAAAGGCAAACAATACTTTCAGAAGAACTAAAGCAGGACAGAAGATGGAATTCCAGGAAAGTACCAGACATTTCCATCAAGGCAAAACTTGGAGGTAGGTAAAGCAGGATAGCCTTTATATGTTCTTCAGGTGAGACAAAGGAGCATGAGCTGGAGATGTTTTAAATTTTAGCAGTTAAATTGGCATAAGTTACAACTGAACAAATTATTTTAAATTAGATTTTAAGAAGGTCTTGTTACAGGTGATACAATGTATAAATCTGCTTATAAAACAAAATTTTGTTTACAAAACATATCAGATGATTTTTTAAATTTAAGTTTAATTGATCAACAGCAAATATATTAACAAATAATTTATTCTAATTATACAGATAACTTATTTTACCAAAAGAGGATTTATGTGACACGTTATGATTATATAACAAGCTTCCCTCTTTGTTTCTCTCCTTTGTAAACAATCTTCTGGTTAAAAATTTAAGATTACATGGACTGAAATTAAATGGGAAAGATGAAAGTAAATTGGGTAAGAACAGGAACTGAAGAGAAGCAAACCCCTCATAAGTAGAATTAAGCTTCTGATGGCTGAATTATTGGTACCACTGTCATCTGTACTATGATTCTCTGGACAGACATGTAGCGATAAATATCTCCAAAGGAAAATCACAACAACTATTTCCTGTGTAAGGGAAATGTGCATGGTAGGCAGGAAGTGGATGATAAAAGATTAGCATCTTTGACTATGGGAAAAGGTCAGAACTTTGACTGGGGTGCTTTGGCTTGATACAGTGTTAGAAACTGCAGGATGCTTCCAGAGTTCATCTTCAGCTTTCACCCAAAAACTTGAAAGATAAAAGAACACAATGTATAATTAAGGGCAAAACCACCACATGTCTGCACAGTAGAACACATTCTATCTGACATTCTGCCCAGGGATGGACCATAGTTATTAGGGACCAAGAAGAAAGTGCAAGGAAAGAACAAAATCACTGTGAAAAGGGCACTCCAGCCTCACCTTCCAGCTGCTTCTAAGCTGAAAGGGAAAACCCGGAGAGGCATAAGCAAAGGATGAGTTATGCTTTTCATATATCACTCAATTTACGGTCATCTTAAAACAACCATATTCTATATAGGTATTCTATAACTCAAGAAGTAGAGTTATAGAATACCTATATAGAGTATTAACAAAGTCAGCATATTTTAAGAGTTGATTATCTGAAAATTCTATGACTGAGAAGCAAATGCAAGAAATAATAAACACTATATTAGTTGTTAGAAATCAAAAGAGGAGCTTGGACTCATAGTTTATTACTAAAAATATGTCATTAAAAGAAATAAAGTTGACTGGAGAACTATCTCAGTGGTTAAGAGTACTGACTACTCTTCCAGAGGAAGCAGGTTCAAATCCCACATGGCAACTCACAACTGACTGTAACTCTAGTTCCAGAGGACCCGACACTCTCACACCAAAACACATAAAATTAAATGAATAAAATTTTAAAAAAGAAAGAAAGAAAGTTATGTATAAATACTACTTACCATGTAAGCAGAAAACTCCAGTCCAATCTAATTTCAAAGGCAACATTGTCAGTCCTTAAAAGTAGTTCTCACCCTGAATTCTCATAATATTCCAAGAGACTTCAGGCTGAAGAAAGGACTTACTAAAGGAAGTAAATGACCAAAATGGTTTTTATAAACATAGCAATAACAACTTAGAAGCAAATTTAGAATTTATCTGGGCTATATATTTTATAGCCTAATTAGAATAAAATCTCTTGAGTTTAAGTTCCAAGATCAATACAATATGGAATTGACTCCTACGTTTATCTGTTATGTGACCCAGAGCTACTTAAAATTCTCTGTCTACCTGTGTAGCCTTACTTAAAAACTGAGGAAAGTAATTTGTAGCATGTTACTAGTGACTGTTTTATATGAATATGATTCGTGTAAAAATAATGTGAAAATAGGACCAGTGTGTCCAGATAGCATAAATTAAACCCCAGAATGTTCAATTGCTTCAAACATAAATTGGGAAAAATAATATGTATCTTATAAAATTCTAAGAATTAAAATGTATAATGGACAGGAAATTTTCTGGAAATGGAAGAGTATTCAATAAATAATAGCCATTATTATTAATTATTATCTTCTGTTTCAAAGAGTAATACTTGAGATTTGTGGGTTGAGTTCCAAATAATTTTCAAGTGTTTCAATGACTTTGAAGACACTAGAAAAGTTTATTAATCATGACAAGTATGTCAGATTTCAGACAAACTAGATTCACATTCCCAATAAATCCTGACAAAGAAAGGAATCTTAGAATGTATTATACTACATTTAGTATTTTCTTTTTTGTTATTTTTAATTATTTTATTTATTTATACCCCAAATGTTCCTCCCTCTCCCAGTCCCCCTTGAAGAGTTCTTCCTCCCCTCCTTCTCCCTTTGCCTCTGAGGGTGCCACCCCCAGACATCTCTCTTCTCTGGGGCATCAAGTCTCTACAAAATTAGGCACATCCTCTCCCACTAAGGCCAGACAAGGCATCCGTCCACTGTATATGTACCAAGGACCTCCAGCCAGCACATGTATGCTCTTTGGTTGGTGGCTTAGTCTTTGGGAGCTCCCAGGGGTCCAAGTTAGTTGATACTGTTATTCTTCCTATGGAGTTGCCATCCACATCAGTTCCTTCAATCCTTCCCCTAAATTCTTCCACAGGGGTCTTTAAACCCCAGTCTAATGCTTGCCTACAGGTATCTAAATCTGTCTTAGTTAGATGCTGATAGAGCCTCTGTGAGGACAGCCATGTCTTGTTTGCAAGCATAACATAGCATTAGTAATAGTGTTAGGGACCAGTACCTACCCATGGGATGGATCCAAAATTGGGCAGGTTACTGGTTGGCCATTCATTCAGTCTCTGCTCCATTTTTCCCCTACATTTCTTTTACACAAAAACAATTTGGGGTCAAAATTTTTGAAGGTGTCTTGGTGTTCCCATCCCTCCAACTGGGAGTCCTGTCTAACTACTAGAGGTGGGCTCTTCAGGTTTCATCTCCCCACTTTTGAGCATTTCAGCTAAAGTCACCCACATTGAGTCCTGAGATTCCACCTTACACCAATCAGAATGGCTAAGTTCAAAAACTCAAGTAACAGCACATGCTGGGGAGAATATGGAGAAAGAGGAACAACCCTTCCATTGCTGGTGGGAATGCAAACTGGTACTACTCTGGAAATCAATCTGGCAGTTCTTCAGAAAAATTGGAAATAGTTCTACCCGAAGACTCACTTATACCTCTCCTATACCCAAAATATACTCCACCATAACACAAAGACACATGCTCCACTATGTTCATAGCAGCTTTATTCATAATAGTCAGAAACTGGAAGCAACCCAGATTTCCCTCAACCAAAGAATGAATACAGAAAAGTGGTTCATTTACACAATGAAATACTATTCAGCTATTTAAAAGGAGGACATGATAAACTTTGCAGACAAATGTGTGGAACTAGAAAATAATATCCATAATATCCATAATATCCTCTAAGATTTTTTGAGTGAGACCCAGAAGAACATGCATGGTATGTAATTACTGATAAGTGGAATTAACTAAAAAGTAGAGAATACTCATGATACACCCCACAAGACCCTATGAAGCTAAACAAGGAAAACCCAATCCCACTTAGAAGGGGGTACAAAATAATCATGAGAGGCAGACAGAGGGAGGGACCTAGGTGACAAAGGGGAGGAGAAGAGGAAAGGGGGAGCAGGATCAGTTGTGGGGAGAAACAGGAGAGAAGCCTGAAGAGCCAGGAGAATGAATGGAAATATGCAGCTGCCAGCATTAGGGGTGTGGAGAACCACTAGAAAGTCGTACATGCAGTATTTTTAATGGACTTTCACAAATATTAAAGCAACAACAAGAAGATTACATTGACAACTTTCCCCACCCCAATCTTTTCAGTCTTTTGTTCCTGAATGGCTCTTTACTGGACACTTTGATTCTCATTGCCCACAGGGCTTGGTTTTCCTTATTATAGATAAAGTAAGTTTGTCTATTGCTTTTCTTCATGTTGAACTCCAGCTGATATCAATACTTAAACATCTCTGTATATCTTTCCATCTTCCTATCCACTTCTGTACTTTAGGCATTTATAAAAATATATGTGGAAGAGTGGTTGGTTGCAACAACAGTTCCTTATTTCTCACAGTTATAGAGGGTGAAAATCCAAAGTCAAGCCTCTTCATGAACTTTGTTTTGGATTAATTCAATGACCAATCTTTTGTAGCTGAGTGAGAGTATCAGATAAAGGCCAAGCTGAAGGCAATCTTGTCCTCTAATAATTTAAGATTAGGTCTCTTGCTAGTAATAGATTGAACTCAATATACATTAGAGGAACCAAAGTTATCTTGTCCTTTCTCATTCTTAACAAATTTGGAAGGACGCAGATGCAAAGGAACAAAAACAAGGTGAACAATTCTTTTGCCAGCATGTACAGTTATAACACCATGGGGGAGGAAGGCATAATTTTAAATTCTTCCTCATAATCACTGTCTATAACTCCTGGCCAATAAACTGTTGTGAATGTCTTTGAGTGTTAGATTGACCCTTCCCCCATAAGAACCAAGCAAGGCAATAAACAAATTACAGAAAACACCTTTCTAGGAGCTGGTCTTGAAGACACAGGACAAAAGGAATGTTTGTCACCCAAGCTTCTGCTGAGCTCAGTCTGCATTGTTTTAATTCAAATGTAAATATTCTTAATCTCAGCCTGTTTCCTGAGTCCTGGCCCAAAGATTATCTTTTGTAGGCCTATACCCTGCCACATTTTTTTTTTTAAACTTTAACTCTACCTACTATATCTTTTTGCCTATAAACATGGGCGAGTCAAAAAATCCCAAACTCACAATTGAACTGCCAACTGTAGCTAATGGAGTATTGGCAGTTTAACTATATTTTTAAGCTTCTTTTGCAACATTAAAGTATAACCATAATTTTGAGAAACAAAACTAATTTTTAATGATGTAAACAATCTGTTTTCTTTAAAATCAACACCAAGTAGATTACCTTTATGTTACAAAGTTTTGCTGCCAATTCTTATATATGAATGCACGATAGTGCAGCTTTTAATATCTCACTAAAGAGACATTGTTTTTAAATCTTATCTTTGTACCTCTGATCTCTGAATGACTCCAACCCTGAGTTACCAGTTTTAAGCCAACTTTCTGTTACCAAGGTTGCAAATTTTTAATCCTACCTAGTAACTTATAGGCCAATAATGTATAACCAAGACATGCAGAACATATTATACTTTTAAAACCAATCAGAAACAAATTTTTCTAGCTGTAATTTCAAGATAAAGGCACCTTGTCATAGAGATTTTTCTAGGACAAACAACTCTTAGCTTCCTTACAGAATCTAAAAAACTTCTGGTCCCTTTAAAAGCAGCTTATACCAACAATCAACTTTTGGAAAGGCTTTTTCAGCTCAGCTCTACTCTTAGCTACAGGTGTAAGGTAACTTCTCAGCCTCTGCTCTGCATATTAAGACTGCCTTTAAAACCAAGTTCAACTAGACCAAGGGGTGGATGCATAGCAGCTTTAACCATTTTTGTCTTTTGAAGATGAAACAGAACACCATTCATTCAGACAAAGAAACAAAAAACAGACAATTGACACACGTGGACATTGGCGCACCAAGGACAAACAATAAACAAAGGGCAGAATTATGGGATTCTCATGTAAAAGCCAAAGAAAACTGCAAATTGTCTCTTGAATTTTCTCCTGTTTCTAGGAGACCTCTGAAACAGCCTTTTTCTTCTTTTGCTGATACAACCCAGAGAGGACAACTGCTTTTCTGAAGCCCTTTCTCTCAAATACAAGATCTAACTCTTCATCTCTTTCTTTAGGAGATGTATTGGTGGCTACTGATATTTACTACTCAGTGTCCTGCCTTTTTCAGTTTTCCAATTCTTTCTAACCCTGCTCCTCTCGCCTAAGGCAGCTCTTGGGCTGTGGGCAGATGCCTATTAGTGTTCTCCGATCCCAAAATTAACTGTCACCTCCTAGATGAGCTTGTGAGTTTTGTTTAAGAGGCATGCCCAGCTGGTTTATGCAGAGATTAAAAAGAGATGTAAGAGTAGATGCCAAAGAAGGATCAAAATGAAAGGAAGAACATCTGGGCCACAGCCAGTGTAGATAAACTGATTGCTGTCCCCTGACCTCTGTTGTCTGACCCACAGCTCTTCCTGCCTTCTAAAGAAGGCCTACAAAGGGCAGTAACATCTAGCTTAGAACCCTCCCCACTGCCTGCCACATCTGTCTACCTGAGGCACAACCAGCAGAGGTGAACCTTGTACTGTCCACTGATGTCCATCATCCAGTCCATGGTTCTGCCTACCTTCCCAAGGAGCCCTTCATGGGATGAGAGGGGCCAGAAACATTCAAGCTCATGTGTGACACAACCATCAGAGGTGAGCAGCTTCCTGTCCCCTGAGATCCATTTTCAGGCCTACAGCTCTGCTGCCTCCATGAGGAATCTTGCCAGCATCAGAAACATACCCCCAACACTAGGGATAAACAGATGGAAAAAGTCCAGCATAAGAATAAAATCATCAAGATCCAGTGTAATATGACACCTCTAGAGTCCAGCTACCTTACCACAGCAAGCCCTGGATATCTGAACACAGCCCAAGCACAAAATGATAACCGTAGATCTAATATTGTGAAGATAATAGAGGCTTTTAAAGAAGAAATGAATAAATCCCTTAAAGAAATATAGGAAATCACAATGAAACAGGTAAAGCAAATTAATGAAGCTGTTCAAAGCCTAAAAATGAAAATAGGGCCGGGCGGTGGTGGCGCACGCCTTTAATCCCAGCACTTGGGAGGGAGAGGCAGGCGGATTTCGGAGTTCGGGCCAGCCTGGTCTACAGAGTGAGTTCCAGGACAGCCAGGACTACACAGAGAAACCCTGTCTTGAAAAAACCAAAAAAAAAAAAAAAAAAGAAAAGAAAATAGACATTTAAAACACACACACACACACACACACACACAAACTGAGGGAAACCTGGAGATGGAAAACCTAGGGAAGAGAACAAGACACAAGTGTCACCAACAAAATACAAGAGATGGAAGATAAAGTCTCAGGCATAGAAGATATGATTGAAGAAATTGATGATATATCAATCAAAGATAATGCTAAATCTAAAAGGTTCATGACATATAACATTCAAGAAATATGGGACACTATCAAAAGACCAAACCTAAGAGTAATAGGAGTAAAAGAAGGAAAAGATTCTCAGATACAGGGCCCATAAAATATTTTCAACAAGATCACAGAAGAAAATTTCCCTAACCTAAAAAAAGATATGCCTATAAACATACAAGAAACTTACAAAACACAAAATAGATTGGACCAGAAAATAAAATCCTCCTTTCACATAATAATCAAAACAATAAATGTACACAACAAAGAAAAATATTAACACCTGCAAGGGGAAAAGGCCAACCAACATACAAAAGCAAACCTATTACACCAGACTTTTCAATAGAGATGCTTAAAGCCAGAAAGGCCTGGGCAGATCTCTTGCAGACTCTAAGAGATCACAGATGTCAGCCCAGACTACTACACCCAGCAAAACATTCAATCAAAATAGAAGAAAAAAACAAGATAGTCGACTGCAAAACCAAATTTAAACAATATCTATCCACAAATCCAGACCTACAGAAGATAATAAAAGGAAAACTCCAACCCAAGGAGGCTAACAGTACCCAAGAAAACACAGGAAATAAATAACTCTACACCAGCAAAACCAAAAGAAGAGAACACGTACACACTTCCAACACCAACATCAAAACAGAATTTAACAATCTTTGGTCATTAATATCTCACAATATCAATGGACTCGATTCCCTAATAAAAAAGACACAGACTAACAAAATGGATGGGAAACAGTATCCATCATTCTGCTGCATACAAGAAATACACCTCAGCAACAAAGATATTACCTCAGCATAAAGGATAAAAAAGTTTCCCAAGCAAATGGACCCAAAAAAAACCAAGCTACAGGAGCCATTCTAATATCTAATAAAATAGACTTTTAAACAAAAGTAATCAAAAATAATCAGGAAGGATGCTTCATGTTTATCAAAGGAAAAGACCACAGAGATGATAGCTCAATTCTGAACATCTATGCCGCAAATCCAAGTGCACCACATTTGTAAAAGTAATGTTATTAAAGCTTAAATTGCTCATTGAACCACACATATTGATAGTGGGAGACTTCAACATCCCACTCTCACTAATGGACAGGCCATTATGACAGAAACTAAACAGAGAAATAATGAAAGTGAAAGAGCCTAGCAGGTATCTACAGGACATTTCACCCAAACACAAAAAATATACCTTCTCAGCATCTCACAAAACCTTCTCCAAAATTGACATATAGTCAGTCACAAAGCAGTTTCTCTACACACAAGACAAGTAGACAGCATGAAATAATCAAACTCAGGGTTCAAATTGATAAATCAAAGAGAACAATGCAAAGAATCAATAAAAACCAAGAGCTGGTTCTTTGAGAAAAATTAACAAGATGGACAAACCATTCACCAAACTAACTAAAAAGCAGAGAAACAATATCAGAAGTGAAAAGGGAAACTTAAGAACAGACACTGAGAAAATCTGAAAAAAAGCTTATACCCCACAAAATTGGAAAATCTGAAAGAATTGACTGATTTTCTTGATAAATACCATTTACCAAAGTTAGATCAAGATCAGGTAAACAATGTAAATAGTCTCATAAACCCTAATGAAATAGAAACAGTCATTAAAAGTCTCCCAAGCAAAAAGAGTCATGGCCAGATAGGTTTAACACAAAATTTTACCAGACTTTCAATAAAGATCTAATACCAGTACTACTCAAACTCCCAGATAATAGAAACAGAAGAAACATTGCCAAATTTATCCTATAAGACCACAGTTACCCTGATACCTAAATTACACAAAGACTCAGCAAAGAAAGAAAATTTCAAGACCAATTTCCCTTATGAACTTTGATGCAAAAATACTTATAAACTGAATTCAGGAACACATCAAAAACATCAGCTACCATGATCAAGTAGGCTTCGTCCCAGGGATGTAGGGATGGTTCAATATAAGAAAATCCATCAATGCAATTTACCATAAACAAACTGAAAGAAAAAAGGCATGATCATTTCATTTGATGCTGAAAATATCTTTGACAAAACCCAAAACCCCTTCATATTAAAGCCTTGGAGATATCAGGGATACAGGATACAAGATATACCTAAACACAATAAAGGGAATACACAGAAAGTCCATAGCCAACATCAAATTAAATGGAGAGAAACTTAAAGCAATTCCACTAAAATCAAAGACAAGATAAAGTGCCCACTCTTTTCATATCGATTCAATATAGTACTTGAAGATCTAGCTAGAGCAACAAAACAACAAAAGGAGATCAAGGGGATACAAAGTGGAAAGAAAGAACTCAAAGCATTGCTATTCACAGATGATATAATAGTATACATTAAGTGACCCCCAAAAATCTACCAGAGAACTCCTACAGCTGATAAACATCTTCAGCAAACTGGCTGGATATAAAATAAACTAAAAAATCAGTAGCCTTCCTTTATACAAATGATAATTAATTAACCTGAGAATAATTATGTAAACAGTACCTTTCACAATTGCCACAAATAATATAAAATATCTTGTAACTCTAACCAAGCAAGTGAAAGACCTATATGACAAGAATTTGAAGTATCTGAAAAAAGAAATTGAAGAAGATATCAAAAGAGGGAAAGATCTTTCATGCTCATGAATCAGTAGAATTAACATATTAAAAATGACCAACTTACCAAAATCAATCTACAGATTCAATGCAATTCTCATCAAAATTACAACACAATTCTTTACAGATCTTAAAACAATAATACATAACTCCATATGAAAATAAACAGAGTACCTAAAACAATCTTGTATTTCAAACAAGAATTTTTTTTGACGTATTACCATTCCTGACTTCAAGCTGTACTACAGAGCAATAGTAATAAAAATCATATTATATAGGCATAAAAATAGATATTTTGATCAATGGAATAGAATCAAAACTCATGAATAAACCCACATACCTATGGATACTTGAGTTTTGACAAAGAAACCAAAACCATACAATGGAAAACAAGCATATTCAACAAATGGTGCTGGGCTAACTATATGTCTGCATGTAGAAGAATATTAATAGATCCATATTTGTCATCCTACACAAAATTCAAGTCCAAATGGATCAAAGACCTCAAAATTAAACTAGATACACACCTGACATGGGCCAAGGACAAGGAAATGGACTGCTTGGCAGAAATATGACATTGGCCAAGGACTAGGAAGTAGGATTCCAGCAGGAGTCTGACATTAGGCTAAAACAAAGAAGTAATTTCAGGTAGGAACCTAAATCTTAGGCTACAACAAAGAAGTAATCTCAGGCAGGAACCTAAATATTAGGCTAGAACAAAGAAGTAATTTTAGACAGGAATCTAAATTTTAGGCTAGAACAAGGAAGTAGGCTTCAGACATGAAAATGACCTTGGGCTAGGACAGGGAAGTAAGCTCAGATCATTGGTCATCCTGATAAGCCCTTAGAAACAGTGATCACGGGAGTGTTCACATAATTGTGTTTAGCACCTTGCTTGTTCTTTGACTATTTGTGTTTATTGTCTTGCTTGTTCCTTGGTTATTTGCATCTATTGTATTGCTAGACCCTCAACCTAGAACTGACCTTAATACATGCATGTAATTAAAATGACATAAAAGCAAAATGGAGAAGGGGGGATGAGATAGAGAGTTCTAGGGAGGGGAAATGGGGAAAGGGGATGACATCTGAAATGTAAATACATAAAATATCCAATAAAAAATAAACTAGATACACTAAATCTAATAAAAGAGAAAGTAGGAACTGCCTTGAACACATTGGCATAGGAGACAACTTCCTGAACAGAACACTAACAACTCAGGCACTACAATCAAAAATTAAGTAATGGGACCTCATGAGCCTAAAAACCTTCTTTAAGGCAAAGGCTACCATCAATTTGACAAAACAGCAGCCTAAAGAGTGGGAAAAGATCTTCATCAACACCACATCTGACAGAGGACTAATATCCAAAATATATAAAGAACTCAAGGAATTATACATCATCAAACCCAATAACCCAAATAAAACAATCAGGTATAGAGCTAAACAGAGGATTCTCAGCAGAGAAGTCTCTAATATCACAAATTAAACATTAAAGAAATGTTCAATGTCAGTCATCAGGGAAATGCAAATCAAAACAACTCTGAGATTCTGTCTTACACCTGCCAGAATAGCTAAGATCAAAAGCTCAAATGAGGACAAATCCAGGCAAGGTTGTGGAGCAAAGGGAACACTCCTCCATGGCTGGTGGGAGTGCAAACTTGTATAACCACTTTGAAAATCAATTTGGTGGTTTCTCAGAAAATTGGGAAAAGCTCTACCTCAACACCCAGCTTTACCATTCCTGGGTATATACCCAAAAGATGTTTCACGACACTTATAAGGTCACTTGCTTAACTGTTCATAGTAGCTTTATTCATAAAACAACCTAGATGTCCCTCAACTGGAGAATGAATAAAGAAAACGTGGTACATTTACACAACAGAATATTACTCAGCTATTAAAAACAAAGATACCATGAAATCTGCAGGCAAATGGATGGAACTAGAAAATATCCTGAATGAGGTAACCCAAAAGCAGAAAGACATGCATGATATGTACTCATTTAAAAGTGGATATTAGCCCTAAAACACAGGATAACCCTGCTACAATTCACAGACCCAAAGAAACTAAGTAACAAGGAGGGCCCGAGGGAGGATGCTTGACTCTCACTCAGAAGGGAAAATTAAATAGACATCAGAGGTGAATGGATAAAGAGAACAGGGTGGGAGAGGGTGGGGAACAGAACTGGGATGGGGAGCAGATGTGAGGAGAGCAGAACAGAGGAGGCTGGAGAGGGCTAGGAGAGAAAATGGAAGTTGGTTGTGGGGAACGGGCATCTGAGGGGTGAGCCATAGCCCTGGGACACTGGAGGATCCAGGGAGTTTGGCAGTGAGTCCAGTTGAGACTCCTTGCAACTGAGAATATGGAGACTAAAGTGGCCAGTTCCTCTAGCTATGTGGGACTTCCAGTGGAGGGAGAGAGACACCAACCCACCCACAAAACCTTTGACACAAAATTTGTCTTGCCCTACAAGATGTACAGGGATAAAGATGGAGCAGAGGTTGAATAGTCAACCAATAACTGGCTGAGCTTGAGACCCATCCTATAGGAGACAACTAAGCCCTGACACTATTAATGATACTCTGCTATGTTTGCAGACAGAAGCCTAGCATAACTGTCTTTTGAGAGACTTCATCCAACAGCTGATGGAAACAGATCAGAGACCCGCAGCCAAACATTAGGCAAAGCTCATTGAGTCTTGTGGAAGACTGGGGAAAGGATCAGGTAGCCAGAGGGTTCAAGGACACCAGAAGACCTACAGAGCCAACTAACCTGGGCCCACAGGGGTTCACAGATACTGAACCACCAACGAAAGAGCACACAGGGGCTGAACCTAGGCCCCCTACACATTTGTAGCAGATGTGCAGCTTAGTCTTCATGTGGGTCCCTTAATAACTGGAGCAAAGACTATCTCTGACTCTGTTGCCTGCCCTTGTATCTCCTTCCCCTAGCTGGACTAAGCAGTCAGGTCTCAGTTGGAGAGGAAGCGCTTAGTTCTGGAACTCCATGTGCCAGAATGGGTTGGTACTCATGGTGGGGCTTCCCCTTCTCTGAGAAGGGAAGGTGATAATACGGAGAGGAGTTGTGAGGGTGTGACTGGCAAAGGGAGACTACTATCAGATGTGAAGTAAACAAATTAATGAATGAATGAAAAAATCAAGGAAGAAAGGAAAAAACTAAGGGATTGTAGCTAGTGAAAAAACTACTTCATCTTGCAAAATTAGGTCAGCACCCTAACAGTGGTGAAGTATATGTAGCAGTGTATGAAGCAGGAGTTGTCACACAAGGGAAGTAAAAGAAGATGCTAGGAGAAAAGTTTCCTCCTAAGCCCAGTGGGCCACTCAGGGTGGCAATGGCTAGTTCTGCTAACAGGAGTGCTGCTCCAAGCTAGCAAAAGCAGCAGGAGGCTACAGAGCATAAAAAGAAGAGAACAGTAAAAAAAAATAGAGAGCTACCATAAAGACATGTATCTGGTCTGGGATGAAAGGGATGCAGGCTCCTTGCAAGCAAAGCTCCTGCACAGCATCCAAACGGTCTTGCAGTTGTATCAGGAGTAAATGAAACTGTTGTAGGTTGAGAGCCACTGGAAGAGCTTATGTAGAATGTCCCTGGTCACATACAAGGGGGAAGTCCTGTTATCTTAAGGGAGGTGGGTTCAGTAAGTTAAACATCAAAACGATTGGGTTTAAATATAAGTATGAAGATAATAAGTAAAAGAGTGATTAAGAGAAGGAGCCAGAGTAGGAGGGAACCAAAGGTCCATCCATGGGAAAAGCTTGTCATTGAATTTTTTTTTTTGTCTGTCCCAGCATCTTTGGACTGTGTCTCAAACCAGTTTGGATTTGTTGGTGCAGAAGGAGCACTGTTCCTGGATTAGGC
Organism: Rhabdomys pumilio; assembly: GCA_030674055.1. NCBI lineage: Eukaryota > Metazoa > Chordata > Mammalia > Rodentia > Muridae > Rhabdomys > Rhabdomys pumilio. The sequence continues at coordinate 60,023,031 of JANHMN010000007.1, forward strand.
CACAGCCCCCATCCTTAGCAGTTCTCGGGAGATCTAGTCTTTAATTTTAGATAATCGAAGCAGCCAAAGAATAAAGTAGGTTCTGAACAATGTTAACCTGATCTAAAATTTCAGGTTTTCTGGAAGCTGGTGATATAAAGAGGTTAGCTGATGCAAAATGCCTTCAGTCCAGCTATCTTAGTTCAGAATCTTGACGTTGGGGTGGGGAGGATGCCTAGTGTCAAAAACAGGGATGAGTTGGGTGGTCCAGTAGTCACCACTTCAGAGATCACCTGAACTGCTTTTAAGGGGTTTAGTGTAGATCTTTCTTAACTCCTCAGACCACTCCCACCATCAAAAGCAGAACATATTATGTTAGCAAATTTTTGAGCCCTGGGTGGATCAGGCTGTCCTCCTGAGTCTAACTGGGAAAAAGAAAGCAAAACATCTAACCTTTACCCCCATGCTGGCACTGAGCCAGTCATGTTTCTTACGAAGTCACTCTGCTGCAACTCTGAAGGAAAGCTCCTTGATACTCTCTCAGCTGCTTATAGACCCCACTTCATTGAGATGAGACCATAAAATTTCTTCTCCTCTTTATTTTGCTTTCTTGGGTCAACTTGTCTTTAAAAAAAAAAAAAAAAAGAATTTAACAATCCATATATGATCTTCAAAATGATGGATTCTTCAGAGACTCATGACACAATAAGGCATGGGCTCACGTTACCATGTGTTCAGATGGTTTGCCTCCAGGACACTTTGATGGCCTATTCCCTAAAGAAGAGTTAGAAATGACTCCACTATGTCAGATAAGCTTTATAAAGGAACGTGAAATTTTGTTTTTAAGATTTTTTTAAGCTGAGCATTTTAGCTAGAGACCCGCATTTCCTATGTGTGCAGTAAATTAATCACCATTATTTCCTTCTAGCTTAACAAAGTGCAGTGTGGCTGGAGAAATGGTCCTGGGATGCCAGCAGTATTCTGCTTGGCTTTCACTTCAGGTGTATGCATAAGCTGTGCTTTGTGCCTTCTGATGTGGTTACAGTATCTGCCTCTCAAAGTGGACATTGATTTAGTTTAGATGCAGATACCCACCAATTCCATGTAACAGACTTAGACTCTAGATCTTTGCTCTAACAGAATTTAAAGTTTGTATGTTTGGTCAGCAAACACACTTCTTGTTTCATTTGCTGTACACAGATAATGTGGGAATTAGGAAAATGACCAACTAGTTCAGAGCACTAAATTGAGTGCAGAATTGTGGCCAATTATGACCCAATCTTTAAGTTGTAATTTTAACGTGTATTTAACAAAATCTGGAGAGCATCAAACTAAACCTACAATTCCCAGAAGCCTTATTACAGTTTAACGTACATCAACTAAATATTTTTAAAAGGTATCACTGTGGTTTTTTTTAACCTAAAATGCATGAATTTTTGGTTTTCAGGTTGGACAAGCCCACTGAAAGTTACTCCTGTACCAATTCATGAACACGAAGTAGGCACATTAAGTCGTTTATATACCTTTGACGAGGAGGCAACAAGCACAGTAAGATTGTCTTAATAGGTAGTATTATAGAATATAGTCTGTTTATATTATTGTTTCTGTGTTTTGGACTTTCTTTCTCAGAGAAAAAAACTATCATTCACAAAGTGGATCCTTTTTTTAGCTTTTAGAACAAACACATAAAACACTTTTGTTAGTTTAGATAGTACCAAAATATATAAATAACATATCAGCAACCTTAAAAGACTTCAGCTGGAGAGAGAACTGCTTTTCACGTAACGGCATTATTACAGCACACAATAGCATGACTTAGTTCCTATCCCATGACAAGTGGGGCCCTCAGATTGGTGGCTTTGAAAACCAGATTCAATGACAAGAATTCCATGTCTTGTTCATACATGGTGTGTGTGTGTGTGTGTGTGTGTGTGTGTGTGTGTGTGTGTGTGTGTAATTGAGAAATTATTGAACTCTTGGTCAGAGCAAAGATCATAATTTTCATAGCTTCTAAATAAAAAACAAACTATAAAAACAGAGAAAGGGAATGGTGTTTCCAAACTGAGAAACACAATTTATAGCTTTGTTGGTGCAGCAGAAAATTAGACATGGTTAAAGAGATTTGATACAAATCAGAAGAAATACACACACACACACACACACACACACACACACACACACACATATAAGCACAAATGTACAAAAAGGTAGAAATAGAGAAGAGTGAGGAATCTAAAAAAAAGAACATGTGACTGGAGTCCATGAAATGACATACATAGAATAAGACAGAATAAATATATAAGATACAGGAATTGTATCTGTGCTTTTCTAGGACTGTCTGAGGCATCCTTTCACATTTTCTGCTGTACATTAAATTTGAGGCATGACCCAAGTAACAGCAAGAGCAACGTTTCTGACTGTGTCAGCCCTAACAACAGTAATGATGGCAGAAGTTTCCATTAAGATCATAAAAGCAAGGTACCATGTAGTTGTAGTTGATTAATCTGCTAATCTCCCTGGCAGCAGCAATGCAAATTGCTTGTTACCCACCCCAGTGTTCTGGATTCTTGGATGAAAGACACACACACACACACACACACACACACACACAGCCTTATATTTAATATACCTAATCGACTCAATGGCTGGGCCACTTTCAAACTTCCACGTTGCTAATGACTCTCCTTCAATATTCCTGAATTATTACTTACTAAAATCTACACTAGACCCAGTTTGGGGAGTTGGGGTTAGGCCTGAGGCTGCTCTTCCCTGGCTCTTACGTGATTAGTATGCTCTCTCTTCTGCAGCTCTGAAGCCTAAATCTTATTCCTTCCCTGGCATGGCAATTCTCCTCCTTCCTTGGTCCCCTTGCCCACAAATTCTCACTGCCAACTTTATTTACCAATCAGAACCAGCTGGAGGCAGGGGCCCTCAGTATCTCACATGTGGGATTCTCATGCAATTTTGGAAACTCAAATAACACAATGCAAGCATTAAACCCCATCCACAATATTTCTCCCTTTTTGTCCATTAAAAAGAACTTTTCTTTCAGATATACAATGAACATAGTTATCACAGTTATGTAAACTATAAGGTACAATATACTCTAATAACATCCATCAGTTTTGTCAATTTAAGTACATTACTGTAATACCTATCCTAAGTTAAAGAGTTTACAATTCTATACCAGAATTATATTTTGATTTTTAACTTGCATTACCATCTGAAAATCCATCCTTTCAAACCTACATCATCTTCCTCAATGATAAACAACTTAAGTTTAATTATGAAACTATAATTAGTCTTCAACCCCATCAGAGAGCCAAGAATGAATATAACCTGAACATATAGGAAGCACAAAACACATAGCTACCAAAACTTAAACAAATTGTAGAGACAGCTGACTACCTGAACAGTCCTCCATTCCTCAAAATATTGGAGCATCTGTCTTCAGCCTTCTGGGCCAGAACCATCTGACAGTCCATAAGTGAAGCAGGAAACATAAAGGACTAGCTTACCCTGTCTTGGCAAAGCTAAGCTATCAACTATCCCGTATCGTGTGTCCTTTCCTGGACAGTATTTTTGTCTGTAGATGAATTAGGGCAATTCTTGCCCATGCTATCTTGTTACAACAGGAGCAATTCTATATGGAGGTTATAATGCTCAGTAACTTCTTTGAACCATGAAAGAGGTATTTTCAGGAGCAGACATGTCTCCTAGTCAAAATTTCCATTAATAATGACATGACTTTAAATGTCATATTCTGTGAATTTCTGATGCTTTTGAAGACTATCTATATAAAGTATATCTGAACTGTTAAACTTTGACTACTCTTAACTATTTCTATTTTAATAATATTAAAAGCATCTTATTATTATTAAATCTGAATCTAAATAACCATGAGTTTACTATCTGGCCCTTAACTTTCATTACTTAATCATCTTAAGTAGTTTGTAATTGTAGCTATTAGAAGAACTGGGTCTGAGTCTTGCAGTTTTAAATGAGTTATATAGGTACAATGTCTATCTAAGCGTAACAATATTAATTCAAATTTTCTATCAATATAAAAAATTTATACCAATGAAAACCTTAAATCTGTATTAATATATGCATTTTGTACCAATGTAAGAAAGTATAACTTCAATTTTGCATCAATTATAAAGATTTTTATCAATGTAAGATTATGGCTTTGTTCAAGAATGAATTTAAACATCTATCTCATATATTTTTCACTGTTTAAAATTATGAAGATTTCCAAATTATTCCTTAAAATGACAATCTATAATTTATAAAAATAAACATAACAAGACACCCAAACCCATGGGATCAGGAGGACAGCTCTCCACAACTTCTCCCTGCTGAATTGGGGTGACGAATTTTTTAAAAGGATGGGAAGGGGGAGGAAAATTAGAAAACTTGGTTAAAGTTAAGAAAGCTAGCTTTAGCATCTGCTATCTAGTTTCTGTATGCTTAGAAGGCTCAGAGTTTGACTGAAGTTCTAACTGGTTTCAACTAAAAGGCTGGATGAACGGAGTCCATTAGGAATCAGTAGCAATTCTTGAAGGTGTTTTGGAAGCAAGTCTCTAGAAACAGTATCAGGAGGCAGGGGGCTGAAACAGCAGGTCATTTTAGGGTTCCCTAGCATTTGTATATAACAAAATTTATGAACTAAATATTCATGTATTTAAATTTTAAATACATGTATTTAAATTTTAATACATGTATTTAAATTTAATTTATTTGTGTGTATGTGTAGGGGGCCCATGGAAACCAGAACAGGGTACTGAATTCCCTAGAGTTGAAGTTACATGCTACTGTGAGCCACCTGATATTGTTGATATCAGTGTTGTAAACCAAACTCCAGTACTCTGCAACATGTGTCCTTAACTACCTCACCCAAGATTCATGCTTTAAATGTTGAAACTATCAATCCAGTGATTCAAAGAATAAAAATAAATAAAGACAGGGCATATAAAAAGATATCTATGCCATAACCTCCAGGGAAAAAGCAAAAAACAAAACAGTGATAGTCTTGAAACAGCTGATACAATAGGGTTCTCAAAAGCCATAGCAGATCTAAATGTGACTGAAAATAGGCGGAGCTAGAATCCCATTGTTGCTGCAATTCAAGTCAGGCTGCTAGCACTACGTGACCACTTTGTCACTTAGAATTCTATTATACTTTAAGAACATTGATAATTCAAGAGATTTTTGTCAAGACCATACAGTTCATCCCAAAGCAGAAAAAAAAACTAAAGAAAATATTAAGGTCAGTAGGGAAGGAGACACTGTGATCAGAGATACAGGCAAGAACCAAGAGCAGAAATATAAGCACATTGTTGATATAAATGACTTTATAAAACAATAGCAATGACCTGTGGGGTTTAAAACACATATATATTGAATGAAGATACAATTGAATAATTGATCTGCAGGAAGATCAGTACTTAAACATGACTCTTTCCTAGGAAAGAGTCAAAGTACTAGTTATTCTTAATCCTTGAAAATACGTGTTCACATTGCAATTTGTAGATTAAATACTAAGGAAATAGACAGATAGAACTCATTGAGTAACAGGAAGCCAATTCAAACAAAATTAAAATAAGATTTTCAAAAGGCATGTAGGTCATAGAAAACATATAAGGTAGTAGTTTCAAACTTGGTGTCAGCAATTATGTATTTTCTATGTAAAATGTTGATGTTTCAGTTAAAAGACAGATCGCCGGAATGTATGGAATATAAAACACCTGCATACCCTACTAGAAACAAAAGCATGTACAAGATATTAAGCATCATGGAAAATGGTAAATAAAATCATGAAAAATAATGCATACATATACCTTTTTCCAAAATTGCCATAGACAATGTCATAAAACAAGTCTACAAATTACACTTTTAACTCGTAAACTGCACGGTCTTTATGCATAAGACAATTGTGACAGAACAAAACACCCTTCCAGACTATGTGTTTGGAAACAGAAAGGTGTGTTTATGGATGATCATCATCCAGAGAAGAATTCACAACTGTAAGAGAAGCTAGAAGGTGTTCATAAGGGAAATCAAAATGTTGTAGTGAAATGTGTGGGTAGGAACGGTAATCAACCCTGGAAGACAGGACCTGCCTTTAAAATGCGTTAGAACACAAGAAAACCCCACAACTCAGGAAGCAAACAAAGTACCTCTCATGAAATTAGAAAAGAGGGAAAAATCAGTTCGTGAACAAAGCGCAATAAAGGAAAAATAAATTCAGGATACTGGAAACAAACGTATGATCTTCAGTGTAACATATCAGTTCTTTGCAAAACTGCTTTGAGACCCTGCTTCTCTGAGAACGTGTTCCCCTGTTCTGGCAGATTTGTCAGCCTTTGTCAGAGCAACTTCTTACTGCAATAAGTAGGGGTTAATACAGAGTCTTTACTGTTCAAAGTGCTGAGAATTTTTGGTGGTGAATGCTTAGCCTTAGACGGACATCTATCACAACCCACCCCCACCAAGGCTCAAGAACGTCACAGAAGCAGTGGATGAGGGAGGATGTAATAGCTGGACGATAGGGAGAAACGTTATAAGGTGCGGTCCTCTGGGCATGCTCACAGCAGTTGTGGTTTCCAATACTGGACCACACGAGATCAAGCAAGGAAATAATTTCAGCGCGAAAGAAAAAGAGCTATCAGGGTCCCACCCATTTGTGAGGAGCTATTGATAGCTGATGGCTGACGGCAGAGAAATTTACCTCTCTTTGGGGACGTGGGCACTGGTAGGTTTCCCATATCCCAGTGGATGATTGCAGTATGTTATAAAAATATAAGAGGATATGAAATTGGAAGGAATATGTGTTGAGCAGGGCCAGGGGAGATAGAGGGAAGAATTAAAGCGAATATGATCAAATATTTCAGTGGTGGCTCTACAAGTTTGTACTCCCACTAACAATAGAAGAGTGTTCCCCTTGCTCGGCGTCCTCCTCATCATGAGATGTCATTTGTGTTATTGATCTTAACCGTTTTGACAGGTGTAACATGGAATGTCAAAAGTAGTTTCGACATTAGGCTATATGTCGTACTCTGTACGTAACATACAAAAATAGAGATGCATAAATTAGGAAACCTCTTCAATCTGAAGGGGATTGCTCAGTTGAGATCCTCTCTTCAAAATCAAAATTGGTGTGTCAAAATCAGCCATACCAATGATGTAATGTAAGATATTTTCATAAAAATGAAAAGACTGGAAATCTTAGCACAGAAAAAGAATGCATTTAAAGAAGAAGAAACATGTAAATTATATCATTAAACTCTTCAAAATATTAAAAGACTCGTGGACTTTATAACAAAAAGAGTGTGACCAGGAAAAGTATTAACATTATGAAAATAAATGTTAAAGTTTATTTAAAAGTTATTTAAGTTATTTATTTTTATTTTAAACTGTTTCAAACATCAAGTTTAAGGAAACATATTTAAAAAGGGAGAAATTTTAAAAATTAACAGAAAATATTATACACTGTGAAGATAGTTTGAAAAGGACCTGAGTACACTAAATGGAGTCTAGAATTTAGAAAAGTAGAAAAAAATATGAAGAAATAATTTCTGAAATTTTATTGACTTTACAAAGAGACACATATTTGTAGTTCACAAGACATTCTAACTAGCTTGCATGGCCTGCCTGCATTCTTTAGCTTGTGGCATTTGTCTTCATCGTCAAAGCTGACGTGATGTGCTGAATCCTCTCATCACAAAGAATGGCTGTGATGTAGGGTTCTGCCTCAGTCACTCAATTTCATGACAATTATGACTAAATTGTGCCATAAGTATGTCCAAGATAATTTTTCTCATTCTACGGTCACTTGATGAACAATTTAATTCCATCTACAAAGTAAATTAACCTTTTCCAATATTAGAATATGAATATATTTGGGCATTCAAATGTATTAAATATATTGGAATGCTAAAAAAGAAACTTCTGAGTAAGGAAACAAAGAAGAAAATAAATTCCCAATAGATGTGCCTTATAAGAAATTAAATAATGAAAGATTTTTTTCTTCTAGTGTACATAAAAATCTAAACATATTATTAAACATAACATTGCTCCTAGAGTTCATTAGATAGTATACGCACCAGAATATTACAATGTTTGGTAAGGATGTAAAACAAAAGCAAATGGATTACCAATTGGATTTTGTGTTAAAGCAGCAAACAGGGAACAGTGAATGAGAAGGGAGAAGACTGAGAACTTACATAAAATTCCACACCTGACTTCCATATGTTAATAATTACAATAAAATACAGAAATTGTCAGCAGATGACTAAGCAAGACACACTACAGTATCTGTAAGAGGCTCGCTGTAAATACGAGATGCAAACACTTTAGGAGTTAATCAGTTAAGAGTGTTGACAGCTTACACAAAGCATGAACAACCTGTAGTGGATATTTTAGGATCAAACTAAATAAGTTTCAAGGCAAAAATTGTTATAACATATAAAGGCCCCTCTTGTGGTAGATTTGTCAAGAAAGCATAAGGTTCAAAAGTGAAATGTCTAAGACACGTGTAGCAAAAATTAATACACCTCTAAAAGATGAATGAACAACCTCTATGTCGTTTAGATTGTGATCTCACTGTATAGTCATTTGACGACTTCACAAAGGAGTTTATTCTTAGCTATAAACAGCAGTTCTGATTCCTTCAAGTCCCTGACATTTCTGTAACATTGAACTCAACCAAAGATGAAGACATATTTCCAAATACACAGGATATGCCCACTACTACAGTAACGACTATGTGTGAAATTAAGTTGTAGTACATTTATGATCACAATAGGGAAGGAGATGTGGTTTTCAGACTGATCGCTTACCTAGCATTTGCAAGGCCAGGAATTCCATCACCACACTGTGAAACATCGTTAGAGAAGTAATTCTACACAGTGTTCTCAATACACTACAGAGTTCACTTATAATCAACCAGATTACATTTCAGGAGACAAAAGCTATTTCAAAATTGAACATATTTTTATTTATTATTTGTGGGTCAAAGAAGAATTTTAAGAGGAATTAGAAAATATTTGAAACATGATAAGATACAATGTATCTATTTGGGTATCATGCAATTAAGATTTTGCTAAGAAGAAAATTTAGCTTTGCATGATTAAATTACAAAAAAAGGAACTGATATGTTTCAATCTTAGAATATTAGAATATGACTAAATCAAACTAAATATATGAAAAATTAAACTATAGAAAGTTAAAAGTCAACGAAATGCAGAATTTATACACAGGATAATTATTTTAATTTTTAATTATGTTTATTGGGATTTTTTGAGACATATCATGTAGTCCAGGATAGCCTCAAACTTGCTGTGTGCCTGAGGCTAGCCTTTTATTCCAGATTCTCCTATGTCCATGTTCTGAATGCTGGAATTACAAGCATGTGACTCCTGCCTAAGTGACGAAAAATTTATAAAGTAAAGCATGGTTGACTACCTAAGTGTCTTTCTACAAATGAATGGGTAAAGAAAACTGGATAAATGTGCATATACTAAAATATTATTCAGCCATAAGATGTAGGTCTGCTATTTGTATCAGCATGAATAAATCTGTAGGACCTTATACTAAGACAAATAAACTAGGCACATAAACAGAAATATTTATATTCTTATATGTGAAGGATCTAAGAAAGCTATAAAAAGAGTGTAGAGTAGAATAGGCATGAGGTAAGTATAGGAAAAATGAGGAGATATTGATTAGAGGATCCAATATGAAAATACAAACAAAAATTAATGTGGTCTAGAGACAGGATGCATAGTATGGTGATCATGGCTAATAATCCTGTGTTGTTCGCTGGGATTTTAAGAAGAAACCAGATTTTAAACATCTTTAATACACTTAAAGGGTGACAATGGATTGAGATGAGTGTGTTAAAGAATCTCGGTTTGTTAATTATTGAACCATATATTCATACACATAGTTCAACTCATATAAATTGTGAAGGATAAGAAAATTCAGAAAACATAGTGTATAAGAAATATAGCGATTCTATTTATGTTTGCTCTATTTAACTTCCTGTTTCTATTTTATAGGATGATAGTGAACCACCTGTCCAGCTAGACAAGAAATATAACATAAAGGATTCATTTTACAAATCCTCAACACAGAAGTAAGGTTTTTTTTTTCCAATGAAAAAGTTAAAATATATTTCTTAATTTTCAATAGTGCATGTGTTGATAATGATCTGGATCATATGAATTGTTCAAAGAATATCAAACAAAGGCACTAAGTCATCTATGTTGACCAAATAGTAAATCTATCAGGACTTGAAGAAGACTTATGTTCACACCTGTAATCCATGAAATCAAAGGGCTAGATTAGAGGATCATCATGAGTTCTGGGTAAACCTGGACTAACTACCTGTCTTTCTGGACTATCTCAGAAAGACAGGGGGTGAAAGGAGAGGACAGGGGAGGGAAGGAGAGCAGAGGGGAAGGGAAGAGAGGGGAGAGGAAGAGAGGAGAGGGGAGGAGAGGGGATAAGAGGAGAGGAGATAAAATATGTTGATACAACCAAAATCTAGAGAATAAAAGGAGGGAAGGGAAGAGGAGAGACAGAACAAACACAACCACAACATCACACAGAACAATGTTGAAGAAAGCTTAAAGAAAGATAATTCAATCTGTCAGCACTTTGTGGGGCAGAGGAAGAAGGCGAAGCTTTCCACTCTCATGCTCAGTAGCCTGAATTCTTTTAGACTTAGTGAACATGACTTAAGGAAAACCTGGATTATTGATGTAGACAGAGAAAAGAATTTCAGAACTAGCCAGATTATGAAGCAGAGTTGGGGCTTAATAAAAATGCCATTCATATTGGCTTTAAGTACAAAGCCTAAGAGAAAAATGCTTTCAGAAGAACCACACAGCAGTCAGCATGGGTGTGGTCTTCTCAAAGAGAGTAACTGAAAGTAAGACATATTCCTTCTCAAAGGAGACTAGAAGCTCATTATTCTACTTAGTCAAGTGCTTTGGTGGGGTTTGGTGTCTTTATCTTTAGAGGGTTCCTAAGGCATGTAAACAGGATTACAGAGTTGTTTCTCAGGAGCACCTGGCAGTATTACAGTTGATAAGATCCACAGGTTGCAGCTTTCACTACAAAGAGTCTTATTTGAGATTATCAGGTAAGATATGGGGGATAAATATTTCTACAAGATCATGTGCACACAAGTCTTAGCCTGGTTCATTGTTATTTGAATAGGAAATATCAATATTTTTAAAAAGAAGGTCAATTTTATGAGGGTAGCCATTGCAGCAAATGTCAATTGTGCTAAATTCTTGCATGCCCATTGATAAGGGGCTTCAGTCAGACTCTGGAGTGACGGGATCTTATATCCTGCCTCGTATCAACATGTCCATGTCCTAGGCTGTAAGATTCATCTTTAAATAAACAGACCTAGTTCTCTGCTCTTTGGGCCCTCTCAAATGAAAGAGAAACAGACAGTAAGAGAAAACATGATGAGAAACCCAACAGAACTTGTTCTTAAAGGTGAATAGCCCACAAATAAAAGAAAGAGGTAGTGAAGACCTGTAAAGAGCAGGCTCAGTCATCAACAGGAGTGAGGTGTGAGGCGAAACCTGCAGGGTGAGAGGGAGCAAGTGTGACAGGGCACTTTAATGACTGGCACTCTAGTTAGAAGAAAAAGTAATCAAATCAGATTCATTGATGAAGAAGTTGTGCTGGCTGCTACATTCATAGTGACCTGGGCTATGGATGTCTTCTGAGGAAAAGACAATACTATCTTGGAGAAGCCTGCATGTAGCTGTATTTTGGATAAATGTTGAATGCAGAGCCATCATGCCTCTCTAAGCAGAGAAAAATCCGCCTAAAAGGAGGGAACAGGAGGCTGTGGCTCACAATGCTGGATGGAATGAAGGTACCACTCATCACCTAAAAATATGAAGGCGTATGGATCAAGTCTCAGGGAAAGTATCAAAGACAGACTTTGATACAAAAGTGGATTTTAGACATCCAAGAGAATTCGTTAGATAGGCAAGAAGATATGCAGATCTAGAGTTTTGTAGAGAAGTCTAGCAACAGGGATATATCCAGCTTCAAGAAAGGTCTATAAAATAATGGCACTGAATGGGGACACTAAAGGAGATGCCATGTAATCAGAGGGCTATTTTTTACATTTTAAATTCTGGGAGGTAGAGAAAGATGCAGCAAAAGAACTAAGAATGCACATCCAGCAAGCCAGGAGGAGTGAGAGACGACGCAGTGCCTGGGACGCATGTTAAAAGTGTGATGTAAGAAGAAAGGAGTGATGCTGCAGGCCATGCACCTAGGTCGCGTCAAATAAGGTCCCAGGATGGTTGACTAGATTCATCTATAGAATTGGAAGCTAGCAGAGAGATAGAGTAGGTGATAAAAGCATGGTGTTGCGTGACGTGGAGAAATGAATGGAGAAGAGACAGGCAATAGGCAAGAACTTCCATGCTGACGACAGCCTGCCTCCCCTTATGCACTAAATGATGCAGACATGCTCCATACTTCAATTTCATCTCTTCATTAAAATTGAAGTAGCCATGTAGTGTGAACACCAGTAGACTGGGATCTTAGAAATGTACTTATTAGCTGTATATGATGTTGTTATGAATTATACAAAAAAAAAAAAAGATGGCCTGGCATTAAGAGACAAAGAACCTCTAAAAAATGCTATTGAATTTATTTTGTGTTGGCCATCTAAAGCTAAACATGGAGAATAATTTGTACAATTCACTAGACTCTGTCGAAGAAATCTAAGTTTTCATTTCTAAGCAGTTATCAGCCGGAGATAACTTCTAGGTTAAGGATGGGTACTTGTGTCCACTTCCCCTCCCAACCCAACCCAGGTCCATGCAAGTTTCTGTGAGTTCATGTGTGTCAGTCCGTCTGTGTTTAGATGGCTTTGTTTCCTTGATGTCCTCAGCCCTCCCCTCTGGCTTTTATAATCTTTCTCCTTCTTCTCCTTAAGGGTTCCATAAGCTCTAACAAGAGTTTGTCGGGGGCAGCCCATTTAGGACTGATTGTTCCAAAGCTGAGAACAACCTGGGTGGTTAGAATTGGAGACGAGGGAGAACGAACGTGGCTTACCCGATCCCCTGTTCCAAAATCAATTTTTAAAGACATAACATTTATAAATTGGATAGCCTTCCTATCCTGCTGTGAATATGTACTTCATGCATTATCTATTAAACATGTCCATGTTTAACACATTTAATAATTCCCAGAGCTTATGAAGATGTCCCTTGGGACAAGATACTAGCACCAAAACTTGATCCAGAAGAAACAACTGTGGAAAAGGCTTCCGATCGCATCTCACAGTGTTTTTCACTGAAAAGATATGAAAGACTACCAGCCATAACCCAGGTCAGTGAGCATCCCTGACCACGGTGCCTACTTCTTGCTATGACTGCAACTCAACTCAAACTCAAGCCGCAGTGATATTCTATTGCTAAGATTAAATGTGAAGGTGAAAGTGATATAATCATAAGTCAGTGGTAACTAAATATTTCCTCATTGTACATACTGAAAATGCTGACTGTTTAATGATTTCTTCCTCAAAGCCATTTGTGGTGACTATTAATTTTGATGATTACAGAAGAATGTTAAATAATGGAGACACAAAGGCATCATTTTTCAGGTATTCTATGCTGAACACACTTCTGGAAATAGGATCTAGAAACTAGCTGGTCAAGCAGAATAGGAAGATTTGTAAGTTGTAGCCTGCTGTCTAATGTCACCAATCATGTGATACAGTCTAGTCCACAGAGCTCTCAGACAGATGGCCATTGATTCTACCAATGAATGTTGAAGAGACTTTGTCATGTGAACTATAGGTCCTGAATCCCAACTGACAATGGAGAATTTTCTCTAGAGTATGCATCTGTCTATGCCACCATTCTGTGTATCTCCATCTTTTTCAGAGCATGGAACCCAAACCATTTGATAAGATATGTAACCAGTACTCTGTCATTTACCTGTTCTTTGTTACCTTCCATTTCCAGTGAGCTTTCAGTGCCCAGTTCCACCATGCTCCCTGCAGGGTCCTGCCATGTCCCATCACTTTAACAGCTCTGTGCCAGGATGAACCCCAGGCACTCATGATATGATACCCTGACTTTTCTCCTCTCAATATTGCCTCAGTTGCCTTGCTTCATGCCTGCAAAGCACTTTCTGTTTCCTGTTTCCCTGTCCCCCTGTGCTCAGTGTCACAGCTCACAGTGTAAGTCTGGATCAGCTGTTGGATGCTTTCTCATTATGACGTTTCTGAGAATATGAGATCCACAATATGAAGAGGGAAACCAATCACACTCTAAGGAGTGTCTGAGCCCCCAATTAGGAGGCCCACTTTCCCCTGTAAAATTTCTACCACTTTCAAAGAGAAAGAAATAATGGGAGAGGGAAACAAGCTTTCTATACACACTCAAACATTTGTTTATTAAATAGAAGTGAAAATCAGTTAAAGGACAAAAATTGTGTAGACTTTATTTATTTTAAAGGATGTTTCAATTACATCAAAGGAATTTTATATCGCATGAAAATTGGCCATTTCCTCTGTGTTAAATGATCTGAGTATCTAAAGTACTTCCCATGTAACACAATTTTTCTAAGTCAGGCTCTGTGCGAAGCTATAAAGGGAAGGCTGCAAGGTGTCCCAGAGGGGAAGTATCTGTCATGAAACTGAAGCTAACATTTCACATGGAGAGACCATGTCACCTGCAGAGGTGGACACAGGGCACCTTCCAGCTTGAGGACACAGGACAGAAGTTTGAGCAAAGAACCAGGACCCACATACTCAGAAGGCAAAGCCGTACTCCACCCAGAGTTGCCAGGATACCTGGAAAGGACTTTCCCAGAGTTTAGGCTCAGCTATGATGTGAGGAGCCTGGTAAGGACACCAAAGCTTGAATCTATGAAATTACAATAAGATCATTAAATAGTTTTTTGTTTATTTCAACAATGGCTTTAGATGGTCGGAGGACTCTGGGACAGATTTCAGACGAGATTGTTCTCAGCGCCAGCCAAACCAATCAATTTGTAAGTTTGACTTCTAATGTTGTCATTGCTATGTTTATTTATCCTCACCACCAAAATGCCAATGTCCCCACTGAGGGCAGGAGTGGGACCTGACTTCAGATAAAGAATGTCCCAGAGACCTTCATCCAGCAGTCATGAGGCTGAGTAGAGGATCCAAATCCCATTTCAGTACTCCACAGCATATGGCCTCTCTTTACTCTCCAAACTGACACTTTTAAATGTCTGTTTTAATATTGGGAGTACTGTATAAACAAATAGACATTTACAATGCTCTGGCACTCCACAAGCTTCATAGAAAGGGGATTCTAAATGACATATTCGATCAACTTTCGTATCACATATTTGTGTTATAGTCAAGCTTAAAGTGGTGGCTTTATTATTGAGGTTCTTCTCTGTATAATTCCATCCATTGAATATAAAAAACTTTGTGGTTTTGTCTTCAAAAATGTCACTATTTATCTTTCCTTTATGGATAATACAACTCTGGTTATGGTGTCTCTTAAGTAATTCCCTCTGAATGTTTTATATTAAAAACATGTAGATAGCCGGGCGTTGGTGGTGCATGCCTTTAATCCCAGCACTTGGGAGGCAGAGGCAGGCAGATTTCTGAGTTCGAGGCCAGCCTGGTCTACAGAGTGAGTTCCAGGACAGCCAGGGCCACACAGAGAAACCCTGTCTCGAAAAACCAAAAAAAAAAAAAAAAATGTAGATAAAAATACGATATATTCTGTGTATCTCCTCACTCTATTGGGAAAAAATTACAACACGAAGGAAAAGCCTGAGTCTCTTCATCAGCACATCTGCTTCCATCCAGTAACATTAAGGATTTGATAGTTCACATTTTCATGTATTCTTTTATCCCTTTATAATCTACTGTTATTAACCTAACATGCAGTATTAAATTCTGTCTATAAACTCGATATCCATGGTATCTTACCTATGTTTATACCATATAACATTGTGTCCACCATCATGCTCATAAGAGTCACATATAGGCTCTCTGTGTCTGTGGATGTTCATTTTATCTGTAGGTTAGAATTCAGTTCACTCACCTATCAATATCATTAGTTTCTTACTTAATTTCAGTTGAAACAGCATCCATATACTTTCATGTACCCAATTATAAAAATATTTCTGGATTGATACATCATTTGATACATACCAAATTACGTCTTTATACTTCCTGGGCTAAAAGGGGCATCCCTCCTTACCTTCTAGTTGCTTTCATATTTGTCTTCAAATGAGTTGAAACAATGGAACCTCCCACCAGCCGTGCTTAGGCTCCCATTACA
Source organism: Rhabdomys pumilio (assembly GCA_030674055.1). Lineage (NCBI taxonomy): Eukaryota > Metazoa > Chordata > Mammalia > Rodentia > Muridae > Rhabdomys > Rhabdomys pumilio. The sequence goes on from JANHMN010000007.1 coordinate 60,039,350, forward strand.
ACACACTGGGGACAATGTTTAGAATTTTCATTACGAATATGAATTTTACTTTGTGAGAATTGCAGAGCACATATACCTAGCTGCTGATAATCATTGTTGTAAATGTACATATCACTTATACATTTATACACCTACCCCTACACCTCGCCCCTTCATATATTTTGTCTCTTGTGCTGGTGGCTTGTTTGTTTTCTGCTTACTCAATGTAAAAATGCTTATGTTTAAAAATCTGAATAGAAATCCTTTATGGAAAGCTGGAAAGATGGCTTGTTGGGTAAAAAAGGCAGTTGCCACTAAATCTTTCACGTGAGTACATGCAGTTCCTGCAACCCACATGATGGAAGGAGAGAACTGATGGTTCAAGAAGTTGCCTTCTAATCTTTACAAATATGCCAAAGTATGTGTAGCACACACACACACACACACACACACACACACACACACACACAAACACACAAGCATACAAGCATACACAGTGAATATATCAATAAATAAATGTAATAAAATAGACATTTCCTTTATTAACAGTACATATGGAAGTGTCTCCATCCCACCCATGACTTCTGTATTAAATGCTTTTGCAGAAATGAAGTATTAGTTTCTAATGCAGCTCACAATTCATCAGAAAAGACTTTACTATTTTGTGTGTTTTAATATAAACGCTTTCTTTATCTGTGAAGTATTTTAAGTATTTTAAATTAAGTTATTTTATAGGAATGAAGGAAAGGAAGATAGCCTCTTCCAGGATTTTACATGCATCTCTCTAAACAACTTGATGCTCACATTCTCTTAGAGTGTCAGTCCGGAATCCAGTCCATCACCATAACTAAGAAGTTCTAGTTCATTTGCATGAGTAGTTTATTCAGTAGTCGAATGGAGGGTGTGTGGTCTGATGTGTGCTGAGTCACAACAGGCATCTGTAATGACTAGAGGTTATGAGAGGCAATGTCACAAAACTGTGCTTTCCAACAAATACTGGGGCCAGTTATGCAGAACAGTGTGAGTCAAACGGGCACCATGGGTGGCGGGGGAAGGGGGGAGTGCACAACCCCAGGAGGTGATTACTTACCTATTGCTCCTCTTACTGAGGAAAACACTAAGTCTTGTGAATGAAAATGGCAGAAATAGTCTCCCCAAGGGAATGAGTCTCCTGGTTGGTTATCCCCCACCACGCATCCAGTCCTGAAATCATAGGCATATGAGTAACACTAAACAAGCCCACTATATTGCATTGGGAGAGTTTGGGGAAAAAGAGAGTAAGTAGCAAATTTTAAAAGTCCATGATTTTGAGAGCAGGAGAGGTAATCTGAGAGGACTTGGAGGGAGGAAATGGGTTGAGGGAAATAATGTAATCATATTATAATTTAAAATTTTTTAAATAAAAATTTAAATGTGCATTTTTATTAAGTCACATCTAAACATAATATTTGAATTTATTAAATTAAAATTATTAAATCTCTTATGTATATTATATATGATATATAATAAACATTTATTTTTTGAGACAGAGTTTTTCTGTATAGCCCTGGCTGTCCTGGAACTCACTCTGTAGACCAGGCTGGCCTCGAACTCAGAAATCCACCTGTCTCTGCCTCCCAAGTACTGGGATTAAAGGCGTGCGCCACCACTGCCGGGCAATAAGTGTATTAATAGTAAATTATTAAATTATTTAGAGTGTCTTATCAAATGTGTAATAATACCTCAATGTAGATTTTAGTGTACACATGGAAGGATAATTTTATAAGATTGAAATATTAAAGAAAAAAATAAGCTTTGTATCAACAGGGCAAACTAGAATTGTTGATAATACCACTCAAGTACTCAAGTAAATAAAATATGTGAGTGAGTTTTTATTTTGTTCTGCTAATCTCCAACTCATAATTTTCCTAACTCAGCCTTCCCCACCCCCCCACCCCCTACCTCCTCAGCCCCCACCCCCCACGCCCTGACTGCCCCACCCCGTGCTAGAATCATGGGCCTGTGCCCAGCAAGAAGCTCAAGCTTCGTATGAATCATTCAGGAACAAGTATTCAGGAAATGCTTGGATGTTGATCAAAACATATTTCCTGCATCTTTTTACTGAGGTTCCATGAGTTTGCTGCATTTTTAGGGGGTTGGGATGACAAATGAAACATCAGTTGAAAGCTTCGTTTCGTGTTAATGCCACTTCTCTGAACTCGCTAGGCTAAGACATCTTTCATCTTGGAGTCATGGAACTTTGTCCCAGGAACTTACAACTTGTGTATAAATGTTTGTAACAGCTTTCCCATAGTTTCTAAGATCTAAAAACAGCCAGCGTACCTCTCAGTGTTGGGATGGACAGACAGACATTCTAAAGTATTAAAAAGCAATGCAACACTCTAAAACCACCCCACTGTTTCTAAAACAAAATTTTATATCAATTTTTGTATCTCTAAGGGACTTTCAATTTGAGAATTGTTATAGTAATTTGATAATTATTTTAAATATCAATAACTTAATCGCCCTTTTTTTTTTCTTTTTCTAAGTGTGAGTCCAAGTACTAGGAGTAAATACATTCCTTTATATACGTAAGTGACATTTCTCGTTACTTAAAACTATGCTGTATTTAAGTCTTATTGTACTTCCTTCTACTGTGCTTTCAGTCCACTCTTAAATTAACACATGTGTTCTAACATCCTCCAGTGTGCTTCTGGCACAGTGCTTGTTTGATACCGGAAGTGTTATCAACAGTTTATTAAAGATTTTGATTGAATTATAAAATGAGGAGTGACATATTTTCTGTTTTTCTCGATGGAATGTTTTCTGAAAGAAAACCTTTGTTCCTCCTCTTCACGTTGTCGGTCAAAAACGACATGTAATTGATAAAACCGAACAACCGAGCTCACAGGAAGGAAGATCTCACCCTTCCCTACTGTCACTTGGGCTCTGTGGAGGTCAGAAGTGCATTATTAACTTTCAACCATCTTCCCCTCCTTTTCATCCTTAGTTTGAAGGGTCTCCTTGAAATGAAGGAGGTGAGAGGGCATCGAGGAAGGGCCCAGACTTTGGTCGATGCTTTCTCGTCCTTACTGCTCTCCAATGGAACTGACTGGTGTTTTCATCTTAACACCAGAAACCCTTGCCACTTGACCTGCCGATGTGGTCAGCCTTCTGACCTTCTCTGAGAGCTCATCACTGTGGCCAGGGGTCCTGACACCTGCCTAGAGTCCCAATCCCACAGAAGCCTGTCTCCAACAGATAGCAACACCAACCCACCCACCCATGCACAATGCCCTGGCTTCCACCTTGTGTCTTGAGCGGCAGAAGCTCAGCTTCTGAACTCCGAGACCCTGAATAGCTACCACTGTCCTTCCTACTCAGCTCTCTGATATCAGCGTTGAGGACTCCCATTCGGAGAAGGAGCCCTATCTCTCTCGTTTCTCATTCCAATTGTCATCTGACATCACATTTCCCTTCTTGTGCTTTTGATCTTTCTGACAAACAAAACATCCCTTATTTGCTTTGCCCAACTAATCTAAGTTTCTTACACCTTTGCTTTTCCCTGCAACAGGGGTCATGTGCAGAGCACAAACGCTGACGATGTAGACAACCCCTATGGAGATATCAAGTCTGTGGCCAGTCCTCGGCACTCTAAACTGCTCTATACAAACACAAGCCGGTAAGAGACATTCTCACCTATATCCCGATCACTATGGATGAAACTTGCTGATGGAGTTACAAATGAAAGGGAAAGAAATGGCCTTGTTTGTTATTAGCCAAAACTTACAAAGAAAGATGTGAGTTTCCTGAAAGAAAATAGTCACCTAGGAGATGAGAGTTTGGGGATTCACCTGGGGGTCCCTTGAGCAAGTATCCCTGTGACATCAGTTTCTCCACCTGAAATCTGTGCCACAAAAACACCACCAGGGACTGAGAGCATTTGTAAAGGACCTTGGCTGACCAGCAGATCATCAGTCCTTGGATTTTATAGCCATCAGTGCTGAGGACACCACTTTATATGAGGTCCTCATGTGCTAACATAGGTTCTATATATGTTAAACGGGCGTAAAATGGCAGAAATGACAGGTACGTCTGCCTCAACCACAAATGACAATTCACTCAACAACTTTTTAAATAACATTCAAGATAACCCAGTTATTTTCAGGATCAAACATTCTGAAGCTGGAGAGATGGCTCAGTGCTTAAGGGAGCTTTCTACTCTTGTAGAGGTTTAGTTCCCAGAAGGTCAGGCACTCACAGTCACTTGCTATTCCAGCTCCAGAGGATTAGAGTTCCTCTCTGGGCTCCAGCAGCCGCATGCATGTGGTGACAGACACATGTATAAATAAAAAATAAATCTTTTTTAAAAAAACCTCAAACTACCTAGAAGTACATTTTAAAGTTATACTAAGTTATATTTACATTCTAAGAATGATGCTACGAAACTACTAAAAGTCTGACTTTCATAATTGAACCATAATATTTCTGTAAAGCAAAAACCCCTGTCCATATGGTAAGCCATGCAGTTCACAGCAGACACAGTCTGCAATCTGAGCCTGCGTGCTTCAGTGTTGGCGTTGCATGGCAGGATGATATGAGCAGAGCAAAGGGCTCATGGTGTGTGCTTAGAACCAAGGCAGTGGTCAAACCAAACAATTACACACCGGTCACACTGACTACACTGCCTCAAATTTATTACAAGTTGATCATGACTCAGTTTTGGGTGATGGCGCATTCTATTATCACCTGAAACATTCTATTATCACCAAATATTTATGATGCCCACATCCATATAACATACAGATCATGATGCACAGACTAAAAAATTGGGCCATAGAATGTATGTACTCAGACAGATCCTCTTTGACCTAAAATTGCATAAACCCATCCTAAGTTATTCTCACTTGGCAACACACAGTGCTATGGGATTGGTACTGTTCCTGTCTGGGATCCTGGGCCTGATTTCATGGTTCCGTGCTGCACCCTAGCAACCTAACCAGAGAACTGGATCGCAGAGTTAGCCAGGGAGACAATTGGCATTCAAACTCGGGCACACTTTCTATTGAATACATATGACTTTTGCACCATTATGGTGAAGTCAGAAAACAAGTTAAAATACTGCACATCCCTCTTACATTAGATTTACAACATGGTTTCATTGTTACCTTAGTTACTTTCCTCTTGTTACCTTAGTTACTTTCCTCTTGTTACCTTAGTTACATTCCTATTGTTACCTTAGTTACTTTCCTATTGCTGCAATAGAAATATCATGGCCAAGGCAACTTGCAGTGTGAAGGGTTTATATGGGCTTATGTTCCAGATAAATAAGGGTGGATCATGTCTGGGAGGAAGCAGCTGGAACAGCAGGATGAGAGCTTACCAAACAAGTAAACAAACAAACAAAAAAGGAAACGGAAAGAGCTCTGAGGCTGGTGGAAAGCTTTGAAATTTCAGAGCCTGGCTTCAATGATATATTTCTGTCAGAAAAGTCATACCTCCTAAGCTGCTCAAAGAGTGCCACGGACTGGGAACCAAATATTAAAATGCCCTAGACTACGGGGTCATCTTGTTCAGCCTCCACAGCTATTAATGTTTGTTATAAAGTATACAGCACATACATACAGGCTCAGAGCTTTGATACAGTAGCAAAGGATTTGATACAGGTTCCAAAGACCTGCACATATTGAAACTTAAGGATGCTCAAATCCATATATAACATACTTTAATATTTGGCAAAACATGCTATGTGCATCCTCCCTAGATTCCTTGTGATAGCTAGCACAGTGTATATGCGTCTAAGTAGCTGTCATACTGCATTGTTTAGACACAGCGACAAGATAGAGGTCATTTTCAGGGACACATTTTTAAAAAATTACGTTGTTTATTAAGTTAACTGAAACAGAGGTTCTATTATCTTTCCTCCATGTCACAGAGTTGTCAAATATCAGAAACATTCTCACATTGGTTTCTATGATTGACAGCTCTTACCAAGGACTTCATATACTCATGGCATAAATTGTCATAACTAGCTAAATGGTAATTAATTGTGTCTTTAAAACATAGTAGGCCCACAAACCAATGTAGATAAATTTCTTATTGGATCACCTTCTGCTATATTCTATTGTTTGTTAAATGTTTGGTTTTTTTAATCTCCTGTTATTTGTTTACTTATTTCTATTATTAATTTAACCTAATTCTTTTTTCCTCTCTATCAGTCAATAAAATATCTTTTGAAATTACCTTTAGCTTTAGTACATTTATATAAATGATTTTATTAAGGAATTTAAGCATGTCTGTCTAGGACTGGAAGCTATGCTAAGAGCTATCCTAACGCAAATAGAAAATAGAAAAGAATTTGCCTCCAACAAGCTAAAGATCTTGGTGGACATACGATTTCACACACATAGAAAACTGGCTTTGCTTTCTGACCCATGGCTGTTGAGAAGTCATTTTTACATATGAACACTCCAAAGGCTGCTGACGCCTGCCACCATTTGTCAAGTCTGAAGGAACCAATGTAAAATTCTTCCATAAATTCTGCAAGGAAATCATTACTGTTTAAACAATAATTCTTTTAAAAATTGAAAGGAAGAACTTGAATGGAGGAAGCCAGTCTTGAAGTGATTCCCAAGCATAAGATTTTGATAATGTTTCTTTTTATTCTGGTTTATACTTAAATTTTGAAATGTTTTGTGAAACAATCTTGCAAAAAAAAAAAAAAAAAAAAAAAAAAAAAACTTTCCTTGGGACCATTCTTAAAAAACACTGAAACGAAAATAAGAGGCATTTAATTTTTTTTAATGTAAAAACAGGACATTTCTTTGAAGAGTTTGGGAGAGAGCCCTTTACCTTATCTTGCTGAAGCTTGTGTTTTCTGACACAACTGACATTTAACTGTGTTTCTCCGATATGGTCGCTAGAGGGCGTCCCAGGTTGCAAAGTTTCTTCTCGTGATTGATTTTCTGTTTTTTAACAGAATCATAACCTTTTAACACAACAAACGTTTTCCATTTTTATCACGAAGTGTTTATGGATGCCGTGACACACAGTGTCGTTCTGAATACATTCAACTGCGTAGTAAATGCCTGTGTGTTTGTCCACACTGACCTCAAGAAATAGATTTCTAGTGAACTCTTCTGAACTCCTCCTGCCCTGTGCCCCGAGAACCTCGCCATCTTCTTCCATGCTCTAACCAAGAAGCCCGCGTCTGGCTTTGTGCTGATCTCCTGCTTGCCCACTTGGTAGTTTTACTACCTACAGATAGGTCTCAAATGAAATGTTATGTATTTTGCACGATACCACACTGGGCTAACAAAATTATAGAATTTATAAAATACGGCATCAATCTCCATAAAGTCTCAAGTCTGGAAATTCAAATTTTTATTTTGTACCAAGTAGGGGAAAACAAACAAGCCAATGTCCTATTCAAATGCAAGCATGGCTTTCTTTGAAGTTTTACAGTTTAAAGGAACTTCTTACCTAAATGTACCCTGTGATCTTATCTTTAGAGTCTAGAAGATCGATGCTTAACCATGCCCTTACATTTACCATGATGCTGTCCCTCAGCAACACAAAACATTATCCAGGAGATTTATAGTATCCTGTTCCACACCCCACGCCCCCACCCCACCCTCACCCCTGGGGGACATTATCTTTCATACTTCTTTCAGATGATTTCTTCCTTCCTTCCTTCCTTCTTCCTTTACTTCCTCCCTTCCTCTTTCTCCTTCTCTTCTTCCTCCTTCTCTCCCTCTTCTTCCTCCTCCTTTTTCTAGTTATCAGGTCATCTGATCTACATTAGTGAACACTTCAACAGTTTAAAATATAATTTGTTTCTGTTGTAGAATTGAATCTGATCATAATAAGAATTGA
>JANHMN010000007.1:60047192-60067801 GCA_030674055.1 Rhabdomys pumilio
ATAATTTGAGAGTTAAGTCAGAAACCAAAAGAATCCAAACTATCCATAAGGTAGAACCGGAATTCAGAATAGCTACATTGACATTTCATTTCAATGCCTTTCCTGGACTTGGGTGATAGTCGGGAACTTCTTTAAGTTATATAATTAATCCTCATTTCTAATCTGAATCAAACAGGAAATTAAGGTAAGGATCACTTTTGCTTTCAGTCTGACTTTGCCTCTTTACACAAGAGATGGCTTAGACATCTGACAAGGCTGAATCCAAGGCCAGTCCCTTTAGTCATTGCTCCATGACCCCGTGTCGCCACCACAGCCACAGTCAGGAGTGGTCAGGACAGAGAGTCAGACTTCAGTGAAAAGTACCTACAGGCCTGTGCACACTCAGTGCCCAGGAGCAGCCTGTCCTATCTCTGTCCTAAGAGAAGGAGAGAGCTACCCAAAGTGCCCTTCCCTCCAGTGAAGTGGAGATGCAGGAGCAAGCCCATGGCACCTGCCCTAGAGGCACGTGGCCTTTTATTTCCCAGAGAAGGATGAAGATGGCCTGTGAGAGAGCTGCAGGGTCATAGGCCACTACCACACCACAACTAAGAACATCTGTTACAGAAGGTCACGGTCTCACAACCGCCTCTGCTTTCTCAATGTGGGGATGTCTGTGAGGACACATCAGCCAATAAAGAGGAGTTGTCCAACATAGATTCCCCGTCTAGGGTGACAAAGGGTGATCTTCAGATCAGTGAGGTGATCTCAGCCTTACAGAACGCACCCCACAGCCTGAGCTATAAGACTGGCTGTGACTAGCTGTTCCCAGTGTCAGCCTGTTGCTTCTCCTTGCCTCCAGACACTTTGGCCTTCCCAGAGCACTTTCACAACTACTTTCTCCTTTATTTTTCAAAATAGTGTGAGCAAGCCAGAAGCACAGAAACAAGTTCTGTTTTCTTTCTGCAGTCGAGGAGGCTGAGGTCAGAGAAAATGTGATGAGGAGCCCTAAATGGCTCATTTCAGGAGCATTGAGGTTACATCTCGATAGTGGACCTCCTGACCATGTGGCAAATGCCTGCCCTTAGCCCATGGACTACAGTGCTGTGTGCATCCCGCAAGGAGCTGGCTCTTGAGATTCATCCTTGACTAAAAGAAAACCCTTGAGCCATATTATCTCTCTGTCTCCTTGTAAAACGGAAGGTGTGAAAAGTGAAGAAAACACAGGGGAAAAAAAAAAGCACAACCATGGGATGGTGGTAACAGCAACAAAATTACAAACTCCTGAAAATGGTTGGAGTACCTTTCTTAAGGCATTCAGGAAAACAGCTCAGTGACCAGAACTCATCACAAAATAGTGAATGGAAACAGGAGATCCGTCACAATTCTAAATACCCTCCGTCTGTCCCTCTTTCCCTGCCTATACGTTGGGCTTTTCCTTACTTTCATCCTCTGAGCCCCGCCCCCTTTCTCTGCGCCGGTTCCTCCCGGCTCCACATCAGCAGTTCTCTTGTCGATTCTGCATATGAAGAGCATGATGCAACCGCACCCGGGACCTTTCAATGAGGGTGCAGTGACCCTGGGTAGGGTACAGTAAAGATGAGGATGGCGCGGAACATTTCCATTTGAACTGGGTGTGTGGAACTGGAGACATCTCTGTCGCTAAAATGTGTGCTGCTCTTCCAAAGGACCTGAGTTCGTTTCCCAGCACCTGCATTAGGAAGCTCACAACTGTCTATATCTCCACCTTCGGGAATCCAGTGCTGCTTTCTGACCTCTGTGGACACTACACTCACATCCACATAAACATACAAAGACATTAAAGATAAAATTCCTTTTAAACCTTAATTTAGAATTAAGCCTTTTAGTAAAATAAAAATGTAAGATGAACTGGACATGATGTCTCACATTTGGAAGCCCAGCGCTCAAGAGGCTGGTGCAGAAAGATTGCTAGAGGCGTGGGCTACATAGTAAGTTTCAGGCAGGAAAAAAAAATAATTTTTAATTGGTCTCTGATCACCCCACAGCTTAGAGAGGCCCCAGAGTTAAATTAGAATTAAATGTTTCATTGACTGCCTTCTTTTTTTGCCCCCATGGTCTTTGCCCACTTAGGTTCTTTAAGCCTGTTTATTTCTTCAAATGGGTTGGTTGGGTGGGTGTGTAGCTCAACAACAGAGAACTTGTTTAGTGTGCATGACATCCTAGGTTTAGTCCCCAGGGCCACAGGGGAATAACATGTGTTTGTTTACATTATCCAACTGGCTTGGCTGAAACCCTTCCTGGATCTTTCACGTGCAGTCGACTACATGAGCTCTGATCCCAGGCTGGGAACTGGTCCTGCTGCTTGCAGTTTGCTCGGCTACCAGCAGAATACTTAGACTTTGCCTTTATTCTTTCCTGTAATACATATACATGATACAATACAAGGTATAGGATTTTACAGAAAATTGCCTAAGTTATATGAGTCATTTTAAAGAGAATTTGTTGTATGAAATGAGTATTAGCTCTGTAATGTACTGGGAAATCTGCATACATGGTTAAATCTTTAACCATATATTCTACACACCACATGACTTTTGTCATACTAAATGTAGAATATATTTGCCTCATTTTCTATTTTATTTTAAGTAAATTCATTTACTTTTAAGTAGTTTAATTATACTTTAAACTAAACTGTATTTCCCTTATTTTTTGTTAACCTGTAAGCATATACCATGTGTGTATAGAATTATGATGAACTGGACTTAGTGTCTCACACCTAAAAGCCCAATACTCAGGAGGCTTATGCAGAAAAATTGCTAATATTGCTGATTTATGTTCTGAAATCATTTAAACATTTAAAAATGTATACCTTATTATATTTCATTGAGATGAAACAATCAATTGTCAGCTTAGCTATCAAAATATCCAAACAAATCAAAATCAAGACTCCTGAAGGAATTGGGTCTCCAAAGATGGGGTCAAGGCCAGGAAGCTAGAAGCAAAGATAAAAATAAATGAAGAGTCTGTGCAAATGAGGTGCTGATTCTGGTCTGTTTCCACATGGACAGGTAGAGTTCTCCAAACATGCAGCAAATATCAAGGTCCATTCCACTGTCTCCGTACCTTTCCTGGCTTTCTTTCCTTCAGCTGAAAAAACATCCCCTCCTAGAAGCAGCTTGAGTGTCCCAGAGAGTCATCTTTAAGTCTGTGTATCTATACATGCATCTCTAAATGCATATAAGGTTTCATTTAGATGGCAAGTGCATATATATGCTTATATCACAAGAGGGCAAAAATGCTCTCCTGGGATGTCCCTGTAGGCCAGGGTTAAGCAGAAATGTATTTAGCATGAGAACTTTCATTTTCAAATATGTTAGCACTTTATTATGCAGCTGAATTCATCCTGGGCCTGAGCAGCTAGTTAGTCTACTAGTCATACACTATGTCGTCAGTATTAGAGAAGATGAATGATAAAAAAAAAACAACCTTTCTGTAATGTAACATAGATGCCAGCCAAAGTCAGTAAACAGTCTACAAGCCACAGAGGCACACAGAGCTGTGTGGGATTTTAAATGAAGCCCCTCTCATGATTGACACCTTGCTTGTGTCCATCTCTCTGGCATCCTAGCTGCCCGGGCTGAGGATCACAACGTCAGAAGCACTTAACTTCTGCAGGTGTTTCAGAGGCAGTGGAAAAAACCTGTCACACAGATGGTGGGGATTTCCTTGGTAACATGCATGGAAGCTTCAAAGAATGCTTGGGGGAAGAGACACACACACACACATCAGTCGTTTGGCCTCATTTTTGGTACCTCTCCACCTTACAGCTACACTTGAAGAAACTCCCGAGAAATCCCAAGGGACACTGCCCAGAACTCGGCAGCTCCCATTCAGTCACACAGGCCCTTCCAACTGACTTTACAACATGGTTTTGCAGCAGGTTCCCAATCCTCATCCCATTCTAGAACCTTTGAGAAATGATAGCTAGCAAGCCCAGAGTCCCAGGCCCTGTCGTTCCTGATTTAGTCAGAGTACTGGAAGCTGGTACATAGATCACCATTTTTTAAACAGCCGAGGACTTCGGTGTGTGGAGATATCTGCAAGTCTTTGTAGCTCTGTATACTGTATACATTTTGTATTCTCCAACTATGAGGCTTCCAGTTTGTAAATATTTTATTTTTTAAATTGTCCTGTCTATTTTTTCAACTGCAGTTGGCTGGACTGGGGCCCAGAGAGCTTTCCTGAAGGTTGATGACATCTCACAGGTTGCGAGCGGGTAGACAGGCTTGCAGAAGCTGGTCTCTCAGTCCTCTCAGTGCGGGGCCTTGTTTTTTACTGTTTTTCTAGCCTCAGAAAACATGTCAATTCATATCATTTGTTCGGACCTGTAGCTCTTGGTGTGATTTTCCTTTGTTTATAAGCAGTATAAATTGGAGGTATACCCAATGTGATTAGCTTTAAGCCTTTAAGTCATCATCAAGAGCCATAAAATGGCACACTCAAAAGACAGCTGTGAGCCTTATTATAGCAACTTCCTGCTTGCAACATAACTTTCCCATAGCACTCTGATACTAACACAGAATCAACCTAGGAATAACAGCAAGAAACTACAGGGTGAACTATAGTCACTCCACAAGGCCTTTAGGTTATATCACTACCTGATGTCCGGGCTGAGGCAACAGTGTGCCAGGAAAATCTAATCAGATCCCAGATCCCAGGGCTGGTGAGAGGAATCACTTGACCTCTGTCTTCACCCTGACACCAGAGCATGCATTTACCTCACTAACAACTCTTTTGTTTTCCTGTCACCTAACATTTTAAGAAATGTGTTAGTCAGATTTCTGTCAGTAAGAAAAAAATGCCTGAGATAAGATATCAGCTATAAGGAGAATATTTACATATATATGTGTGTTTATACACTCGCATATATATGTGTGTGTGTGTGTGTATGTGTGTATGTGTGTGTATGTATGTATATAATATATATGTGTCTGTGTATATATATGTATATATGTATGTATATAATTTATACATACATACACAACACACACACACACACACACACACACACACACACAGTACTAGAGGTTTCAATCCACAGTCCTCAGTCCTGTCCCCTTGGATCTGCAATTGCACAGTATAACATGGAGGTAGCAGATCCTGGAGAAGTCTGTTCAAATCGCAAGCAGGTTGCAGAGAAAGATCAACCCCCAGCAGTCTGCTACGAGTCCTCTCCCTGTAACCTAACTCCGCCTCTGTGGGCCTTATATCCCAAGGATTCTATCACCTTCTAATGGTACCCCTAGCTAAAAGTCAGTCTGTCAATATGAGAAAGCCCGATGGATGACATTTAATATACAGTCCATAACGAGGAGAAACAATCTTCCTTAAGCTCCTTTAATGTCTCTGCAGCTAAATCATTCCCAGAGAAAATTTTGTTGTATGCATTAGCTATAAGGAAAGGACATAGCCAAGACATCCACAGAGAAGTTCTCCTCTGGTAGATGTTGGTCTTTTGCTTCTTCCTTGTATTTAGTCTTGGAGTAAAATTTAGATGAGAAATAAGCATAGGATATCATGTTCTTAAAAGGGTCGACAGGGAAGGGAGGCACAAACCACAGAGTTGAAAAGATGCAACTCGGGGTGTGTTTACAATGGTGGCTGTAATTTCTCTGCAGTGAGACAGCAGCAGACTGAGACTGAGGTGCTGATGGTTGTCAGCTCTGGGCTTGGACACCTGCACTGTGCCCAAGCTGTTTGGTGTACAATTAGTCTTTTTTCTTGGGCTCCCAAAAGTTAAGGCAGCCACGTTATAAGCAGCCTCATGTAGAGTTCTGAGCTTCACCCTCTCCTTCTTCTTAGGAAGCCATCTGGGTAAACCATTTTGAATGTTAAGGCAAGCATATTAGTGATTCTTCATGCTTTCCTGAACGACTGAGTTAAATTATTCGAGATTCTCGGCTGGCTGCCTTTGCTACAGAAGTCTTCTCTGTACACGCTACAAAACCTTCTCCTGTGTTCTTACGTTTTCTTACTCTATCCATGGCAGGGAAAGAGAAGAGAAAACAGACCAGTGGGTAGTTTAAAATAAACGAGTCAGTGCGGTGCTCATGCGCGGATTTACATGTATTGTCAATGCAGAGTTTCAGAAAAGCATCTGAAATCTAGTATCTGAAGAATTGTGGTGGCAAGAAATACATTTGACCAAAGACACCTTGAGTGTAAACAGAAGCATGTGTTTTTATCGACACCAGAGTTATCAGTACAAAGTTATGTGTGGCATAGATGCTCTGTTTGCTCACAATCTTCCTTCCTCCAGTAAGCAACTTAGCTCACCAATACGTCACGGACGTGCATATTTAAATGATAGTTAAACACACTTGAAGTATTTTAGCACCAGAGTTGACATGTTACCTAGATGAACGCATACTGATGCTGCCTTTCCTGGTTGTATACCCAAGGCCTGGACCTTATAAGGGAGGAACAATTTGAATGCCTCTTCCTTTCTATTTATTATATGTGCATCTAGTTACTATGACTATGTCACAAATCATTATTTTAATCTCCTTTTATGCCCCTCTCCTCACTGTTGACTTCAGGTCTGCGAATATCCCAGGATACACTGGCAAGGTTCATTTCACAGCCACCCACCCAACAAATTCTAATATTCCATCAACAATGCCAGCAGATTCAGAGATGAACCGGTAAGTAGGAATCCTATTACTCTGTTTGCTCACATACATTAGAAAGAGAAATGATAATTATGGCTATTCCATTAAAGGACAATTAAATACTAAGTGTAAATTTGCAGTGCTTAAGAAAAATGGAGAGACAAGTCCAAAAAAGAAAGCAGTTCATTTTCCTACTGAAGGGAACTTGACACAGAACTGCTTTGGGGAGGAGGGGGAATGCAGGTTAATGGGTTAATGGTCCTGTTGACAATGCTAATGGTGGTCCCTTTAGGCTCTTAATCAGAGTATATTGTAAGAAGGCATCTTCACCTCTGAGACACACCCCCCATTTGTGTACATACATCATTAATCGGCTATTATCAACGCTGCATGCTACCTAGTGTGTGTAGCAGGAGCCATGAATGCCTTTTTTGTAAATGTCTTTTTATAAAATAAAATAAAATAAAATAAAAATCTGTTGAAATCCCCAAGGATTTTAATGCCCATGTTTGTGCATTAAAACAGAAGGCAGTAGATGAAGAGAAAGGAAGAATACTTTATTGACAATCAGTAGTGGGAGGCAGCCCACCATTCTCATCATTCCTTCAAATTTGTAAGCACTGGGTGGAGGTCTTGGTTTTGAACTAAGAGGACTACAGAGTTCTGAAAACGCAGGTGTAATCTGAGTCTAAGACAGGCATGTGCAAGTGAACAACCTGTCATGGGTGTTTCTCCCTGTTGCTTGACCCAAATAACTCTACTCAAATCATCCTGGCAGTGGTGGTGGCTCCCCTCACTAGATACCTGCCCCAATATTGGGTTCTCAAAATAAAACACACACACACACACACACACACACACACACACACACAGCCTTATATTCAATATGCCTTAAACAACTCAATGACTGGTCCACTTCAAACCTCCACATGGATAACATATTCCCCTCTAATATTCCTGAGTTATTACTTACTAACACCTATATTCCATCTTGGCTGCCCTGGACTCAGACCTGCAGTCCTCGTGGGCTAGTTCCTCAGCACCTACATGACAGCTATATTCTCTGTCTGGCACATCTCAGAAGTGGCTTCCACTCCTCTCCGGCATGGGCACTCTTCCCTTTCTGCTCCTTCCTCAGTATCTTGCCCAGGAATCTTCAAGTCCCGCCTCTGTCTCCCTGTCCAGCCATTGACCACCTGCAATTTTATTTATGTAATCAAAACCAACTGGGGGCAGGGTCTCTCATCATGTGCACGTGAAGATTCTCGTGTAATTTTGGGAACCAAATTAATATACTACATGTAGCATTGGACCAAATCCACACTTTTCCACAAGAGGATCTTTTTCTCTAGATCACATTTGCTCAGTAGAGGAATATTCCATTTATCACATGTGTTTTTCCACTTGAGCAGGGTACTGAATGAACATATCTGCACAATTAAATCCAAAATTGTGAAATTAACACTAAAGAAAGCATAAGAGGGTCAGGCACAGTGGCAAATGCCTCTAATCCCCATCACTCACTTAGAAGACATGGACAGGCATTATCTCTATGAGTTCAAGGCCAGCCTGGTCTACATAAAGTCCTAGGCCATCCAGGGATACGTAGTGAGACCCCATCTCAAAACAAACTAACACCACAAGTAACTGAATAGAATAATTTGGAGCCCTGAAGTAGGCTCATGTCATAAACATGTCATTATGCCGCAGTGCCATACTGCTGGCATCTAGAGTCTGCAGTGTGTTGTAGGGAGGGCTTTCTGGGGACTGAAGCTAGGACTTGACCATTAGGTAGAGCTCTTCTTCCCAGAGACTGGGATTTTCTGGAAAACTACAGCTGTAAATGAAAAGAGCATCCACAAAGAGGATCACCCAGCTGCTCATTTTGTTATTCATTCATCCATCTTTGTTCAATTCACATGTTCTCTTATCATATTGTCGCATAATAATTGTGCCCCAGTGATGCTTAGGAGCACAGCTAGTTCACAGGGAGTAAGCAAAAAACTGAACAAGAAAGAAACTGCAGCAAAGGATGACTCCCAGAACCATCACAGTTTAATCACCTTGCACACTCAGTTGCCGTTGCTGTGTGGGTACCCAACTAGGAAGGAGCTCTTACCAATCACAGTTCACACTGAGGAAACTGAGGCACATATAAGCCACAAGGATTTGTGGAGAACTGAAGAAGATTCTATAGTAGAATTGCTTTAAGAAATGATTCTTGGAAAGAAAGGGTCTCAGATACTTGAGTGTCAGGGGACAGCATCCCTACAAAGCCTAGAAGAAAATCTGAGGAAAGTGACTAGGGCCACCTTAAACCTTCTGTGTACTAGTCATCCTAAAAAAGGCTCTTCTGTAAGTGCAACATTAAAGGATAGGATAGGAAAGGTATCATTTGGCAGTGGGCTTTCTCAACATATCTAAATTTCTAGTTTGACAACTGCTGAGAACCGGTCTGCCCCACACTTGGGGGCCAAAATGTCTCAGACCACTCTATCAGTATTGGAACCCGCACTGCCAAAAGCCTTGGGGGCTAAATTGTTAGAGCCTATACTGCCCTAAGCTGCTCTGGTCTTCGGGTAGGGGTTCAGCAAGAGAGAGAGTGAGGATGGATGGGAGGAGTGGAGACCAGACAGAGTGTGATTCAATCCCTTTTATTCTTCAGTCTCTCTTCCTAGTCCAAGTCCCTAGTTCCAAGTCCCTAGTTCCTAGCACCTAATCCTAGTTCCAGTTGCTAGTCTCTTTCCCAGCTCCAAGTTCTTTCTCCACGTGCCCAGTGCCTAATACCTAATGCTAATAATCTGTTGCTTTCTTCTGAGTTCTCTAGTCCAAATGTTTTCTTCCTAATGCCTATTTCCTACTCCAAATTGTACTGAACTCTTCTGTATGCCTCTTGCCTTTTATATATCTCACTTCTAAGTCACGCCCTTAAGTCATGCCCTTAGGTCTTATCTCTAAATCTGATCTCTTAAGTCACGCCCGTAAGTCTCAGTTCTAAATCACACCTTTAAGTCTCACACACCCAAGAGAAGATCCTGGGTATCTAAAGCAAGATGTTATCAGAGTGTGCTCAGCTGTTGTAGGCTATTGTAATCAAGTCTCTTGCCAGGGTATATGGCTCAAGATGGCTGCAAGGATGATAGCCACCTTCTGTCGGCATCCCATAGACAACCATGTTGCATACCCAGCCATCTATCTGGTCCTAAACATCACAGTAGGGAACCAGTACCTTTTCAGGCTAATAGTTGGAATTCAATTTAATTTATTTCTAAGACATTTTTTCCAATATTTATAAGTATAATTAAAAAATAAAATTTACCAGACATATCTAAAGAAATATGGTGTTGTAGGATATATATAGAGAGAAAGAGATAATTTATAGAGTCAGCCAGATGAATCGGTTCATCAACTAAGTTATTCGCTCCCAATGGCAAAAACAACTAAAATCTACTCAGGAAGCAAAATTTCTGAATGCAGTACACTGCTATTACCCATCAGCCTTCATGTTATGTTAGATCTCTAGACTTGTTTTTATCTGTTGCCGTGGCTTGTCCTCTGACCTGCATCTCTCCATCTCTCCATTTCCTCCTACCAGTCCCCTCTCTCTCTGCCTTTGTATAGTTTTTTTAAATATAAATTCACATTAAATGTGATCATACCATATTTTTCTTCTACTTCTAAATTGTTCATTTAGCATAGTGCCCTTTAGGTTTGCCCACGTTATGGCAAAGGTCAGTATTTCTTTTTATGTTACTCAGCCTCCTTTCTAATACTGGGGAATATTCCAGGAGGATCTTAGTTTGTATAGTTATTTATTAGCTTGCCCATCAATAGGCATCTGGATTATTCCATATCTTGGCAATTAAAAATCACGATGAACATGTGATTATAGCTATGTCTTTGGTGCAATTCTCATATCCTTGGATGGCTATGCTCCTGACATGGATTGTTGGACCATCTCAGAACTCCATCTCTCACATGCCCAGGGCTTCCCATGCTGTTTTACATAATGACTACACCAATCTACATTCCCTCCAACACTGGGAAAGACTCCATCCTCCCCTGTGTCACCAGTGTCACCTGTCTTTTCTCCCTTGATAAGAGTTCCCCTAGAAAGTATGAGACAATATCTCATTGAGATTTTATATTTGCATTCTCTGGTCATTAGTGATTTACAGCATTTTTCACATACTTTTTTTCACAATTTTGTCTTTTTTTGAAGAAAGTCAATGCAGGTCCTTGTTTTTTGTGTTTGAGTTGAACTGGTTGTTGGTTGGTTGGTTGGTTGGTTGGTTGGTTGGTTGGTTGGTTGGTTGGTTGGTTGGTTGGTTGGTATGTCTTGGATATTAACCCTTTATAAAACACTTAAATCACAAGTATTTTTCCCAATTCTTGAGAAAAAAAAATGCCTTCTCTTTTTGCTGTTTCTTGGTTTTGCAGAAGCTTCAGTTTGCTACATCCTTATCTTATTTTTGTCTTGTAGCCCTAGCTTTTGCTGTGATATCCAAGATAACATTGCCAAGGTCCATGTCAAGGCACATTTCCCATGTTACAAATCCATTTCTGAAAGCAACTGAAACAATTACAATTTTGTTGCATATAAGAACATAAACAATACCCTCATTAAACACATCCTTGTACCTACCAGGATAGAAGAGAGAAGGTTAAAAGTTCCGGCTGGCTAGCTCATGATTTCCACTGCAAACTCAAAGACCCCCATTAGAGCAAATGGGGGGCATTTTCTCATAGCTCTCCATTTTGTTTGTAATTCCACTTAAACCCCAACTGTGTGAGGCTTTACCCAGACATCCTGTTGCTGTAACACCTTCTCACACATCCTGCACCTCTACAGAAGCAGACAATCCAATAGCAGGCAAAGGTTCCTTTTGTCTTTCAGACAAATCTCTACTCTAAGCTAAAAGTATCCCTTTGTTTTGCAATCAGAGAGAAAAATTCAACTCTTTCCTAGGAATATTCTCATCTCATCAGGCTCCTGATTCTTCCACAGTTGTCCCCAACACACACATGGATGTCATTTATTACCCCAGAGTGAGGACATGCTATCTTCTGTGGTAGCATTTCTGAGGCTCTTAATCTGACAGTGAAGAACAATAGAAATAGCAACAACTAGAGTGTTTCCTTCAGCTCAGGAAGGGTTTGTCTTGGCTGTACTCTGACCAGTGTACAGCACACAGTTGCCCCTCACAAAAACTTTCGGCAGCTGAGGTGCTTCTAGCCTGAGAAAGGACAGTCCAGAGAAAAAGGACGAGTGTAAATTTAAAACAACTCTGTACTGACGTAAAGATGATGTCTCTCGCAGAAAGGCAGGCCATCTGCATTTAGTCTGGACCTTGGGGTAAAAAGAAAGGGGAAGGGGTGATCAAAGTTCTTCTCTATGAAGTCCCTGTCTCTGACATTTTTGTAGCGCTATGTAAGTGCTTTTCTGAAAATGTCCAGTTCAAAGCACAAGGCCATATGTCTGACTACTGCGTATCATACAGACTCCATGAGCCACTTTCCTCTTGGTTGAGTCTACGTGATCTAATGCCTGTTTCCTGCTGTGTTTTCTTCTGAGCATTATATTATTTGGGAACTCCTGCGTTTTTTTACTCCACTGTATGGTTTTTAAGCCTTTCTAATTGTTGCCTTTCTAATCAGTTCCTCTCTTTTTAGACACTTGTGCCTGTTTCTGCACTGGCTATAACCAAGCCTTTCTGGGCTACATATAATTTTCTAGTCCTTTCCGTATGTCCCTGTAAAGAGACCTGGACCAACCCTCATTTCCTCCGCCACTCTACTCTGTTCCCCATGAGTCCATCATGGATTCTTTTTCTTCCTCTCAGGAAGATGTTCTCTCACTTGTGAAAGGCTTGTCCTTCCCTCTCAACTTGAAACCTCTCCATTTCTGCTCAAGTCTTACTTAGCATCTGGCTTTCCTCTGCTGACTACCTAGTCTCCTGACTTCTAAACTTCTTAAAGAAGCAATCATTTTCAGTACCCTACTTCCTCTTTCTCCTAGACTGTCCCCCAAGCTTATGTCATATGAATTCTGATAGCACTGGTAAAGTGAGGGCTTCTTGCCAAATTGAGGACTAATACAAGGACAGGAGACTGGAACAGTTGACATCTCTTCACACAGAAGATAGGGACGGTGTATTTGCCAGGAGTCTTTGTAGAAGATAAGACTTCAGGGCGAGCTTGAGCCTTTTAAGTGCTTAAACTCTGGAGGATGCATGAAAAGGAGTCTCCATTCTGAATTTCAAGCCAGATGTAGTGAACTCCAAGCGCCTTTAGATTCATATGAGGCCAGGATGCAGAATAGATGGGAAGGAAACAATTAGAAGCAGCTTTCAGGTTGGTCTATGTCCACCTCTTTTCTAAGCATTTGCTATAAATCTAGGATACATTTTCAGAAACAGAACACGTGACATGGTAAACAAAGCAGGGGTGGCCATTCCCAGCCTCCTCTTGTGATAGTCTCTACTCCACCTTTCCCTCCCTGGGTCCTCTATCCCTTCCATTTCTGTGCATCATCAGTTGGATAAAAGTGAAGTATTTGTTTTCATGTTAACTGTTTATGTCATTTTTTTCTTGTTGTTCCCTTCTGATCCTAGCCTCTTACTACAAGAAATGAGAGTTGACCGCTTCCGTCACCAGGGCCCATTGTCCCAAATGGTGACAACTGTGAAGCCCTACAACCCTTTCAACAAGAAGGAAAAAGAAACCTTCGAGTACTGAAAGAGACCACACCCCTGAGAGACTTCTCCGTCCAGCTGGGGAAAGGCTTTGTGCACAGTGATGGAGAACAAACAAGAACACAGAACATTCTAAATGTGTCTGTCTTTGTGAATCGAGGTGAATCTTTGTGAACAGAAAAATAGCGTGTCCAGGCCTGATCTCAGGCTCTCCCTGCCCCTGCTGGTGGCCTATCACCCTGGTCTGTGATCCATAATGGTGGCTGGGACCCAGAGAGGCCCCACAAAAGGAATCTTCTTCCATGTTGGAATAGGGAGCCTCCCTAGAGGGTCATAGTTTGAGAAATAGAGACGATCTTGCCCAGACCCCACGAGGTAGGAGTGGGAAGCTGATGATTGGAGACAGACTATGGTATCCTTTTAGTCACCTAGGGGACAACACAACATGGAGACATTATCTAGAGACAGATAGGAAAATCATTCTCTCTTCTCCAGAATCTCTGCTGTAGAGAATGAAGCATTCCTGTGGTCCCTGAGGGTCCTTAAACAGGCAGGGACAACCATATACATCTTTAGATTAGTTCGGCCTATGCTTCACTAACAAGAACATAAGTAGCAGAAGTGTCCCAGGGTCTTCCCAGTACATATCGATTCCTAGGTTCAGGAAGCATGTACATGCTGCTTTGTATACATCTGTATGAGCCTATTCAAGTTACAAAGTACTTTTATAATCTTATTTAATTTGCATTTGATGCTGCAACCCCATATTACAGTCATGCAGCATTATACACGTGCCTTGCTGTTTTATTAATAAAGCACATTAAAGCTAAGAGTAAGGTACTTATCTGGAACTTGGATTATCTGGCTTTAGGTAACTTACCTCTACTCTGACCCATTTCTGTGAGGATTGGGTAACCTTCAATGAATTGTTCACAAAGGAAACTAGACAAGGAGGGAAAGCTCCATGTGATTTTAGTTTTCTGGAGTGCTTCTCAGAGGTTCTGTCTGGCATCTCAAGCTCCCCCAAAATACACAAGAAGGGAATTTAACACAGAGCTCCAAATAAATGTGCAAATGCATTCAAGGGAAGCTAGGACTTTGCTTTCCCACAAAACGAAACCGGAAATGTAGCTCTCTTTCCGTTGTGGAACGATAGGTGGACAAGGAAATAATTTTAATGTTGACTCCTACACTGCAGCAAATGGAAAACCAGCAGCCATTGGGACACACTGAAGACACGATTTGCCTTTTGAGAAAGAAGAAGTGCTTCAGTTGAACACAGGTGACAGTCTAATTAATTATTTAAGAGACTGCAAGTCCACTGTTAGGGTTTGAATTTGAAATGTCCCTCACAAGCCCTTGTGTTGTGACACTTGGTTCCCAGCTGCCACACCACTGGGGATCCCAGTGGGCTGAAATGGGCTACTGTTGGAAGTGGCTTTTGGATTATAGCCTGGCCCTGAGTAAGCCTTATCTTACTTTTCTTTGTATTGGTGTGAGAAAAAACACCATGACCAAAAGCAACGTGGGATTATTTCATCTTATATTCTATAGTCCATCATGAGGCAAGTCAAACCAGAAACTTAACGCAGGAACTTGGAAGCAGGAACTGAAACAGAGGTCATGGAAGAATGCTGCTTACTGACTTGTTCCCCCCCCCCCAACCCCCGCCAAGCTTTCTCAGTTTGCTTTCTTACATACCTCAGGACAAGAAGCCTAAGGATGGCTCCACCCATAGTGGGCTGAGCACTTCAGTATCAATCATCAATCAAGAAACACTCTCAGCCTCGCCCACAGGCCAATCTGATGAAGTCAATTCTTCAACTGAATCCCCCTGTTCCCAGTTAACGCCAGCTTGTGTCAGGTTGACAAGCTAACCGTCATGGACCTGATAAATCGGCTGCACCAAGATGTGAGTGAGGACCCTTGCCCTCTTACCTCCACAGTGTTGCTCACCCTACACTTTCTCTGCCATGGTAGACTACATTCCTCAGCCCAAGAAGCAAAGCAATTTTTTCTTTTTTTTTTTTTAAGTTAATTCTTCAGGTATTTTATCATAGCAGTGAGAAAAATGAATGTACAGAAACAGATTAACATCAGACCAAGATAAAAAATCTTCCATTCTGGAATATTCTTAGAGAAACACAAATGGAATGAAATGAGCCCATCTAGCAAGTAGATCAATGAGCTGCCTGACATTCAATTTTCAGCAAATATTCTGGGCAAACCACTTGTCAGAGGCAAGCTGCTCAACCTGAGGTACCTGCTCATCTTTCTGGGGCTTTTTGCAGCAGGACACAGTAACAGGCGTTGTAACATTTTGTGATCTGAAACATTTTCCCATTCTCTACAGTGAAGATATCAGAACCCCATCAGGGCTCTTGAGCTTTGCCAAAGCTGCTTCTGAAACTCAGAAGAGACAGACATGCTGACACTTCATTAGGCCTATAATTCAATCAGGCCTCTCAGTTGTGAAGATACGAGACAAATCCTGCTTACCACAGACCTAGACTGTGGATCAAGCATAACCACAGAGAGTAGAGCCATAGCAGTGTTCCTGGCCTGGGCGTGTGAGCTACAGTATTGGTGCTTCTGAGGTCAGAGGTCCAGTCAAAGATGAGTGTCACAGGGATATACACACATCTGCTCTTCAAATTATGCAACCTAGACTTGAATTACACAAATACGTCAGGATCCAGCACATAGTCACATTTTCTTCTCATTCAGTGCCCCATACAATGCCACTCTCATAGACTTTATATATCTGTAAAACATAAAAATAAAATATAAAACAGAGTAACATAGTAAAGAAAACCTCTACTATTTAATGCAGTTATAAGGTACGGCATGCATGCCCAGTGTGGTGGTACAGCGCTACAATCCCACCTACTCTGGAGGCTAAGGTAGGTGGATTACTTGTTCAAGACTAGCCTGAACAATTTTGCTTATCACAAAATACTTTTTAAAGGACCGAAAATATCACCTCGGAGGTAGAACACTTGTCTAGCTAGTTGCTAAGCTTATTCAAGGTCCTGACTCGTCTAGAAGAAAAATGTATGTTACTATTACTCCAGCCAATTATGAAAGTTCACAATATGAAAAAGGTGAGCCTTGTGGTAGAGCAGAACAGAAACTTCAGAAATGGGCAGATGGAATCATTTTATACTCACAGGTGCAAGATCAATTTTATTGAACATATGGTGTTAGAACAAATATGTAGAAACACAAAGAAAGATGTTAGCTGCTCCTCTAGGGTCCATGACCAGACATCAGTAGTTGGCTAGGTTTACAGTTCCAGGGATGAATTCCCTCCTTTTCTACAGTCCTTAAGCCCAATTAGATGGCTGCTAGTTACCCCCAAGGTGTGTCACAACTGCACTCTTGGGATCATCTTATGCTAGTCATCACCGAGGGCTGTAGGCAGTACGACCGAGTAGACTATTGATTGTTTTTGTCCTGATGGCAATGTGGCCCCAATGGTTCATTTAGGAGAATATTAGACTGAAAAATTTGGTGGCAGGAAAGTACACCCCACCCCATAAAGATTGGTTTTGAGAGCAGAATGCTAGGCACAGAGAAAGGGGATAAAACGGGCCATTTGTAGCCAACTGCTCCTCAGGCACCATTTGGGACACATGCTTATCTATGCCAGCTTCCTCTGGTAACAAATGACATTTTCATAGTTGATATCCTTTTCACCACAAACAGCAGGTGCCTCCCATATTTGGAGATGTCTCTGAGACATATGAATATCAGTGCAATGGCATCCCCTGACATGGTCCCTAGGTCAGTAACCCACTTTACAAATGGCTTCGACAATGGCTGATAATACTCTTTGGTGGAGACAGTCAGATCTTCTCTTGCCAGGAGGAGGAAATAAGGAGAAACTTTGGTTTACATTCTCAAGAAAACCAGACTGAATCCAGAGGTGAAAAGAAACCTGATACACCTAAAAACATGCTTTTTTTTAGAAGACCTTAGGAATGACAGTCCCCTTAATGAGATATGTAGTAGTTACATGTCACAAAAAAACCCTCCCTTTATTCAATTGTTTACACAATCTCACTGCTAATCCCACCCACTTTCTGAGTTCTAACTTAGAAAGCGAAGCATTTTTTGTTCTTTCTTTTCTTATTTAATCACTTTTTTATTTAAATCTTGGTCAGAATCCTATCCAAAGACTCCTCACCAGGATTCATTCATTTCTCTTTCTCTCTCTGTCTGTCTGTCTCCCCCTTCCCCCTCCTCCTCTCCATGCACTCATGTGGGGTATATGTATGTGTGCATATGTGTGTGCGTACACACTCACACCCACACAACATCTAGCAAAATTTCATTGCTGAGTCTGCCTGTTTTCTTGATCTTCTGATGGAGAATGAGTAACTTTTTCTCTTTTTCATCTCTCATCTCCCACAAGCTGCCAAGATCTGCAACTGGCCTGCCTTCTTGTTGTTTTCTCTGAAGCTTCACTAAAATTTTTCTCAAGTTTTCTATAGATTCCATTTCAAAATTCCTTGACATACAAATCTAACAGTTTTTAAAGGAGACCCTGTATTTTCAAATAATGGTACCTAAGAATCTGTTAAGTGTTCCATCTCAGCCTTATATAAGCTTGGAGAGGGGTGCTTCTAATATAGAGATAAATGAAGTTATTCAGAGTAAAATATTTGTTTTCCTCTGCCTCCCAGTAGGCTCTGAGTTGATTCAATGATCGCATTAACATAGAGACTCAGACATATGAAAGAAGGGTTTCACATTTGCAACTGCTATTTTAAGAAACCCTTTGAATCATCCTGGTGCACACACCCAAGTTCTGGTGGTTTATAAACCTGCTCTCCACCCACTCCCGCTTTCTACACAGTCCTGTGTTCTTCTGTGTCTGCTACATGGTCTTAATGGTGTCGGAGGCTCCTTAGATGATTAAAAATACACCCTCACACTAAAAATGAATAAGCCTTTCATTTTATCAGAAGTATCTAACGCGCCATGGGCAGTGTCGCTAACTCAGATCTCTACTACTCCCTTCGAAATTGCCTTTGTGGCCAGAAAAGGCAATCCCCCTGATGGTTGGTCCAAACTAACAACCCAGCACTATTTCATAATACATTGAAAAACTCTAAAATAGATTCATCTGCCCCACTTAGTCCAGGGTAAACCTGTATCTCTGGACTCAAGAGTATTCACACTACAACTGCAGACTCATAACCATCAAAGGCACGGGAGGTAAACTTAAAGCTGTAGCGTTACCATCAAATATGAAACAGGTATGTGTGTTTGTAAAACATTTTGAGGACTGGTATAAAAACGATATCATGAAACCCATTGTTGCGTATAAATAATACGTGTTAATAACATTCATTTGAAAACCAGCATTTTTTTTTTTTTTGATCTTTACTCTTATCATGCTGGGGTAGTCAGCTCTTTATTGTGGCTTCCACAATCAGCCTGAACGAAGCTTGCCTCCAACTCTTCAGACGAGCTACCCGAGTCACCTATTAAAAATAAATAAACCACACTAGATTTATAAATATAAACAAACTGCTGGGATTCATAGTCATTCATTCAATGGAGTTTCAGAGCACAATGAAGGGGAGGTTCCTGAGGGGTCAAGAAGCAGGCAGTGCAGTGTACAAAGAGTCATTATAACCTATTCATGCCACGGGGCCTCAAGGAACATGAG
Organism: Rhabdomys pumilio; assembly: GCA_030674055.1. Taxonomy (NCBI): domain Eukaryota; kingdom Metazoa; phylum Chordata; class Mammalia; order Rodentia; family Muridae; genus Rhabdomys; species Rhabdomys pumilio. The sequence goes on from JANHMN010000007.1 coordinate 60,066,197, forward strand.
CCTGCCATAGCCTAAGCTAAGCACACTGACTCTAACAATTTTCTCTTAAGTGCAATGCATTTTAAAAATTAAAATATTGTCATTTTCTAAGAGGTGTGCTACTCATATACATGTATGTTAGGCAGCTAGATAAATAACAATGGGCTTGAGGAAGGACCCCACCCTCCTAGTTGACTTTGGACCCCACCTCTTGCTTCCCTGGTGGCACTAGAAATAAAAACACCACAACAACTGTTATCTTAATATTGAAACAGCTGTAAGAAAATACAGCCACTTCGGGGATTTGTTGAGGCCCATGAATGGAAAGCTACCTCTTTCTGGCCTAAAGAATAGAATCCCACTCATCTCTACCTCTGATCCTGGGTGAAGAGAGGACATTCCAAATCTGCCATTTGCCTCAAAGATTAAAACCCTACATGGAGACCAGCAAGACCCCTGAGCAGGAAAAGCGACTGGCCATTAAGCCCCAGGTCCTGAGTACAACCCAAGGACCCACGTGGTAGGAATAAGGAACCAATTCCCACAAGTTGTGGTCTGACTTCCACATAAATGAAATCATACAAGCGTTGCCTGTGTGTATGTGTGTAAACAAATAATGAATGTGATAAAAAAAAATTTAAACACATTACATCATAACACGCTACTGCAGCTTAAGAGTTAATACAAGTGAAACTGTCTATCACCACCCTACAAGAAGCTTTCTGTTGTTCAATAACCAGTAGGAATTCTGCCTCACAGTGTAAATCTAAGCAATGGCCCCTTTAGTCATTGCCCACTCTCACTCTTAGGTGTGGTTCAGTTTTTTTCTCTAATAAATTCTATTTCCTACACAAGGGTCTGGAATAAACTTTTTCTTCCATTCTATAACCTCTGCATCTCTTTGAGCTCAGTTGGCAGAGATCATAAGGCCCAGGAAGTCAGTGATGAGCAGAGTGAGATTCCAGTGACAGTATAAATAAATATACATAAAGGGTAATTCAGTAGACATTAGCAGCGTATCTTGCCTTAAAAATAGTTGTCTTTGCAAAAATAAAAATACATGCATTCCTTTGCAACTGGGGGAGCCTCGCTGATTCTCAGGCATGGGAATCTAGAGGGCTCCAGAAAGTATTCTTATAATACTGCAGAAAAATGCAAATATTTCCAGTAGCTACCGTTGTTTTCACTCCTGATTGCTTTAGCTTTGTAACATCATAAATCCTTCCTTATGCAATCTACCCAAATGGTATTTAGAAACAACACTGTGATTTTAATTAACGCACACATTTTTAAAATGTGCTTGTTTCTTTCACTATAGTTGATTTTTAATATAATCTCAATTGCTGTTAAAATATCTCCTGCTTCATCCTCTGTAAAGGACATTTCCTCACACTTGTTGAAGTCTGGCATGCAGAGCCCCTGTAGCCCTCTATCTAAACTGCTATTTGTGGTTACAGGTGGGGGCGGGGCTGGCTTCCTCCTGCCAGCCCCAGATGCTCCAGGCTACTCTGTGTGGGTTTCCAGGGCAAGCTCTGCTGATTCTGTCATGGAAACAGCTTTACATTGTCACATTCACACTTTGGAAACAAAGCCCTAACACGTGTTTGGTGTAAATCTATTTTTTTT
>JANHMN010000007.1:60067811-60105628 GCA_030674055.1 Rhabdomys pumilio
ACACACACACAAAATGCTGGACTCAACTTTCTCAAATCATATCACAGCCAAGAGTTTATCATCAAAATCAATGTCTTGGAGACCTTCCCTAATATTTTCTCCAAAAGGTTAATTTTAAGTCTTACATTTAGTGCTCCATTTTGAAATAATTTATACATACAGTATAGCTAGGAAGCCAAATTTTCTCATAGTGTGTTGTGCAAGTAAGGTTGGATCTTTAGTTTCTTGTTGCTACTTATAAATCTTCCTCTTAAAAAACAAAGGACAAGTAAATCATTCCTCCCATAAGGTGCCTCTTAAAAACACATTATTAAGTCTTTGAGAGTTTCTTCTGCTATACTTTGACCCTGTTTGTCCCCTCTCCCCAATTCCTCCCACATCCACAGCTACTCAATTCCATACCCATTTTGCTAGGTCTTTGTTCTAGTGACAGAAGGTCACCAATATACATGGTATCACACAAAGCTTTCTCCTCTCGTCCTCCTGGAGCTTTTCTCTTGTCTTTGAAGAAATGTCTACAAGTGAACAGACTCAGGTCTACAAGAACATAGTCAAGCAGAGTGAGCCATAAGCCAACCTGCTGGATGCATTTGTTTCCCTTTATCTTTGTAAGAATGTGTATTCAGTTTATAAATCTTTGTTGACTTGGTGTGGTGAACACAAATATGACTGGATGAGACTGATTGTGTCCCTCAAGAGTTCATCTTTATCCTCCACTGATTTTTATCATATTTATCATTTATTTATATGGAGTTGGGGTGCACCATACCATGCATGTAGTGATCAGAACACAGATTACAGGAGTCAGTTTTCTTCCACCCTGTGGATCTCAGGGATGAAACTCGGGGTAAGCAGGTTTGGTCACAAGCACTGTTTCCCACTGGATCGTCTTACTGGCATTTCCCTTGATTCAAGATGTGTGAACTGAATCCACATGTGTATTCATTAATTCAAACCAAACTACATTTTCTGCTCTCACAGAAGAGAGAAAGAGAGACACAGATACCATGGTGCAAGCAGCTAAAATTTCTACAGTCCAATACCAGCAATGGGTAAGTTATCAAGTCCTACGTGCCTGCCACTCTCATAGAAACCCTATGCACTGTAATATCATTAGTGGTATTATCTTGACAGATGGTAACATGGAGCTCCAGAGGGATGGATCATTGTAGAGTGGTACTTAGTGGTCTTGATTACTACACCCAAAAGAACATGGCCTCGGAAACAAACATCTCAGAAGAAAGGCTTAGTCAGGCTTAGTAAGAGCTTGTGGGTCAGCAGAGAGGAAACTGAGAAGATACGTAGGTGATGCACTCTAGGTCTTGAATGTTTTGTGCATTTTTCATGAGTAATTAATGCCCTGCTTTTTCTGTGATTCTATGGGGATTGTGTTTACTCTTTCACAGTTAATTAAACTAATACACTGTCCCTGATAGCCGTGCAATTATATTACCTAAGTGCTTTATACTCAGCTGTATCAACAACTGAAACAACGGTTCAGTTATCCACACTGCCATCAGCTGATGCCCAGAATAGAATTGAAAGAGATCACTTTACTGATTCACCCCTAAAGAACCCAGACCAAAAGACTGCATTCTGGAAGCATCGAGACTCTGGAGGCACTGAACACACTGCAGCAAGCTTTGCCAGGGCCCGGGATCCCACCTAACTCTGTTCCCAGAATGCCAATGGGGTGCCTTGTGCATGACCACTCTTTCAAACTTTCCAGGAAAGAAATCCTGTCACCTTAGCCGAGTTCCTCATCCATCCAGACACTTCCGTTAGAAATTCATTTTTGTGTATAATAAATTGCTTCTACTTGGCGGAAAATCATTTCTTGCTGTTATCTCTGCTATCGTTACTTCTGCTGTACTTTAATGGACTTCACCTGATTATACGCTAGTCATTAAAAGCTTAGTCCAGGGTACAATGGTATCTTATGTAGAAGGATCCATGAGAGCTTTATAGAGGCTTACCAGCCACAGCCTTAATTTTACTCATTCGTCTTAATTTTTTGTAATCATTTTTTGTAAAGAGGGTATAATGTCAGCCTTGCTTCCCGGCCTCTGACAGATCCAATCTAGCAGATAATTACCATAAGGAAATTGATGCTTTAGTGTGCAGGAGAGAATTTAATTTACTCAGACATCCTCCAGTACAATGCATTCCAGAAGATATGAGGATTTAAGTTTTTAAGAAATTAAATTTTACTATTTAACATGATTACTTATGTTGAACATCATTAACTAGCTTTTTTAACTGTTTGAAATAATTACAAGCACACTTGCTATGTCTAAAATCCAGGCTCTGCATTAAATATGGGTTAAAGATCCATGAAATGAAAAGAAAGACCTGCACTCTTTTTTTTCACCCTCTCCCGTCTTCCAAAAACTGCTTTTAAAACATTCAGAGTAAAGCTAAAACCGTCCTTCTGAAGATACAGACTCCTTTCGGGACACAGCTTTAATGCATACTTTAACGTAAGTGTTATAATCTCTGGCCTGGCCTGTTCTAATTTTTAAATCTCACTGGGTCTGGTGTGGGGCGAGGTTCTTAGTATGAAGGGGTAGAAGAAACGGGAAGCATTATGGTAGAAGGTGGTGGTTATGCTGGTGCACTTTCGGTGAGCAGGAAGAGATAGCACTTCCGGTACTTCCTCGTTAATTTTTTTTTATAGTCTGGAGGGAAAACACACACACACACACACACACACACACACACCTTAATGCACACATAAATTGAAAAACAAAGACAAGATATAAAATAAGCTCAAGGAAGCCAGGAATGTCCTTCATGGCTCCAGCTGTGTGACCAGGAGCCCCATGACCCAGGCACAGGCTGTGTTTCTTTGGGTCCTTAGCCTTTGTGAACTGATTCCCAAGAGTTCCTCAATCCTTTCCTAAACCTGAAGTGAAACACTCAACAGGAAATTTCTGGACAAAGCCTGCCCAGAAGTTCCCTTTATCCAGTGCCTCTCCACGGTCACATTTCCTCTCGGGAGAAGCCAGAGCCTTCTGCATCTGCTGCAGACCCTGTGACCGTTTGAGGAAGAATGGGGATTGCCCAAGGGTCCTCATTTAGAATTCCCCCGACCCCGGGTGCGGAACCTGGGGGCTGCGGTGGTCCTGCTCTGTGTTGGCTTCTGAATACACATGGTGGGCTCTCTTCATTGCCAGCTCCTGTCCCTGATGTTTGCCAGACGAACTATTTCCATTTCAAAAGAGTCTGGCAAATGTAGATGTTTGATAAGAGCTGTAGAAGTGCCTGAGATGGGGGATCTGAAGTTACTACATACAAACGTGTTACACGCTGCTAGGTTGAGCCATCGCCTCTTTTCCCTCTGTCCAAGTATTTGAAAACTTAAATATAATTTGACTCAGGAATATACTGAGTATGTGACTTTAAGCAAAAAGAGGAAGTGAATCTGCTTATAAAAATGTAGTAGGTGCTCCTGGTTTGAAGAATTCCCATGATTCAGGCTCAGGAGAAATTCTGCAGACCCATAAACCCATAAATCCATCTTTCAAAGCATCTTGTGAAGTAGATATTCCTTTTCAGAATTTACAATGAAGAAAATAAGACTTAGATGAACGATTCGTGTTTATTTTGTTTGCTTTAAGGCATTTTCATTCATTCTTTGAGAACTTCACACATTTATACAATGTATTTAATCATGTTCACCCTGAGTCGCCCCCTAACTCCTCTCAGATGTGCTCTCACTCTCTGGCCCCCTCGCAAATACTAATCTGTGCTGAAATGAGAACTCTGCCCTCCTTCAAGCCAATCTAACCGAATTCCTCTTGAGCTACTGCTTCATTTAGTTACAATCAAGACCTATCATCTATTCAATCGTTTCAAATTAGTCAGTCACTTATTCACAAACACTTGCCAATAACGGCCCCATGCAACCTGAAGATGCTAGAGGCATTAGGGATGCCGGTTAAAAATTAGTGTCTGTAGTAGCTGCTCACTGCTTCCTATGTGTAGAGATACATACATCTCTAGGAATCCAGGTTAACATGTCCATCTTCTCAATCTGAATCGCAAACACAATAGGAAAGGGCCCCTCATGCTCTGGGTTATTCTTTTCCCAGTTCACCACACTGACTGCATCCCCCCAACCCTGACCACAAAAGTACAAGTGAGAACTTCCTCTTTCCCATAGGCAAACTCTTGCCAGTGTGGGGTCCTCATAGCTGCTCCCAAAGAAAGGTGTATCTTTCAAACACTTAATAGTCCTATACTGAATCTGCTCCCATCTGGTTTCCTAACAAGAAAATGACAATTGTTTATGCTAAATAGACACAACATTCAGAGTCACCCTATAGATTCTGACCTGCATCCACAGTTAGTTCTCCTTCCCGGGGGTTAGTGAGGATTATAGCAACTCAGACACAATCCTGCCCTGGTTGAGATATCGTTAGATGAAACAGATTAGACATCTCACATGGTAGCCATTCAACACCAAAGAATCACATCTGTACTCAGAAAAAAAAATAACACAAAATAGTGTAAACATTTTCCATGGGACATACCAGGGAGAGTGGAGAAAACAGTAGGCTGGAAGAACATCTATTAATGTCTCATTGCCCTCCTTCCCTCCCTATACTAAGCCTCCTGAAGCCTAATATAGCCTGTTTGAATATTTATTTGTAGTTGATGTGTTCTGAGATCTAGTGAATGGAAACTTCCTTCAGTTTATAATTGCTAATAAAATGTTTTTAAAAGTTTAGTACATAAGAGATTGATAACCAGGTTCATTCCTATATCTGATGAAACACTTCTTTATCTGATCAGATTCATTTATAGAGAACTACTCCCCAGAGTCTAAGGTTCCTGAGGTTCCCATCTGTCCTGTCTATGACTCCAGTCCCAGTGCCAGGCACAGAGTAGAGTGTGGCTATTTGGAAACAAGAAAAAAGAATGAGTAAATTCAAGAGTTGAGGTCTCAACTTCATGGCTTTCTGAATGTACATTTATGCTACTGGACTCACAGCTCTGTGTCCTATCATTCATTTCCTCAGCCTAGCTGTCTTCAAACCCTCATGGTAGCTATGTATAGATAACTCAGGGTAAACAGGCTACAGAGAGATGGCATTCACTACCCCAGTTACTTCAGAAACAACCACTGGTCTGGATGAATACCTTTAAGTAGGTCAGAGTTAATTTTTGAAATTGATTTTCCCCCAAACACCAAAGTAAAGTGCTTTGCTTTAAAAATACAAAACTTAATGTGGTCTTTTCTAGAAGGAAGATCTAGACTCTTCCCTGGGAGGAGATGTCCACTGCACCCTCCACATCAAGTCAGACCTCATACACATCCCTCTGTTCCCTGACTTCCTGCAGATCTGAACTCACATTCTGCCAAAAGTTGATTTTATAACATCAGTGGAGCAATAGAGACACCAACCTACTCACAAAACTTTCAACCCAAAATTTATTCTGTCTACAAGAAATGCAGGCACAGAGAAGGGAGCAGATATGGAGGGAATGGGCAACGAATGACTAACTGGTCCAACTTGACCCATCCCATGCTCAAGTAGCAGTTTCTAACACTGTTATGCTTGCAGACAAGAGCAAGTTGTCCTCTTAGAGGTTCCACCCAGCAGTTGATTCAGACAGATACAGACACACACAGTCAAACAGTGGGTGGAACTTGGGGTCTCTTATGGAAGAAGAGGAGGAAGGATTGCATGCCCTGAAAGGGATAGGAATTCCAAAGGAAGACCAACAGAGTCAACTAACCTGGACTCTTGGAGTTCTCAGAGTCTGAACCACCAACCAAACAGCATACACGGGCTGGACCTAGGCCTACCTGCACATATGTAGCAGATGTGTAGCTTGGTCTTTGTATGGGTCCTGAACAAGTGGAATGGGAGATATCTCAAAAACTGTTGCCTGTCTGTGGGTTATGTTGTTCTAACCAGGCTGCCTTGTCGAACCTCAGTGGGAAAGGAAGCGACTAGCCTCACAGAGATTTGAAGTACCAGTGTGGGGAGATACCTAGGGGAGACCTACCCACTCAGAGGAAAAGATGGGGGGAAGATGGGAAAAGGATTGTGGGAGGGGGTGACTGGGAGGTGATCAGGGAGTGGGATATAAAGTGAATAAGTAAGAAAATAAATTTAAATTAATTTTTTAAAAAAAAAGTTGGTTTTGTAAGCATTGGCCATGTGTGAAGCTGAAAAGCAGCAGGCAAAGAGATGTCCTACAGCCAAGCTCCAACTAGCAAGACTAGAAAGTTAATCCTCATCCTCTCTGTACTTCGGGTCTTTTGGTTGCTGGGGTCTATGCCCTATTAAGGCAGGGACACCACCTCTCCAGATTTGTAAGCTGTGTTGCTGAGTTTCTTCAAAAAAAAATCTTTTTTTTTGCTTGTCTGTCAATTGTTAGTGCATATACAGAGTACCTTGACTGTCTATGTTTCCTATCATACACACAAGCCCACTTCTTCGCTAAGTCATAATCATTGTATTCACTATGTAAATTGATCTCTCCTTTTTGTGTTTTGCCTTCTTGCATGTCCTCACTGTGCTGTGCCTGGAAGACTACAGTAGCTATGTCTGATGCCCAGGCCTCTTTCCACTGCTTAATCCACAGCATCTCCTGCAGCTTTGACAAGTTTCTACACTAGGGGGTCTTCACTTTTCTCAGGGGATCTCTATCACCAATAGGACAAGATCTCCAGGTTTGCATGGTCCTCGTGGCCCTCTCTGCCATGCCCCAGCCTCAACTTTGCCACTTCCCTTCTCTAGTGTGTTATTAACCACACCCTCACTGGGAACTGAGTGACATGAGTAACACCACAGGTAGTTCCCACAACGTGAAATGACCTTGACCTTCTTCAGTCTTGGATGAATATTATTTCCTCAGATAGAGCTTCATGTATTGTTCACTTGGCACATTCTTACTCAAACTGTCAAATTCCAGTCAAAGCCTGGCTCCTCTGTGGTTCTCAGGCTTTTCCAGTCAGATGTACAACTTTTTGGCTTACCTATCTACCATGGAGCCTAGCAGAAACTAGTACTCTACAGATTGGTGCCCATTTTGACTCTGTCACCAGGCGACCAAGACATCATGAGGGAATAAATTTGCCTCTCCAGCCCTCAGGGGAAAGTAGTGGTACTTTCTTAGGGTTTACTGCGGACATGGGTCAATGTTACATATTTCAACTACTTGACACATTATCTAGCATACAGTGTTCAGTAAAAATAACTACCGTGATTATGTTGCACAGTGGTATTGGCTATTTCTCAATTTCTTCTTTGAAGTATGACAACTTCATAGTAAAAGAACTTGGATCTTTCTATATGTGTCTACTCGTGCCTCAAAGCCATGGTACCAAACCTCTCTGGATAAACTGCAAAATGCCTAACCAAAAAAAAAAAAAAAAATAGGTTCAGCCCACTGAAACTCACAGGCTCTGGTGGCATTTTCCAGATCAGTGGGCTGAAATGGGACTACCTTGGGACACGGATACTAGACACCGTACTACAGCAAGTCTTTGGCGTCATGAAAGACATTCAAAAGCACTAGACAGACGAGACAAATCTCAAACACAGATCCCGGTAGGACTTTAGCATTTTTGCCATAGAGAGTTGGCAGAGGAACTGTTTGTGGCTTTGACATCTATAAGGAAACCCCAGAGGATCTGTACAGGGAAATGGTCACAGTGGTGGGCTTTGGACTCTTGGGGTGATGGGTGACTGAGGCAAAGGGAACTGAAAGGGACAGTGGCTGTCTGACACAAGAAGCTAGTTCGATTTATTTTTCTGGAAATCAGAGGATCTCTGCAAACTTAGGCTAGAGGCAGAAGTGACACAGTGTCACTGGGAATCCTCCCATACAGCTGGGAGCACCATTTTAAAGGGTGTGCACCAAAAGGGTGCTGGAAAATTCAGTTCTGCTACTCAGGGACTATTTAAGTATGAAGTTGGAAACTTTAACCTGAACATCATTGAACCTCCATGTCTTCATACAAAAAAACTGTTTTATAGATTTTAATTCTGTAGATTGCCTACTATACATTCAGAAAATACAACAATTAAAGTTACCTAAAACATTTCTCTATATTGATATATATTCTGTTTCTGGTAGGAATCTTTAAGAGGGTAAGAAGAAGGAAATGAAGACAGGAGCTTCTGAGAGCAACTGAAAGAATTGTGCTCTACTGTCTGGAGCTATTCACTGAACAGTTGCGTGCCTCCAGTATGATGTTTGACACTGCATGCTGGTTTGTTTATTTCCATCCTGGTTAAATGCCAATGTGTTAGATGTCCCCCTTTCTTCTGGAAACTCTCCTGATTGGAGACTCCAGATCATACATCCAGTCCTACCCAACACATTTTCCTTAGAGCATCTCTGTACACTGATCAGCGATAGCGGGGTTAATGATGCAGTCCTTCAAAGAGTCACAATTATGTTTCAACATTAACACTCATTAAGATGAATGACAGTGCATTATAAGTACTGTTTCAATTTGAAATTGAAATTATATCAATTAGCCTTTAAACTAGCCTAAATAGATTCCATTTAGTAGCTTAAAATTATTCAAATGCTACAATTTTGAATACAAGGTTCCTTTTAAGTTTTATAGTCAAAGCCAAAGATTCATAATAATAATCATATCTGTTTGTATACTCTCTTATCTAAGGAAAAAAGTGTAGCAGGGACTATCATCCCAGACTGACTGGCTGTGTTTTAACAAAAGTGAATATTAGCTAAAGGGGACAACAGATAGGAAAAAGGCCCCTTTAGACTGCTATGAAGGAGGGAAGACTTTGAACTGAGATATGGTGGTCAAATGAGTCTGTAAAGACTACACACTTTCAAAACCAACACTGGCTGTTTAGCAACTATGAAGCCCGGAGTTTGATTCTCAGAGTGGGACTAATTGGCCGGGGGGGAGGATGCATTTTTTTGGCTACCGTCTTTAGCCCATTCTCTATCCTGAGCCATCAGGTGAAAGTTCTGCAGCGTGCAAACTAGGTGTGACCCTACTCTCAGTTCCCACCAGGCCTATCCTGCCCCCACTTTACTTCCTCTACAGCTTTGTACAAGTTTACCCTTTATTTAGGTGTAAGCTTCACTGAAGACAATCTGGATTCATTAATAGGTGCCTTCAATCTATCAAAGGAGTTTACACTAAATAGTATGCGCCTATTAAAATATCTAGACATTGTTCAGGCTCATTGAAGTTTCCAAATGGATACATGTTCAGCCTAATGGAGTACGTCTGTATCCTCCAAAACTGCATAGAAAGCCTCATGCCAAAGTGATGCATGAAAAGTAAGGACTTGGGAGACGACCTGGCCACCAGGGTAGAGCACCATCGTTAGTATCTGTGCCCATGTAAAGACATGAGTTGGTCTGTTTTGTATCTCTGTTCTGCTCCTTGTCATACAAGGATAAATTCAGAGGGCAGCAGTCTACAATTAGAAAGAAGACCCTCACTGGTGCTTGAAATGATTTTTAAACCATAGTGTTTGGTTATAGTGGAAGTCTCGTGTCTGCCCTGCTTTGGGGTTAGGGCCACTTTGGGAGGCAGAGGCACTGGAAGTTTGATTGCATTCGTCCCACTCCTGTGCAGAGTGGGTGCCGGACTATGGGAAAGTTGCAGGGACACCGCTCCAGGGGTAGGGGAGTACAGTCTGTGGTCTCAGGGACAGCCGGAGGTGGCTGGTGGAGGTCCCCCAGCCAAAGGGCAGCTAGGACCAGTTGGTTCTCAGGCTCTTGGGCATCTAGGCACTACTGGAAGCTGTGGAAGAGCTGAGAACAAAGTGGGGGCTCACAGGCTCTATGTAGCCTGTGGCCAAAGGGGAAAGGGGAATTCCGGGCAGCCTGTGGGGAGAGTCCTTGGCTTGTCACTACGAGTCCTTTGACTTGCTCATGGGCTGCTGGCTTGGGTTGGTGGTCACAGTGGCTGGGAGCACAAAGAGGTCGTCTGCGAGAGATTAGACAGTGGCTATGTAGGTGAAGGCCTTCTCCATTGCTCCCTACAGAGAACTCTAATTAAAGAAAAACAATCTATGGTTTTAAAGCTTTTATTGTCATGGCAGAGAGTAGATGAGTAAAAACCATACCCTGTTTTTTCAGGGCAGGCCTGAGGTTAAATACCTTTTGCAGGGGGGAGGGTCTAGGAAGGAAAGCTTCATTGGCTAAGCCCTTATGGCCTTTAGGTATCTCATTAATATGGAGATCTGTCTTGAGGCTATGTGGCTGAAAAACACTAATCTATGGAGGGCTGAGGACTAGTGTCAGGAGCCTGGAGTCTGGGGGCATGGCAAACCACCTGCCTTCCCTCAGGGTTATCTTGGGTCACAGGGTGCTCAACCAGAAACCAGGCTGCCTTTCAAGGTCCCTCACCACAGGACTAAGGATGATGAGGTATCTTAGTAAGTATAGGCATTAGCGACTAAGCTTAGCAACTTGAGTTACATCCTCAGGATTCAAATGTGAAAGAAGAGAATCAATTCCTATGACTTGTTCTCTGAACTCTACAAGTGCACTGTGGCAGGCAAACACACACACACACACACACACACACACACACACACACTAAATAAATAAATAAATAAATAGTAAGTGAGATATAAAAATTTAAGGAGAAAAATAATATAACGTAAAACCAAACAACCATCTTCATAACAAAGATTCTACCTACATGACTTGAACTGCTCCTTGAAAATGAAAATATCCCTCAAATGTCTTCCACTCCCTTCTATTTCCAGAGGGTGCTAGCTAAATAAGATGTTAGCCTTTCTAGAGTTTCCAGCTTTTTACGAAGCAAGGATAATGATTTTCATATAACCAAGCATCTGGAAAGGAATCTGTGTAGCAGCATACAGATAATAAACCAATACTGAATACATGTAACTTAGAGACATTAAAATCACCTATGGAGATGTGCCCACTGGTTCAATAGTGCCACAACTGTGGGTAACTGACAGCTTTTTGGATTTGAGACTTGCTTCATAAAAGGAAGTATCACACCTGGTATTGTAATCCTGGTCAAAAGCCCATGGCTGAGAAAGTCATAATCTCACAGGGAGAAACTGCTATTGTTATTGTGTTAAATGGTCATGTTGTCCAAGTACCTTCTAAAATTTTATATTTATACCCATAGACTGTGACTGCTTTCAACATTAGTCAGAGTAGCTTCTTTTTGCAATGGGCAGAAGTAGATACAGAGATATATAACTAGTCAAAATCCATAGAATGAGAGAGTGGGTGCTCTGCTCTAAGCTGGACATCTATATTGCTCCCACCACCACCACCAAGGCTCTGGGTACATCAAGCAAGAGGAGGTGGAAAGAATGTAAAAGGCAGAGGTTGCAAGGAGTACTATGAAATGCTGTCCTCTGGACATAACATGACTATGGCGCTTATAAACTCACAGCAGCTAGCATTACCTGAGCAAAAGCTGTACAAGTTCAAGGCAGTCAAAATTCTTGCATTGGAGGGGTAGATGAGCTCAAGAACTCATACCTTACTGAGAAGCTATAAGCAGATGATAGTTGCTGTGGGAAGGAGAGTCACTGTTTTTAGGATACAGCCTTGGATAGGTTTGCTATACTCCTATGAATGGCCATAGACATATGGTCATCACCAATTGGACTTAGTGGGTTTTTAAAAGAATGACAACAGATTGGAGAGAGAATGTTGAAAGTATTCAGGAAGTCAAGGAATAATATGGGGTAGATAGTCTCATGTTTCATTGTATATGTGTATGAATTTCTCAAGAATAAAGAAAAAATAAATAAAATTACTCATGGCATCTGCAAGGCAGCTTTGCCATGCCGTGGTGGTGCAAACATGGTATCATTTGGTCAAGATGGAAGATGACAACAGAGGAATAACTGATTGTCATCTGTGGTATGTGGTGTGTGTGTGTGTGTGTGTGTGTGTGTGTGTGTGTGTGTGTGTGTATGTGTGTGTGTGTGCACGCACACATGCACACATGCAAGTAACAGGAGCATGTGCATACGAGTATCCCTATTAAGGCCAGAAGTAGATGTCAGATGATTTTGCCTGTTATTTTTCTCCTTAATATTTGTGACAGGGTCTCTTACTGTACCTGAAACTCACAGATTCAGCTAGGCTGTCTTAACAACAATCCCCTAGGATCCTTCTGTCTCCAACTCCCAGCACTAGGATTACAGGTGTGTGTCACACAGCCAGCTTTTCACATGGGTACTGGGGGGCAGAATTCATATCCTGTGCTTACACAGCAAGCATCGCACCCATCCAGCTCTCTCCCTGGATATATGAGTACCGTTTTGTAAATAGAGTCTTTCCTACTCCTTACCCCCAAACCTCTTGTCCCTAATATTTTAAAGCATAGTTAGGTAAGGTAAGCAAGGTGCTTGAGACATCAAAGAGAATTTTATCTGCCAAGTACTTTTGTTAACATCTCAGAGTACACATGATCACCTACATTTTATCATGGCAGGAAATAGTGGATGGGGAAAGAGCTCTGCACTGTGTATCTTCACTCCAAAGTCTGGCCATCTCTAGGGACCTCAGATGGCTTCCTGGTGGCATAGAGTCTTGAATTATGACTTCACCTCTGGAGTTCTGAGGGGATCAAATGCAATGGGCTACATGACAGAACTTTATAAACTGAAACCAAATGCAAACATTAAAAAACAAAACTAAAATAAAGAAAAAATATTTTGGTCTGACCTAGAAAGACTATTGGGGATTTCCGGAGCAAGGTCATTGCCCTGGATCTCCCTTTGGCCAGGAGGAAGTTACCATCTTGGGAAAGACAATTCCTAACCATGGAGCCCAGGAAAGGTAACCTTGAGACACACTTCTGAAGGCACCAGGGAAACAGTAGCTGCATGCACACATTTGACGGTTCTCTTTATTCACATGTTCTTATGATCTTCCCAGAAACAGACTCTCACAAGATAGAAGACCAGAAGCCAGAACCCAATCTCACACCAGACAGACTTTGTCACAACCATCCTCTGCCCTTCCAAGGGTTCCTTCTTCCATCCATCACTTTTCTTTATGAAGAGTATATCTAAGCTTGTAGGCCTCATTTGTCCGAGTGTATTTGCTTTCTTTCCTGAGGTACCCCTGTGCACATGATAAATGCATTTGTCTAGCTTTTCTCTGTTTATCTGCTGTTGGCTAAAGTCAGAAGGTCATAGAGTACCTCAGAAAGTGGAGAGAAAGTCTCTCTCCTGCCCTAATTGTGCTTTGGCTAATAGCTGTAGAGTCTGATTCACCTCTCAGTAGGTGGGTCCAGTACTTATTCTCTCTCAGAAGTTACTCCTCTACTGCCTTTGGCTCTGGCCTCTACCAGGTAGTCATCTTGTTGCCCATGGATGTTGCTGACAGCACCTGCTTTTGTAGACACAAGATTTCTTTCCTTCTAGCCCAACTCTGCTCTGATGCAAACATCACCTATATGAGCTAACTGTAGAGCGTGGAGGAGTCCGGCTGAACAATAGTTACAGAAGCCAGGAGCTGTGAAACCCTCTGCTGCTGCAACGAGGACCACATCAGAGGGAGACCAGGCTTGGAAGGCATGTCCCCATCCCCATTTAGATCTTCCTCCTGTGTGATGGCTAGTCTTCAAAACCATTCTCTTCTCTGGCACATGGGCTGCTTCTGCTTGCATCCAGAAATCTAATAAAATGCACTCTGACTCAAAGATATGAAGGAAGGTAGCTCCTATCCATGTGTTTCAGCTTTTCCAATCTTGCGAGGACCAAGACTCACTGGAATTATGAAATACTCACTAATGAGGCTCAGAAAGGAACAGAAGTGGGCCAAAGTCTACCCTGGTCTCTGCATTTAGTGACATTTGTATTTAAAAATCACTAGAGCATATAAGTCAGAAAGCCTAGTTACCAATGCCAGCTCTGACAGTGACACACAGGAGCCATTTGGTAAATGGTATCCACAATGGCAATGTTTAATATTGAGAATTCGTCACCACCCAACAGATAGGGACTATGATGGCTGTGAGTATCATGAGTTTGTTCCCTGTATCACTGCCCTATGGAAGATAATTTGTTTCTGTGCATCCTTTTTCCCTTGATATTGTAAAGTAGTAATAAAAAAATAAACCCACTGGTCTTCTTCCACATTCGTTCTGATTTTGTCTTCCTCCTATCATCCCTCGAGCCTTAATTGACCCTTTATTACTCTCTTGCTCCCGTCATTTCCCATTTCCAATATAGTTCCAGGCGGGTAACTCTAAGCTGTTGTTTCAACCTGTCTCACCATAAATACAATTTGACAAACTATTTCCAGGCAGTCAGTAAATGTGAGAAGAGAGGTGAGCCTTCCTTCTCGTCTCATTGAACCTCACGCGTCCTTTCAACACAAGCAGCTGAGCTGCGAGGCAATGGTGATATTATTTTTACTTAGATTTCAGACAATAAAAACTGTGATCATCGACCTGGGGATAAATTCAGACTTGCCCCTTTCTCTTTGCTGATAGAAAAAGGTCACAGTCGTTACAAGAAGGATGGTGTGCACGCAGGACAAAGCCCGATGACTACAGCTCTGTGCAGGGGTGTCATGGACCACTGAGCTAAGAAAATTCAGAATAAGAGAAACTAGATTGCTCATTACCACCTTTCCCATTAAATTTTGGGAAAGAGGGGAAGACATGGAGTTAGCACATTATTTAACCATTTTAACATTTAAAAAATACACAGAGATCATTCTTTCTCACAGCACAGAATGTAAGAGCAGTGGCTTTCCTTTAGTCTTTTCTGTAGACTGTGGGTGACAATGGTCCATCAACTACAACCAAAGAAGCAAAGCTATTTTTTACATATTGGAGTAGAAAACCTTTTTTATGATAGCTGCATGTGATCTGTTCTATCTTCTCAGGACACAGATTACATTTTCCCTTTATCGGTTGAACTCCTACTTTCCCTACTATCAAGATCTATCCTTTCCTACCAAACTTACTTGTCTCAAGGTAGCCATCTGGTATCCCCATTGCAGCAAAGAGTTCTGAATGTATACCTTGAAGTCTACAGTACCAGTGTACAGAGATGGATTATTCATAGGTATAAACACTGAATAGAAAGGTTTCCCATGAACAGTAGTAATGATCCATAGCTCTGTGAATACATTAAAGATGTACAACATAAATATAAATACAAAAAAAAGTCAAGTCTTATTTTAACAAAAGTGTTAAGCCATAGTATAGAAGGAAGAAGGTATATCAGAGACCTAAACAACTGGTTGTGCCTTGAATATTGAAACGGGAAAGTCAATTTCCTGGAGTTGAATGCT
Source organism: Rhabdomys pumilio (assembly GCA_030674055.1). NCBI lineage: Eukaryota > Metazoa > Chordata > Mammalia > Rodentia > Muridae > Rhabdomys > Rhabdomys pumilio. Next base: position 60,083,082 of record JANHMN010000007.1, read on the forward strand.
AAAAATGCTTTTATCATCATGTGGAGGAAAAACTCAGAAGATGTCCCCATATGGAATCCTACATAGTGTGTGCCTGTCAATAAAGCTGGATTCTCAAGAAGAGTCCAGGTAGGCTTGGAAAAGCAAAACTGGGCTCACACGTACAAACAGTGGTTAATCTTGATTGCCAGCCTGGCTGGATTTAGAACACTTAAAATATACACATTTGGATATGTCTATAAGGGTGTTGCCAGAGAGATTTAACTGAGGAAAGAAGACCCACTATGGGTAGGAAGTACTATGCCACAAGAATCACCATGTCCCATGTGAGGAGAGAGGAAAGAACATGTCTGGCCAGACATGTCAAAAAGTGGAGGAGGAACATAAGATGAAAATGTTGGAACTAGGAGAAGCACACAGATAGTAGCAGGTACACACGTCATGAGTCAGGGTTTTCCAGAGGAGAAGACACACAGGGTGAGCGTACAGACAAATAAACTTCAAGTAGGTGTCTCAGAAATGCTGAGACTGGCAAGGAAGCAAACAAGAATTTGAACCTTGTCATCTCGATAGTATTTGAATTACCTCGGAGAAAAACCTCTGGGACAATCTGCTATGGCATTTCCAGAGATGTTTAACTGAGGTCAGAAGCCCCACCCTCAACATGGCCAAAACGGTCTCATGGGGTAGTCAGGGTCCTGGACTGAATAAGGGGAAGAAAGCACAAGAACTGGCATTGTTTGCTTCCTTGTGGTGGATGTCAGGTGACAGCTGCCTCATGCTTTGCTCCCAATGATGGACTGTGCTTGCAATCTGTGAGAAAAGCATCCATTTTTTCTGAGACACTTCTTGTCTGATTTTGTCATGCCAATGAGAAATGTGACTAGCTAGGGACCCTGGAAAGAGGTGAAATAGGTTGGTGCACTCATTCTTTTCTCTCCTGGGAACCAGTCTGCTTTCTTGCCTGATTGGACAAGTCTTCCTGAATCTGTGAGGATCGTCTGCTGAAATTCACCGCACAGTAACATTTAGACTTCATTGACCAAGATTTGGTCATGACAGTCAAGTCAAATTGACACCTCGAATCTCCCATTACACTGAGAAAAGATGTGGCTGTGTGACTCTACATATCTCTGAGTTGAGTGATTTGAGTGGACATATTATTTTGTTAAGGCCATATAATTAATATTTAAATATGTGATAAATTCCAACCCCAGATTGTCTCCAATTCTTTGAGCTGGCCACATTTTGTCCCCCAGAGCCCACACTCACTGCTTTCTGCTCCTAGGACACAGGGTGATTCTACTTTTATGGTTTACATTGGACCTGATAAAATTGCACAGCTTTGTGTATGAATAAACACTAGGCTTAGAAGATCTTGATATCTGATCTATAATGATTCAACTTTTCTGAGAAAAAATAACTGATGAGAATATGAGTAACTGGATTATTACCATATTTTTAGATCTTCTCATGGTACTCTTTTCTATTTTTTTTAAATTGTGCATGGATATTTTGCCTGCATGCATGCCTATACACCACCCAAGTGCCTGGTTCCCAGTGAAGGCCAGAAAAGGGAGACGGATCCTGGAACTGGAGTTACAGTTATGAGCCACAACTGTGTTCTGAGGACTAAACTAGATCCTCAAGAAAAATCAACAAGTGCTCTTAACCACTGAGCTATCTCTCCAGCCCTTTCCATGATAGTCTAAGCAAGCATCAGGCTGGCCTGAGCCTACTGACCAGCAGAAGGTCCCCTGGCAGCTTTACCTCCCTCAGATCCATACTGGCACTGTTACCCTCCAGGCTTTTGGGGTCTTCAGATTGCTGAGATCACTGTCAGAGCTTATCCTTCTTAACCTCAGAGTATAGCTAAACAGCAGACTGTAACTTCTAATAGATTCTTCGCAGATGCTGCCTAGCATTAGGAGATTATGATCTAGAAGGGAAAACTTAAGACTGATGTCCCCCTATTCCTGCTCCTAACACCCTTCTTCCTCATATAAGCAGTTCACTCCCTACTTGACCCCAATATCATTGTCAAATTGCCTGGCACACTCCATCTTTCTCGGGACCCACTGCCCATCTCAATCCTTACCCCTACTAAGAATCCTTAATAAGGATAGAGAGAAACAGATGACTTCTTAACACCATCACCACAACTTGATAGAAATATGTGTGCTTCAAGCAACTGATCTCCTCACAACTAACCGCAGGTTAGTTTGCTCTGAGGTAGTGACTAAAGACATATCACCTGGTTTTGTCACCAAGAACAAAGGACAAAAACCCTCCCAAGACTGCATTAGACCTTCCGAACCTGACCACTGTGTGTGTGCCAGGTCTAGTAGGGTAAGGCATTTGTGCTCCCAGCCTGGTGACTGAATAATAGGAGTTCACATCTCCCAGGTAGGATCTGGGAAGCATCTGGTGACTGGGACTCAGGATTGCATCATGTTTCCATGACGGAGAACAAATAAGACATAAGATCAGAGCCTGTTCTGACTCAGTGGTCTGCCATGTGCCAGTACCAGGTACTTTATCCTGTTCTAGGTGGGAGGATGAAAATGGCCTTCAGAACCATTCCATGACTCATGCATGAGGTGCCACCAGCCTTCATACCCACTCTTCTGGAGAAAGTGATGTTTTGATTCTCACTTACTTTTTAGCTAAAAATGCTGTGGGATGTGTAAGTTGAATTTCCAAGTTGTTCAAAATATTTGAAGCACGGAATAAAAATTAAAATAGACACCAAATTTTGCTTTATCTTCAAGATATAATGCTACAACAGTAATTAAGATATTTCCCTTTTTTAATTTTTTCAGAGGAATTGAATTGTATTAATCTTTCATAGGACACACAATTCTTAGTTATTGAAATTGATTTTTAAAAAGAAAAAGTGAACTAGAATTTTAGACTTCTTCCTTCCACTATTAAAGAATACTCTTGAGCAAGCATGAATAAAATGTTAACACTAGTAAAAAAAATATATGCCTATAGGATATTTACTTTAAGGTAGGGGATTAATCCACTCCCTCAACATTTATTTGCTAGGTATCTTTGAGAAGTGAGTGCTAAATGAAAAGACATCAGACTTGATCTGTGCTTTTCTTCTTCAACCATCTTTTCTACAAGGGTAGAGACATAGTCTGGGTAATTCACTGAGTATAGTAAACTCAAAAATAATTTAAATATAAGTCAATAAACCATAGTTGCTTCTAATCTGGCATAACTAATGATAGATACTTTCTTATTTGTCCCATGTGTTATTAAGGCTCTTACACCCACATTCCTTTCTTGAGGACAGGGATGGTCTCTGATTCCAACTCTACCTTTGTTTGCATCAATCCTTCAGGGGAAAACTGCTCCTGTCCAGCAAAGATTGCTCTTTGCTCTGACCAACCAACCCTCTCTCTGTTCCACTATGTTTGGCAACCCTGCTGTCTCTATCTCAAATTGTTACCATCCAAATCTGAATGATGCCTGATCTGATTCATTTCCAACTGCAAGTCCAAGTTATCCCTTCTCTTTGATTTACCTAGAGATTTTCCTTTCTTGGGTCTCACCAACCTCAGCTGTGTCCCTGTATCAGAGTTTTCACATGCATGCCTTCTTGGAAGTGCAGCAAGATGCTCTCTAACTGGCAGGGAGATCATGATGTGTGACCAAAAGAAGAGGAAAAGAGAGTGGTTTCACTGAGGATCCCCTGGACAGGGCCCTGGATGGACAATACAACTTGACTAAGTGAAGAAGTGACTGGGGTGTTCGAGAAAGAGGATGGGTATGAATGAAGGAGACACAGGTCTAGACCGGAGCTGTGAGAAACACGTGGGCTACAAGTGGGGGAAGAAACAGATAGGAATCTCAGGTGGCCACGGGCCTCAGGCTGTCTTAGTGTGGCCCTGCAGACACGTGTCAGCTTCCTGCTCAAAGAAAATAAGATTCCATAGCACCAGGCAGTGAAAGGTGGACTCTCTTTTAAGAAAGAAATTATTTCTGATAATTCTGAAACAAAGAGCAGATGACAAAATTGTAGTTTAGGGAAGTAGATTGATTTGGTTTACATGTTGATTCTCTCACCTAACTGGGTAGTGAAATAAACAGGCCACCTCCTCTGATCTTACTGTCTTCCCAGGTGACAGGGAAAATTTCCCACCAAGTCCTAAGGCAGGGAGTGGATGAGATGTGTGATCATCTGAGACAGGCAGCACAGTGCCCACAGATCATTTCCCATGCTCTGAAGATCCCCTGTCACCCAAGCTGAGCTGCCCTGCTCCACACTGAATTGCACTAGGAACAAATATGTGATTTGCCCAGAGAAGCCAACAGGCAGTCCAGATGCCACTCTGGAGGGTTTTGTAGATAAGTGGAACTTTTTATGCAGGAAAGCAAGGTAAAAATTTCCCAAGGGGTTTCTAGAAGATTTCCAGCACTTCCTAAATTAGCCCTGGCCAGTAAAACCACGAGAGATGACTTCCTGGCAGGGCTTGGCACTTCCATTTCCAGTCCCAACCGAAAGCAGGAAGCATCAAGACAAGTCATAATTCAACTCTTCAGTTGCCTTCCAAAATTATCCACATTCAGGTCCCTTGACATTTGCATCAAAGGTCAGGAGTTGTTCTGATTTTATCTGTTCCAGGTTATGGACTTGTTTTTAACCAAACCAATTGCTAATGAAGATGTGTTGTGTGTCTCATCATCCCTACATATACTGAGCATGGTTCCCTGTGCTGAAGAGTTATGTGCAATCTACAGGAACCCCTGCAAACCTGAGTTAGAGAGCCATTATTGTGGGAAGAAAATGTTAAAAATCCTGCCTCTTAGATTCTGACTACTTGGATAAAACTCACGACTTCTTAGCCATGTGACAGCAAGCTCATGCATTAGGATGGTTACTCCTAAAGAAACAGAGAATAACAAGTGTTTCAGAGGAGGCAAAGACAATGTGCATTGTTGATGGGAGTGTACAATGGTAACATCACCATCAGAATGACACTTGAAAGCATACAAAGTGAAGTAAACTATTCACCAAAGGGCAGACACTTTGGTATTTGTGTCACTTTGATAACATATTCCTTGTCTGCCTGTTGGAGTTGAATTTGTAGGAAGTGGGGTGGTACTTATGAGAAGCAAGGGTGGGGAAAGACAACAAATCAATTCTCAATGAGTAAAGCTTAGGTTGGTGTGCCTGGGATGCTGGCGGTGGCTGCTCAACAGTGGAATGAACTTAGGAATACAGAACTACAAATGTAAAACCTGGCCAAAAAGGCACATTTGCATTATATACATTTTATGACAATTAAACAATTTTAAAATGAAGAAGCTCTGAGTTTTCAAAAAGAGACTCTAATCATTGAAGATCATCTATCTGTGTGTATGTATGTACATGTACATATTGTGTATGTGTGTATATGTACATATGTGTGTGCCTGTGTGCATCTGTAGATATAGATATCATGTGCATAATCTTAAAAATACAAGCATAGCAAATAACTACATTTGGTGGTTACGGCTTTGATCCGATGGCTTGAGAAGTACAGATGTACAGAAGAGTCTAGCTTTCAGGCAGCCATCTTCTCTGGAAGGTTTAAGCATCAGAGATTCAGTGACCAGGTGGTCATTCTTGTCTCTAGACATTAGATATGTTGGAACTTTCTAAGTGATCTAAAACAAAACATAGGCTCTCAGCTTAGAGGGAGCTGTGCCTTGTCCCTTACACATGCTCTAGTATGTCCAGGTGCCATTCTGTTATGTCACTTTGAGGGAGATGGTTGCCTCTTTCTTCTCTGCTGCCTTTATCTTTATTGAAATGAGTTTGCCTTCCTTGTTTCTGAGACCAAAGATCAAAGGGCATTTAGAAAAACATTCTATTATGGAACCATTCTATTATGTCATTTTGAGGAAGATGGAAAATAAAGGCAAAGGATGGAATTGTTTCTTTGAAATAGCAGATACTTCTTTATTTGTGTTCATTTGCTATTCATAGTTAATGGTGCCTCTTTAGACATCTGTAAACCAGCACAGAACAGGTATCATAGAATTTATGGCATCCTTTCATATTTCAATGCTAAGGGAAGAGATGATCTGTTCTGAATGTGTTCTAAGGTGTGAGTTCACCTTCCCTTTGTGAAGGACAGAATGATGGGTGTTAGTATATGGTGTGTTGTATGACCATGGGTTAGGCAGCTCCAGAAGATGCTAACAATGCTGGTCTCCCTTATACCTGTCATCTTTGCCTCACTGAGCCGGGGATAACTGTGATATCTGCTGTAAGAAATGATGGCACAGTGATCCACAATTCAACTCTATTTAAGTTGAAGACACAGCACCTTCTTTTAGTTGCACTTCCTGCCTCCTGCATTCTTTCCCTCTTTTCTACCCTGAAGTGCTCAAATGATCCATATTAATTTATCACACTCTAGTCTCGTCACTGCTGTGACTGATTCCCTGGATCAGGTTAATGAGGTTGAAGGGTCCACCCTGACGTTAGCTGAACACCAGCATTCATTGCCTTCGGCTTCCTGTATATGAACACAATGTGAGCAGCTTCCTTGAGCTCTTGCCATTATAACTTTCCTGCTATGGTGGAAAGGGGGTAAATAAGAAGCAGAATTTGCTCAATAGACACTCACCACATGGAAATTTGCTTTCCTAAGAAGGGAGAGAAGATAGACAGTCTTTCTCTGTCTCTGACTCTGACTCTGTCTCTCTGTCTCAGTCTCTGTCTCTCTCGTAATACAGGGAAATGAAGAGGACCACTATAGGGAAGAAGAACAACTTAGCACATAGTAGTATATAATGAATACACTATCAGTGCTTTCTGTAATAGGATATAATGAATACTCCATAGGTGCTTTCTGAAAATCCCTCCTGCCCCGTCCCCTGAGTTACAACAACAATGAAGAGCAATCAGGAATTATTAATCCCAATTTCAGTCAGCCTGGCTCCAACTCAGCAAAACAAATACAAGCCCAAAACATCCATTTATAAGGAGCCTAGCATCTTCTCTTTTAAAAATATTGAGTTTTTTTTTTGCTTGTTTGTTTGTTTCCTGTTGGTTTGTGGGGGTGGGGGTTGCATGTGTCACAGTCTAAACATGGAGGTCAGAGAACAACTTTTGGGAGTTAGGTCTTTCTCTCTGTGGGTTCCAGGGATCAATTCAGATACGAGGTTTACATGGCAAGTCTTTTTATGAACAAAGCCAGTGTTGCTCAGCCTGAGGGGACAGGGCAAATTACCCTTTCACAGGAGTTACCTAAGAGTATTGGAAAACACAGATATTTACATTATGATTCATAACAGTAGCAAAATTACAGTTATGGAGTGGCAATGAAAATAATTTTACCGTTGGGGATCGTCACAACATTAGGAACTGTATTAAATGGTCACAGCATTAAGAAGGCCGAGAACCACTGACTGCAGCCAGCCATCTTACCAGCTCCTCACTGTGTCTTCTCTCGACTCCAGCCTCTTTGTTCTGGCCGCTTTTTCCAGGTGCCCAGAAGAGTTAAAAAAAATGTGCTACTAAGAAAGAAATTCTCTCTCTCTCTCTCTCTCTCTCTCTCTCTCTCTCTCTCTCTCTCAGCATGTCTTTTTCCTTTTGTTACTTAGATGCTTAGACAATTTCATGTATGGATGTAATGCACTCTCCTCCACCCTTTCTTATCTCCCTCTCATATCCATCAATCCCCTTCCTCCCCACAAGAGTCTTTTCCACCCTCATGTCCGTTTGTTTTGTTTTATGACTGCATGGAGTTTAGCCAGGGCTGTTTGTGTGACTATGATGTGGAATTATCTATTAAAATCTGGTGGACTCATCAATGGCTGCACAACTAAAGACAACGGTTTCCTCTCACTCAGCATCTACCAATAACCAAGAGTTCATCAGAGAGAAGTAGGGGTCCATGGGCCCCTCCACATCCTTGACTAACTGTCAGCCAGCCCAGTCTTGTGCAGGCAAGGGCAGCTGATGTGAATTTGTGATTGCAGCAGCTATGTCATGTGGAGAAGCATTTCTCAGACTTTCTCCCTAACTTCTGGATTTACCTTCTTTTTGTTCCTTCTTTCATGAGGGTTCCTGAGCCTTTAGCAGGTGGTATAAGTGTCTTGTTTTAGACTGATCAAAACCTAGTACTTGAGTCTAGAGAGACTACTCGTGGTTAAGACATTTACTGTTAAAGCACCCAGTTGGCAGATAACAACTTTCTCCAATCCCGGGGGATCTGAATGCCTCTTCTGTCCTTCACAGACACCAGTCATACACATGACATGCATACATATGTGCAGGCAAACACTAAAATAAAATAAGAATAAATCCTAAAAAAATTAAACACTTTACTTAATAAGGCCCTCTATTATTCAATAAACCAACCTTTTCTTCATTAGCAACAACGAAAGAACACCATGTAGTTTAGGAGCCCTACAGCCAGTCTGTTCTATAATACGTTCACATGATTGCAACATTGTGTTTTTTTATTGACCAGTAGGATGGAAGAAAACTTGTCCATACAGCCACATCAACATGAATACAAATCCAGTCCTGTCCTTTCAGGGCTTGGTATAATTTTTCTGAGACTTAGTTTCCAAATCTATGAAATAGAAACCTAGTGAGAACCTTGGAGAGTGTGACTGTTGAGTGAGATGGTACTTTTGGGGTGTTTGGAGCATATGAAGTGAATGCGTCAGTGAACTCCCCCTAAACCCCTTGCATTAGCACAGCTGCAGACTCCTCTTCCCGGGACTGTGAAATGACTTGGGGAAGTGTTCTATCCACTGCAAGGCTTCAGCAGCTCATCCCACAGCCTTATTAAACTGTGGGGTCAGCAGAGCTGGGCAGTCACATGGCAGGCATTTGATGTCTGCCTTGATTCTTCCCCATATGACCTTCCTTTACCAGAAGACCAACCACGCATTCTTCCTCAGTGGTCTCAGGAAACTTTCAAGAGGTCAAGAGGAAACACCAGCAAGAGCCATTCAAGTTTGGTCTCCACAACCTGCACAATTCCCCTATCTGTTGGTACCAAGCAAATCATTGTCTGTTGGTACCAAGCAAATCACAGAACATTGCAGAGTCCAGAGATGGGAAAGAGAACACACTGCCTGATAGATTAGCCACAGTCACACTACCAGGAGATGTACATGTTGCTAAAGAAGAAATCCATGCCTACAACTTGAGATTTTGCACCAGCATACCAGAAAACACCTCTGTATAGTACTTCTCCGTGATGCTACCAACGTAGCCATGTAGAAGGAAACCGAGGGACTGACTTTAAACCTTAGTTTTAAGATGTTATTATGCAAGGGGCTTCCAGGTGGTTAGTTACTCTCCCTGAATTAATGTGATCTGAAATTTTTTACCATGCTTCCCCGTGATAGCAATTCACTGTTGTCAGGGCCTTACTCATCCGGTCACTGTCTTAAAAATGAAAGTGGAAGATAGGGCAACTTGGCACTGATACACTGACACAAGCCATTTCTAGACTGTAAAGCTAACCCTGGGCCATCAGTTTACTCCTGCAAGCTTTCCATGGAAAACTAAACCTTAGGAGAAACACAAGTGTCCCCATGAATCTTGACCCACACAATGACTCTAGTCACACTGTAGGCCTCACCTGAGGGAGCAGATGGAATAAACATTTGTCTATTTCTTTGTCTTTTTCAGCCATACCCTAAGTCATTATCCTCGTCTTTTTGATGGTGAAAGGCTACATGTGGAACAAAAGAAAGCAAAGTACACAACACACGACTGAAAGCAGAAGAACGGGAAAGTGTTCCCAGGCCATGCAGACCTGACTGATGCATGGGTATTCCTCTCCCTGGACATAAGCCAAAGAGAAGCAAAGCTCTGAAGAACCCAGTGTGTTCCACAGTGGAAGGGCCATACAGAGTGTCCTACACTAGATGCCATCTCTCAGAACCAAAACCATGGACATTCTATCCACTCATCCAGTAAAGTCCTCATGATGACTCTCTGTTGAAGAAAAGAACGGAGTGAGAGAGGAAGGCTGGAAAGAGGGAAAGAGACATAGGGAAAGAAGGAGGGAAAGGAAGGATGAATGGATGGAAGGATGGAAGGATGGATGGATGGATGGATGGATGGATGGATGGATGGATGGATGTGGATGGATGGATGGATGGATGGTCAGACAAATGAATGGATCTCCTGTGTGACCTGCAGAACCAGCCACTGAGCTGTGGATAGAAAAAGCAAGGTATCAGGACAAGATTTTATCTCAGAGAAAGCTCAGACCCTTCTTCGTCTCTTTCTTTCTGACCTTCAGCCTAGAACTCTGGCTGTTCAGCCCTTTGTACCAAGACATTCTGCTTTTCCTCTGGAAATATTCATGTAAACAGACTCAGTTTTTAATATTTTTAATTATTGTTATTTGTATGTGCTTGTGTGTGTGTGTGTGTGTGTGTGTGTGTGTGTGTGTGTGTGTGTGTGTGTGAGTTTCTTTGTTCTTCCACTATATGGGTCCAAGAGGTCAGACTCAGATTGTTAGAGTTAGTGGCACATGCCTTTACCCACCAAGCCCTGTGCCAGCCTGAGATAGACTGTCTTACCCACCTCAGCAGGCTCCAGGGCTGAGATTCCATCTCTAGCCATACTTTGTACTATTGATGTACAGAACAGGGCTTTACAGGGTGCAACTGTACTCAGCTTTGCTGGGTTTCTCTGGTATCTTCCATTTCCACCTGCCTGTGGTCTGCTGGGGAGAAAAAGGAGAATTGCAAGTTGAAAGCTGCAGCCAGAACAGGACAGTTTCCTGGCGAGGACACATCCAAGCCCAGAAGAAGCATCATGGACTTCCTGTCGGCTACCCTTCCAGACAGTCTGACCAGGCTGCTGACAGAGCCTTGGCTTTGGAGAGGAACTTAATTCCTGGACTCTAGAGTCGTTGCTGTTGTGAAGATCAAAGAATAAGGAGACATTGTTGCTTTCTAGAATAATCATGGCAATGAGGAGACGCTGAGCAGAAAATGGCAGTTGCTGCTCATTCAGCTCACTGTTACGAAGTTACAGGGGCAGAGAAACAGCTACACTGAGTGACTGGATTTGCTCTCTGATACACATTGCCACATGTTGTCATATGGGTCTCTGCCAGTTACATGCCTGGTTAGAGACCTGGAGCTGAGCACCAAAAGGTCCTGCTGGCCTTCCTCCCCCCACCTTCAAAATGCAAAATATTATTTTTAATTTAATTTCATTCTTTTTTACTTATTTACTTTACATCCTGCTCAGTGCCCACCTCCCAGTCACCCCCTCCCACAATCCTCCCAACTTTCCTCCTCTTTTCCTCTGAGCAGATGGGACCCCCTTGGGTATCCCTCCACCCTGGTACTTGAAGTCTCTGTGAGGCTAGTCACTTCCTCTCCCATTGAGGCCAGACAAGGCAGCCCAGCTAGTAGAATATACCCCATGCACAGGCAGCAGCTTTAGGAGCAGGCCCCACTCCACTCATTCAGGACCCACATGACGACCAGGCTACACATCTGCTATATGTGCGGGGAGACCTAGGTCCAGCTGTGTTTGCTCTTTGGTTGGTGGTTCAGAGTCTGAGAACCCCAAGGGTGCAGGTTACTTTACTCTGTTCGTCTTTCTGTGGAGTTCCTATCCCCTTCAGGACATGCAATCCTTCCTCCTCTTCTTCCATAAAAGACCTCAAGCTCCATCCACTGTTTGGCTGTATGTGTCTGTATCTGTCTGAATCAGTGGATGGGTGAAGCCTCTCAGAGGACAACTTGCTCCTGTCTGCAAACACAAGAGAGTATCATTATGTTGGGGACTGGTGCTTGCCTGTAGGATGGTTCTCACACTGGGCCAGATAGGCCTGCTAGCCTTTTTTTTTTTTTAACTCAAACTGCTTCTGACCTTGGGAATAAGACTAATGGTCCTATGGGTATACCTTCCTGCCCACCGGTCTGCAGATGTAGACAGCCTGGTGGCTCCTGAGGTTGCTGCAGAGGCAGCTGACTCTTCAGCCTCAAGCCGTCTCTGAGTGCTGCGGTGTCTACGCTAGAATGAAAACTTGGAAGACAAATAAAAGATCTCTTAAAAATGATTGATTTTTTTTTCTGCCACGGTGAATGGTAGACAATCAGGGACTGTATTTCACAATTACTCTTTGCAACAGTAATAGAAAACTGAGCTTTTAACTATGAGCCCAGCCTGCACATGAGGTAAATGAACACCAGGTGGCAGTAGCAACTGGCTCCAACAGACAAGTGGCTCGCCTAAACACAGAAACTGAGACCAAACTGGGGAGTGGGGGTGGGATGGGGTGGGGTTGGGGGGAATGGCTGTTGCAGTTAGCTGTGTGACATTCTTGCATCCTTCATTATTCTGTAGAGGCCATGGCCGTCACATATCAGTTTCAAGGTGTTCACAGTTCCTCGGTGATGGAATTAAACTGTGCCTTCCCACTGAGATGGTAGGTTTTAAACATCCACTGTACGCAGACTCAAACACAGCCAGGGACAGAGATCTACAGAAAACAAAGACAACCTCTGCTTCCCAAAAGCTCAAGATGCTTTTGTTTATTATTCTACTGATGTACAGATATACTCCGTGGTACTGTCAGCCCTAAGGTTTCACCCTGTGGACAAGAGTTCAAAGGGAGCTGGAGATGAGGGAGGGTGAGTCAGGAAGAGGGGCAGGTGAGTTCAAAGCCACATTGACATTTAAGCCATGTTTTTGAAACTATGTGTGACTCACGTGTGCCTGCCAGAGAGGAAAGTGAGGTTATTCCAGGCAGTGGAACAGCTCAGCCAACCAGAATCTTTGTGGCCTGTCACAGAAGCTGGCTGAGGTCACAGCAGTGTTCAGTGTGTGAAAGAGGATGAGAAATAACGTTAGAAGAAACATGGGGCGGCTTGAGGAAGGAGCCAGGAAGGTGGTGCTTAAACACGGAATAACAAGCCAACAGTGTAACCAACCCAGTTGTACCAGAACATGCCAAGAGAAATGGGGACATGGTAATCTAACAGAGAAGCATAGAGTGCCCTTAGCCGGATGTCCATGGACCCAGGACAGGATTATCCTGACTCCACTTTTCTGTACCCTTCCAGTCTCCTACTCTAAAGGGACACCCACAGCGATTCCTGTCATAGCTCCCTTCCCATCTCAGTGTCTGGAATAGCCCGATTCCTAAAAAGAATATGAGTACGCTTTGGAAACACACTACTGTTTTTGCCTCTCTGGACTCTTGAGATCCGTGTCAGCACAAGGTCTATCCCAGAGATTTGGGAGGATAACTCACTCATGGGGGACTGACAGAATCCCTCTAGCAAAAGCCATATTCATGGAGAAAGGAATGATAGTAAGGCTTCCCAGTCAAGAGCTGAGGATGATCCGGCATACATTAGATTAAGGAAGCATTAGTAGCCTTGGCTATATCTTTCTGGGCTGAGAGCTCAGGAGTGATCCCAGGTAGAAGCTCAAGGATCTCATATAATGAACACTTATGTTCCATAAAGGTCATGCAGCAAGCCAGCTGTGTGAAGAGAAGGGAGACCCCAGGATAAACAGAGCTAGACAGCTGAGAAGAAACCCAGCTAGCAGTAAGATCTGTATCTAATAGCTCAGAGGGGAGGGGCAGAGAAGAAGAACTACGCAGGTGTCAGGCCACACTTCATGATGGTCTCCCTTTGACTGTTGTTGGAAAGATCGACCAGGCTTTCACAGGGATTCTTAGTTTTCAAGGAGAGGAGAGTGGCCAGGTACAGGATGGCAGCAAAGAGAAAACCTGGCTGCAGATGTTTGCTTTCCCACTGATAACGACAGAAAACTGGAGAGGAGTGGAGCCACAGGGTGCGGTCAGAGGGCACTTCTCTGAGGAAGTGATACTTGTGTAAGGCCTGTACATGAAGAACAGCTATTCCAGGCAGAGGGAAGAGCCAGTGGGGAAGCAGAGAGGAGGGTTTAGGAGTGAGCAGATATGAGGATGTTAGATAAAGAAACCAGGAGAGTCTCGACAAGACAGGCTCTCCAGGCCCTGCCCTGAAAGACTTTGGATCTCATCTTTAGGATGAGGGAGGGCAAGAAGGGGATCTAATTGAGAACCTTCTGACATGGAGAGAGATTTTAAGGCCAAAATTAAAGGAAAAAGATAAAGGGAAGGACTTGAGAGGTCCAGGGTCCAGAGAGAGATGCACCATGTCTGCTTTAGGCAGTGGGATACAGAGATGGATGGGTGTTGGAGAGAGCATAAAGAGACAAGAAACCATTGAGAGTTAACAGGGGATCAGATATGTCAGGGTTAGGGAGAGAAAGGAATCGAAAGGGGGAACTGAGAAAAAATGCCACTAAATTATTTTGGAGATGGGAATCATGATATCTTAAAGACCTTGGTAAGTTTGTCAGGAGTTTCTCATGAAAGTCAGGTTTTAGCTAAGAAATAAATAGAAAAAAAACCGGTCCTACACTCAGGTACCAAAGGGTACCACTGTCAGCTGGTGTGTTCTAGCTTACTCATTATGGCTCTCAGCCTACACTCTGGATCCTTCAACCAAGGTCACCTGACATAAGAAAGCCCATTCATTTCCAGGATGTCACTGGTCTTTCTCCACCTTGACTCTGAGCTGGTCCACTAGATTTTACTTAATTAACACTGGAGGCTACCTGCTCTCCTTATTAAATGATAGGTGTCAATGTGTGCTCCTTGGCAACAGTGGATGGAATGAGGCCGGTGCTGTGACTCAGTGGTAGAGTACCTGCCTAACATGTGTGAGGTCCCAGTACTAAAATAGACAAACAAAACCAGAAAATCTGTAAGACTTTATTGTCTCATCAGAAATACATTCCTAATGGCTAAGACTGTAGCTCAGTGGTTGAGTATTTACCTAGCAGACACAAGCCTATAGGTTTAACTCTCAAAAGAAGGAGAGAGAGAGAGAGAGAGAGAGAGAGGAAAGTAGAAAGAAAGAAAGAAAGAAAGAGAGAGAGAGAAAGAAAGAAAGAAAGAAAGAAAGAAAGAAAGAAAGAAAGAAAGAAAGAGAAAATTATTTACTTTCTTTCTTGAAGGGAATAAAAAACATCACAAGACAGCAGTCAGCCTCTCATGCTGTTGAGAGTCAAATTTCAATCTTAGAAACATAACTATAGCCAAGGGGCCCTCGTGGCTATGAGTTATAACATGACTTGTTTCACGGTTCTCTGATGATAATATCTTCTAAAATCACTAGTATCTAATTTTCAGGAACTAAATATTTTCAAACATCTTAGTGTTAGAAAGGCTTTAGGACAGAAATTTAAGGTGATTTCCTGCCACAAGGGAAAAACAAATACATAAAGTCAGATCTTTATACTAGCCACAGTAGTTAGTACCTTTAAAACACAGTATACATACATATGTGTGTTTGTATATATAAATATACATATGTGTGTGATTTATGTATTGCTGTACTTTAGCAGTCTCCTCTAACTAGACTATTTTAAGAATCAGTTATTTCTCAAATGAAAAAGCTAAGTGAATGCTTGTAAATCACAAACAAATTTCAGTACAGAACCAGGGTCTTTTTCTATCAAATCAGTCTAGCAGACTTTGTGTGCCTCCCTGGCAAACCCAGGCAGAACAGTCACATTTACAAATGTCTTCTAAAGTTTTCAGCCTCTCCCTCTGGGAACAATGTTGAAAATATTCATTCTTAATGGCCAAAACTACTGTTTAGTCTATTTTCTCAGTGAAGTAGAGGTGGGGGGCGGGCACACTGTGACCTTTGGCTCACAGTTCATCGTGGCTTTTGAATATTCACTGTGGGGATGTCACCTTCCCCTGTGAGTGCTCCTGAGTAGTGGCAGGTGTGCACAGCTCAATGGGGGCTGCCACCACCGCATAGTGCATCATTGTCACTTCCGGTTACTGGTGGCTCTCTCCCTCTACTGGAGTGTGCTGGTTAGACCTTTTCCCACTGTGGTTCCTTTGAGCTGTTGTTGACATGTTTTCACACTTTATTCTCCTGCACTCTTGAGAGAAAGGGACTGCAGAACACTCCTAGCCAACTCTCTTTGCAGATGGGGAAACTCCTCTTTGCAAATGGGGAAATGAGGCAGGAGCAGTGACATGAACTGCTGCCTGGATTTGTCAGTGTCCTCTTGTCAGCAACGAAGGGCAAGTAAAGGATTCTTAAGAACATGGCAGCTACGTTGCTTGTAACAGTATGTCATCCCACAGACTCTCCATTAAATAATCGAGGACAGAAAGAGTGCACACCTCAGGCTCTTCCACTGAGGTGCATGATCTTATTTCCTTTTTACAGTAGCCCTTTGAAGTAAACACTACCAGGCTGTGATTTTCCAGATATGGAAGTTAGTGTGTAACTGAAATGGTTTTCCCCCCAAATCAGAAAAAAGCAAAAACCTCAGGATGAAACTGGTGTTGGCTCTCTGTGCCTCCAGAACCCATCCTCCTGTACCCTGTCCGTGTGCTTGATCCACTTGGGACCAAGCCTGTGTCCTCTTGTATTCAATCATAGTAAGTTGAGGTCATGAAACTAAGAAAGGTGGGAAGATGGCCATTGCTTTGGGGTTTCTCCTGCTAGTGAGTAGTTTCATGATCTGAGTGTTGGGTCAAATGGGAATATGTGCAAGCCGGACGGGGAACTACGCAAAGCTCTCCTTATCTGTGCGGGTATCGCCTTTGCAATACCTGTATCCTCCAGCACAAGCCAGAGAGAACACTCAAAGACTTGACCAAGCATCTTGTGCAACAGCCTGCCGAATCCAGAAATCTCTTGCCCAAGGTCTCTTTCAGCCTTGCAGTACTGAAGACTGGGAGACAGGCAGCTAGCATGGGATGGTGGGGCCCAGCAAGGGGATATATTTGGTAGTCCTAATCTTCCATGTAGTCTCTCAGACTTGACCTCTGCATGGTTTTGCTCTTCTTCAAAGTACAATAATAAACCTTGAATATGCTAGAGTTAAGGAATCAGAAGTTACCCAGCAAAGACCAAGAGGAAAAATCTTACTGGTAATAACACCACGGAATTTATTCATCGGCTTCAGCGCCATCGGTGTCTTGGGCTTGGTTCAGTACATCTGTGAGGAGTTACTTTTGTACTGACCCTTCCTCTTTTGACTTTAGATTGTTGTACACTTTATTTCCTTTTCCCTGCAGGGCCATGTGCAACTTCATCTTTTGTACCCTTATAGTTTTCATACATTATAATATGTGTCTTCCTTGTAGTGATATCCTTTTTGTAGAATCAGAAAAAAAATATTGTCCATATTGAAAGGTGGTGAACACTGAGGTGGTAGACTAAAAAACAATACATTGTCATGTATAATGTGATTATAATAAGGTGTTTAAACACAAATTTTTTACAAAAATTTACCTAGTTGATATTATGCACCTTTAATGCCTTTGAACATTGAAATACTTGAGTATTTTAACTATTAAAATTGTAGCTCCCATTAATATGTATAAAAGAAAGTCACAGTGTCTAGCACCACGTGTGTTGTTTTGTCATTGCTGTAAGCAAATGCTGGACAGACAACTTAAAAGAGGAAAGGTTTATTTGGGGCTCACAATTTCAAAGAGTTCAAATTCACAGAGAGGGACAGGGCAGAAATAAGCAGCTTACATAGTGACAAGAGGAAGCCAAGAGGAAACATTGGTGAGAGGGGACACTAGTGAGGTGGAACACTGGTGGGACAGGGCACTGGTGAGACGGGACACTGGTGAAGCAGAACACTGATGAGAGGGGATACTTGTGCTGGGGGACACTGGTGAGAGGGGACACTGGTGAGAGGGGGACTTTCTCCTTTTTCTTTTACTCTGAAACTCTCTCTGAATCTTATAGATCCCGTCAGGCTGAAAATGAAGATGCACCATTATGCCATTACAATATCTGAAGAGGAAAGACAAAAATAAAATTATTATTTGTCAGGAGGTTTCTTTGCATGGCCTTAAGTAGCATCTCGGAATGACCTATCAGATTTCTAGATACACTTTATGATTCCTCTCATTCTTCATGCATCTGCACACACCCCTAACTCACACAGTTAGCAAGTATAAGAGTTAGATGAAAATTCCCTCCCTCTCTTCCTTTCTCTCTCTGTCTCTCTCAGCCTCCCCATCCATTTTATATTAAGGATCACTGTGCATCACGGTGTGGCAAATGTAGCTCTTAATGCCAAGACTGCTTTTAAATTATAAAGAGAGGGATCTTACACTAAATCTTGCCTATGAAGAAGTAAAGTCTGCTTCCCCACCTCCATAAGAAAAACGTGGTGCACCTGACAGCCATCAGGATGGAGAGAGGAAAATGCCATAGGGTCCCCACGTGCACAGAGAAGCCTTTCTGATGTGGATCTATATGGGTTCAGTGCCCTTTCCAGCCCCAAGTGGTTGGACCAGAGCTAGGTTCAGGCAAATTTCAGAGGAATGTGAAGGCCAGGTGCTTACCTGCCATAAGGCCTCTTCCACAGAGGAAGGAAGTGCTACCTCTGCCTTCATTGAGGTACATCAAAGATGGGGGCCCCAAACTTAAAGGTCACCAGAAAAACATGCTCAGTACTTCCTGGACCTGAGCAGTGAGGGACCAGGAAGGCAAGAAGAGAGATCAAGACAAAGAGAGAATTGGGGATTTGTGCTAGGCAACCCAGCTTCTCTTGGTTCCAGGCCAGTGCTTATCTCTAAATCAAGCTTGCATGAGGCCAGGATACATATCTTTTGGGGCCTCCAGAGAGTTGGAAACCACATCCGTACCTTGGCTTCAACATGAGAGGAACTGCCCAGAGCTGGAGAGCGCCTGGTTGCTACCAGCTGCCTCCACTTCCTCCCAACAGTCGCTGCTTCATGCAGTGGGATCTAGTTTTCTCCTCTTTAGCTAGGAACAAGGCCTCTCTACTATTCTAGGCTTTTCCAGATGCACATGGCTCATCTGACTTGCTCCTCACCACCTGTGATTCAAAGGCTACAGGAATTTAGCTGATACTCCCCATAGCTGTGTAGTGGCAACTGTAGCCTCCCAGCTGTTTTGTCTACACTCCGCAGCAAAGTACAAGCAGGATTTGGCACTGACACAGGTTGGAAGGGTGGGATGGGAATGTTCTGCAGGCACGTGGGGGATAGGACTGAGTCTGTCTGTCTTTACTGTGCTTCCTGTGTCCTCCCTGTGGGTCCCCATGCACAGCTCCTTTGGCTGCGCCAGTATCAAGCACAGAAACAACACTTAAGCTTGTGTGTTGGGACCCAGTCACTAAGCCCAAAGGTATGCATAGCCTGGTTCCTGATTTGCAAAGCAGGGGGCAGTGCCAGGTTGAGTAAATGAAACAACTTACTGTTGACATTGCTGGGCTTGTGAGCACTGAATATATGTTTCCTGGTACCTTGGCCGCTGAGTGGGTTGTTTTAGGTGTGAACATGTTCATCTCTCACTTTTGTTAAAACTCATGAAATCCTAGCCTTCATCCCTAAGTCTAGTGAGGCTTGGTGTAGGAAAGTAGGTCACTTGGAAGTGTAGAGATGCTGGTGACTGCCATTAGGAAGCATGCATTGGCAAGTACTCGATAACTAACACTGAATTAACAAGGACGAGCTCTTGTTCTTAAATAGCTCTGTGCCAAGCAGCAGAGGAGGTCCCAGATAATTTTCCAGGGACCCCAGGCTCTAGGGAACCAGTGTCTCCCCAGAAGGCAGCTCTCATCATCCGTCTTTCCTGAGGTTTGTGAATAGCAGAAGTTGCAGCCATGTTCTCCAGGGTCCCCAAGCTTATCTTGATATACAAAGGAGCTAAAAAGTTGGGTCATGCCACTGAAAATTATCTCCTAGAATTGAGCCCATGTGGTGGCTTGTAGAAATTGGTGGTGGTAGTGGTGGTGGTGGTGGTGGTGGTGGTAGTGGTGTGTGTGTGTGTGTGTGTGTGTGTGTGTGTGTGTGTGTGTGTGTGTTCTTTCTGTCTCTCCACAGAATGAGAAACTGGAGGGAAAGTACCCCAGAGCTTGTGGGCATTTTTCCTGGATAACACAAGGATCCTGTTCACAGGGACTGATATTTGAGGGCTCTGTTAGATGCTGCTTCTTTCGTCTCTACAGAAGAGTCATCTTTGAACAACACTGAGATAGAGACAGGTGCAGCAAGTGCCACAGTCTTGCCATCCTCAAACTCTATGACTTGAATTTCAGACCTTGGGGCACACTCTCTGAGCCTGAGAAACAATAACTTTTTCTGATGAAAGGACATGAATATATCACTTTATTCCAAAAACTTCAGTTGTGTTTATGCCATCAAAAACTCAAGGATCACTCAACACAATTGGTTAGTAAATGTGCTGGACAAGATTAATCCATCAATATCTTACACAATCAGAACATAATATAACATCAATTAAAACACATCAAAACAGAGTTAGAGTGATTGCTTAGCAGTTAAGAGCACGTGTTGCTCTTACAGAGGACCTGGATTCAGTTCCCAGCCATAACATGGTGGCTCATCTATAACTCCAGTTTCAGGGTATTTTAGTTAGGGTTTTTATTGCTGTGCAAAACACCATATCCATAAACAATTTGGGGATGAAAAGGATCTATTTCATCTTACAATTTTTAAGTCACACTATTACAAAAACAAGAAAGAAAGAAAAAAAAAGTCAGGATAGGTACTCAAACACTCAAACAGGACAGGAACCTGGGGGCAGGAGCTGATTCAGAGGCCATGGAGGAGTGCTGATTATTGACTCGACCATCATGGCTTGTTCAGTTTTATAAAACCTGGGGCCTTCAGCTCAGGAGTGGCCCCACCTACAATGGGCTGTGGCCTCCACCATAAATCAAAATAACTAAGAAAATACACACAAACTTGCCTACAGGCAAATCCTACAAAGACACTTTCCAATTGAGAGTCTCTTTCACCAAATGACTCTATTTTGAGTCGAGTTGATATAAACTAGATAGTACACAAGAAATCTTATCTCTTAGCACACAGAATATCCTATTCTGGCTTCCAAGGGTACCAGGCACATATACAGTACATATGTGTACATATATGCCTATGCCTATGCCTATACCTATACCTACACCTACACCTACACCTACACCTACACCTACACCTACACCTACACCTACACCTATACCTATACCTATACATATGAAAAACATTGAAACACATTCTTTTTAATTGGAAGAAGACTCCAATACTGTTTCCTCCTAGTCAATATGCTGGGACTATGTAGCTAAGGCACCCAGAGCTCCTCAGAAAATGTATGTTCATACTGTAGGCAGTTTGCTCCAGGCTACAACCTGGAACACTCTTCATGGAAAAAGACCAGAAGGTTTTAAAGGGCTAGAGCCAAGATACACAGGTCCCATGGGGCTTTAAAACTTCAGTTAAGGATTTGGACTTTAGCCTGCAGTTTCAGGATCTTTGGCAAGGTTAAAGGAAGAGAAGAACAAGCTCAGCAGCACTTGAGAATGTTAGGGCCCAACAGCAGGGAAGAGACAGGAAAAGAGGGAGTTAGGGTACCAGGCCTATGAGCTATTCATCTACAACAAAATGCCCAAGGCAATGTGCTTAGGAAATGTTTGTTTGACTGGTGATTTTGAAAGTTCAAGGCCACAGTGATTCGCCTTATTGTCTGGGAGTTATGACAAGATATTACGGTAGGACCATGTGGAAGAGAAAATTATTCACTTTGTAGCTAGCAAGCAATGGAGAGACCACAGGGTCCCATAGTCTCTTTGAGGATACACTCTTAATGTCCTAAGGATCCCTCACTATGATCTTTCTCAGAGCTTTTACACTAGGGAGAAAGACTTCAGTGTGCCTGGTCTTTGGGCAACACCCAATGTCTGAAATATGGAAACCTGCTTCAGGCAACTCAGAAATATTAGTGGGAGAGGCTCCCTGGTGGACACCTGAGGACTCAGTTCCTAATATACGTAAAAGATGCTTTTTGGGTTCTTTCCCACTTTGCTCAGGCCTTAATTTCTCTCAGCTTTCAAGGGTGTCAGATTCCAAGCCCAGTAGTTTGGATTCTTTTGAGACAATAACCAAGTATAGCTCCCTCCTGTTCAAAACCCAAGTACCCAATACTGTCCTCCTCCAGGTTCTCCCTGGACATATGTATCTCCAGGACTCCATGTCTCCCCACAACTTCTCCTGAAAGGCTAGGCCTGATTCCAGAGTGTGGGAGATTCATACCTAGCAAGTTCCCTACCTCCTTCCTCAAGTTCTTGTGCTTGTTGGTGAGTGGAGAGGGCAGAAAGACCGGCTTAAGTTTAAATGTAATAAGGCTGCTCTGACTCGGGGGGAAAGGACACAAGCCCTCAGATGCAGAAATACCTTCTGATGCATTAAGAGAGTTCCTGGAGCCTTAGCAACAAACTCCATTGGCTCATTTTCTACAAGATGCCCCGCCCCAACCCCCACAAGAACAGGAAAGAAATGGGGATCAGCAGCTCCAATGGTAGATTCACTTTAAAGTTAGAAACAAGAAAGTTCTGGGTGAGCTAGATCTGTAAAGTAATCTTCCGTGAGCAAAGAATGCTAATCTATAAGGAGAAAGAATCAGAGATGAACAGAAATGGTTTGTGTGTGTGTGTGTGTGTGTGTGTGTGTGTGTGTGTGTGTGTGTGT
>JANHMN010000007.1:60105638-60124156 GCA_030674055.1 Rhabdomys pumilio
TGTGTGTGTGTGTGTGTGTGTGTGTGTGTGTGTGTGTGTGTGTGTGTGTGTAAATAATAACCCTTTGGTTTTGCTTATTCTTGCCAGACAAGCAGATAATGGCTACCAGAGAGTTCTGCATTCCTCAGCCCAGAACTGTGCAGGCCCAGTACTCAGGGTTCCTCATCCAGTCTCATACAACGATATCCTCAGTAACAGTGGACAACCTTCTTCCAACTTGGACAGGACTTTCCCTCCCAGGGCTTGAGAGGATGAGTCTGATCGTATTTCAGCTCACCTAGTACTTAGATCTTTGTAGACCTGCTTCTGAGCTTTGAGTCCATGTTTTTTGCTTCTGACATGGGTCTTGACTCCATCCATTTCTCCTGCCATACTTTGGATCCTTTGGTTTGCATGTATCAATGACAACTGTTTTCAGGATGGCCATGTGTCTGGCCCCATGGGATGTGGGTTGCAAGACATGAAATGTTATAAATCTCAAGGATTGCTCTGAATTATAAATGACATTCCCAGAGCCAGGTGCCCCCGGTAGCCTCATTCCTCTGACCCTACACTGTGTTCACTTGATGTTCCCATGAGAGCAGAGGATAGGTCAGTAGGGATGAGTGGGCTGGTATTTGGGGGCAGGTATTTCCACTGTCCTGGGAATAAAGACATAGTCCAAACTCAGGGCCTCATTTATACAGTTGTACCTATTCCTCCCTGAGCCATCATTTCTACTGAAGTGTTCTAAGGACATGATCTCTGTGATACTTCCTACCATTGGTAATCATTGGTGACTGAGAATCAAGCGCTAGCGTGCCTATGCCAGCATATGGAGGAAGCCTTATATTAAACTCACCCACCTGATGTGATAGGTAAGTCTTTTCACATCTTCTTACAGTGGCATCCCCATGCACATAGAGGTGGAGTATGTGGACTGAAGACTGAGATGACTTCACAAGATGTCAGAATAGCAGCATTTCACAAGGGCAGGTGAATTCTTAAGTCAGCTTTCATCTTTAAAGTTTCTTTCCAATCTCAGAGGACATTATGGGGATATTTAAGGATCACTTTATTGGTATTAGCCTCCTATAACAATAACCAGAGTGGGCAAATGTCTTTCTCATTTCAACGATTGATATTAGAGATACACTTTAAAAGCCCAAGAGAATAGTCTCTGAAAGAGAATCAAGAGGCTGTGATACAAACCTCCTTATTGGGGTTGCACTGTGAGTTTGGCATCTATTTCACTATCTTCTATTTCCTACATCTAATGTAATGGTCATCCTTTTCCTGTTACCCAAGGGCAGCAATTTCCACTGAGAACATATTTCTTACATATCCTTTAGTAATCATGGACAACTGAATGTGTTCCCCTTGTTATCAGCATAAGAGTACCCTTAGCCTTTTTTTTCTTTTTCTTTTTCTTTTTTTTTTCTTTTTGGTAGAAATGCCAGACTCTCCTCTGCTTTGCAGGCAGGAAGCCTGTGGTCAAAGCCACGCTCAGCCACCTGGGATTGCACATCTCACATGACAACAGAAACAGAAGTTGTTTTTAAATGCCAAAGAGGAGCTACTTCTTGGTCGACGATCAGGCCGCCAGTCCTTTGGGGAAATGCAAGCCAGTGATCAATTTATTGGGGGGTGGGGACATACACACAGGGAAGGAGTGTTTTCGAAAAAGAAACATACTGAGGGTGTGGCTGCAGAGGTTAAGAGCACATGCTGTTCTTTCAGATGACCTGGGTTCAGTTACCAGAATCCACATGGTGGCTCATAACCACCTCTAATTCCAGTTTCAGGCAATCAACCACCCTCTTCTGGCCTCTGTGGGCACCAGGCACACATATGGTGCACAGATCTACATGTAGGTAAAACATCCACACACATAAAATTAAAAATAGTCTTTTAAAAAAGGAAACAAAACAAGTCTATTTGAAACAAAGCAAGATGTGTTTACCATC
The DNA here is from genome assembly GCA_030674055.1 of Rhabdomys pumilio. NCBI lineage: Eukaryota > Metazoa > Chordata > Mammalia > Rodentia > Muridae > Rhabdomys > Rhabdomys pumilio. Next base: position 60,107,585 of record JANHMN010000007.1, read on the forward strand.
TTCTTGCAACAATCTTACTGAGATAGAATAAGGTTGTGGTAGCCAGACTTAGTGGCATTGACTGTAATCATAGTCAATGCTCCTGGGGTTAGTACAAGAGTATGCAAAATTCAAAGCCTGGACAACTTAGTGAGACTTTATCTAGAAAGAGTAAAGCAAGGCTCTGAGATACATGTAGAGGGCTGGTCTAACACGTACAAAGTCATGGGTTTAATCTCTAGTACTACCAAAAAAGATTGACTGCCTGACTCCAACGTAAGGATCCAAGCTACATATGATCAGAACTTCTAGGCTCAAGCAGAGTGCCAAGAGTTAGAAGCTATGGTCCAGAGGCATGAGAAGATATTTACAGGGGACAAGGAGCTCCAGGCAAACCATGGAAGCACAGGACTTGAACAGACTGAACGCTTAGAAAAGATTCCAAGAAAAGCCTTACCAAGTTCTGACTGGTAACAAAAGAAATCCCTTACCTGGAGGCAGGGGATTTTTCTGGTAAACTCAGACAAGACTTTTGGGAAGTATTTGCTGAGAAATTAAGTGCCAGGCATTATCCAAAGCATGGAATATGTGAGCTCCACCCACCTATAAGACTAGGAAATATGCATGATTCCATCTTACAGACACAAGACTAGATTTAGAGGGGGTAAAGTGCCTTCCCAAAGTCATGGAATTGATTAGAAAGGAAACTTAGATTCTAGCTTAGGGTTGTCAGGCCCCCAGCATGGCTTAACTGACAAGTCCTGTCACCCAAGTCTACCTAGAAACTTACTAGAAGAGTTCAAGTTCCACTTTATCTCTACTGAGTCAGAATCTGCATTTTTATCAAGGTTTCCCAGGGTTTCAGTACACATTCTGCCTTCCTGCAGATGGACCTCAAGCACTTTGGGGTCAAGACTTAGCATCCTAATCAGATGGCTGGTACATTACCAGTCAGAGTGGCTGGGAATCTCTAAAGAGGAACCCTGCCAGACAGAGGTAATGATGTTCTACTGTGATATGAAAACACAGACACAAAATAACACCTCGTGTAAAAGAAAAAAAGATTATAGACATTCAATCTCTGATTGCTTGTGAATTTATTAGTGCTTTATTTACCTCTCAATATACTTCTTTTTAAGGTCTTGGAAGGATGCAGGCTCTTCCAAGACCTGAATGTCTCATATGCCTCCTTGGAATATAGAGGAGTTAAAAATCAAATGTCTCAAGGTTCAAATGATCTTCTAAACGAACAGATGCCTCAAGAAAGTAGATTATAGACATTCTGTGATGGTTTGAAGGCAATATGGTATGTTATGGCTAATCTTGGAAGCCAACTTGACACATCTGGAAAGAAGGAACCTCAGTTAAAGGATTTCCTTCATCAGATTAATCCATGGGATGTGTATCCTTTATTGCTAATTATGTAGGAAGGTCTGGTCCACTGACCATACCATTCCTAGACCAGTAGCTCTGGTTTACCTAAGAAAGATGACTGACAGTGGCAGGAGAGTCGATAAGTCTTATTTGCTCTTCTCTGGTTTCTGTGTCAAGCTCCTGCCTTGAGTTCCTGCCTTGGCTTCCCCTGATAATGGACTGTCAACTGTGAGTAAAGTAAATTCTCTCCTTCCTGAGTGTTTGGTCAGAGTGCTTAATCACTGCAATAGAAAGCAAAGTAGAACAGGGTACATCAGAAGTCAAAGTGGAGAAGAGAAAGGTCCTGAAGGTCAGAGGTCAAGAACATGTTTTGTTGTTTAAAAAAACAAACACAAAAATAACAGCAGAACAGAACACCTCCTCAGGCATGAAGAGAGGCACCATAGGAAGGAAGACCATTTAGGAAAGAAAGGCAACACTAGTGGGCATTTATTGGTAGCACCCGAAAAGTGGGATGCTGTAGTTGACAGGTGCTAGCACACACACACACACACACAAAAATTAACTATACCAGGTATTATTCTGATAGATTTTTCAGGGCACCTACTATCCCATTGCTCAGTAGCTATGCATTTGGAAGAGGGACTCTAGATGGCATGTATGCATTCACTAGAAGTGAACTCTGACAATTGAAAATTAACAGTAGAACCACTGTGGATTTGTAAACATTGGGAAAGCGACTGAATCACATCATGATGCCCTAACAAAACTGATCATCTCCAACATGAAAACTCTGATGGCTGTGACCTGGAAACTTTCCTACATGACAGTAGCGCATACAGTGAGCAGCTGGTCTCTGGTTGATATATTACTAGAATGACACCACCTTGTCTGTTTTCTGTCACTGTCTAATAGTTGATTAAATTACAAGTTGCCCTCTCCCAAGTCCACATCTAGTTCCTACATCACTTTGGACTGAAGTAACCAGTACTTAAGGCTCCGTGACCACCCTTCTCTTCCCCATGCAGCAAGTAGAATTTAATATCATCTTTCTCTTCTAGGCTAAGCAGAAGCCCCTGTTTTGATACCCGGTCTCCAGCTCTTTGTGTTGTCAGGGCTGCTTTGGATATCTATTTAGTCCCATCTGTAGTGGGTTGGTCTGTTGCTGCTTGTATTCAAATGCTAAATTCTGTACCCTAAGATCTGGTTGCTCCAAGATAAGCAGATCCTCATATAACAGCTTTTGTAGAACTGACTTAACTTTAAGTTATCCATGACTTTTGCTAATAAAGATGCCTGTAGCCTATAGTTGAGGAGAAGAGAGATAGGCAGGGCTTTGGTTCCCTAGCTTGGACTCTGAATCAGGAACATGAAGAGGAAGAGGGGAGGAAGAGGAGGAAGAGGAGGAAGAGGAGGAAGAGGAGGAAGAGGAGGAAGAGGAGGAAGAGGAAGAAGAGGAAGAAGAGGAAGAAGAGGAGAGAAGTTGCAGTGGGGTAGGTGGGTGGTAAGTGCATGACAATGAGGGCTGATATCTGCCCAGCTCTAGTGCTTTAAGGCTTATAAGTACATAGGTTTGGGATTGTTTATTTGAGAATTTAATGATATAAGGTGAGGTAGAAACCCCCAAATAATATTTACTATAATACCACTCCTTTCTTGGATCAGAGTTTTCCTTCTAGACTTCAGAGTCCAGCCTCTGAATCTCCTGCCAGGTCCTTGGCCTCAAGCTTCCAAGGAGTGATTTTCTAAATGGCCCCTTCCATCCCACATGGCATCATTTAACCAGACATGCTCATGGTCTATATATGTCTACTAGTGGAGGGAATCCTGTTACATTTTGTCTACTGCTGCTTCTACTTCCAGAGATGAATTTTTCCTAAATCATCACTGAGGTATCTATACTTGTGGACACTCATGAGCAGCTCCTTCTGCCCTGACAGCATCTTCAGCCCTGTGGGCATCTCCAATCAGCTTTTTTTCATCTTATGAGCAGACTATCCACCCCCAAAGCCCATATTATTTAAATTTTATTCTATTTTTAATTATATGTTTGTTGGAAGTGAGGGTACTTGAAAATGTATACTCGAACACTGATGCTCACAGAGATCAGAAGCATTGGATTCCACTAGAGTTTCAGGTGGCAGTGAATCACCTGATATGGGTGCTGGAAACAGATCTTGAGTCCTCTGCAAGAGTAGCACGCACACTCATAACTGCTGAGCCATCTTTCTGGTCCCTAAGTCTAACACTTTTTCTTACTAGAGACAACGATCCTCCAAATGGCATTAGCGTTCTTTTGAAGAAGAGGAATGGAAAGAAATGGCACAGTGAATGAAGGGGATTAATGGAAATTTCACAGGAGGAAGCGTGCCACGTCATGACTGCTTAGGCAAGAGACAGAGGAGAACCTCCCAGTAGAGGAAATGAGGTAACATTGGCAGAGACCAGCAATCACCCAGCTCAGAAGGAAGTGGAAAGAAGATTAGTATGTGGGGAGGCAAGACATGAAAAGTGGGGAGGGCGTGGTTGCCTGGAACAACAAGGCTCTCTGGGAGCACTCAGGCCTCAGCCCTAGGAGGAAGGAGCAATGGAGTCTCGCTCCTCCAGCTCTTCTCTTGAGCTTCACTCGCCAACGTTTGTGTGCAGTTTGTCAGGAAAGAGCTAAACACCAAAGTTGGAATGTCAGGCCTCAAATCTACAGTGGAGTCTCTATCGAAGTCTGAAAACAAATCATCTATGCTGAGAAGTTAATTTGCATGTCGTATACCGGCAGTGTTTCATCCAGGACAAGAATATCAATGAAAAACTTAAAGTTTCCCAGATTGCCACTTTGAATCATCTCTAATCCTCACTTATGTTCAAAAGTGGAATTGTGTTTAATCATATACATGTGCAGATGCATGGGCACACACGCCAACACACATGTATGTGAGTATACACAATTTGTCAAAAGAAAATTACAAATACCATAGCCTCAAAATATAATCATATTACTGGTATTTTGCCTACTAGATATTAATTCCAGTTAATGTAGTGATTAAGGAAGGAACTATAATATTAACTGAAACCATACTTCAGCCAGATATAAAGAGACAGGTTTGTTATTTTTAATAGGCTTTTCATAGATCATCTTCTAAACATAATGGAACAAAAAGCAGGTAAAAGTCTATTCAGGACATCTTCACACATGACACCAAGATTAACAGCAGGCCTTGAACACTTGTAAAGCTCAGTCTATATCTCATTAGCTCACTCAAAAAGTATGTGTATAACTGAGATAAAATGAACTGGGAAAGCCTTAAATTAAGTGTCTAAGATGAAAGGAAAACAACATATAACCCTTCTTGTTCTTTTGGCACTATTTTATTATTAGAAGAAGTTTCTTTATTTGGTCACATCCAATATGCCTCTGACGTTTGTCTCATGTGAGTCTCTCTCTCTTTCTCTCTCTTTCCATATATATATATATATATATATATATATGCACATATATATACATGTACATATATATGTATATATGTACATATATATGTACATGTATATACATGTACATATATATGTATATACATATACATATACATATACATATACATATACATATACATATACATATACATATACATATACATATACATATTCCACATATAGAGGTTAGCACATGGAAGCAGATCATTGATGAATATAGAACTGAAAACTTGTATCAAATTAGTGGCAAACAAAAACTATAAACAGAGTAAACAAATTATATACCATGTGTATGGACACCTAACACTGCAAGAATTCAAGGTTAGTTTAATATCTGGAAATCAATATTCGTGATGCATTACATCAAAATAACAAACAGTGAAAACCATATGATCATATAAACACAGAAGGAAAGTATCTGTCAAATGCCCACTCCCTTGTTGATGAAAATGCATAAATTGTTTAAATAAATGGGAATTTTGCAAGCCTAATAAAAATCACCTAGGAAAGCTTACAGGTAGATCAGAGCCAGCCAAAGCTGTCCAGTTTCATCATTTCTTTTCTTTAACCTGCCTTTTCTTTTTTCTAGGCTGATCACAAACTCCCGAATTCAAAGGCTTTTCCTTCCTCAGCCTCCCAGATAATTGTTATACAGTAACGTGTGCCACACATCTACTTCATTCTTGACATTTCTATTTCAAAATTTAGTAGAAATTCTAGTCAGAGCAAGTAGGCAAAAAAAAAATGGAAATTGAAGATTTCATATTGAAAAGAAAGAAGTAAAACTATCTCTACTTGTAGAAAAACTGTGTAAAAGTGAAATATTCTTTAAAATTGCACACTGCAAGTAAAATTAAGAACTAAGCGGAGAGTATACGGGCTACTTCAGCAACAGAGGACTCCACTTAGCTTGAATTATGCACACCTCTATCTAATACCGAAGCCCTTTGCAACATAAGCCCTTATATACCCATATGGTGCACATATATCCCTTTCCTCACAAGAGTCTTAGCAACCTAGGACCTCTGCCCATCTAACTTGATGCTCACACACCCCCATTCTGAGCAAGAAAAGAAGTTTCTCATCCATTCCCACCCCCACGCAAATATTTAAAATCCCATTTTGTAAACTATTTGCTTCTACTCACAGTCCAGATATATACAGGTATGTGAGTAAGGGGGTCAATCTGAACTAGACTAATAAGGCAAACAGTGTCTTCTATGAGAACTTGTAGGGAAAATCCCCATTTGCCATTTTATGTGTATGTATAATTTGTTATGCACATTATTAAAATCAGATGCATTATAAGAAGGGATGTATGCAGGAAGCAAGAGCTCATATAACTCTCCTATATGTGTATATCTTTACCTTGATTCATTGAATAAAACACCAAGAACCTAAAAAAACTTCGTCCAAACACCAACCGACAGTAACAAAACTGGTTAATTAGATTATAGGACATAATATCAATGTGAAAAACATATCTATTTATATCAGAAATAAAAAGTGTAAAAATGAGGACTGGAGACACAGATCACAGGGTAACCATGAGGGCTTTCAAATTCCCAGCATCCCCACACAAAGTTGGGCATAATTGCACATACCTGGAATCTCAGCATTAGGAAAAAAAAAGTGGCTTCCTCAAGCTTAGTGCCAACAATCTCATCTAAAATGAGATGACTGAGAGACTCCATTGCAAAGTAATGTTAATAATGACAGTGGGAAATACCCAATATGCTCCTGTGACCTCCATGTATGTCTGTGTATAAAGGCACATGAGCCTCCACACACACCACAGTATAAAAGTGAAACTAAAATGTAATCCCATTTACAATTGTATTAAAACATAGAATGATAATAAACTTAACTAAATAAATGTATGGTTTGTATATTGAAATTAAAAAAGAAATGGTCTGCAAATATAGATTCTTGGAATCCTTCCTGTCCCATTTGTAACTCTTTAATCACCTTCAGTTGTCCTTACAACTTCTTCAAGTGCTACGTTGGGCAGAGTGGACATCCTTGACTTGTTCCTGACTTTGGTGGAAATTCTTTGAGCCTCTCTCCATTTAACTTAATGTTGGCTGGCTGAAAACTCCCTTAATTATGTTAATATCTGTCCCTAGTATGCCTTGTCTCTCCTATACTTTTATCATGAGTAAATGTTGAGATTTACTATGTTTAAGTATAGGCCTTGAGTTCCTGATCTTTCCAAGACTTTTACCATGAAAGGATGTTAAATTTTGTCAAGTGCTTTCTTAGCATCTAGTGAGATAATCATGTGTTTTTTTCTTTGAGTTTGTTTATATAGTGGATTACCTTGATGGATTTCTAAATATTGAACCATCCCTGTATTCCTGGGATAAAACCTACTTGATCATGATGGATGATTGCTTTGATGTGTTCTTGGATTTGGTTTGCAAGAATTTTATTGAGCATTTCTGCATTGATACTCATAAAGGAAATTGGTCTGAAGTTTTCTTTCTTTGTTGGGTCTTTCTGTGGTTTAGAAATGAGCGTAATTGTGGCTTCATAGAAAAAAATGGGTAGTGTTTCTTCTGTTTCCATTTTGTGGAATAGTTTGAAGAGACAAACATAGTAAAAGCAATATACAGCAAGACAGTAGCCAACATCAAACCAAATGGAGAGAAACTTGAAGCAAGCTCACTGAAATCAGGGACTAGACAAGGCTGCCCACTCTCTCTTTGCTATTCAATATAGCACTGGAAGTCCTAGCCAGAGGAATTAGACAACAAAAGGAAGTCAAAGGGCTACAAATAGAAAAGAAAGAAGTCAAAATATCACTATTTGCAGATGATATGATAGTGTACTTTAGTGACCCCAAAACTTCCACTAGAGAACTCCTAAACCTGATAAACAACTTCAACAAAGTAGCTAGATATAAAATCAACTCAAGCAAATCAGTAGCCCTCCTCTAATCAAAGGATAAACAGGCTGAGAAAGAAATTAGGAAAATGATATCCTTCACAATAGTCACAAATAATATAAAATACCTTGGTGTGAATCTAACCAAGCAAGTGAAAGATCTGTTTGACAAGAACTTCAAGTCTCTGAAGAAAGAAATCGAAGAAGATCTCAGAAGCTGCAAAGATCTCCCATGCTCATGGATTGGCAGGATTAATATAGTAAAAATGGCCATCTTGCCAAAAGCAATCTACAGATTCAATGCAATCCCCATCAAAACTCCAACTCAATTCTTCATAGAGATAGAAAGAGCAATTTGCAAATTCATTTGGCATAACAAAAAAAAAAAAAACCAGGATAGTGAAAACTATTCTCAACAATAAAAGAACTTCTGGAGGAATCACTATCCCTGACATCAAGCTGTACTACAGAGAGATAGTGATAAAAAAAAAAAAACTGCATGGTATTGGTACAGAGATAGGCAGGAAGATCAATGGAATAGAATTGAAGACCCAGAAATGAACCCTCATAATTATGGTCACTTGATCTTTGACAAAGGAGCTAAAACCATCAAGTGGGAAAAGAACAGCATTTTCAACAAATGGTGCTGGTTCAACTGAAGGTCAGCATGGAGAAGGATGCAAATTGATCCATTCTTATCTCCTTGTACAAAGCTCAAGTCCAAGTGGATAAAGGACCTTCACATAAAACCAGATACACTGAAACTAATAGAAGAGAAAGTGGTGAATAACCTTGAATATCTGAGCACAGGGGAAAAGTTCCAGAACAGAACAACAATAAGCTCTAAGATCAAGAATTGACAAATGGTACGTCATAAAATTGTAAAGCTTCTGTAAGGCAAAGAACACTGTCAATAGGACAAAACATCAACCAACAGATTGGAAAAAAATCTTTACCAATCCTACATCCAATAGAGGGCTAATATCCAATATATATAAAGAACTCAAGAAATTAGACTCCAGACAACCAAATAACCCTATTTTTAAAATGGGGTACTCAGCTATTAAAAACAAGGATTTCGTGAAATTCTTAGACAAATGGATGGAACTAGAAAATATCATTCTGAGTGAGGTAACCCAATCACAAAAGAACACACATGGTATGTATGCACTCACTGATAACTGGATATTAGCTCAAAAGCTCGCAATACCCAAGATACAACTCATAGATCACATAAATCTCATGAAGAAGGAAGAACAAAGTGTGGGTGCTTTGGTCCTTCTTAGAAGGAGTAACAAAATACTCATGGGAGCAAATGTGGAGACAAACTGTGGGACAGAAACTGAGGATGGATTGTCTGGAGACTGTTCCACCTGGGTATCCATCCCATGTGTAGTCACCAAAGGTAGATGCTGATGCAGATGCCAGGAAGTGCATGCTGACAAGAGCCTGTTATAGCTGTCTCCTTAGAGGTCTGCCAGATCCTGACATATACAGAGGTGGATGCTCACAGCTAACCATTGAACTGATCATGGGGTTCCCAATGGAGGAGTGAGAGAGAGGACTGAAGGAGCTGAAAGGGTTTGCAGCTCCATGGGGAGAGCAACAATACCAACCAACTAGAAGTACCAGGATCTAAACCATCAGCCTGGGAGCACACAGGGAAGGACCCATGGCTCCAGCTGTATATGTAGAGGAGGATGGCCTTGTCGGGCATAGGTGGGAGATGAGATCCTTAGTCAGTGAAGGCTGGATACCCCAGTGTGGGGGAATTCGAGGGTGGGGAGATGGGAGTGGGTGAGTGGGTGGGTGGGAACACATCCTCATAGAAGCAGGAGGAGGGGAATGAAATAGCAGGTTCCTGTGTGGGGGGTGGGGAGGAATAGTATAACATCTGAAATGTAAATAAAATATCCAACAACAACAAAAAAATGTTGGGATTTGTCAAAAGCTTTCTTGCATCTATGAGATGATCATTTTGGTTTTGCCTTTTAATCGGTTTGTGTGCGGGGTATGTTTGCTGATTTACATATGTTGAACCATATATATCTCTGATGTGAAGTCAATTTGATCATAGTGAATGATCTTTTTGATGTTTTCATAAATTCAGTTTTTGAGTACTTTATTGAGAATTTTTGCATCATGTTCATAAGGTCTGCATTTTTCACTTTTGTTGCCTCTCTGTTTTAATATAGGGACTTTGTAAAAAGAATTTGGAAGTGTTCCCTCAGTTCCTGTTTTGTGAATGATTTGAGGATTATTGACATTAATTATTCTTTGAAATCCTGGTAGAATTCTGTACTGAGTCTACTAGGACCTTGGTTTTTTTGTTTTTTGGTTTTGGTTTTGGGGGTGTTGTGTTTTGTTTTGTTTTTTTAGTTGATGCACTATTCCACTAGGGATTATGGGTCTGTTGATTTCATCTTGATTTTAGTAGGTAATGTTTATAAAGAAATTTACCTATTTCTTTTAGGTTTTTCCAGTTTGTTGAAATACTGATTTTTAAAGTATGTCCTTATGAATACCTGAATTTCCTCTGTGTTTGTTGAAATGTCTCCCCTTTCATCTCTAATTTTATTAATTTGGATATTTATTAATTGATTATTTCTTCACATACACTCTTTGCTAATGCTATTTCTTCTTGTTTTTTTTAAATTTAAAGTATATCATTGCTATTAATGTGAGATTTGTCCAGTTTTTTTTTAATGTAGGTACTTAGCACTATTAACATGACTCTTGGCATTGCCTTCGTTGTGTAAGCATATTTTATGTTGTCATTTTCCTTCAATTCTAAAATAATTTTAACTTCCATCTTGAATTTTGCCTTAAATCAATTTTCATCCAGTTGTGAGTTATTTAGTCTATCAGTTTATATTTTTTCCATTTATACTGTTCATATCCACCCTTCAAAACATTGCAGGCTATATTGTCAATACTATTTGTTACCATCTACAACATGGTAAGACACTGTTGCTGAATGCAACAGTTAATTTTGTCATAGAATATGGAAAATTTGAGCTGGTGCCCAACTAGAAGCTTTACTCTTCTGACTAGTGTTCATAGTGCTAAAAGGCACTACACATGCTACCAGAGGACAAAAGTAATCAATCTCACCCAGATAGGAACCTGTGACTAGCAATACCACCAGTATATCTTACAACCTGCCTGCAAGATATATTGGTGGAATAGTGGCACAAATGTTATTGGAGAAATCCACTACCTTTTGAGTGAATTTATGGTTCATTTCATGACAAAGAACCCACACTTGACACTGTTAATGAAGGCCAAACCCCTAAGACTAGGTTAGTCATGTGCTCTAGGGGGAAACCTACTATTATTCTGCTAAGTGAGCATAGCAATAAAACAACTCTTAACGGTGAATTGTTACACCCATAGGTCATGACTTCCTAAAACTGGTACATCTACAACATGACCTTTAAGACTCAAAGAACATTACAAAAATTGAGATGAAAAATTGTAAGAGCTAGACAACTGTGATGTTTGTTGTCAGTGTCTTCTGGACATGACAAAGATTTTGTACCCACAAAAACTCAAAAATCTTGTTGCCTTCACAGGACCTGAGCAATGACCACACCAATCAACACAGAATCATAGATGGAAGAACATTTCATAAGTCCTCATTTCTAGATGAAGAACTACAGGCAATCAATGTCTGCTGAGAGAGGAAAAATAAGTTTCTCCCCCATTAGGTTATCTCTGATAGATTATCCAGTTCTACATGATATAAACACATGTACATATAGGCAACAGTATCTAGACTTTGAAAGTGTATGTGTACACAAGTATATACATACGTATGTATGTGTGTGTGTGTGTGTATTTATGTGACAATAATAATTACAGAAGAGGTATGAATTCGAGAGGGAATGGAGGATTAAGTATAACAGATGTTGGAGAGGGGAAAAGGAGTGGTAGAAACAATGCAATGGGGCACACTCATCTATGACATTTTTAAAAAAATTTAAATAAAATCTGTGTCAGCCTTGATTTACATAATAACGATTTTGTAGCGTGAAGTAATCATGTACCACTTATCTTGTAACTGAATGATAGTGCACTGAGTCCACATGTCATGGGTTTGTTGTTGTTGTTGTTGTTGTTGAGAGAGGGTGTTTTGTATCACAAGCTAGTCAGGTACTTAAATAGATGTTTTCCAAAGTTGATATACAAATGGTCAACATCTCACAAAAAGATGTTCAGCATCATTCACTAAACTAGTTCAAATAATAACCATCATGAGCTACCACTTCATTCACACCAAAGCAAGAGAGAAGAAAATGTAAGAGTCACTGAGAGTATGGAGCCATCAAACACTACAGTAAAATGAAAAAATGGCATAGCTACTGTGGAAAATACTTTCACTGGTTCTTCAACAGTTTATTTGTTGGTTTGGTTTGGTTTGTGTTTTGAAACAGGATCTTTCTATGTACTTCAAGTTGGCCTTGAACTCCAAATCCCCTGCCTAAGGCTCCTGATAAATTATAAGCATGCACTACTATGTAGCCACTTAATTAGAGAATTATTATGACCCAATCATTTCATTTGTAAAATAAAACCATTAAAATTCAAAATAAGTGAGCAATTAAAACACATACAAATATTCTTACTCATTTTTGAGTGGCAGTAGCCCAAATATCTGCTAAAAAATCAAATGGGAAACAACATGAGTGGGTTAGGAGTGTCCCTCAGTTGCCTAGCACACATGCAGTTTCTGAGTTTGAGCCCCAGCACCACACAAACCAGGGCTGGTGATGGTAGACACAAGAGGATTAGAAGTTCAAGCAGATGACAGCTTGGGGCTATATACTAGGTTCTAGGCTAGACTGAGATGCAAAAGACCCTCTCTCAAAAACAAAATCAACAAACCCATGGCATGTGCATTCAATAAAATATCATTTAGTGAACAAAATAAATGATACGTGATTATTCATGCCACAAAATTATTATGTCACATGAATGAAGTCTGAGACAAAAGATCCTATATCATAACTCTACTAATCCATTTGTTTTGACTGTTTATGGTCCATTTTCATTCCATAGGAATTTTAAGGGGGCAGCTTTTGTATTTATATACCAACTATACAAATCCAGAGATGGGATCAATGATGCTGGCTGCCTAATGACTGTAAAGTTTTGCATCCTGATTACAGTACATAAACTAAATGGTGGTCATGTTGAAGTGTATGTGTACTTAAGACCATTGATGAGTTGAGATGATTAAAGGACTAAAGGGTCCTACAATGCAAACTGGGCACATTTAACTAGCTGCTAGGTGGGTGAGCCAAATATTTCACCAACATATCATCAGTCACTCTCACTTGTTCCCATTCCACTGGATCGTGTGTCTGCTGGAAATATAGTCCCTTCGTCATTGTTGGTTTTTTTTTTTTCTGTACTTCAAGGTATTGTTAATAATTTAAAAAAACTAAATAATGCATATCCATCATTCCCCATTATTTCAAGTAGTATAATACCAAACCAAACAAAACCCAATCTAGAAAAAAAGCCAAGATTTTTCACCAGGCTAAAAGGCAAGGTATTCCTAAATGGAACACTGATAAGCTATAGAAAAGAGAATTCCCTCTAAAACTCAAATATGCACAATTTCCTAACACCTGCTTGTAATTGTGAGGGCTCTGTGACAGCTTGGGCTCAGGGATAAAGCTCCTAGGCATGAAGTCGCCTCTGTCTCTGTAATCCCACACAGTGTCACAGTAATAGCTGTAATAAGGGGCTTAGTTGCTTGTCACTTTGGCTCAAGCATCTTGGCACTTAATGTTTGCAAGGTATTGTTTCCAAAAGAACCCAAACACCTGCCCCAAAAGAAAAAGCTGTTATCAAATTGTTGAGACATTACCTTACTTAACATGAAACATGAAAATATTTATGACAATATGGGTTTTAAAATTTGTTCAGTCTAGATGTTGAATCACAGGTATGCATCATTGTCTACAAAAATGCGGCATCAAATATTTAGGTAAGTAATGGATTAATTCAGGATCCAGCACTAAGGAAGTGACAGGATGTTGCAATTAGAGCTCAGGATCTGAAATCCAACACATCCAAGGTATGAATCCCAGACCAGCACCATTTAAGGGTGGGCTAGACTTGAAGATGTTTTATCTTCCTAGGCTTCTCTTTGTCAAATGCTTTCCTTTGGTGTCAATGTAATGAGTAAACTATGTGTAGCAGATTGCCTACACATTGTGCTCACCCAGACACACTTTGTTATAAAAGTTCACATTGCAGTGGTCTCACTGATGGTAGAAATTATGGGGACTCACGGAGAAATTTAGCCCATAATGACCCCAGAGGTGAGAGCACTAAGCTGTGCTTATTATTTCAAGTCAAGTAAGATTCTATCTCTTACAAACAAGTCTACTACATTACTGTAGCCACACTGTAGCTTTGGGAGCTGAGGGACCCTTTGATCCGAGTTTTGTTTCACCCCTCTTTTGTGCACTTTGGGTTCATGTCTCTTGAGCCCCCATATTATTCCTACAGTACTAGGCTGAAACATAAACAATAAACAATACTGGGTAGATTTTGCCTATAAAAAATACAATTTGATGTGGCTTGCCTAGTTCTTAACATGTATGAATGGTTACGGAAGTTATACTATAAATTAGCTTCAAATATATGTTTGACTCCATTCACCTATTTTAGAAGATTTGCAGAAAGTTGGAAGTGAGAAAGTTCCAGAAAATGCTCTAATTTTATGAGAGTAGAACACTGATGCTTATTATGGTTTGGACATTCAATGTTCCCCAAAGGCTACATGCAAAAGGCTCAGTCAACAATTTGTGGTGCCAGCCAAACACTGGACAGAAGTCGGGGATGCTGGAAAGAGTTGGGAGAAGGATTGACAATCCTGAAGGGGGTAGGAATGCCCCAGGAAAACCAACAAAGTCAACTAACTTGAACTCTTGGGAGCTCTCAAGAGACTGAACCATCAATCAAAGAGCATACACAGGGGGGACAGAGTCCCTGGTACACATGTAGCAGATGTGCAGCTCAGTCTCCATGTGGGTCTGGAATAACTGGAACAGGGGCTATCCCTAAGGCTATTGCCTGACTGTGGAATTCATTTACCAACAGGACTAACTTGTATGGCCTTGGTGGGAGAGGATGAGCCTAATCCTGTATGAGACTTGATGCATCTGGTTGGGGAGATACCCAGGGGGACCCACCCTCTCAGAGAAGAAGGGGAGGGGGAGTAAGGGAGGGACTCTGTGAGGGAGGACCAGGAAGGGGCAGTGTTTGGGATGTTAATTAATTAATTAATTACAAGAAACAATTCATGGTGCTATTGGAAAGTGGTAGAGGTAGGGCCTAGGGAAAGTTGGGTCATCTGGAGCATGCTCATCAAAGAGATACTGGGCCTCCAATCTTTTTCTCTGATCTTTGCTTCCCACTGCCATGAGATGACTTCCTCTGTCATATGTCAATGTGTAGATAATGGCACTATGACAGACCCAAAGCAACTCCCTCCTTTAGCATGACTTTCTTAAATATCTTTTCCCAAAGCCATGAAGTCCAATGGTAGACTCACACGATGCTTCAAAGTTAGAGCACTCCAAATGTGGAGTCCCAAACCTTCCCCCACCATACTGTTAATATACTCTTCACCCTAATGCTGGAAACACATACAATAATTTAACAACTTTTGAGTTATGTGGCTGTAATGGTTTCTTTCTCACATTCCAAAAAAGTGACAGACAGTTTGGCTTAACAGTAAACAAATGGAGGAGGAGGAGGGATTCTCAGGAAGGCTTCCAACTCTACACCACAGCTCTTCCCGTTGCACACCACCACCGAGCATGTTGACAGGCAGAAACGCACAGGAATAGGTCCCCAGATCTAAAGAAAAGTGAGCATCTGGTGCTCTCGGTGGAGGGAGGCTGGTTTCTTTGCAAAATAGGGTGGGTGTGGGGAGAAAGGGAAGGAGTCCCATCCCTTGATCAAGTGGATGGTAAGTACCAAATATTTTTATCTTGGACAAAGGTTTTTAACTCCAGGGGATTCTTTTTTCTTTTCTTTTCTCTTTTTACTTACTCACTTTACATCCTGTTCACTGGCCCCTTCCCAGTAACCCTCTGCCACAATCCTATCCCCACCCTGTTCTTCTCTGAGCAGGTGAGGGCCTCAGTCCAAAGGATTCTTAACAACTGGCTAATTTATCTAAGTTGCTATTAATAGAAAGGAGCACTTTGCATCGTTATTTGGTGCAGAGAACCAGTATTTGGGATTCAGGGTGGCACTTCTTAGAATTAATTTCCTACTTTCAGTCAAAGGTTACCTTCCCCATTTTGTTCTTTTTATCATGCATGGTTGCACATGCTGACCTTTCTAAACTGGGGAGCCAGAAGGGGAAAGCCACATACTTAAGCACTGAACATCACTGTGCATGGGTAAAAGTATAGCTAGCATCAAAATCAACATGTATGTTCTACCTTGCTATTTGTCTGGAAGCATGCTCTTACTAAATGTAGAAATATAGTGGTTATCATCCTGAATGCTGCAGAGTTTCTGGAGTCATTTTGTACACATCTTTGACTTTATAGAAGTTTTAGAGTTCTTCGTCATGTATTCACCCAGGACATGGGGGAAGATTAGCCAGTGTAAGACCCAACACTGTGGTTCTTTTTGACAATGATACAATGTTGATCATTTCTTCAACTTGTTTGTTTCAAGGGAGAAAATAATGATCACTACACACACACACACACACACACACACCACACACATATACATACATACAACACACACATACATACATACAACACACACATTCATACATACAACACACACATATATACATACAATACAAACATACACACAATACAC
>JANHMN010000007.1:60124618-60174064 GCA_030674055.1 Rhabdomys pumilio
ACACATACATTCACATACACACACACATACATACAACACACATACATACATATATACATACATACATACGTAAAACACATTCACACATACCATACACACACATACACACACACACACACACACACACACACACACACACACACACACCTTGATAGCCTTCCTCACCCTTCTCTTATCCACTCAGGACCTAGACTTTGTTGTTTTATGTGTTTTAGTTATTGGTAACTTCACCTTTGTGTATTTTGTTAAATCCTTAAAATCATATTAAAATTATTCTTTTTAGATGAAAAAGCAAAAGAAAAAAAGAAAAAAAAACAAATACCCCCCCTCCCATTTAGCAGTGTCCCTCTCTCTCTAGATCTTCAGTAGTGTGTTGGGTTTTAAAGGAAGCAAGTCCTGCTCGAAAATGTAAATATAGATCTCCCACTGGCTCCAGACAGAGACTTACTTTGTGGCTGCATTTTACAGATTATCAAAGGGCAGATGATCATTCAGCATTACTCAAGGTCTCAAATTACTCTGTTATACATCCAATCACTCATGGTCAAAATCAAAGCAAGACTTACAAGGAAGGAAATGTAGTCTATTTTCTTCATTCCTGGATGTCATCGATTATGAAACTATCATAGGTTTAAAAACAATTGTAAAAGGGCCACTCTAGTGGCTCTAGTTAAAATACAAGCCCAGCAACCTGAGTTCAATCCCCAGAACCCACAGTTAAAAAGGAGTGGCACTGAAAGTTGCCCCATGACCTCCACATGTACACTGTGACATGTGCTCACTCATACTCACACAATCATACATACAATGGCTGCCAGGTATGGTAGTCACATAGCTTTAAGCTTGGAAATCAGGAGGCAGTGATAGGTAAATATCTGTGATCTAGAAACCACTGCAAGTTCTAGGCCAGGACCGTGTGTGTGTGTGTGTGTGTGTGTGTGTGTGTGTGTGTGTGTGTATACATATGTATATGTTATATATGTGTGTATCTCACATATACAATACAATCCATGCAGCAGTAATGCTGAGCATCTAAGAAAGCATGTGCCTTCCCTTTGAGGAAACCAATTAGTTGCTTTTTATCTCCAAGGTATGTTATTGCCTATATTTTGTGCACCTCAGCTTCTCCTTTCCATAAAGTTGCCAAATATATGCTGAAGTCTGCAGTATGAACCAGGCAGCCTGTGAGATGTTCATCTACAAACGAGCACAGAAATAAGAGTAATAGGAAAAAGAACATACAATCTAAGAAAACCTAATAACCAAAACTATGTTTCCCTGATACAAAACTGCAGTATGCAGCCTAGCAGGAGTTGGTTTTATAGAGTTAGCAAGAAGAAGAAACAAAAATGGCTCTAATCCACATGTCTAGCAGAAATATCCAACGTTCTCATGACTCAAGTTAAGCAATACAATTCAATAACCAAAGCAGGGGCTGGAGAGCTAGCTCATTGGTTAAGAAGGCTTGCTGCTCTTGGTAAGGACCTGGCTTCAGTTCTAGTACTCTCACCAGGCATCTCACAACTGCCTCTGACTTCTGCTTTAGGAAATCTGATGCCTTCTTCTGGTTTCTACAAGTATCTGTACCTATGTGAGCATATACACACATGTAATAAAAATAAATACATCTTTTAGAAATACCAAAGAAATATTGGTATGAAATTGTTTAGAGCCTTTGCATAAACACTTCTGTCTACCGAAAAAAAAAAAAGAGTCAGAAGTCACCAGCAGGGAAAAGATCTTCTACATAAAAGACTAGTCTTGGGGGAGAAACCAATCACCCAAAGATTCCCTTGTCTGATTGACAAGAGGGCACTTCATACTGAAAAATAAGAAGACTTCGTTTGGATCTTAACAATGGAGAGCCCAAAAGAGAAAGAAACAAGTCATGTGGTAGGAAGAATATCAAAAGAAATATCACAGGGTTACTATAAGTATGTCTTTGCCCAGAGAATTATCTATGAGATAGCACTCATGTACTAGAACTGTCTTACTTAATGCTATCTTTCCTTACCTTAGCCTCTGGAAGTTCCTTAACACTTTTATACTAGAAGCATGTGTATCACCATCCTTGTCTCCATATGCTCATGTATTCAGTCATTAACCCTTGCTAACCTAGTGCCTACCTAACACCCATCACTGAATGCATCTTCCAGTTCTACAGTGGAAAAGTCATGTGTTAAGTCATTATTTCTTGTTATTTCTTACTGGAGCTATTCTGATCATGTTCTAACATGCTGTCCTTTCTCCAAAATCTTTATCTCTTTAAGAAACTTTCACTTCATGTGGATGATTGGCTGTACCAGTGAACCAGATGTTCAGCAGAGCCTTGAAACAGCATTCGTGCACTAAAACAAAATCAAACATCTATTACGGTGAAGGGTGATCCTAATCTTGACATGTCATTGAACAAAAAGAATTCAGAAACCAAATTCACCTTGAAGTTAGTTGTCTCATGAAAGTTGAACCTGCAATTATAGTAAGCTACCACCAGCTGGGAGTGGTGCTAACCCAAGACCTGTCAATGGTTCTAATCAAGAAATCTAGGTTGTATAGCTAGGAAGAAATCCAGGAGTAGCTGTTGGGAGATTTAACAGTATAGACAAATCAGTATTTGGAATATCTACAGGTTTTTGAAAAAGTTTTTTGAGGTATTTCCCATATAGAAAATAACACAGTCTTCATAAAAATTTGAAATAAAACAACAAAAAATAAAGTAAAATTATTTGTAATACCACCTTCCAGAAACCTGTCATACAATACATTCTTTTATAATCTCTCTCTACTCTAGAGGTGTTTTTGTAATTAGAGTGTGTGTGTGTGTGTTGTATTAGTCAGGGTTCTCTAGAAAAACTGATAGAATATATATTTATACACACACACACACACACACACACACACACGCACACACACACATATATATATGTATATATATATGTATATATATATATATGGCTTACAGGTTATTATCTGACTATTCCAACAATGGTTATCTCCCAATAGAAAGTCCAAGAATCCAGTAGTTGTTCAGTTATGAGGCTGGATATCTCACCCGCTCTTTGGTAGACATAGGAATCCTGAAGAAATAGGCTCTAATGTCAGTGAAGGAATGAACTTGCCTTTGAGAGCAAGCAGTCAAAGAGAAAAAGCTTTCTTTTTTGTTTGTTTGTTTGTTTGTTTGAAAAAAATTTTACTTGTGAAACTGAACTTCGTGTGAGTAACGTCAAGAGCTCGGAACTCTTCAAATAAGAGGCAACTGATACTTTCTTAAATTCCTGGGCCTTCATCTTCTTGAAAAGCAAAAGCATGTTCCAGAAGCAACCTCAACAGGACCTCCACCAGCTAGAGAAGCGTGGCACACGGGAGGTGTGACAGGGCAGCTGGCGCTGACCTTCACCAGGTGGATCCACTGGTCACCAGCTCCGGGAAAGGAGAGGGGTGAAGCTGCAAGCGTGTCTCCAGAGTCCAGCGCAGTGACAGAAAAGGGGCATCAGGTTCTGCGGGCTGTGTGTCAGGAAACGGAGGTGCTAATCCTGAAGCAATTTAAATAATGGTATTTTATTTTTATATATAAATAAATGTTCTGATAAATCTCAGATTCAGTGCATTGCTGTAAAAAAAAATTAGTGCAGTTTTTTTCATTAAAGTTTTTAGTGTTCAAGGAATAAGATAAGTCTATGTCTATTCATCATTCTCACCGTACATTAACCCTTTAAACTGTTATATGTTGAACCAAATGCTTCCACATGGGTCTGTTTGCAAAAATCATGGTCAAGGGATTTCATTTTCTACAACAAAAATCATGGCAACTATTTTTGGCAAAAAAAAAAAAATTAGAAAACTATGAGCTTAGAGTTAGACAAGAGTCCATGGGTTAAAACGTAAATGCATAGAGAGCCTTCCTTCCATCAAGAGGCTCCGAGTTTTGCCTTTCATGCAGTTAACTTAAAAAAAATTTTCAGCTTTCTTTGCGAGATGAAGACAGTGACAGGAGTCAGGGTGGAGAGCTTAACTAAGCCACTGGTCATGTCTTTGTTGTGAAGGGCAGGTGATCCGTCCTCCTAAGTGGATCTTCTGCAACCTTGCTTTCTCTCCGGGGGCTGGGGAGCCAGAGAAAGGAACCCAGGTATGCAGCGCAGGCTCACACTTCCGCACCCAGTTCTGGTACCCTGGTTTCAATTACAGTCACGTATTTATCATTGATCTGGACAAAAAGCACTGTCTTGTCGATGTGGGACCTTGTACTTGGGTCTCTGCTGCAAGACACCCATCAGTGAACCACGGGGCCTTCCATCCCCTCCTGAGGACTCCAGTCTTTCCAGCTGTTTCTCCCAGCTTTTAACCGAATTCCTTCATCAGGTCACTGCAGCTCTTTCCTCTTTGACACGTTGATTCCTTCCAGAATCTGACTGAGATCCACAATCTGGACTCTGTAGATCACTTTCTCCTTTCTGGCATGTGAAATGTTGGCAGGACTTGAGGTGTTGCCTGGCTGGGCCTCAGTGGCATCACTCTGACTGCCCTCTGCCTCCAGGAAGGTTACAAGGGTGTGATGCTTGCAGGCCGAGATGCTCTGGCTGGAGCTGCAGGAGGAGGGCAGGCTGTGCTGCACACAGTTCATGCCTCCCTGGCTGGTAGCTTCCATCTTGCTCACCATGGAAAGCCAGGAATGGATGGACGACGGCAAGTTTTGGAGAGATAACTGGGGGGGAGCGCCGACATGGCACAAACCCCGTGGTGGACATGCGCAGGGACCAGTGGCGGCTGCTGTAGCAGTAGGAAGACTGGCTGGCCATGGAGGCACGTGCCGGTGACTGACCAGGCTGCACTGCACTGAGTAGGCACTGTGGCTAGTGCCTAGTGTTGGAGGATATGATGTGGTGGGCGGGTGGAATCTGGAGCCTGTTCCCTGTCCCGGGTGTCCAGTGCTTCCTTGGAACACATTATTGTGGGGATCACTGGCACTGGTTATATTGTTACCAGGGCAGGAAGTCCCTCCTCCAGTGTCAGAATCTTCAATATTGCCACCACTGTTACAGCTGGCTCCACAGCCTTTCCTCAGCTGTGCCAGGTGGACACTATGAAGTTCCGGATGTTTCCCAAGCTGATTGGTCCCCCAAGAATTTCTTTGAACTGGTCATGGCTGTCAGCATAAGACGTCATGAGGGGCAACACGAAGATCGGGTAGCCGATGATCACAAGATGAGTTTATCATGTTTCGCAGTACCTGCTTGGCATTCTGGATGCTGCCTCTCTCTGGGTTCCGGTTCCGGAGAAAAACAAGCTCCTGCTGCTGGCCTACCCAGAGACCTCGGACACATTCCTTATTCACATTAATGACCCTGAAGCTCAGGTAGCGCCGGTTTAGCATGATGATATTGTATTCATTGGTGCCGTCGTCCATGACGTGCTGCAGAGCCAGCAGGGAGGGAGAGTTGGCAAGGACTGCGCTCCGCCATGCAGAGTCCCCTTCGTGGGCTATCACAAGGTTCTTCTTGTGAGACACGATGGCTTCATAGAGCACAGAAGGGTCGTCATACCATCTGGAGATGTGAAATGATCCTGAAGGAGTTTAATGAACATACGGATTTCAGGCACGACAACTTTTCTCAGCAGCTCCATGTCAGCAAAGATCCACTCGTCTCAGACTGAAGAAATCCGGAAGTCCCCTTTAAACAGGGCATGCAATCCATAGAGGAAGGACTCCAAGTTACTGGACATATGATGGGAGGTTGTTCCCAAATCTCTTCGTCCCAGAACACAGAGTCCATAACAAAGAGTCACCAGAGATGAATCTTTATCCACATCAAGTAGCTTTGCTCTCCTTAGTTAACATAACCAAGACAAGCCCATACAGGCATGCCTAGAGGCTAACTTAATCTAAATAATTCCTGGAACATGTACCTGGAGATCTGACTCCTCTCTAGTTGACAATTAACTGACCCTCACAAACATTTCTTTCTGCCCAATAAAAACATCCTAAAGAATTTGGAGAGCTGTTTGACACATTCTAATTTATAGAGCAATTTGCATATCCAAGTAAGTATTGGATCGTCAAAGATACACTTCTGACCATTCACGGTTAATAGTAGAGAAAATCCTGTGTATCTGGCCAAATGAGCATCTATTTAATGCTCCTAAAAGTCTTTGTAATTTCAAAACCTATACTTCATTAAGTTAGAAAATCTAAGAAAAATGGGTACGTTTCTGGATTCATCCAAATCACCAACGTTAAGCCAAGAAAAGATGAATAATGTAAACAAACTAATAACAAATAAAGAGATCAAAATAGTAAAAGGCTATTACACACACACACACACACACACACACACCAATAGACAAAACTCCACAGCCCGAGTTAGATTTATAGTACAAATTCTATCAGACTTTTAAAGATCTACAACTAGTATTTTCTAAATTACTTTTGAAAGTAGAAAAAGAAATACTTCAAACTCATACAAACTCAGTATTTAATATAAAAACAGAGACACAACAAAAATTATACTAATAGGCTAATATCCCTCATGAACATAGCTACAAAAATCTTCAATAAAATACTTGCAACACCATAATCCAGTTGGATTTATTTTAGAGGTAGGCACATATTCAATAAATGTAATAATTTATATAAATGGACATTAATACAAAACTTAGACTTTGACTCATTGAAGCACCTGTCCCTGGCCAAGAAAAACAAGTCCACTATTGTTTTAACCTAAAATTGAATGGTAGTTAAATATCTTTTCTCTGCCTATCAAGAAGGCATGTGGGAAGGGCATGTTCACTTTATTTTGGCTGTTTCAATAAGTATCAAAGGGTGTGAAATCAGATTGTGGGTTCATCACTCTGGAGACCAACCTTAGAGGCTACAGAAAAGAGCCCAGTAGATCTCCAAAGGCTATTGTGAGCCCATCAAGAGATTCTAATGGACTGAGATTTGGACATTTTAAAATCCTTTCCAGATACCAATCAAGGACTTCTTTTTCTCCCTACATTTGAAGTTGAGGTCTTTTCTATAAGACCCCGCAGTAGTACCTCAAACTACTATAAATGATATCACCAAATTCAGCCTGAAGAAGCCATATTATTCATCACCCACTCCTATATTGACAGTTAAGGTTTCTCCTTCAGAAAGAGGGGAATGATAAGAACAGGAGGTAGAAACTGGCTAGGCAGTTTATGGTGAAAAGACCCTAAAGGAAAAACCAATTTCTTTCTTTACTAAAGCCAAGAAATGTCCATTGAGACTCTTGGCACCTTCATCTTTGCCAGATGCCAAAAGTGTTTGGAGAGCTGATTTCTGATCTGGTTCCTAAATGCTTTTTCAGGAGGTGGAATGTTAGAGTAGTTAAAGTAGCCTCTTAGGAGAAAATGCCTCCTCCTTGGCAAGAGAATAGACTCTCTGGCTTGGGTACAGACCTGCATTCCAATGGTGCAAAGTCAATCTCCTGGCCTAGGGACCACCTGCAGGAATATGGGCTCACCTTAAACCACAATAATAAAATACATGAAATAATTAATTCCTGCAGTAGGGATTATTGAATCAACTATTACTAAACAGGTACTTCCTTCCTATTGCAGTTTCTTACTCCAAGATAAGACAGACTAAGAGAGTCAGCATTTCACTGAGTTTGACAAAAAGAGTATTTGGAAAAAAAAGAGAGAGAGAGAGAAGGGATTTGTAAGAAATAAATAAGTATGAGACCTTTCTATCAAATACTATAAAACTTGTGCTTAGAACAAGGAATTCTAATCTTTCTAGGTTCCCACACACACCTTATAAAACTTTTATGTAAGTGTTTAACCCCCATCCATACCTATTAAAACCTTTGTTTACACAAAGGTCCAGTACTGTATTCCAGGAATCTGATCACCTGGAGCAGTGACCTCTTTCTACTTGGAGCAATAGCCCCTTTCACTTTCTTCATTTCTTGTGTCCCAGTTCTTTCCAGACTGGCCAATTAAACTAGGACTGTGAGGTCAGACACCACCCAATGGGGCAAAGACACAGTAACCACTTAGTTAGAACATAAACCAAATGCACTTCCTGTCTCTATGTGTTCAATCTTCCAAGCATACCCTCTTGATCAAGAGTAAAGTTTGCCTTGTCTAGATTTTTTTTTATTGTATAACTGTATCATTAGAAGGTCTTTGATAAAATGTAACATAACTTCATGGTAAACATCTTAGAGAGACTAGGACTGGAGGGAACAAACTTCAACATAAAAATGACTTCTTATGACAAACCCACAGTCAACATCATCCTAAATGGAATCAAATTTAAAGCAATTCTATTAAAATCAGGACTAGGACAAGCCTATCCACTATCCCCACATTTATTCAATGTAGTAAAGGAAAAATTTTAAGGTGTCTCTGTTTAGATTTCTATTGCTGTGTTGAAACACCATAACTAAACACACCTTGGGAAGAAAAGAATTTATTTGGCTTACATATACCTGGGTCACAGTTCACTGAGGGAAATTAAAGAAGGAACTCAAGCAGGGCAAGTATCTAAAGGCAGGAACTGAGTCAGAGGCAACAGAGGAGTGCTGCTTGCATGCTTACTTCCCATTGCTTGCTTAGCCTGCTTGCTTATAGCACCCAGAATGACCAGTCCATCCAGGAGTGGTCAGTGATCTGGACACTCCCATATCAATCACTGATTAAGAAAATGTACCATAGCCTTGTCCACAGGAACATTTTCTTAATTGAGATTCCCTTTTCAAAAATGACTCTAGCTTGTGTCAAGTTAATATGAAAGTAGCCAGAACACAAGACATTTCTAACACTCAACCTACACTGGCAAAAACCATAAGATCATTCGATTTATTTTCTTCTATTCCTTTCAACACATTCATATGCTATTGGTGACTCATTTGTTTCTATATCTTGATTAAAAATATTAGTGGATGTATTTCCTTTTTTCATTATTTACTTATTCACTTTATATCCCAGTTGTAGCCCCCTCCCTCCTCTCCTCCCAGTCCTACCCTCACAAATCTCCACCCCCCCCCCATTACCCCTCTCCTTCTCCTGAGAGAAGAGAAAGCCTCCTTTGGGTACTACCACCCTGGGATATCTAGTCACAGCAGGACAAAGCACAATGAATACTTTCATAGAAGTAAAAAAAAAAATCTTGAAAAACAGAGAATCATCTTCCATGTTTTTGATATTAGGAAATGGGACAATGAAGAAGTACCTATCTTTTTTATAACATAACCATAATTTATTAAAAGGAAACAGAAGAAATTAAATTCTAAGAAATTTAACTTCAAGCCACTTTTCAAATAACTTTCACAAATGTGTTTTAAAAGACTATTATAAAGCAGAATGGGGTACAATAAATAAAAACTAAGGAAAAGATTAGATTATTATGATTATCTAATCTAATTATTATAATATGATTAGAAATATTAGGGAAAGAAACATGTAATACTTCTGAAATAATTTTAAGGACTTATCTTCATTTTTATGTATATGTTTGTGCCTGCATTTGGGTATATACATGTGAGTGAGTGTGGGTGCCTGAGGAGCCCAGGTATTAGATCCCCTCTTGCTGGAGTTACAAGTGGTTGCTGGCAGACGTGGTGTTACCAAATGAACATGGGTCCTCTACAAGAACAGCAAGTGCTCTTAACCATTGAATTTGAAGACTAATACTAAAAAGAAATAGCTACATCTTCTGAATAATGATTTATGTAATCATTAAATCTGAAAAAATTATTGAAATTTCACAGAAAGAAATGACATGCAAAGGTCATTGCACTCTTAAATGGTCAGCTGCTGTGCCTACCTGGTCAAGACCTGTACAAGATCAATCCAGTCAGCATCTCAGTATGAATGGGAAGGGGCTCACAAGCTGGGGGGGTGAGGGTGTCATTTTTCATCCAGTTAACATCCCAGCATGGATGGGGAAGGGGCTCACATGCTGGAGGGGGGGGCATTCTTCTCTGAAGGTGTGGCCACTGGCAATTTGCCATGCTCTAGTGGAGGGCACTTCATCTATGCTCATACAAGAAGCCCTAACTGGACCCCATGGCTTATTTCTAAAAAAAGAGGAGGATGGTGGCAGGGTCCAGGAGAAATGGAAGAGGGTAGCGGGTGGACATAATTAAGATACATTGCATACATGTATGAAATTGCCAAAAATAAAAATATATTATAAATATTCTAAAACAGAAGACATAATTGATATAAATATAAATACTAGAAGACACAAAAGATAGATTGTGGTTGTCTAATAATTACCCATATTCTATGGGTAAAAAATAGGAGACTATCTTAAATAGAAATGATTGAAAATATTCTAGAACTCATAATATAACAAATCTTTTGAGATGCATGTACCTCAGAGAATTTTAAAATTTCAAAAATAATTGAAATAATCCATAACTACATAAAAAGTGGTGAGTTTCATAAAACAAAAGAGAAGGTAATGATCTTGGTGTCTGACTTTAGAAGAGCAATTTTGGGAACTGGAAGAGGAACAAAGTAATTCAGATGCTAGCAAAAAAAATATCAATTGAAAAACAACTGACATCTAATGAAACTCTAAAAAATACGAACAAATGTGAAACTTTTTCTAGATAAAATGTATTCACATATACTTATAAATTAATTTTTTACAGAATAAGAAATATGAAAGCAGCTAAGCACTAGTTAGCAAGTATATCAGTAAATATGACAAGTATGAATATTCATTGACATTATAATATTATTTAATTTTGGTTTTGAATAAAAAATAATTCATTTAAAATGTCCAATCAGAAGCAAAAGGCTATTCATCTCAGATATTTGTATTATTTAGGAAGAGAATATATTAGCAAACTATATGTGTTCATTGTTCCTCTTAAATAATACACATGCTCACTGAAAAAGCACAAAGACCATATATGCTTTCAAAAAATAATTAGAGGAGGAAGACATTTTAGTTAGTGGAATCCTTAAGTGATTTGAGGGATGCCCCTAAGAGAAAATTGTGGGAGTCTGCCCTCTTCAGTCCCTGTAATTTGGAGCTGCATACATCTCGTGTTGACATACAACACACTCACAAGAGGGCCAAAACAATGTGTCTTCCTGATCGTAGCCTGGAACCTATAAGCCTAAAACGTTGTTTTCCTTGTATAGTAGTTATCCCAGGTAGTCTTTTACAGTGTTAGAAAGATGACTAATACAAAGATAGCACTGCCTATATTAAAAAGAAAATTAGACAAATTATATGAATAACAGATATAATATGGATTAAATTTTAAAATATTAATGAGAGCACAGAGACTCAGCATATGTTAACAAGATTGATCACCAGGGAAATTTTAAAATCCAAAACCATTTAGCTCATAGGCTTGGAAGATATATACCATTAAACCTGATATAAATACAAAGAGAAGAAGATACATTAATCATCACACTAGTGGAAGAGCTTTACTACAGCTCTGTTATTGATAGATTAGACCAAATTACTTGTGAAAATGTAGACCTGAGTAAACTAATTTAACTACCAACTTGATATAAGTGTGTAAAGTATTGTGCCGGTCAATTAGATTGGAAATTCTTTTCAGACACAGAAAATGTTTACAAAAACTACTGTAGCCAGTGAGTGCTTAGCCATAGATGTGTCAGTATATCAACATCCCATCCTCAAATGCTCACTGAGCATCTCAGAAGCCAGGGCAGAAAGCATGTAAGAGCCAGAAGGTGGGAGAAAGAACTGTGAAACACTGAACATGGCATTGCTTATGATCAGCTCATAAGCAACTATGGTTGCCTGCACAAGATCAAACCAGAAAAGGTTCAAGCATAGATGGAAGAGGGGAGGAGTTCCTGAAACCCCAGCCCAAGTTGAAAAGCTATTGACAGTTGGTGACTGCTGAGGGAGGGATTTGGCTGCTAGGAGGTTACCTGTGCCACAGTGGATGCTCTCATAGCCACACACACACACAGGCAGTGCTAGCTAGACACAGTGGGCTATCAGCAAGTGTACTAATCACAAAGGGAATGTAGTCAAGACAGAAATGTGTTGGTAAATTCTGGATAGAGTTGGAAGGAAATAGGTAGATAAGATTAAAATACATTGTATATGTCTATGAAACTCTCAAAGAATAAATATTATTTTTAAAGTACTATAATTATTAAAATAAATCTGTGGGCACAAAATACTATAGACATAAGAAAATCTTAATAAATGATGGCATACGTGCAATATTTAATAAAAATAAATGTGACATATGTAGACTATGTTTGGGTCATACTTTCAAATAGCTATTCTTTAAAGGAATAATTTAGGATGTTTTTTGCAAACTTTAAACATTATCGACAATGCTATATAACAAGATACAGATACACTATTCTCATTTTGATATCTCTATCAAAAAAAAAACCTTTAAATGAACGAACAGGGAGATATCTCAGTTGCTGTACAGGCATAAGAACCTGACTTTGGACACTCTCACACAGAAGGCTGGGTGCAGTGTCATGCACATCTCAACACTGGGAAGCTAGAGGCAGGAAGATCCATAGGAATCCTCTGGCCACTCTCACTGAAGTGGTGAGTTTTAAGTTTACTCTGCAATCCTGTCTCAATAATAAAGTGAAAGTCAACTGAGAAAGATGCCAGGCATTGACCTCTGACTTAAACACTACACACACACACACACACACACACACACACACAGAGAGAGAGAGAGAGAGAGAGAGAGAGAGACAGAGAGAGACAGAGACAGAGACAGAGAGACAGAGAGACAGAGAGACAGAGAGACAGAGACAGAGACAGAGAGATACAGAGACAGAGAGAGAGACAGGGAGGGGAGGGGGAGCAAGAAGGGGAAGGGAGGGAGTGAGGGAGAGAGAGAGAGAGAGAGAGAGAGAGACAGAAGTTCACTCTGAAGAAACAAATGAAGGAATTAACAAATACTGGTGATGAAAGAATGCTATATTTTCCGATGAAATGAATGTATATTTTCCACATCTTTTAAAACTTGGAAAAAATCCACATGGTATCGTGTAAGATAGAACTTCATAAGATATTTGTAAAGTAAAAACCCTAACAAGTAAAATAACTATTCTATTTTAATTCTAGAAACACAAAACTAAACAAGAAAATAGAGCAGAAGAATAAATTTTAAAAATAGAAATTAATGAAATAGATTATTAACATGTGATAGACAAGAAAATAACAAATTTATTCTAAATCTCGTGAAATTAGAAACTTCAAATGAAGTTCTTCGTGTTAAAAAGAGGAAATGCACAGAGGGAACTTTTGAAAAGGAAAATAAATTTAAACTGAATTTGCTTCAAAGACTACCAAGGAAGAAATACAACTCCATGGCAGGGTTCAGCACGTGGTGGGCCAATCCCTAGAAAATACAAAAACTAAATGACTCAAGAATTAGCCCCAAAATTCAAACATTCATTACATTAACTGAATTATTAGGTTAAAAAATTGCTTTCAAAAGAAAGTATCTGTATTGGCTGGTTTTATGTCAACTTGACATAAGCTGGAGTCATCAGAGAGGAAGGAGCCTCAGTTGAGGAAATGCTTCTATGAGATCCAACTGTGAGGCATTTTCTCAATTAGTGATCAGTTGGGAACCGTCCAACCTACTGTGGGAGTTGCTATTTCTGGACTGGTGGTTCTGGATTCTATAAGAAGGCAGAGTGACTAAGCCAGGGAAAGCAAGCTAGTAAGCAGAACCCCTCCATGGCCTGTGCATCAACTCCCGCTTCTAGGTTCCAGCCCTGCTTGAGTCCTTGTTCTGACTTCCTCCAAAGATGGACTATCTGGATCTGGAAGTGTAAGCCAAATAAACCCTTTCCTCCTCAGCCTGCTTTTTGGTCATGTGTTTCATCACAGCGACAGAAATCATAATGACGTATGTGAAACCTGTGCTTTAATACCCATTTCATTAAAGGATGCCTCTGAGCTTACACAGATTTTTGGAGCAGAGAAAATACTATCCACTTCAGTTGATGAAGAAAGCTAACTTTCCCCAATACCAAAACAAGACAAAGGTGAAAAACTGATGGGGGATGGTTTTCCCATTCTGTATTCAGATGCTCATTTTTATACCTCTGGTCGCCAGTCCAGACATTGGTGTGGTCTAGTATCTCCGGTCTCAATGTTATGTAAAAATTGTTTTCCATCATCTCTCATTGGTTAACAAACAGCTGATTCAGCCAATAACTGGGCAAAGGAGAGAGAGAAGGCGGGACTTCCGGTCTCAGTCAGAGCGTCCCAAGGAGAAGAGAGAGACAGAGGTAGGAAAGGAAAAAAAGGTGTAAAGAAACCGACCCTGTGGAGGGTCCAGCAGAAGCAGCCATGAGGACACATGGAGCAGATCGAACCTGATCAAGGCTCACATTACAGGAAAGGGACCATGTAGCTGAGAAGTAGCCAGGCTAGCATAGTAGGGTTAGAATAGATGAGTATCTACCCAGTTATAGGGCTTGCAGCCCTTTAATAAATGTACTATGTCTCCGTATCGTTTATTCGGGAGCTAAAACAAGCTAGAGGCAGACTAGAAACACCTTGAAGTTATGTGGAAGCAAAAGGGGCGAAGCAAACTCCCCAGATTACTTTTACAAAAACCAAAATGTATAATTTACTCTCAGTCATCTCACAAAGAAGAGAGGAAGGAGAGAGGGAGAGAGGGAGAGAGCAGAAAGGAGTAGTAAGGGGCCTAACAATGTGTAAAATAGTAATTTGTGGAGATATAAAAGTTGGGCTTTTCAAATTTATGGCTTGGCATCAAAACTCAAATAAAAACATTAATATATAAATAAACAGATAAGAAAAAGTAAAGTTTTAGAATTTAATAGTCTTGAAAGCTTTGCTGAGAACAATAGCAAATTAAGAAAATTTAAACTGATAGCAGTAAGGGTGGAAAACTCTAGAATAAATTGGTATAACAGTGGGCTACTTAAAATTAGTAGCATTTGCCGGGCAGTGGTGGCGCAGGCCTTTAATCCCAACACTTGGGAGGCAGAGGCAGGCGGATTTCTGAGTTCAAGGCCAGCCTGGTCTACAGAGTGAGTTCCAGGACAGCCAGGGCTACACAGAGAAACCTTTTCTCAAAAAACCAAAAAAAAAAAAAAAGTAGCATTTAAAATGAGTAACAATGTGTGATTTTTAGTATCACACTACCCTTCAGTGTTATATCTGAGTTGGTGTTCAAGCATACAAGACCAGAGAAGAAAATCCAAAAAGTACTCTTTATGGATAGAGTAAACCACTGTTAAATTGGCAGATGATATAACGGTCTTTGGAGGATGTAAAACAACTGATTACTTATTAGAACTAATAATTAAATTTTAAGAGAATTTTGAATGCAAAATAGATACGGGAAAGTCTGGTTACTTTATTTGCGATCAAAAAATATATGTCTTTTTGTAGAAATATTATGTTGATAACATACCATTTAAAACAAAAAGAAAACCTAAAAATGATGATGATGATGATGATGACATGAGATTCAAGTCAAAGAAAATATAGAAACAAAGAACATATGATGATTGTATAAGAAGACAACTTTGAAGTTTAGAGTAAACTGTGAATGCATGAGTCAGCTACAAAAAAAAAAAAAAAAAAAAAACCAGAAAGGACTTTCCTAATGATTCCAGAGATATACCTCATTAAGGAAGCAATGAACCAATTGATCTTACAAGTAAGGTACTCTGGAGTTCTGAAAGTGGTATCTTAAGCGCTGGTGACAACTGATGGCTTCTCAGGGAGGGAAGCTTCAGGGATGCAAACCAATGGATTTCCCCTGTTCCAGTAGGTGGTCCTATCTCTATACCCATCGAGGCAGCACTAAGTGCAGTCAGCGAGTTTAAAAAGAGTAGGGAAGGAAAAGTTGTGTGACAGATATAGGAGGGGGATGGGGGGAGTGGAGTTGAGGCAGATTTGACCAAACTACATTATAGGCATTATGAAATCCTCAAAGGGGCAGAGACCCTTTGGGGCTGCTTGGCAAGAAACTGACATGGGCCAAGAACAAGGAAATAGGCTGCTTGGCAGGTATATAACATTGGCCAAGGACAAAGAAGTAGGCTTCAGGCAGGAATCTGACATTGGTCTAGAACAAAGAAGTAATTTTGGGTAGGAATCTAAATGTTAGGCTACAGCAAAGAAATAATTTCAGGCAGAAACCTAAATATTAGGCTAGAACAAAGAAGTGATTTTAGACAGGAATCTAAATTTTAGGCTAGAACAAGGAAGTAGGCTTCAGACATGAAAATGACCTTGGGCTAGGACAGAGAAGTAGGCTCAGATATTTTGGTCATCCTGATAAGCCCTTAGAAACAGTGATTACAGGAATGTTTAGACCCTCAACCTAGAACTGATCTTAATACATGCATGTAATCAAAATGGTAGAAAAGCATAAAGGAGGAGGAGGATGGGATAGGAGGTTCTAGGGAGGCGAAATGGGAAAAGGGGATGACATCTGTATTGTAAATAAATAAAATATCCAATAAAAAAAGAAAAAATGAAATCCTCAAAGGAAAACAAGACAATATCCGCACATATATCACTAGGATCTGGAGAATTGGCTTCTCTGTTAAAGACCAGGCTCACAAACAAAAATAACACATCAGTAGCATTTTTCCTAAAACATGGAAAACATTCCCAACTTGCAGACACCAGTAGAGAAGTGAGGAAATTATTTCAATGTGCTCTTGTTACAAGAGAAAATGAAGAAACATAACCAATCTCACTTATAATCAGAAAATTTTCAATCAAAATTATAGCGGCATTTAATATTTATTATCAGATGGGCAACACATTTGAAGACTGGTTAAATCAATTGTCAAGGTCAATTTTGGGGATATGGTTGTACTTTCTGTCCCTTACAGGCATAGTGATCTGGTTTAATGGGACATGCCTGGATCATAGGAAACAATTCTAGCAAGAGCATGTGGAAACCAAGTGATCCTCAGTCCAAGTCGGATTCCCGAAGGGCAAGATAAAATAGTCACATCGTATTTTCCATATCCTCATTAAGTGGTCATGAAATGTATGCAATGTAAGAAATGACATTGACCAGATTCAACCAAATATTGAAAAAGGACAGGAACACACAGCTTCCTGCCATCTATTTTTGCAGCCAGGGTGAAAAAAAATGTATATTAGATAGCTACAGAATAAATATGGTCAATGATATAATTTTATAGAATTTATGATTACAAATGACATCTGTATTTATCAAATGCTTTATTATGATCCTGAAGTCTTGGAAATATTTGTAAAGTATTATTGTGTAGAGCTAGAGAGACAACTCAGTGGTTAAGAGAACGGGTTGTTCTTCCAGAGGACCTGAGTTTGATTTGCAGCACCCACATGTGGCTCACAACCATCCATAACTCCAGTTACATTGTAGTTTTCTCAACAAGATTCAAAGACTCTTAATATTCCATGTTATTGAACATTCATGTCTTTTGTGCAAAGCTGCCTCAATTCCATGGATGTTTACAAAGTTCCTCCAGTTTCTAAACCAGTTTGAGTAAAGTGATGAATTTATAACTATTTAGCCAGTAGAAAAATCTTAACATTTCAGAATTCATCACTGGTTGTTGGGAAGATTGCAAGGTGTTATGGTCAACTCTTCCCACACTTTGAGATGTCTCCCGACATCATTCTACATGATTTCTTGTCTCGGACAAACAGTGTAGACATGAGTTCTTCTTTGGAAGCTGACAGCATTGGATCTTTCACTGAATTGGGTTGTCATTGCCCCAGCTTAACTATCTAGAAACCACTTCTAAGTAGGATCCACCAGGCAGACATGCTGTGAAGATTATGGAAGGCAAATAACATCTCTACTATGGCCAGACTGTTCTTGGATGGAAAAGTCCTTGGTGTGTTCCTTCTCAGCCTGTCCCCACACCTGCCTGTTATATTTGCTATCAAGAGACCAGAGTGAACCTCAAAGGTATCCACAGGTTCTGGGAATCTCCCATTGGGAATCCCATGGGAGTCCCTTCACAGATCATCCTATCTGTAGCTGCTCTGTGGTCTGCCCATGTTTGCTCCTACTTTTTTCTCTTGCTCTGCCCCTTTAGCTGGTCTGCTGTTATTACCCAACCCCAGCTCCATTCCCTGGGCTCTGATGCAATGCACTCTGGCACTGGTACTAACTGGTAAGGTCACAATATTCTCTCAAATGCCAAAGCCACAATCAGACACTAGAATTGTGCTTTCCCTAACTCCTATTCCAATCTCCCAAACAGACTTTCAGGTTCTCAGTCTGCCCAGTGATATGCTGGGTTGATATATATTTATATTTATACACTTGAGGTTTTCTTATCTGCATGGCATAAAATGTTCAATATTTATTAAGATGTGAACTTTTCTAAAATAAATCTCCTATAACAACAGCTCTAAGGGATCTAACACCCTCTTCTGGTGTCTGTGACCATACAAGCATACGTGTATTGCTATACCCACATATGTGTACACTCATACAGATAAACTCTTACAGATAAGTAAATAAATGTACAAAAAGAAAGAGGGTATTAGTTGTTCTCTCATAAAATGGCATGTAAAATAATAGACATTTTAATTAGTTCAGCTGCATTACTACCCAATGTGTTCGTTTAAACGTCAGTCATATGCAATCAATAACACAATTTTTATTCATCAATTAAAATTAAAATAACTTCAAACCTTAAAAACCTACTTCCAGAATGTCCATTTCTTTGTCTCTCAGTTTTCGTTTCTCATTAACTTGCCCTCTCTGAATCAGTGATTTTTCACATTACTAAGACAGAATACTCCGCAAAGAGAAGAAGATGAAGAGAAAGCTCATTTGATCCTGTGGTGAGAGGGTGGAGAAGCAATGACAGCAAGAGCATCACAGTCAGAAGGCAGAGAGGTGGATGCTAGGTCTCCATCCTGCTTTAGCCTTTTCTCCTTTGATTTCAGTCCATGATGGCTACACGCAGTACATACTCCAGATAAGTCTTCCTCCATCTTCTCTGGACATGCCTCAAAGACTCACCCAAAGGAGTATGTCCTAGACAACTCCAAATCCAGTAAAACTGAAAATGAATATAGATTGTTCTTGTTGACTTTCAAATGCATTGTTCAGTGTACACAAAGAGGTTGTAACCTCTAGCTTGCTATGTAATCTCCTTAGTGTGTCTCTACTCTCTTTATTATTTCTTCTGAGAAGATGCAGGAATCTTTTCTAAAATATAGTATCAATATAGTTTGCTATATAATCTCTCTCTTTAGTGTGTCTCTACTCTCTCCATTATGTCTTCATTATGTTAAGGTGCAGGAATCTTTTCTAAGATACAGTATCAATGTGAACCTCTTTCTATAAAATCCTAACACATCAAACATACAGATCATGGAGTTCATCATAACAACTTTGGTCTAGTTCTACTTCCTGTTATGTCTTCTGTATCTTATAAGAATCTCACACTTCCTTCTTTTCTTTTCTCTTTTTTCTTTCTTCTTCCTTCCTTTCTTTCTTTTATTTTTTAAATTATTTTATTTATTTACATTCCAAATATTGTCCCCCTTCCCAGTCCTCCCACCTAGAGTTCTTCATTCCATTATCTTTCATCTTAGCCTCTGAGAAGGTGCTCCCCATCCACCCCTTACCCTCACCCCTCCAACTTATCCCTACCTCATCCCATTTCCCAGCTTCCCCCTTCCCTAGGGCATCAAGTATCTACAGGATAAGGCACAACCTCTCCCACTGAGGCCAGACAAGGCAGTCCTCTGCTACATATATGCTGGGCCCCATAGACCAGCTCATGTATACTCTTTGGTTGGCGACTTAGACTCTGGGAGCTCTAATGGGTATGGGTTAGTTGACACTGTTGGTCTTCCTATGGGGTTGCAGTCCCCTTCAGGTCCTTTAGTCCTTCCTCTATCTCTTCCATAGGAGAGCCTGACCTCAGTCCAATGGTTGTCTGTAAATATCTGGATCTGTCACAGTACTGGTAGAGCCTCTCAGAGGACAACCATGCTGGACTATTGTCTGCAAACACAACATGGCATCTATAATAGTGTCAGGGTTTGGTGCCCACCCATAGAATGGATCCCAAGTTGGACCAGTCACTCGATGGCCTTTCCTTCAGTCTCTGCTCCAGTTTTGTCCCTGCATTTCTTTTAGACAGGAACAATTATGGGTCAAAATTTTTGAAAGTAGTTTGGTTGGCCCCATTCCTCCAATGGGAACCCTGTCTCTTCAGATTCCATCTCCCCACTGTTGGACATTTTGTCTAAGGTCATCCCCATTGAGTTCTGGGAACCACTCACATCCCAGGTCTCTGGGATGGTCTAGAGGCTCTCCCCATATACTACCCCCACCGCTGCATATTTCTACACATTCTCCTGGCCCTCTGGGCTTCTCTCCTGTCTCCCTCAATACCTGATCCTGGCCCCCTTTCCCTCCCCCCAACATTCCCTCTCCCACTCAGGTCCCTTCCTCTCTCTGCCAACCATGATTATTTTCTTCCCCTTCTAAGCGAGACTGAACCATTCTCACTTGGGCCTTCCTACATGGTAAACTTCTTCTAGCCTGTGAATTGTATCATGGGTATTCTGTACTTTTTGGCTAATATCCACTATCATTGAGTACATGTCATACATGTTCTTTTGGGTTTGAGTTATCTCACTCAAGATATTTTCTTGTTCCATCCGTTTGCCTGCAAAATTCATGATGTCCTCATTTTTAATAGCTGAATAGTATTTCATTATATAAATGAACCACATTTTCTGAATCCATTTTTCAGTTGAGGGACATCAGGTTGCATCCATTTTCTAGCTACTGTGAATAAGGCTACTATGAACATAGTGCAATGTATGTCCTTATGGTATAGTGGGGCATCTTTTGGGTACAAGCCCAGGAGTGTATAGCTGGGTCTTTAGGTATAACTACTTCCAATTTTTTGAGAAAGCACCAGATTAATTTTTAGAGTGGTTGTACCAGTTTACAACCCCACCTGCAATGGAGGAGTGTTCCTCTTTCTCCACATCTTCACCAGCATCTGCTGTCACCTGAGTTTTTGATCTTAGAGATAGATTGGTGTAATGTGGAATTTCAGGGTCATTTTGATTTGCATTTCTCTGATAACTAAGGATGTTAAACATTTCCTTAAGTGCTTCTCAGCCATTCGAGAGTCCTCTGTTGAAAACTCTCTGTTTAGATCTGTACCCCATTTTGTAGTTGGGTTACTTGGGTTTTTTTTTGTTGTTGTTTTTTTTTTTTTTTTGAAGGCTAACTTCTTGGGTTTCTTATATATTTTAGATATTAGCCATCTATTAGATATAAGGTTAGTGAAACTCTTCTCCCAATCTGTACGTTACCATTTTGTCCTATTGACAATATACTTTGCCTTACAGAAGGTTTTCAGTTTCATGAGGTCCCATTTAACGACTGTTGATCTTAGAGCCTGAGCCATTGGTATTCTGTTTAGGAAATTTTCCCCTGTGCCAATGTGTTCAAGGCTATTTCCCACTTTCTCTTCTATTAGATTAAATGTATCTGGTTTTCTGTTGAGATCCTTGATCCATTCGGACTTGAGCTTTGTGCAGGATAATAAATATTGGTCAATTTGCATTCTTTTATATGCAGACTGCCCGTTAGACCATCACCATTTGTTGAAGGTGCTTTCTTTTTTTCACTATATGGTTTTGGCTTCTTTGTTAAAGATCAAGTGACCATAGGTATATGGATTTGTTTCTGGGTCTTCAGTTCTATTCAACTGATCAACCTGTCTGTCTCTGTACCAATACCATGCAGGTTTTTTTTTTTATCTTTTTTTTTTTTTTATCACAATTGCTCTTTAGTACAGCTTCAGATCAGGGATGGTGATTCCCACAGTTCTTTTATTTTTCAGAATTATTTTCACTATCCTGGGATTTTTGTTTTTCCATATGAAGTTGAGAATTGCTCTTTCAAAGTTTATAAAACATTGTATAGGAATTTTGATGTGGATTGCATTGAAACTGTAGATTGCTCTTGTTAAGGTGGCCATTTTCACTATGTTAATCCTACTGATCCATGAGTGTTGAAGGTCTTTCTGTCTTCTTCTATTTCTTTCTTCAGAGACTTGAAGTTCTTGTCATATGGATCTTTCACTTGTTTGGCTAGAGTTAAACCAAGATATTTTATATTATTTGTGGCTATTGTGATGGGTTTTGTTTCCCTAATTTCCTTCTCAGTCTGTTTATCATTTGTATAAAGGAAGGGTACTGATTTTATATTTGCTGAAGTTGTTAATCAGCTGTGGGAGTTCTCTGGTAGAATTTTGGGGGTTGCTTATGTATATCCACAATAGTGGTACCTTGCTGTAGGCATTGTTTGCAGCCTACTTTTAATTGGAGCTCAATTTCTTCCTCTAGCCCTCCACCCAGCAGTGATAGCGAAAAAGAAAAGTTATTAGGATATGGGGGAAGTGGACCTGTTCAGCAAAAGTTTTTTTAAGGCGAGTTTGATCTTCTTTGTTAGCAATTCAGTCCCATAGCAAACACCAAATACAACTCAGCAGCTGCAGACCAGACTTCTAGGTAGGCAGACAGCACACACGAGCTGGCAGTTACAAACCAGTCCTTATGGCAGAAAGACAACATACGTAAGCTGGCAGCTACAGACCAGTCTTTTTGGCAAACCAACACCAGGCACAAATTAGCATCTGTTTTCATCCTGAAGGAAGCAAACAATTAGGCTCTTTAACTAGCCTGAGGTAAGGCCACAGAAAGAGTAAACTGCCTCAGAAACCTCACAAGCATTTTTTTGGGTGAGCTTCTCTCAGTGGCAGCACAGTGAAGAATATAGCAAGACAGAGCAAATCAAATCAATGCTCAGTGCATTGTCTCATCCCACTGTCTATGGGGTCATATTTATACACCTTCATTAAGCGTCCTTTCACGTGTCTGCTTTAGCAAACCTGTGACATCCTTTTGCCTGTGTGCCCTAGCAAAACATCATTTGGTATAACTAACTTTCCAAAGAAACAAGAAGTTTCCATTTCACCTTGACGTTTTTTTTTCTAATTTGTATACCCTGATCTCCTTCTGTTGTTTAATTGTGCTAGCTAGAACTTCTGAGTACTATATTGAATAGATATGGAGAGAGTGGACGGCCTTGACTTGTCCTAGATTTTAGTGGAATTGTTACAAGTTTTCCCACATTTAATTTGATGTTGACTGTTGGTTTGGTGTATATAGCTTTTATTATGTTTATGTATGTGCCATGAACTCCTGATCTCCCCAAAACTTTTAATATGAAAGGGTGCTGTATTCTGTCAAAGACTTTTTCAGCATCTAACGAGATGATCATTTTTTTTCTATGAGTTTGTTATATAGTGGATTATGTGGATGGGTTTTCATATATTGAACCACCCCTGCATCCCTGGAATAAAACCTATTTGATCATGGTCAATGATGGTTTTGATGTTCTTAGATTTGGTTTGTAAAAATTTTATTGAGTATTTTTTGCATCCATGTTCATAAGTAAAATTGGCCTGAAGTTCTCTTTCTTTGTAGAGTCTTTGTGTATTTTAGGGATCAGAGTAGCTGTGGTTTCATAGAATGAATTGGGTAGTGTTCCCTCTGTTTCTATTTTGTGGAATAGTTTGAGGAGTATTGGTATTAGCTCTTCTTTGAAGGTCTGATAGAATTCTGCACTAAAACCATCTGGCCCCAGGCTTTGTTTTGTTAGGAGGTTTTTGATGACTGCTTCTATTTCCTTAGGTGAACTGTTCAGATAGTTTACCTGATCTTTATTTAACATTGCTACATGGTATCTGTCTAGAAAATCATCCATTTCATTTAGATTTACCAGTTTTGTTGAGTATAGGCTTTTATAGTAGGATCTGGTGATTTTTAAAATTTCCTCAGTTTCTGTTGTTATGCCTTCCTTTTCATTTCTGATTTTGTTAATTTGGATACTGTCTTTGTTCCCTTTAGTTAGTTTGGCTAAGGGTTTGTCTATCTTGTTGATTTTCTCAAAGAACCAGCTCCTGGTTTTGTTGATTATTTATGTTGTTCTCTTTGTTTCTAATTGGTTGATTTCAGCCCTGAGTTTGGCTATTTCCTTCTGTCTACTCTTCTTATGTGTGTTTGCTTCTTTTTTTTGTTCTAGAGCTTTCAGGTATACTGGTAAGTTGCTAGTATAGGATCTCTCTAATTTCTTTATGAAGGTACTTGGTACTATGAATTGTTCTCTTAACACTGCTTTCATTGTGTCCCATAATTTTTTGTAGGCTATCCCTTTTTTTTTTCATTGAATTCTAGAAAGTCTTTAATTTCTTTCTTTATTTCTTCTCTGACCAAGTTATCATTGAGTAGGGAGTTGTTCAGTTTCCACGAGTATGTGGGCTTTCTGTCAATTTTGTTGTTATTGAATTAAGTAAAGCTTTAGTCCATGGTAATCTGATAGAATGCATGGGATTGTTTCAGTCTTCTAGTATCTGTTGAGTCTTGTATTGTATCCAATTATATGGTCAGTTTTGGAAAACGTTCCATGAAGTGCTGAGGAGCATGTATATTCTTTTGTTTTGGGGTGAAATGTTCTGTGTATATCTGTTAAATCCATTTGGCTCATAATTTCTGTTAGTTTTACTGTGACTCTGTTTAGTTTCTGTTTCCATGACCTGTCCACTGGTGAAAATGGGGTGTTGAAGTCCCCTACTATTATTGTGTGATGATTAACGTGTTTTTTGAGTTTTAGTAAAGTTTCTTTGACAACTGTGTGTACCCTTGCATTTGGGGCATAGATGTTCAGAACTGATCTTCCTCTTGGTGGATTTTTCCTCTGAGTATGAAGTGTCTTTTCCCATCTCTTTTGGTTACTTTTGGTTGAAAATCTAATTTATTAGATGTTAGAATGGTGATTCTAGCTTGTTTCTTGGGACCATTTGCTTGGAAAGCTTTTTTCTAGCCCTTTACTCTGAGGTCGTGTCTGTCTTTGTTGCTGAGGCGTGTTTCTTGTATGCAGCAAAATAATGGATCCTGTTTGTGTATCCAACCCAATCTGTTAGCCTGTGTCTTTTTATTGGGAAATGGAGTACATTGATGTTGAAGGATATTAAAGATCAATGATTGTTAGTTCCTATTGTATTTGTTGCTAAAAGTGGTATCATGTGTGTGATTCTCTTATTTGACGTTTGTTGTGAGATAATTAGTTTCTTATGTTTTCTTGGGTATAGTTAACCTCCTTGCATTGGAGTTTTCCTTCTAGTATCCTCTGCTGTGCTAGATTACTAGAAAGATATTGTTTAAATTTGCTTTTCTTATGGAATATCTTGGTTTCTTCATCTATGGTGACTGAGAGTTTTGCTGGGCATAGTAGTCTGGGCT
This sequence comes from Rhabdomys pumilio, assembly GCA_030674055.1. Classification (NCBI taxonomy): domain Eukaryota; kingdom Metazoa; phylum Chordata; class Mammalia; order Rodentia; family Muridae; genus Rhabdomys; species Rhabdomys pumilio. The sequence continues at coordinate 60,149,931 of JANHMN010000007.1, forward strand.
GGTATTTGTGTTCTCTAAAATTCTGGAAGTCATCTGTCTAGGATCTTCTGGCTTTTAGAGTCTCTGTTGAGAAATCTGGTATAATTCTGATAGGTCTACATTCATATGTTACTTGGCCTTTTTCCCTTACAGCTTTTAACATTCTTTGTTTGTTCTGTACATTTAGTGTTTTGATTATTATATGGCAGGAGAAATTTTCTTTTCTGCTACAATCTACTTGGTGTTTTGTGACTATCTTCTACATTTATGGCTATCTCTTTAGGTTAGGAAAGTTTTTTTCTATAATTTTGTTGAAGATGTTTTCTGGCCCTTTGAACTGGGAATCTTCACCCTCTTCTATTCCTAATATTCTTAGGTTTGGTCTTTTCATTGTGTCCCAAATTTCCTGAATGTTTTGGGTTAGGAACTTTTTACACTTTGTACTTTCTTTAACCAATGGATGTGTCAATATCTTCTATGGTATCTTGTACACATGAAAGTCTCTCTTTCATCTTATATTTTGTTGGTGATGGTTGCATCTGTAGCTTCTCATCTGTTTCATAGGTTTTCCATCTCTAGTGTTGCCTCCATCTGTGATTTCTTTATTGTTTTTATTTCTTTATTCTATTTGCATTTTTAAGTTTTGGACCATTTTGCTCAACCCTGTCACCAGTTTGATTGTGCTTTTCTGTACTTCTTAAAGGGATTTATTTGTTTCCTTTTTAAGGGCTTCTACCTGTTTGCCTGTGTTTTCCTGTATTTCTTTATTTATATGCTCCTTAAGGGCCTCAATCATCTTCATAAGATGGAATTTTAGGTAAGAATCTTGCTTTTCAGATGTGCTAGGGTAGGTAGCCAAGGCTTCCTGTGGTAGGAGAACTGGGTTCTAAAGGTGCCAAATTACACTTCTGTTACTTATGTTTTTGTGTTGCCTTTTGCCATCTGGTTATCTCTGGTGTTAACTGGTCTGGGAGTCTTGATCTGGAGCAGGCCTCCTTTGAGGCAGAAAGAACTGTGTAACCTGGGTTAGAGCATGCCTCCACCAGGGAGGCAGGCAGTGCTGTCTCTTGTTAGGGAAGACCTCCTGTGTCCCTGGTTAGAGCAGACCTCCTGGTTAACTGGCTGACATTGGGGTCCAGAGCAGCAAATGGATCTGCCATGGGTTCAGGTGGAAGTGCAGACTAGAAGGATAATGAAGCTGAGACAGAGCAGGATAGATCCCATGTCTTCTGGGCTCTGTGGAGATTCCCAGCTGTTGTAGATATTGGGGCAGGAGAGTCACCTGTTTTCCTGGTCATGGCAGACCTTTTGGGAGAGAGGTAGGCTTGGACCAGGGGAACAGTACACCAATCTGCCACGGGTTCAAGTGGCAGTGCAGAATGGAAAGGTCGATGGGGCTCAGGTAAAGCAGATTGATCTCACATCTGCTGAGCTCTGTGGGGGTCCTGATGGTATAAATATTTGGGCAGGAGTCTCACCTGTGTTCTTGGCTATGGCAGACTTTCTAGGAGACAGGTAGGTTGTTTTCCTGGTTATGGAAGACCTGGGAGACAGGTAAGCTGTGGTGTTGTGGAGGGGATGTACAGGCATGCTGATATGCTATGGTTCAGGTGGAGGTACAGACCAGAAGAAGGGAACCTAACATTTTTTTTATTCATGCACCTTATGTTCCAGACAAACTAACCTAAAAGAAATTTTTCAAATTAATCATTGCTATGTCTTAATTGAGTCTCTCAAAGAATACTCTAATCCCTGGTGTGGCAATGTGAGAGACAGTATTATTATCTTTAGGAGATGAGTCTTGGTGGGAGTTCTCTAGATGTAGTGAGAGTGTACATGTATGTAGTTTCTATCGTTTCTTGATTTCTCATCTTTCCATATACATTTCTAACCATATGGTTCCTACATATGATTTTATCACCATAGCCATGGAAGTACTGTTGACTGTCCTCCCTAAGCCAAACAAACTAGTTTTCTATGAAAATATTCTACCTTGGTATTTAATTCAATTAAAGTACATCTACACACTTTGTTTTTACAAGAACTATCTTTTGAAAGTGTAATAAATTTACAGAAATATTTCCAGGAATATTTACCTGGGAGACAGGTAAGCTGTGGTGTTGGGGAGGGGGATGTACAGGCATGCTGATATGCTATGGTTCAGGTGGAGGTACAGACCAGAAGAAGGGAACCTAACTTAGTCCTTCTTGCTATTGAATAATTTGAGGTTATCAACCTCATGTCCCATCAATCATAAATTAGAATATACTAAACCCATATATATATATATATATATATATGCCCACCAAAACTGAAAATTAATGAGTGAATTATAGTCATGCAATTCTATTTAAATAAGATGGAATGATCAAACACAAAATATGCCTTATAGTAAAGGGATCACACATTATTTTGTGGTAGAATTTCTGTTCTATCATTTTCTATATAAAAAGCATTCAATATCTTTTTTTTTCAAGCCCTAGACATGTTTGAAGACTATGAATCACCAATCTGAGAAATTTTTCACAATTTTGGTTTGCCTTCTACTTTAGTTAGCTTTCTGTTGTTGCTATGACCAAATATGTGGCAAGAAACCACTTACAGCAGGAAGACTATAATTTTAGAGTTCAATTTGATTTAGTCCACCGTGGCAGTGAAGGCATGGCAGCAAAACCTTGATGCATCTGAATAGCTTTTCATAATAAAGTATAATTAGGCTATCAAACTTCAAGACCCATACTCAGTGATTCATTTCCTTCAACAAGCGTCTACTCCTAAAGTATCCACAGCCTTCAGAAACAGCGGCATGAGCTAGGGACCAAGTTCACAAATTCATGAGTCTATGTGGATGGGAAGGGCGATCCACATTCAAACTACATCTTGCTCCTGTCCCCGATAACATCATGAAAAATTCCTTATAATAAGCAACTTAAGGAAGTGTGGTCTTACATTTTGAGGGAATACTGCCCATCATGGCAAAGATGGCGTAGCATCAGGAGTGTGCGGTGGCTGTTCAGACTACACCCACATCCAGAAAGCAGAGAGTGGGCAGGAAGTGGAGACAGGCTATTAAACCTCAAGGTCCACCTTTTACTTCCTTCAAGGTTTTTACAAACTTACAAAATAGCATCTCTAGCTGAGGCAAAGTGTTCAATACACAAACACACATTTTTTTATGACTGGCTCCCATTATTTTTATATTTTCTTGATTGGCATAAGACATCTCCAATCATTTCTTCACACCATTTCCTTTTTGGAAAAATGGGAACATTTCAGAGAAATCCTCAGCACCTGGCAGCTTCTCTTATCAACGTCTATGTCCTTGGTAAATGTCATCAGATAGAATTTAATTTGATTTCATCCATTACTAGTGATGTTGATATCAGTTGGGCTTGACTAGACTTCTCCATAATTAAAATTTATTATTACTTTTAAATTTATTATTATTATGATTATGATTGAACAAGATTTTTATCAGCAGTTACTTTGGAATTATATCAACATTCCAAGAGTGGGTAAAATTATAATCTATTCACTAGTTTTTTATTCCTGTTGTGAATATATAAACTCATGAGTTTCTGTGTCATTCAGTAGATTGTGGTTTACTGGTCTCATCTATTCTGATGCTCAGGATTTTTTGTGTCATTAAATATACCCCAAGTTATCAACTTCATTGCTTTCCGATCCAAAATTTTTCCACACTTGTGTCATGTTTTATTTGACCAATCCCCAGATTAGCAATTACTTCAAGGAGCCTCACTTCTTTTCCATAGGGAAAGATGTTCCACATCCAAGAAATGAAGTTCAATATGCTGCTGGACACTGAGATTTGATTTTTCTATAGCTTAGTGGGGACAGAACTGGGACATATCTGTGTATATTGTATACTCATTCGCATGAGTAATTTACATCTGCACAGTACATGTGTAATGTACATCCACACTATTACCAGAATTATAGGTTTATTTACTCTGTTCTCTGTTCATATTATGAGCACCACCTCACCTCCTCATCTTCCTCCATAAGAAGAACCTGACTCCCATTATTTTTATATTTTCTTGATTGGCATAAGACATCTCCGATCATTTCTTCATACCATCTCCTTTTTGGGTACCACTCTGGGTCCCAGCTTAGCTAATTCATATCAAATTACAGGACACAAATGAAGCTTTTATTATAAGATGAAAAGAGAGTAAAGAACCCTTCTTAACATTTCCTGCTTCCTCTATCCACCAGCTCAACAAAGAGATCTGTCCATTCAGGATCTCAAGGCATATTCATCAGCTTTGTGCAGAGTTTTTAGTTAATTTCTGTGAGTTAATTCAACCAGAGTGACGGCTGATAAAGTGTAGATGTTTTTTTCTTTTATTCTATTTTGTATGTTGGATACATCTTGTTTATATAAAAAGGATTATATATTCAACTTTATGACATTATTTTCTTTCAGTTAGAAAAATAAAGTGAAGTGGAAATTTAAGGGTTCTTTGGAAAGTCAGTTGTGTTGGATGGTGTTTTTCTGGGGCAAATATGTGAAGGAGTATTTTCCTCAATGGACACAAGTGGAACAATGTTTTACTAAAACAGACATGTGAAGGAACATTTCACTGAAGCAGACAGCAGGTGAAAGAATTTTCTCTAAAGCAAAAATGTGAAAAGACACATGACAAAAGATTCTTCCCTATGAAAATGCATGTAATTGTCCACAATGCATAGTTGAGCTCCATTTGTCAGGATTCCACAGAGAAACACACCAAAAAACTTCTGGTGGTATGCTGATGGCTTCTTGCCGCTTCCTCAAACTCCAGCTAACTGGCAGAATGATGTCAGCTGAGACTGAATCACATGCTGAGGCAAGTCCTGTGGAGGACAAGTGATGTTTGGAGGAGAATAAATAGGACTCAACAGACATTGAGAGGAGCTTGCCTGTAGAGCTAGCTATACAACGCTTGTGTCTTTGCTGATAATTACTTTGCTGAGCGAGGCACAGCCCAGAACTCCCGGTAATCCTGGTGATCTGAGTCCCTCCTGCTGGCTCATGCTGATTCAAGTGAGGCCTGGTTGTTTCGCTAGATCATGCCACTGCTGCTGATTCATGTTTGCTATCCCAATACTACTGAACTGGACTGCTGGTATATTCATGAAGTGTTTGCAAGTGGATCGAGCTGCTGCTGCTGACATATGAACTGAACTGCTAATGTCCTGACAGTGCAGATGGGATTTGCTCCAAAGAACCTTTCTAAACAGGTCCATTCCCCACCCCATCTTTCTTTTCTACTACCTCTAGTTAGCAGTGGGCTAGGAGGGAAGGTAAAGTATTTAAGAACTATCATTAAAAGTGGGCTTTGAAAAAATAAAGCTACAGTAATGTTTTTCTTTAATCTGAAAATGTGACAAATCATAGTGGTTAATGCTCCAATGTTAAGAAAAACATGGCACCCCTGCCTGGTCTGCTCCTGTGTGGAAACCAGAGCACACCTGAGACATCCTAGAGGGTCCACTGAACCCAGAGCAGTAGGTAGGAACACACACACACTGCCCTACGCCCATAGCTGAGTGCAGGGAGCGCTCAGATTCTGGCAGACACCCAAACCTTGCACCTGAGGAATACCACTCCCCTTCTGACCCTCTCCTGGATCTGACATCAGGAGTCATAGACACAAGCATCACCAACAGAATACAAGAGATAGAAGAGAGAATCTCATACGCAGAAGATACCATGGAAAACATTGACACAACATTCAAAGAAAATCCAAAATACAAAAAGCATTACAAAAATACTAACCAAAAACATCCAGGAAATCCAAGACACAATGAGAAGGCCAAACTTAAGGATAATAGGTATAGATGAGGGTGAAGACTCCCAACTTAAAGGACCAGTAAATATCATCAACAAAATTATAGAGGAAAACTTTCCTAACCTACAGAAAGAGTTGTCCATAAATATATAAGAAGCCTACAGAACTCCAAATAGTTTAGGCCAGAAAAGAAATACATCCCGCCACATAATAATCAAAACATCAAATGTACAAAACAAAGAAAAAATACTAAAAGCAGTAAGGGAAAAAGGTAAAGTAACATATAAAGGCACACATATAAGAATTACACCAGACTTCTCACTAGAGACTATAAAAGTCAGAAGATCCTGGACTGATATCATGCAGACCCTAAGAGAATACAAATGCCAGCCCAGACTACTATACCCAGCAAAACTCTCAATCAATATTGATGAAGAAACCAAAATATTCCATGACAAAACCAAATCTACATAATATCTTACCACAAATCCATCAATTCAAAGGAAATTTTCCCTTCAAACACAAGAAGGGAAACTACAACCTAGAAAAAGCAAGAAAGTAATCTTCCAACAACCCTAAAAGAAAATCGCTACACAAACATAACTCCACCACCAATAACAAAAATAATAGGAAGCAACATTCATTTTTTCTTAATATCTCTTAACATCAATGGACTCAATTCTCCAATCAAAAGACATAAACTATCAAACTGGATACATAAACACGACCCAGCATTTTGCTGCATACAGGAAATGTACTTCTGTGAAAAAGACAGACACTACCTCAGAGTAAAAGGATGGAAAACAATCTTCCAAGCAAATGGTCCCAAGAAACAAGCTGGAGTAGCCATTCTAATATCAAATAAAATCCATTTTCAACCAAAAGTAATCAAAAAAGATAAGGAAAACTCATAGCTCTAAGAAAGAAAAAAAAAACCTGGAAAGAGCATACACTAACTACTTGACAGCACACCTGAAAGCATTAGAGCTAAAAGAATCTAATATACCCAAGAGGAGTAGACGTCAGGAAATAATCAAACTCAGGGTTGAAATCAACCAAGTTGAAACAGAAAGAACTATGCAAAATATCAACAAAACCGGGAGCTAGTTCTTTGAGAAAATTAACAAGATAGACAAACCCTTAGCCAGACTAACCTAAGGGTGCAGAGACAGTACTCAAATTAATAAAATCAGAACTGAAAAGGGAGACATAACAACAGAAACTGAAGAAATTAAAAAATTCATCAGATCCTACTACAAAGGCCTATACTCAACAAAATTGGAAAATCTGGATGAAATGGACAATTTTCTAGACAGAGACCAAGTATCAAAACTAAAACAGGAGCAGATAAACCATCTAAACAGTCCCATAACCCCTAAAGAAATAGAAGCAGTCATTAAAAGTCTCCCCACCAACAAAAAATGTCTGGAACCAGATGGTTTTAGTGCAGAATTCTATCAGACCTTCCAGGAAGACCTAATACCAATTCTCTTCAAACTATTCCACAAAATAGGAACAGAAGGAACAATATCCAACTCATTCTATGAAGCTATAATTATGCTCATACCTAAACCTCACAAAAACCAACAAAGAAAGAGAACTACAGACCAATCTCTCTTATGAATATTGATGCAAAAATACTCAATAAAATTCTCACAAACCAAATCCAAGAATACATCAAAGCAATCATCCATCAAGATTAAGTAGGCTTTATCCCAGGAATGCAGGGATGGTTCAACATTCGGAACTCCATCAATGTAATACACTACATAAATAAACTCAAAGAAAAAAAACCACATGATCATCTCACTAGATGCTGAGAAAGCATTTAACAAAATTCAACATCCCTTCATGTTAAAAGTCTTGGAAAGATCAGGAATTCAAGGTCCATACCTAAACATAGTAAAAGCAATACACAGCAAGCCAGTATCCAACATCAAACTAAATGGAGAGAAACTGGAAGCAATCCAACTAAGATCAGGGACTAGACAAGGCTGTCCACTCTCACCCTACCTATTCAATATAGTACTGGAAGTCCTAGCCAGAGCAATTAGACAACAAAAGGAAGTCAAAGGGATACAAATAGGAAAGGAGGAAGTCAAAATTTCACTATTTGCAGATGATATGATAGTATATTTAAGTGACCCTAAAATTTCTACCAGAGAACTCCTAAACCTGATAAACAACTTTAGCAAAGTGACTGGACATAAAATCAACTCAAATAGATCAGCAGCCTTCCTCTGTTCAAAGGATAAACAGGCTGAGAAAGAAATTAGGAAAATGACACCCTTCACAATAGTTACAAACAATATAAAATACCTTGGAGTGAATTTAACCAAGCAAGTCAAAGATCTGTATGACAAGAACTTTAAGTCTCTGAAGAAAAAAATCCGAGAAGATCTCAGAAGATGGAAAGAACTCTCATGCTCATGGATTGGCAGGATTAATTTAATAAAAATGGCCATCTTGACAAAAGCAATCTATACATTTAATGTAATCCCCATCAAAATTTCAAATCAATTCTTCATAGAGATAGAAAGGGCAATTTGCAAATTCATTTGGAATAACAAAAAAACCCAGGATAGTGAGAACTATTCTCAACAAAAAAGAACTTCTTGGGGATTCACCATCCCTGACCTCAAACTGTACTACAGGGCAATAGTAATAAAAACTGCATGGTATTGGTACAGAGACAGAAAAGAAGATCAATGGAACAGAATTGAAGATCCAGAAATGAATCCACAAATCTATGATCATTTGATCTTTGACAAAGGAGTTAAAACCATCCAGTGGAAAAAGGACAGCATTTTCAGCAAATGGTGCTGGTTCAAGTAGAGGTCAACATGTAGAAGGATGCAAATAAATCCATTCTTATCCCCTTGTACAAAGCTCAAATCCAAGTGGATAAAACACCTTCACTTAAAACCAGATACACTGAAACTAATAGAAGAGAAGGTGGGGAAGACCCTCAAATACCTAGGCACAGGGGAAATGTTCCTGAACAGAACACCAATGGCTTATGCTCTAAGATCAAGAATTGACAAATGGGACCTCATAAAATTGCAAAGCTTCTGTAAGGCAAAGGGCATTGTCAATAAGACAAAATGGCAACCAACAGATTGGGAAAAGATCTTTACCAATCCTACATCCGATAGAGGGCTAATATCAAAGATATAATATCAAAGCCCTCAAAGATATAATATCAAAGATATATATATATAATATCAAAGAACTCAAGAAATTAGACTCCAGACAACCAAATAACCCTATTAAAAAATGGGGTACAGAGCTAAACAAAGAATTCTCCACAGAGGAAATTTGAATGGCCGAGAAGTACCTTAAGAAATGCTCAACATCCTTAGTCATCAAGGAAATGCAAATCAAAACAACCCTGAGATACCACCTCACACCAGTCAGAATGGCTAAGATCAAAAACTCAGGTGACAGTAGATGCTGGCAAGGATGCAGAGAAAGACGAACACTCCTCCATTGTTGGTGGAATTGCAAGCTGGTACAACCACTCTGGAAATCAGTCTGGCGGTTTCTCAGAAAACTGAACATAGCATTACCTGAGGATCCAGCTATACCACTCCTGAGCATATACCCAGAAGATGCTCCAACACATAACAAGGACATATGTTCCACTACGTTCATAGCAGCCTTATTTATGATAGACAGAAGCTGGAAAGAAACCAGATGTCCTTCAACAGAGGAATGGACACAAAAAATGTGGTACATTTACACAATGGAGTATTACTCAGCTATTAAAAATAGTGAATTTGAGAAATTCTTAGGTAAATGGATGGAACTAGAAATTATCATCCTGAGTGAATTAACCCAATCACAAAAGAACACACATAGTATTTATTCACTGATAAGTGGATGTTAGCCCAAAAGCTTGGAATAGCGAAGACTCAACTCACAGACCACATGAAGCTCGTGAAGAAGGAAGACCAAGTGGGGATGCCTCAGTCCTACTTAGAAGGAGTAACAAAAATACTCAAGGGAGCAAATATGGAAACAAAACATGGGACAGAAACTGAAGGAGAGGCAATCTGGAGACCATTCCACCTGGGTATCCATCCCATGTACAGTCACCTAAGCTAGACACTGATGTGGATGGCTGGAAATGCATGCTGACAAGAACCTGATACAGCTGTCTCCTTAGAGGTCTGCCAGAGACTGACATATTCAGAGGCAGATGCTCACAGCTAACCACTGATCTAATCAAGGGTTTCCCAATGGAGAAGTTAGAGAGAAGACTGAAGGAGCAGAAAGGGTTTGTGACCACATGAGGAGAGCAACAATACCAACCAAGAAGAGCTCCCCAGGGTTTAAACCACCAGGCTGGGAACACATAGGGAGGGACTCATGACTCCAGCTGTATGTGTAGGGGAGGATGGCCTTGTCGGGCATAGGTGGGAGAGGAGATCCTTGGTCCCATGAAAGAGGAACACCGAGTGGGGGGGTGGGGTAATGTGAAGGTGTGGAGGTGGGGAGGGTAGTTGGGGGCACAGCCTCATAGAAGCATGAGGAGGGGCGATGGGATAGGAGGTTTCTGGGTGGTGGGGGGAAGTGGGGTAAGGGAATAAAATCTGAAATGTAAATATAATACCCAATAAAAAATAAACAAAAAAAGAAAAAAGAAAAGAAAAACATGACTTCTCAGAGTGAATCAAAGTGAGCACAAAGCCCTGTGCTGTATTTAGTAAATTAATATTTCAGTTAAGAGTTTTATTCTCCTGTTCATAAGAAAGTTTTAGCTATTTGTTTTGCTTTAATGTTTGTCACTGACCTCGACTAGAGATCCAGTTTCTCTATGTTATCTTTCAAGAATAAAAGAAAAAAATTCAGCCTATTATCATCCACATCGTCTACTAGTAAAGCTTTCTTCTGAGCTTTTTATTTGGCTAACAAGATACTTTTATTTCCAGCATCATTTCAGCTTGATTTTTCTTTAGTATTTCTTTTTTTTTAATTCTATCCTCATATCCTGAATTTCATATTTCAGATATATGTGATTTTTCTGGCCATATTCATTTATTCTTTGTATTCTCTGAATATGTTTATAATCATTTATTTAAGTTGTTTGCTCTTGCTGTGGGACAGTAGTATATTTTGGAATAGATATTTTTTTCTTCATTTTACTTCTGCTTCTGCATTGGGACTTGTATGTCTGGAGTTCATTTATTGGTTAAATATGTGTTTGTTTGTTTATAAAAGTCACCTTTTTTTTAGTGTAAGTTAATCCCAGCTTTTTGCCCTCTGTGGGATTCTGTGATTTCTCCTACTCTTGGAGCTATCCTTTATAGCAGTTTGCACAAGAATAGGAGAGAGGTGGTATGCTTTACCATATAATACCATACCAATAGGAGAAAATCAGTCAAATTAAGCCCATCTTTGTGTGCAGTTAGAATTCTGAGTTATGGAGTCTTGCCCATTGTTTTTTGTTGGTTGAGTATTCTTCAACTTGACAAAAAACATTGGAGTTGCCAGAAAAGAATAAAATACAAGTGAAGAAAGCACCTCCATAAGATTGTCCTGTAATGAAGACATAAGGAGCAAGCCATTAAACAGTTCATTCCTAACCTCTGCTTTGGTAACTGCCTCCAAGTTCCTGCCTTGAGTTCCTGACATGACTTCCTTCAGTGATGATCTGTGATGTGGAAGTGTAAGATAAACCCTTTCCTTCCCGAGTTGCTTCTCATCATAGTATACTATCACAGCAATAAAATGCAAAAACACAACTTGAGGAATGTACTCTACCCCTCAGGGTTTTTTATCCCCAGCTTGATCACTGCCTTAGTTAGGGTTTTACTGCTGTGAACAGATGTCGTGACCAAAGCAACTCTTATGACAACATTTAATTGGGGCTGCCTTATAGGTTCAGAAGTTCAGTCCATTATCATCAAGACAGGAACAAGGCAGCACCCAGGCAGGCACGCTGCAGGAGGAGCTGAGAGTTCTACATCTTCATCTGCTAGCAGAATACTGACTTCCAGGCAGGTAGGATGAGGGTCTTAAAGTCTACTTTCACAGTCACACACTTACTCAAACAAGGCCATACCTCCAAATAGAGCCACTCTGTGGTCCAACTATATTCAAACTATGACACTCCCCCTTTGGGAATATTCGAGACACTAATGTCACATGGTACCTGGAATTTCTCAAATCATGTATACTCAAACCATGCCTCACCTCTGGGATGCAGTACTGGTCATCCTCTGCTGCTTGGTGTTTGAGGCTCTGTAGGCCTGTGAGCACTGAGACCTTGTGTTATCCCGTACTACATGGCACCTAGAGCTGAGCAGGTCTATGCATCTCATATTACTGTACATGTACAGATACTACATGGTAACTGCACCAGCACTACCCAGTATGCACTCAAAGCCTATCTTACCTCAGGCTACTAGGATGAAACCATCATGTGATTGCTTTCTTAAATAATTTTGAGATAATGTATCTATTTTCATTTTAACCACTTTTGTTCGGCTGATAATTCCAGATTTTTCATTTTGAATATTTTTAGTGGACTTTTATGTTCAGATTTAAATCTACCATTTTGTCATCTATTCCCATTTGCTGTTCCAGCTCTGTTCTTAGTATCCCCATTCTTTTCTTATTTGTCCTGTATTAATTTTCGAAATACTCCACTTCTCTATTACTTGACAAATATAACCCCCTATTTTTTTTTTATTAGTTACCTTTCATATTGTAACACTTTGTTTTTTTTCCACTGTTATGGATTAAACATAGGACTCCATGAATAATAGGTAAGTGTCTATCACTAAACTATATCCTCAGCTGTCCTTTTGCTTTTGAAATAGAGTCTTACAAAGTTTACTTTAATCTACGTCAGTAGCCCAGGTTGGTCATGGACTTCTGATACCCCTCTCACATCTCTGGGATTTTAGGCCTTCTTTAAGCTTTTTTTCTTCTAGCCTCTTCTAGACGTTCCTTTAGCTCTTTTCCTTATTATTTTTAACATTACTTAATAAGCATATTGAATTTTTGGCACTATTTTTTTTTTGGTTCATTGGTTTCTTGTATGGGAAAGTCTTTTAATGAAACTTTTATAATTTGTAGATAATTGAACACTCATTTGGAATCATAAGAATTAATAGAGATTACCTATTTTACCTCTTCTGGTTTTTTGCTCATGATGGTATCCTGCAAAATCATAGCAACGGGGTCATCGCTGTGCTGTGGGCATTGATGTAATTCATCATGCCACCTAGTCATATATCAACCTGACTCGAGCTAGAAGCATCAGGGAGGAGGGAATCCCAACTGATAAAATTCTTCTAGAAGATTGGGTGTAGGCAAGTCTGTAGAGCATTTTCATAATTTGTGATTGATGTAGGAGAACCCAGCCCATTGTGAATGGGGCCATCCCTGAGCTAGCAGTCCTGGGTTCTATAAAGAAAAGCAAGTTGAACGAGTCATGGGAAGCAATCTTGTAAGTGTAGCACTCCTCTATTGCCTCTGTGCCAGCTCCAGGTTCTTTCCTTGTTTGAGTTCCTGTTCTGACTTCCTTCAGTGAAGAACAGTGATGTGGAAACGTAAGCCAAATGGACTCCTTCCTCCCAAAGTTGCTTTTAGTCATGGTGCTTTACCATAGCAATTGTAATCATAACTAAGGCATCTGTCAGGCTTGTGTGGATGTGTGGATGCCTATGTGCTGTCTATCAGTCTTATGACTTGCAGGTTTCAGCATTTATCACATAAGTAAGATCCATTGCAACCATGACACTCTTTGATAACTCCTTTTACCCTGTACTGTTGAGCAGCAGCAACCCCTTCCTAATGCCTGATGCCAGTCTCCTGTTGTTTAACTTTCATCCTATTCTATGGTATTTAGGTATGTTTCTTTGTATCCGTTCCTTTGTTGTGGCACTAAGCATTAGAGCATACACAAGTGGCTTGTTACACTGTCTATTGCCAACAAGTCTATCACCTGAACATATTGGTTTCAAGGTTTCTCTGTGTAGCCCTCGCTGTCCTGGAACTCACTCCGTAGACCAGACTGGCCTTAAATTCAGAAATCCACCTGCCTCTGCCTCCCAAGTGCTGGGATTAAAGGCATGCGATACCACCGCCCGGCACATATTGGTATTTTAGTATTTTCTGTCAGAATCCATGATGCTGGCTCAACACAACCCTTCCCAAGCATTTTTTAGTTTGAAAAACTTTAACATATACTTACATTATTCAGACATGATTCCTGAATAACATGTATTTCCTGTTATAGCTACCATATATTTGAGGCTTGGGATTCTGTGCCGAAAACTACTTCAACAAATCTTTTCATTTGAAGACACTATTTAAGTTAGTACTGGTTCTAGCCATTAACAAATAAAATCCATCTTAAAAAATCTATAGTATAGTAATATTTATATACTCTTTCTGGGGATATGTATACATATGATATCTTATTTATATTGTTGCCTATTCTGTCTGTTGCTTCATATGTAACTTTAAAAATTAATAGTAGTTTTAACTAGTTTACGAATTATTTTTACTGTTCTAGACTGTGGAAATGTACAGGTGTCATGAAAGTGACATGTGAATCTTCAAACCTATTGTGCACCCAAAGAAGCCATCATAGATGACTCCTGGGACTTGCCACTATCACAGCATGCTTTCTCTTTGAGACAGGTACAGACTCAGAGTCCGTCATCATACTTCCATTTAGGCAGATCAAGATTCACAGAAGAATTCAAGATAAAAATTGATTTCTCAAATTGGTTTCTATCTCTTATAATGGTAATTACCTAGTGAGTTAAGTTATTTTACTTTGCAGTTTCAGAAATAAAATGAACATCTACATTTACTTCTAAGCTAATTTTAAGTAACTGAATTTTCACTGTTAGTCTTTTAATACCTGTTTGTTTTAGAAATTGTGTATCGTTAAGTTTCTCAGACAGTTTTCTAAGGTGTGTTTGTCCTTTCAAATGCTCCATGTACTGGGGTACTTCTTATTCTTGACTGGCTGCTTTGCACTTATTTCTTGGTCCGCTGAAACAAATTTGCAGCATCGCTAATAATTTCGATGAGCAACATCATCGTCTTAGGTGAGTGACATCACCTTCTTAGGTGAGTGACATCATCCTCTATAACTGACTCTCCAGGAAATGACTGCTCATTGTTCACAGATGACCAGAAGATCACAATCTAGCTGTATTTTGCACTGCACATTTATTTCTAGTATTTTCTCCCATGTTCTATTTCAGGGCACAATTGTGAAGTATTAGTAGTTATACTTTTGTGAATAAACAATTTATTTATATTTCTCTTTCAATGTTGTTAATACTGCCATAGTTATAAAAATGTGTGAATGTTCTACTGCTATATTTCTTCAATTTTTAATTTTTTTCTAGACTTTAATACACTCTTGTATTAGATATGTTCATCTATTTCCTGTTATGACTATCAAATATTTGAGACTTAGGATTCTATGCAGAAAAAGATCAATTCACTGTTTCAGGGGTTCAAGGGCACAGTACCAACTTCAGCTTAGCTCTAGACATCTATCAGAAAGCACAGGATCTAAGAGCAATAAATAAACTGCAGGGAAGGGAAGGAAGGCCGGATATATGGTAAAGAATTTTATAAATTTATTCAGTGTGTGTGTGTGTGTGTGTGTGTGTGTGTGTGTGTGTGTGTGTAACACAACATGTGATTAGAGGACAATTTGAAAGAATTTTTTTTCCTTCTACTATAGGTTTCTGAACCCCGGTTACCAGGCTTAGAGGCAAGTACTCTTACCTAGTTATCTACCTCCCAGCCTCAATATTTTTGTGGACATAAAACTTTATTCTTTCTTTCTCTTGTTCTTTCTTTCTTTTGTTCTTTCTTTCTTTTGTTCTTTCTTTCTTTCTCTTGTCCTTTCTTTCTTTCTTTCTTCCTTTCTTTCTCGCCCTCTTTCTTTCTTTCTTTCTTTCTTTATTTCTTTCTTTCTTTCTTTCTTATCAATTTACTTATTTATTCACTTTACACCCCAGTCGCTGCCCCACCTGCCTCCTCTCCTTCAGTCCCACCCTCACAAGTCCCTGCCTCCATTACCCCTGCCCTTTTTCCTCAGAGAAGGGGAAGCCCCCCTTGGATACCACCTGGCCCTGGAACATCAAGTCTCAGAAGGACAAAGTACATCCTTTCCCACTAAGGTCCAACCAGATAGTCCAACTAGGGTTAACTTAGCTAAGTTCCTTCTACAGAAGGAGATCAAATGGCAGTCCACAGAGTCAGAGACAGCCCCCTGCTCCAATTGCTAGGGGATCTACATGAAGACCAAGCTGCACATCTGCTACAAATGTGTAGGGGGCCGAGGTCCAGTTCCTGTGTGTGTTTTGCTTAGTGGTACAGTCACTAGGAGCTCCAATGCTCCCAGGTTAGATGACTCTGTAGGTCTTTTTGTAGTGTCCTTGACCCCTCTAGCTCCGTCAATCCTATCTCCAACTCCCCAAGCTCTGCCTAATGTTTGGTTGTGGGTCTCTGCATCTGTTTCCATTCACTGCTGGACTAAGTCTCTCAGGAGACAGTTATGTTAGACTCCTATCTGCAAGCTTAGCAGAGTATCATTAATAGTATCAAGAGTTGGCTTTCTCCTATGAGATGAGTCTCAAGTTGGGCCAGTCATTATTTGGCCATTCCTTCAGTCTCTACTCCATCTTTCTCCCTGTGCATCTATCTTATAGGCAGGACAAATTTTGGGTGGGAGGTTTTGTGGATAAGTTGATGTGCCCTCTCCTTCCACTGGAAGTTCTGCCTGGCTATAGGAGATGGCCTGATCAGTCTTCATATTCCCCACTGCTAGTAGTCTCAACTACTTGGTCACTCCCAAAGACTCGCAGAAGCCTTCCTCATCCCAGGTTTCTGACTAGTGCCAAAGATTCCCCCTATTTCCATTATTTCCCAATCTTTTTCTGCCCCCTCTTCCCACACCTGATCCCCATCCTCATTCTCCTCTTCATCCCCTCTCCTGTTCAATTCCCTCATCCAGCCGACTCTAATGTAGATTTTGTTTTCCCTCTCAGTGAGATTCATGCATTTCTCTCATGGGCCTTCCTTATTATTTAATTTCTTTGGGTCTGTAAATTGTAACATGATTTTTCTGCACTTTATGGCTAATGTCCACTTATACTTGAATTCATACTGTGTATGTCTTTCTGGGTCTGGGGTATGTCAGTCAGGATATTTTCTAATCCCATCCATCTGCCTGCAAATTTTACGATGTCTTTGTTTTTAATAGCAGAGTAGTATTCCATTGTGTAGACGTACCACATTGTCTTTATTCTTCACATGAAGAACATCTAGCTTCTTTCCAGTTTCTAGCTATTATGAATAAAGCTTCTATGAACATAGTTGAGCAAGTCTCTATGGTATAGTGGCACATCTTTTGGCTATATGCCCAGGAGTGGTATAGCTGGGTGGTGGGGTAGATCTATTCCCAATTTTCTGAGAAAGTACTAAATTGATTTCCAAAGTGGTTGTACAAGTTTGCACTCCCACCAACAATGGAGGCATGCTCCTCTCGCTCCACATCCTCACCAGCATGTGCTGCCACTTGAGTTTTTTATCTTACCCCTTCAGGCACGTGTAAAAGGGAATCTCAGAGTCACTTTGGTTTGCATTTCCCTGATGACTGAGACATTGAACATCAAGTGCTTCTCAGCCATTTGAGATTTCTCTCTTGAGCTCCTCTGTTTAGCTCTGCAGGTTTGTTGTATCCAATGTCTTGAGTTCTTTGTGTATTTTGGATATTAGTCCTCTGTCGGGTGTAGGGTTGGTGGAGATCTTTTCCCATTTGTAGGCTGCCATTTTGTCCTATTGGCAGTGTTCTTAACCTTGAAAAAAAAAAGCAGGAGCTTTTCAGTTTCATGAGGTCCCATTTATTAATTGTTGATCTTAGTGCCTGAGCTATTGGCGTTCTGCTCAGGAATTTGTCTCCTGTGCCAATATGTTTAAGATAATTCCCCATCTATGTTCTCTTCTATTAGATTTGGTGAGACACTAAACTTTAAATCACCTTCACCTTCTGTGTATCATAAAACATTCTTGACAGTGTGCTGCATTGGCTCATCAACTATAATTTGTTCCATGATGTATATATACATAACAGAGTCAAAACTGGAAACAAACTGTAAGCATTAAACCCCAGCGAGGAAGATACTGCATGGTTTCAGTTCTTCATCTCCCGACACATGAGTTAACACACGAGATAACATAATTGTGATCATCCCATAGAAGCTTCAAATGGAACGGGAAAAGCAGCCACTTTGTCAGGAGGGAACATGTAAAGATTTGCAAGTAAATCCCACATGGACAGAACTCAAGGTAGAATCTGGCATGTTAAAATTTCACCCATAGAGGTACCTAATCCACCTTTGCCTAATCCTCACAGAGCCCTCCATTTCAGTGGTACGAAAGCAAAGACTTGGGTGAAAGTAGCATGCCAAGATCCCAGAAATATTAAGTGACCAAGACATATAGAAGTCTGTGTCTCCAAGTACTGTGTTCTCCTGAAGTGAATGGGCATGATGGCACTCTCTACTGCCATAGCTGCTGGTCTTAATGTTAGCCATAGAAAGCACAGTCACCTCTCAGGTGCTCTGAGTCTCGATTCTTGCACTTCCTATGAGATATGAATACATAACATATACAGGTGCATGCACACAGGATGGTGTTGGATACCCTGGAGCTAAAAGTCTGAGTGACTGTAAGTGGTGTGATACGGGTGCTAAAAACTGAACTCCAGTCCTCTCAACCACCGAGCCATCTCTCCAGCCCCCTGCAGGACTTTAGATCTGTCATTTCATATATTTGAGCCTTAATTTTCTCTGAAGGGAGGAGAAATGTGATACTGCTGTTGATTTTGCAGATAAGAGCGGGAGAGTGAGAATGTTTGGATGAGTACAAAACATTTTACACCTTGGTGGGTGGGTGGGAGCTGGAGAGATGGTCTAGCAGTTAACATGCATGCACTCAATCATGAGGCCCGGAGTTCAGACCTCAGTGCTGATGTCAGTTACAAACACCTGTAACTCCAGCTCCAAGGAATCCAGCTCTCTATTCCAGCTTCCAAGGACACATGTGATACATACACTACACGCTTACACAGATACATACACACATGCATATGAACATACACATGAATACAATAAAAATAAATAAGTCTAAGGGAGGCAGGCAATTGAACACAAGGCCTAAGTACTTTAGCATTGAGCTATATCCCAGGCCCAGTGTTTGGAATTTATGTTTTCTTAATTGGCTCTGACCTTACTTTTTTCATTCTGAGAAATGGGCATACATCTATGTTCGAATCAGTCATAAGGCTTTCAAACCCTGTAGAACTTTGTGCGTGCCTGGATGCAGCTCTTGTAACTATGCCACCTCGGTGTGGGAGAGATCTGTATCTGTGGGTATTCAGATAACTAGAACACCCTGTTCTGGGCAAAGACAACCTTTCACTGATTGGATTTTGATCCCTCCACACCCACAGGTAACACAGTGACTCCTGCAAGACAGTATTTGTTCCTGGAACTAAATGGGAAGTTAGAGTCCTGACTTTCTTCTCTTAAATCATAACAATATTGGTAGTAATTGTTTCTGATCCTTTAGGAAAGGGTTGTCTGACTTTTCTTGCTTTGGAATCTAATGAGTCTCAGAATAGTTCATTTCAGTTACCTGTATAAGCGTCAGGAAAGCCAGATGTTTCCTGGAATCTTACAGGAATCTTTCTATACCTATTTAGATAGGTACTTGATTTCCAAAATTTCCTGACTTTAGTGGAACCAACAATTCTTTGGGGACGGTGTCTGGGTAAGTTCACAGAAGAAAAGTGTCTGTGGTGTTTGGCTTGGCAAGTGGAGAGACCCAAACAGAAGTGTTGATGGACACTGTCACCTTTCCACTCCTTGACAAAGCCTGCCTCCCAAACAGCATCACACCCTAGATCCCAGCAGTAGTGGATTAAATGTGTTTAGAGGACCTTGCTGGACCTGGTGCTTTGGGCTTCTTTGGAAATGGGTAGTAAGTACAGCTGCCAGCTCAGACCTTCTGCTCTGTTTTCAAATGTTACATCAGATCATGTACACAGAGACTCCATTTCACACACTTCCTTTAGGCATTGGAAGACCAACTCCTACCCCTCTCTAGTCACTTTCCACCTGGGAGACATGTTCTGATGATGAGGTATAATACTAATTATCTCTATTAGCACAGCACATGGTGAGGAGCTGAAGGACTGTCAGCAAGTCTCCGTTCTGAGCCATGGTTTGGAGATTATACCCCAAGTTGGCACTGATAGTTAGGGGATGAACATAAAAAAGGGGGGGCCATGGTTCTCTGTGGAATAGATATGAATGAAAATAGATCCCTAGAGCCTGTTGAACCACATTTTCTTCTCAGTCAATTAACTGACTTTTTTTTCCTAGATATTTCCAAAAATAATGGTAATTATTCCTGGATGAAATTTAGTGACTCAAAAGCAAGTCAGGAGTCAAAGATAAAGTCCTCCTTGCCTGGAGTGGGTAATTCTGTGAGTTGTCACTGAGTACCACTCTTATTTAGTAGCTTCAAACATCTCAATACTGGACAAATGGAAACTATACTTTCAACACGGTGTGGCAGAGTGCTCTCTGGCTGGATGAGCTTGGCGCTGACCTGCAAGAGTTCACTAAGTATTTGCCTCACCCAGGATCTCAGAATAGCAAGCCTGATCTTTTTCAACCTGAAAACTGAATAGGAAAAATCATTTTACCATTAAATTCTGCATCAGAATCTTCATCTTTCTCATCTCCTTGTTTTAAACACCTGTGAAATTAGAAGCCATCTCTAGTTTCTCAGCCTGGTCTGTAGGACACAGGACATAACATGGACATACAGGGCTTAGTTTCCAGCAAAGAGGGGGAACAAAATCATGATACTATGTGGTGTCTGCTGAGGGTTAAACCCCTTGAACCAGGAACGTCTGGTTCAACCAGGAACAGGCTCTGATGTAGGAGAATAGGGAGAAGGCAGGTAAGGGAAACAAACCCTGACCTCTTTTTTATATATACCTCTTTTGACAGACCTTAGCATCTTGCCTTCTGCATAACAGTACTTCAGTAAATGCCTATCAAGTGAAAAAAATCCCAAAATGTGAATATGTATTGAATATATATCTGATGTGGAACTGAAAGCAAACACGTGTAAGTCAAGTTTACTAGGGGTTCTTTGAGGATAAAATGCAATTGAGAAGAGAGTATAAATATAAAGTTACATAGCACTGAGTAAAATCAAGTGCTATACAACACATGGGTATTTAATGCAGAAGAATGGGTAACAACGGGATCACAGAGGAGTTGGCAGGCCCCTGGGGAGTCAGAGACTACGACTGGCCTCACAGTAAAGAGTGGAAGATGTGGTGAAGGAAGCTGACACGTTGCCCTGTGTTCACGGCATATCTAACCTCACCTTTTCCAGTGGAGTCTACTACAGATGGGGAAAACACCAACATTGTGAATAACACAGTCAGAATTGGAATCAAAAATTGACTCCCCAAAGAATATGTTTCCATTCTCCATGGGAATCCCTCCTTCCTGAAAGTGTGAGGGAGGCAGAAAATAAAGAGAGAATATTGTGAAGAATGATCAACACTGCAGATGAATTGCTGGTCGAAATAGAAGTTAAAATGTTGAGGTGAAGTAGTTTGCCCGAGAAAGCAGTGCTAGAAACATGGCCAGCCCAAGGCAACTTCCAGAATGAGCTGTGCAGTAGGAACTATGCCCTGTACTTAGAAAGAGGAACTTTTAAAGGAAGTTAAAGGTGAAGCAATATTCTAGGAGAATTAGACAGGCTCTGATGTAGGAGAATAGGGAGGAAGCAGGTAAGGGAAAGCCACTGGGAGAGCTCAGAGAAACAACGCTTAGGCCCTGGCTACCAAAGTTAGTTTAGTTAAGCAAGCGATCTCTTATTCAATACTTATTCTCAAGCAGCTCTTAAGAAATATATCAAGGCAACTAGATGGTTATGGTCATTTTTTCTGGTACCTACACTCTAGAGGGGAGAGATGGGCAATTAAAGAAATAATATCAAAGTTGCAGTTGACCAATATAATCCACATGGAAGAATTCTTGGGAATCCATGGGCCAAGAAGGTCAGATGGAGTGGCGGATGACAATTGTGGGCTGAATGGAATTCAGCGACATTTATTAATGAATGACTAGCAAGTATTGGCCATTTGAGGTGCAGGCCAATAAGTGCTGGCAGGCCAGAAGCACTAATGTACAGAAGGAGAAGCTCCACTGGAGAGATGCTACAAAGAGGAGCCTGTGAGACCACAGGAAGTAGAACAAAGGCAGGAGAGACTCTACAGATGGCTTCTCCACTGGACCTGGTCAGCCTTTGCACATGAGAAGTAAGAGAAAGGTCCAGGTGATTCTAAATTTGTCAACCTCTAGGAGTAATAGGAAGTGAATGTGTGTGGGGATGGGGGAGTGTGGCTCAGTGTGTTGGAGTGTATGTGTATGAGTGTGTTTGGGGGGGGGTGTGAGTATGTATGGATGGGTGTGTGAGAATATGTGTGTGTGTAGGTGGGGGAGGTTTGTTGAAGGCAAAGGACACTATGGTATCTCATGACTCATTCATGGCTTGAAACCTGTTTAAGAGCAAAACAATTTCCTTTCTCTCATACCTTATGGAATTTCCACTGCTGGAATTGCTGACTATGCCACAGAACTGATTTGCCAAGCTGAGAAAGGCTATCTGGTTGTCTTGGGAAAGGTAATCACTCCCACCTCTACCTACAGTGTGTAAGTGGAAGCAAGCAGAAATGACCAAGGAGCCCAATAGCTGGGCATCATTTATATTTAATTGCCAATAATTCTCCTAACTCAAAAATTACTTACATTTGGCTCACAATTTAAAAACCAGGAGTATTAATGATAAAGTGAAATATAAACAGAGACAGGGAAGATGTGAGGAAAGGTAAGTTTGTTGAAGATTTCTGGAGTAGACGAGGTATAGAGAAACAGAACTGCCTTAATTCTTTTGGCCCTAAGCTAGAAAGACTTGTCTAAGTCACTGCAAAGACGGGACATCTACAGATTATGCTAGTCACATGATCTAGGAATAGTGAGCCTGCACCTTCTGAGGAAAAATAAGTTTCTCTCTCATGTGCTTTCGAATGGTGCAAAGAAAATGCTATCATGGATGTCCCTGATTGTTTTGTTCTATGGTGCTAAGGATTGAGCATAGAGCCTTACACATGCTAAAGAAGAGACCTAGTACTGGACTACATTTCCAGCCTTATGTTTGCCTATTATGTTAAGACATACTCTTACTACATTCCTCAAAGTGGCCTTGATCCCAATCTGTAGCCCTAGACAATCTTGAATTTTTCCATCCCCCTGCCTCATCCTGCAGGTACCTGGCATTATAATCCTTCTCACCAGGCTTGACCATATGTTATTTTTCCTTCAATAATCCTTGATTAGAAAAGAAATCAACTAGACAAATCTGACTCCAATATTCTTGGTGGTAAGGCGAAAAAAATGTACGTTTGGTGTGGTGAACATGCCGATTAACCTATTTGATCAGTACAAATGTGTGCATGTATCAAAACATCACATAATACCCAAAAAGAATTGACAATTTTTTATTGTCAGAAAAAAAACAGAATAAAAAGCATTACAGGGTCTTTTAGGAGCAAACAATTGGGTTCAAGTATGAGCATTTGGTTATTCAGATTATCTTAAAGAGATAATCATTCCAGGCTCTGGTCTCTCAGGCTACTTGTGCCTCAATAGCTGACCAATTTCATCACAGCAACCAGGATCCTAACTGCCCCCAGAGAGACAGATTGAGGACCCAAGAACAGTGAAGGGCAGGACATTTGGTTGTACAGCTATCATGGGGCTAGACTTATGCTGAGCCACAGGTTTCCTGTGGGAAGACAAAGTGGGCAGCTGGGGCCTACACTTGTTGGCTCCTTCCACCTGCTTAGAGGGTGTTTACCACTGGCCCATCTTTCTACACTCCACTGCCACCCACACATGTGACTCTCTGGCAAGCCTTTGTCACATTGTGCTCATCTTCCTAGACACAAATTTGCCTTTCATGCTGATTTCCTGGTGTTTCTTTATTTAAATAAGTGATTCTTACCAGGCAGGTATCACTTTGTGCCTTGAAACCCAGAATGCCCATTGCCTTCCAAAGGCTCCACTTTCTTCCCCCTCTCTCCAATGAAGCCTCTTCCTCAGACACTGTCTTACCCCTCAGTTCTCATCATCTTGTCTTGTCCTATTTAAATCTTGTAATGGAAAAAGGAAATCAGAAGTTAGTGATCACAAGCTTTCCTTGAATATACAAACACACACA
>JANHMN010000007.1:60174074-60199251 GCA_030674055.1 Rhabdomys pumilio
ACACACACACACACACACACACACACACACACACACACAGCATCATCTGGATCATCCACAGCCTGAGCTGCCACAGCTCTGACACATACATTTCCGGACCATTAGGAATTAAGGGATGCATTTACATAACATTAAAGTCACTGTCTACAGGCACAAAGTGAATGGCTTCAGATCTCTGCCCCAGAAACTGGTCTGTGGGCTTCTGCACTTCTGGCCATGTGGCCTTATTAGATGTCTACTATTCATCTGGCTGATAGCTAGCTGATCGGCTCTTTCACTAACTGCATAGGAGCAGCAGGTCAGGCCAGGCTGCAGGAACCAAACTGCCAGAATCCGAATAAAGGGAGTTAGGTGAGGCCTGTCCTATCTCATCTCCCCAGCATGCCTTGCAGCTACAGGAAGCCACCCACCAGTATTTCAGAAACCACAGGCTCCTGCGGTTCTGAGAGCCTCTGTCCTGTGTGTCCTTAAAACATGCACACCATTTAATGTCTCATTAGTCACCTTCTTTTACATGACTCAACTGGAACCAGGAAAGAGCACTGTTTACCCTGACCCAAGGGCAGTTTGGCCTCCTGTTCTCCCATTCTGTTGTGAGCAAATGCTTCAATAGAGCACATTCCCAGGGCTGTGTGCTAGGATTTTATACCCTATGGTGCAGGAAATGACCCATCTCTTGTCATGGACATAGACCCTGGAAGAAGAGCTATACCAGCAGTATCTGTCCTCCATCTCTAGTGCTGAGCAGAGTTTAGTCATTAGAGGGACACAGCCCATGCTTGTCAGTTTGAGGTTAGAAAGGCTCTGGTTTCCCTCAGGCACCTGGTTGTAGAACAAGAATAATAATAAGATTCCAGAGCAGAGGCATTCAGCTGGGCCAGCAACAGATCTACAGCTGCTGGCAGATCTACAAGCCACCTTGTGAAGTGCTTGTGGTTCCTCACTGACCATACCCAAGCTGCCTAATCACAGGTCTCAGAGGCTGCAATCATGGCAGCTGCAGTTCCAGAACACTTCCTTTTCTCTGACCAGTCACTTCTCTCAAGAAAGCCCTATGAACTCCCCCAAGGTCTCTGTGCTCATAAATTCTCCAACAATTGGTGCAACCCAGGTGGTGCAGATGAGAAATCCGAATGCCCAACTATCGTAACTCACAAAGACCAGACACATGAGGCTTTGTGTGTTGGCAAACTCAAACCACTACACCTGCGTTTCCTCTAGTCATCCACTAAGTCTGCCAGCGTGGCAAGATTCCTGGACCTGCTAGTCTGCAGCAGGGTCCGTCATGTCCTGAGGTCACAGTCCTGAAATCATTTTGCCTTACATTTCTGTTTTTTCAGGAAAGTTCAGTTGAGCAATGAAGCTTCCTTTGAGCCCATAATTGAGCAGTTCTTCTAGCTGAGTTTTTCCTCAGCCCCCTACCTAGCAGCAAGGGAACCCAGGACATGGGAATGACTTGACCTTTATAGTGAAGGGGCAGAGTTGAATGCTTCTCTCTCTCTCTTTCTCTTTCTGTCTCTGTCTCTCTGTGTGTGTGTGTGTGTGTCTGTGTCTCTCTCTCTCTGCCTCTCTCTCTGTCTCTGTCTCTCTGTCTCTCTCTCTGTCTGTGTGTGTGTGTGTGTGTGTGTCTGTATATCTGTCTGTGTGTGCACACACACGCGAGCATGCATGCACCCACTGTATCCTCTGCATATTCTGGCCAACAGATACAGCATTCAGTGGCCCAATAAAATGCTGTGAGGGGAAGAAGGAACCTTAAACAAAAGAGGAGAAATGTGTTTCCTCCATGTTTTTTTGAAGGAAGAGATACACTATTTCCACTGGCCCACAAAAGTTATGTGCCAGGCAAATGTGGCCGAGTAAGCCACGAACCCCAGGATATGATATCTTAATGGAATAATGGCTCTTAAAGCCTTAGGTGCAGTGGTATGTTTAAGAACAGTTCTTTATAAAGAACAGGAAATAAGGAGCAAAGGTAAAACACAAGTTGTGTGCAACACTGAAACCCCACCTCCCACCTGTCACCTTTTTGACTTGTGTGGCTTGCCAAATCCAGAGCATTGACCAGCAAGTTGTTCAGGCTCTCTTGTACTTAAAAAACAGGATTAAAAATATTGTTGAATATTTTGAGTCACATTCTCAACGCCTGTGTCTAAAATAAGGCCCCAATTTTGCATCTGCAATTATTTATGCCTGGAAATAAGGAAGTGAAATTCCCACCTACTGGAAGGACAGTTAACAGGGCCACTCAGCCAGGCAAGTGTGGCTTAGAGCAGTGCAAACTGCATTGCACGTGCAGGGGACATGAAGGAGCCTGAGCAGACAGCTGCACAAGCATTGCTACCCAAAGCAAGACAGGGATCAGCCTTCCCTTGAAATTTGGGGACAGACTCAAGCTTCAGGGACCTATAGAGATTAGGAGTGAATCTTCAAGGACTGGCCTATGTGGGATGGTGGCCCATAGTGAACAGTGTTCCCACAGCCTATTAAAATAATGTCGTCTTCCGTATCAAATTCTTCCTGTACGTCTCAGGGCTTAAGTAGGTTCTAAGTAACTTGCTGTATTTCCCCTTTTGATATGTGGGCATGCTTGGTTTCCTATACAGGACATTGCTAGGCAGCATCCACCTCTGTAAATGTTTCTCACACAAACCTCCTGTGAGCTGAACTGAGCTGAGACTAGTACTAACTCTACTGTCAAATGTATCAGTGCCCCACCAGACTGATACCCACTGGGGATCCTGATACCCTGGCTACAGTAATGGATGAGAGTATAGGATTCCCAAAAGAAGCCAAGAACATTTCTTTGGAAGACAAGCTTCACTTTAGGCTGCAGTTTCAAGAAAAACATTCTTAGATCCCAGGCAGCAGCTCTGCCCCCAATCTCTAAGAATCCAGAGGAAACAGGGCTCCCAGGTGCTCTAATCCTGGCATTATTCTAGGTAAGGAGAAAGCAACGCCTGCCCCAAACAGGGAGTAACTGGGACCCACAAGGACCCAGGAAGTCACTCCTGGCCCAGAGCACTGGTTCCTTTCAGTCTGGGCCTGAGCACTGAGCAGATTCCAGGTGGCAGCTCTGCCCCCAATCTCTAGGAATCCAGAGGAAGCAGGGCTCCCAGGTGCTCTAACCCTGGCATTATCTTAGGTAAGCAGACAGCAACGCCTGCCCCAAACAGGGAGTAACTGGGACCCACAAGGACCCAGGAAGTCACTCCTGGCCTGAGCAGATTTTGGGCCTCAGCTCTTACCCCAGTAGCAACACCCACCCCACACAGTTTTGATAAAACCAAGATAATAGGAAAGACAGGCTCCAGTCAGAGACAGGGCAGGTAGCACTAAGGAGATCCAGATGGCAAAAGGCAAGCACAAGAACATAAGCATCAGCAACCCAGGGTACTTGGCATCATTAGAACCTAGTTCTCCCACACAAGAAAGTCCTGAATTCCCCATAGTACTAGGAAAGCAAGATTCAGATTTAAAATCACTTCTAATGAAGGTGATAGAGGACTTTAAGAAGGACATAAATAACACTCTCAAAGAATTTGAAGAGGAGAACACAGGTAGACAGGTAGAAGCCCTTAAAGTGGAAACACAAAAATCCCTTAAGGAATTACAAAAGAACACAACCAAACAGGTGAAGGAATTGAACAAAACCATTCAGGACATAAAAATGGAAGTAGAAACAATCAAGAAAACACAAAGGGAGACTACCCTGCAGATAGAAAACCTAGGAAAGAAATCAGGAGTCATCGACACAAGCATCACCAACAGAATACAAGAGATAGAAGAGAGAATCTCAGGTGCAGAAGATACCATAGAAAATATTGACACAACTGTCAAAGAAAATGCAAAATGCAAAAAGTTCTTAACACAAAATATCCAGGAAATCCAGGACACAATGAGGAGAACAAACCTAAGGATAATAGGTATAGATGAGAGTGAAGATCTCCAACTTAAAGGGCCAATAAATATCTTCAACAAAATTATAGAAGAAAACTTCCCTAATCTAAAGAACGAGATGCCCATAAACATACAAGAAGCCTATAGAATGCCAAATAGACTAGACCAGAAAAGAAATACCTCCCGTCACATAATAATCAAAACAGCAAGTACACAAAACAAAGAAAGAATATTAAATGCAATAAGAGAAAAAGGCCAAGTAACATATAAAGGCAGACCTATCAGAATTACACGAAACTTCTCACCAGATACTATAAAAGCTAGAAGATGCTGGACAGATGTCATACAAACCCTAAGAGAACACAAATGCCAGCCCAGGCTAATATACCCAGCAAAACTCTCAATTACCATAGATGGAGAAACCAAGATATTCCATGACAAAACCAAACTTATACAATATCTTTCCACAAACCCAGCATTACAAAGGATAATAGCAGGAAAGCTTCAATACAAGGAGGGAAATTATACCCTAGAAAGAGCAAGAAAGTAATCCTCTTCCAACAAATCCAAAAGAAGATAACCACACAAAGATAATTTCACCTCTAATAACAAAAATAACAAGAAGCAACAATCACTGTTCCTCAACATCTCTTAACATCAATGGACTCAATTCCCCAATTAAAAGACATTGGCTAATGGACTGGATACATAAACAAGGCCCAACATTTTGCTGTTTACAGGAAACCTGCCTCAGTGACAAAGACAGACTCTACCTTAGAGTAAAAGGCTGGAAAACATTTTTCAAGCAAATGTCCTTAAGAAACAAGCTGGAGTGGCCATTCTAAAATCTCCAGCCCGAGAACACAAAGGGAGGGACTCATGACTCCACCTGTATAGGTAGTTGAGGGTAGCCTTGCCAGGCATCAGTGAAAGTGGACAGCCTTGATACCTGAAAGTTCGAATTCCTTAGTGTTGGGGAATTTCAAGAGCAGGGAGGTGGGAATGAGAGGACGGTGGGAGCACACCCTCATAGTAACTGGAGGGGTGGTGGATGGGGTAAGGGGTTAGGCATCAGTGGAAGTAGAGGGCCTTGGTGCCTGAAAGTTTGCATTCCCTAGTGTTGGGGAATTTGAGAGCAGGGAGGTGAAAATGGGAGGATGGTGGGAGCACACCCTCATAGAAACTTCCAGAATTATATGGATTATACATGAAAGAGGCAGGCCGCCAGAAGACTAGATTCCAGAATTCAAACAAAAAATTATCTTGATACTAAAATTTGTTTTGAGAATTGTATATTGCAGAATACACAGCCTCGGTGTATCTACTCATCAAGTGAGCTGAGCAGACCTGCTCAAACCTCTGATGTCCTGGAATTCCAGCTGGATGCAGTGAAGACACAGACATCAGAGGCTTATCAATGTACTCCTCCCCCTGCCCTCTTCTAATATTTCAACACCCATAATCAGCTTGAAGAAGTTAATGAAGAGTCGGCGCCCCTATTCCCTGGGCTTGGGGACTGAGGTGGTTAATATTGGGCTGTCTTTCTATGGACTATAAAAGCAAAAAGGAGAAGTGGGGGTGGGATAGGGGTTTTCTAGGGAGGGGAAATCTCGAAAGGGGATGGCATCTGAAATGTAAATAAAATATTTAACAAAGATTTTCACAAAAAAAAAAAAGAAAGAAAGAAAAGAAAAGAAAAACATTCTCCCTCTTCTGGTGGCAGGACACTAACATCAGAAATATGGACTAGAAGGGTAAGCCTGTTTCAAAGCCTGAGCTTTTTTTGGTCCAATCTTCTTGCAAGTCCAGACCAGGCTACAGACTGACTTACAAATCTGAGCAGCTTCGTGTAGAGCCTGCCTGCTCTCTGGAATGATGGGTCACCTGCTACAACTGGGCATCTAGACTCTCTTGGCCTGCTGTGGGTTCTTTGTACTCATTGTGAATAAGCTTTAGAAAAGAACTATCATTTTACAAATTTAAGGCTTACTAGTTATTTTAAGAAGGAAGTTTGTGCCCCTAAATTTGGACTCTGTGGTTTATTTTTGTCTTTTGTTTTTTTTTTGTTTTGTTTTGTTTTGTTTTGTTTTTAAAGACCAAATCTAAATTGTTTGATTCAGACTTATTCCTATTATTTTTAAAAGAATAAAGAGGCCAGAAAGCATCATTTTTACAAACCATTGCACTAACATCACTGTCTGCTTATGAAGCTACACAGCCAGTTAATGAATTCTGTAGGCTCCCTTCTCTCCTCTGTCAGTCTCTGTAGTAATTTACTCCTCACACGATGGTCCACGGTAATACCTTCTGATAACTGTCAAGATGTGTTCTTCTGTGGGAGCAAATGTTTCTCTGTTGTTTTAAATGCTTCTGTTTCCCCAGTGCTGGTTAATTTTGTTTCTGTCATTTAGAGCTTTGATTTTAGTCAGCATTATTAATAATTTACTCTTTAACTTAATGGGACTGCAGAGGGGATGAGACAGGTCTGGCTCAAGCAGTGTGAGCTCCCTGTTATGGACCGCTATGGGAATCTTGTGTGTGTTGCCAAATGCACTGCAGAGTAATAAATGTGTAACGAGCTAAGCTGTCTGTGTGTGTGCTAAAAATGAACATAGAATTAAGTAAAGGAAGTATTGCCACTGTTCAGCCTCCGCTATTAAAAAGTCCAATCTGAAAAGCATTGCAGGCTGCAGAATTGACTCCCAGGAGTATACCCACAGCCACACCTGGAAGCCTTGAATTGTCTTAAAAGTGCTTGCTTCTAAAATGAATTCGTCGGAAGAGGTCCTGAGCTGTGTTCCAACATGCGTATCATCTTTACGTTCCATTCATCTGGCAAGACATGGTCTAAACAGTAAGTACCTACCGTCAGTGGGCGTGAAGGGGTTAAACAGCAAAACCTCAAAGGTCTGCAGCTGCTGGAGGTGGGGGTAGACACAGTCAATGTGGAATGGAGAACCACATTCACAGTGGGTAGAATGTGCCCTAGTAAGAACCCTGTTGCTCCTCACACTAAATCCAGTGGAAACAATGCCTTCAAACAGAAGAGAGGAGATCATGGCCAAGTCTGAAGAAAGCTGCCAGAATGTTCTAGAAAAGCTCCACTGGAAGAAAAACAGTTCCCTTGAATTCAGAAACAACCAAAGCTATATAGATCCAGGAGTTTGTCCCTGCTAAATACAATTTTATGTAGTAACAGACACTGGGATTCCATTTAAGTTAGGATGAAAATTTGCACAAGAGAAGAATATTCCTTGTAATGCAGAAAAGCTGGGCAGGAGCCAGAGCATTCCAACAACAAAGGAAACCCTAGTAATCAAGACACTGACCAAAAAAAAAAAAAAAATCAAAACACTCCATGTCATCTCTTCAGTTGCACATTTTGTGTGCATTACCAGGGATCCAACCAAAGGAGCAAAGGATGGTGTCAGACATAGACTGCTGATCCACTAGTTATTTTCATATGTGTAATCAAAAGTCACTTTAGCTTTTATTACCAGTAATAATGCATATCTGATAGACCACAGCAAGAATGCAGCCTAGATGGACCACGTATTGGGATGCTTCATGACAACCGCTCACACTCATGGTTGTACCAAGCTTTTCTCTAGTCTTATAACAAGGATCAGAAAGACCAGGAAAGCAGTGTTGCCTATACAGTCTCCCTGAGTATCACTGTCTGCACTATGTACTATCTACATACAGACATTGTAGGATTTCCAATTTTTAATGGAGATGGAAATAATGAGTGGTGGTTTAAATTATTTGCTACTCGGGTATATTTCAGTGATTTTTCTTGTGTCCAACACAACTCCTCCACTTAATTAGGAACCAAAGGGTCATTACACCAAGCCTTCTCATTTGTCTGCCAGACTGCAAAGTTGCTGTGGAATGATTCCTATGTGATGCTATGGTTCATGGCATGCTTGCACTGCAGCGAATGGGAAGATTTAACAGTCTCTGGTTATCCCCTTTGCTGCAAAGCAGGAGTACTCCTGCAGCCACAAACTGTTGCACCCTGAAGAAGAGCAGCGCCCTAAAGTGCAGGGCCATAGAAAGATGGTCCCATAGGCTCTTCCTACCCACAAGTATCCTCATGGCAGTTTCCTAGTCTCCAGCTCAGAATTGCGTACTATTTGGGATAGGGACCAAGACTTTTCTTATTCATCCAGTAACTATTTATTAAAGACCTGTTGTGGAGTCAACACATGTTCACATACATACACAGCCTCAGAATCCTGTCCTTGAAAACACACCACATAAGGAATCCTGAAAGTCACGTAAAGGACTGTGGCTTTCCCAAGAGACTTTGAAAACTTACTCTTGCCATGTCAAGAAGTTTAAAAACATTAATGTCTGAAGTCAGAGAAAACATAAGAATAGTTATGCAAGATGAACATAATAAATTCTTAGAGAATACCACATTCAGCTGAGAATGCGACACAAGCCAGGTGCCATTCTAGTACATTTACATAATCATTGTACCATCACAATCCCACTGACTTAGATCTGAGTGCCATGCATGCATTTAAATACCTCATAAATTCTAGATCATCCAGTGTTCTCCACAATCATATGGAAAGATACTACCATTACTATCATTTTACATATGAGAAAACTAAAAAATCAGAGAGGCTAAATAATCTAATCTGTCTGGGAAGTAGAACAGTAGGAAGGGTCCCAATCCAAACATGACACCATGTTCTTAACCCCTATCCCTTCTTCTCCTAGGAACAGAAGCAGCAAGAGTTTGTCAGTGGAGCAAGAATTGGGAGGGCCTGCCCAGTAAACACCTTTCCTATTAACAGACATCTGAGGGGCAATGGTACTGCCTTCTGCTGGCCTGAGAGGGCAAAGAGAGAGATGTTGTGGAAGACAAGACAGTAAGTATGTCAAGATTTAATTATCTGACTTCACAAATAACCAGCATTGGAGGCTTCAACTTCATTCATCTTTACTGAGGAAGTGTTTTTGAAGAAGGTGTTAAGAGAATTCAGAGATACATAAATAATTACTCATATTGTATCTAGTTCACAGTTGGTTTACAGAAAATACTAAGCATTTGGAAAGCCTGGGTTATGCCTTCATGGAGACAGGACCAGGCAACATTCATCCTGTGAGTGACCCAGGCACATCCATAGCCACAAGGAAGATATTACCAGGTTTTGATGAAAATGTAGGCACAGGGGCTGTCCTGGCCACAGTAATGTGACCAGTTAGCTCCTGGAGTTCCCCCTGGCTTAGCTCGTGTCCCATCAATCATTCCAATTATCCTAATGATGGCCATTGGGGGGGGGACAGGTGGCCTGTACTGCATATACAGGAACTAATGCTCTAGAAAGAAAGTTCATTTGCTTTATTTATAACCTACCAAGCAATAAATTGATATAGTAGATGCATCAAATGAGTGTTTCCTCCAGTCCTGCAAATTGCAGAAATAACAACTATCCAGAAAGTAGTAGTGTTGATAGAAAAGCCTGCATCTGTGTGTCGATGGCCAGACTGGCATTTTCAGGAAGTGACCGTGAGGCCTTTGTGCATCTCCAGAATGTCTAAATGGGACATGACTGTTCTAAACAGAAGGAAACCAGTATCTACATATTGCTGCAGTCCAGAGAGTGACAAACTATGACAAATGTCACTATGTGGCAGTTATCAATCATTGTGCCTACAAAACAGATTTAATAGTCAATATAGAGGAATATGTAAGTGAAATGTCTGGTAGATGGAGGAAGAAAGAGAAAGGGAAGGTAAATCGGAGGTGATGCGTTCCTCTAATCTGATCATACGATGGCTCAATTACTCTCTTTACACTTCATTTCCTCCCTCACTAAATTTATACAGCTCATGAATGGGTCCACAGACTCTGGAATCCTGTCTATTGGCCTCCATATCTGTGAAGCCCACACCACTGCCACACCTCCCTGGCTCTCTTTAGTGGTCAGACTGATTGATCTCATTAATTGGTAAGAGCTATTTATTTCTTCTTTAATAAATACTTCTTAATTCAATTAATCTCCTTGTTCAAGCATGTGCTAAATTTAGACATGGTGTTTCAGCTGCACAGGCATCATGAGGCAGGAAGATTTTTATAACAGCAAATTCATTCTTTCCGGAACATTAGCCCAGAGTTTTTAATAAGCCAGCAATCGGGTTTGCACACCACTATGACAATGGCTCCGTCTCTGCCCCAATTTATTCTCTTACACAGATACCCACTCTAACTAATTCATGTGCTTAAATATATCAGCTTTAAATTGGGAATTTAGAAGTCTTCTTGTTGGAAAGCAGTAAAGCAGTGTACTTAATTCCAGGCATGTCTAATAGAGATCTTATTCCTAAACTGTCATTAAATTGCTTGAATATTGTGCTCCTGGTTTCTGTGATCCATTACCTACTACGTCTGTATTAAAATGTTGAGTTTGGCTATCTTTTCAATAACATATTTTTAAAAATTGAGTTATCTCTCGTAAAAGAATTCATTTATGACCTGTTTGAAATTGAATAAATTATTTATTAGTCAGTAAATTGAATAATCAATAAACATTGATTAAATATCAGAAAAGTGATAGTAGTCATGTGCCTGAGATTCACTGGTATCTTACCCTGACTTGCTGGCAGAGAAGATTGCAAAGGTACAACCTTTCTCCCTTCCTTCCTTCCTTCCTTCTTTCCTTCCTTCTCCTTCTCATCCCTCTGTATATCCAACTCCTTAATCTTTTATTTTGTAGTTGTTCTCATCAATAACTCGTGAGTTTTACAGAGAGAAAAATCACAATACCCAATTTGTATAAAAGAGAATTTCATAGAAGGGGGAAATGGGTTAGAGTAAGAGACAAAAAGTAGACATATCCAAACTGAAGGATTTGTTACTGAGGCAGACAAGTCTTCAGTGCGACATTTCAGAATGTGCGTCAGCCTCAGAGACCCACTCCTATTCCTTTTGCCCTCTGCCTTCCCTTGTGTTGTCTCCATAGGAAAAGGGGCCTCTCTCTCTCTCTCTCTCTCTCTCTCTCTCTCTCTCTCTCTCTCTCTCTCTCTTGCACACATGAGGTTAGTTACCTGCTTCCTGAGCCAGTCTTTGGACTTAGCATCTAATCCTTCCACGGAGCGACAGCAAAACAGGTTGTCCTTATTTTTCATAAATGAGGACACTTCCTTTCTTTAAAAAAAATGATTAAGATGAACCTTAAAATAATTTAACATGAAAGAATAACTTAATCTCATATCAACAGGAAAATGATTGAGTTAAAAAAAATTATGTATACATATTAGGAATTTTTATTTAAATAATAATATGTTTCAATCTACAAATGTTTGAAATTAAAAACCTGTCAGTGACATTATATTTACTCAAATATTGAATAAAAGCTATAATATAAACAACTCACAGAATGTAACATCCAGTCTTTCAATAGCCGTGACTCACTACCTTAGGAAAACTGTCACTGTCTCATCCTTTCCATTCCTGCTCAGATTAATCACTGTCCTGGATCTGAGGTCACTGCCCTATGGTTTCTTAGAAAAAATGGTTTTTCATTTTTCAGGAACTGGTAAATAATATATTTTGAAAGATTTTTATGTCTTTTGATCCCACGAGAAGTAACAATTTTTATATTCTTTTGTAGTTTGCTTCTTCCATTGAAGAATTAATTGGTGCATTCATCTACATTGCCATGTAGCACACAGTTAGCCCCCTTTACCGGCTTTGTGGCATCCCATTGTAAGCACACATCACACTTTATAAAATACTCACTTCCCCATGGACCTCCTGGCTTCTTAAAGCCTTTGTTATTACAAAGAGTATTCCTATGAATAGTGTTGAATATTCTAATTTTTACCATTCTGGTGATAGGATAATGTGGTTTTAATTTTGCATTTCCCTAGTCATTGTGATTGGGGATCTTTTCTTGTCTATAGGTCATGTTCCTTTCTTATGGGTACCTCTTCAAGCTTTTTGCTTGATTTTGCTATTTGCTTTATTATTCATTTAAATAATCTTACTTGTAGTGTATATTTTCTTCTAAGACAAAAATTTAGTAGTTTAAAATTTTACCTTTAGTGATTTGATTGTGAAGGAAATGAGTGAAGAGAGGATTCATTTTCATTTCTTTCCTTATGTGGATAATGAATTAGTTTCCAATTATAACAAAGGGATTTTTTTCCTTTTTTCTCAGTTATAATTCTAGCTCAGTTGTGAACTAAATTTTCACACGTATATAAGTTAGCTTTGGGCACCTTCTTTCCTGTTCCGCTGGTCAGTCTCTTTGCTTAGCTATTCTTAACCCCTGGAGTCATTTCACAAAACAATAAACAAAAAATCATCTTGTAAAGCTGTGTTTAAAAAAAAAGTGAAGCTTTGTTTGGGATTAAGTTACATTCTCCAGATCAGTTTTTAAACTGTCATCTTTAAACCAGCCCTGAGGTCTATCCATGAACATAGTGCATCTTTCCATTGTGATAGACACTGATAGACTTATTTATTCTTCTTTCTGGGCCTGTACATGTTTTCGTGTTTTGCCACTGTGAAGTTATTTCTTAGTTTAAATGTTTGGAACTACAGTATTTCCCTGATAGTTTTGGCCACACTGTTTTCTCATAATCTTCTTCACCTTAGTCTTCCTTGTTGGTAAGGATGTGACTGTCTCTGCCCACCTGTCTGCTGTTTTAGTCTTTATTTAGCTGTCATACGTTTTTTCAGCTCCGGTCTTGATTTCTTGGAAATTGTTCATGCTAGAAGTCCAGTTCAGTCTCAATCAGAGAGATTAGGCTATTGAAGTTGA
Source organism: Rhabdomys pumilio (assembly GCA_030674055.1). Taxonomy (NCBI): domain Eukaryota; kingdom Metazoa; phylum Chordata; class Mammalia; order Rodentia; family Muridae; genus Rhabdomys; species Rhabdomys pumilio. Next base: position 60,186,758 of record JANHMN010000007.1, read on the forward strand.
CATCAGCTCATGATACACTCTGATGTACCTCCAGCACCTGCTCTCATGTTTTCTATTTGTGCTTTTGATTTTTCTTTTCTTTTTCCCACTTTTTTCTTACCTTCTTTTGGATTCAGTGTTTTCTTTGCTCCTGATTCAGATACACACACACACACACACACACACACACACACACACCTTATTCCTGTTGTTTTACTGGCTTACGTATGTGCAATTAAGACACAAATCTAATAAACACCCTTAGGTTTTTCTCTAGTTGACGTTTTTACACCTAATATTAGCACAGCCCAGATCTGCTCTCCAGGGTCTTTCGTTGCCAGCTTTGGATGGAACCAGCTGCTCACCCACAGACTTTGGTGAGGTCAGACAAAGCGTCCGGAGCAGCCTGCTCCGTTTGGCCACATCTTTGCCAGAAGAAAATGAAGAGAGAATATTCTGCCTGAGCATTGTGGACCCTGACTAAGTCAGTTTTATGGAGGCTCTGCATATGTCAATCAAGACCTGTGTCTATTTTATATGCTAGGTTCTCAGACTAGATTTCTGGTTGGAAGAATATTTTAAAGGTCTTTTCAGAGAGAGGAACTTTGAACACTCTATGAGAGGAAGTGACTGAGGTCACTCAGGAGTCAGTTGGCAGAACCAGAAATAGACCCCAGGTCTCACTCTCAGTTTAGACAAAGCAGCATGTTCTGAGAGAGAAGAGGAGAAAGGGGGCTCAAAATTATCTTTCTCTTCCACTCAAATTCCTCTGTTAACTATATAGTGACTTGGGATAGGTTCAAAATTCAAGACTAGCAAAAATGACAGTTGGGCTTCCCACAGCTATAAGCCCATCTTATGATTTCTACTCTTCTGGGACTCTTGTCTCTTGGGTTCTCCTTGCCCTATGTGCTGATGGTGGGAAATGCTGTGTGGGAGATGTCATTTCTTCAACACTTTGTGAGTCTGAAGTAGGCAACCTCCTCCCTAGATGACAGCAGCAGATATAGACTGGAAAGAGGGTCTGATGCAGTCTGAAGACCACTTCTGGAACTGCGGTGAGAACACAGAGTGTAAAACCCACTTCTCACTCAGCTGCAAAGTCCTCAAAGAGCCTCAAAGCACAACGAAAGGGTATATGCTGTGCCCACAGCTCATTGGAGAAATGATGTACATTTCCCTGTTTCTTTCAACACTGTCACAGGTTTCTCCCCTGATGAAGCTGCTTGAGGCATTACATAGAGTCCCCCTAAAAGAGGCAAGGGCCCCTCCATGTGAAGGAGGCAAATAAGTACAGGCTAAATGCAGTTCTTTGTGATGGACTCCCTTTCCCAGAAATAAGAGGTTCTAGAGAAAACACAAATGGAATCTAAATCTGGTAAGATTTGCAGAACCTCAAGGTTTCGCTGGGTCAGGAACAGGGTAAAAATAGTCTCTCAGGATGAATCCTGGCCAGGGAAATAGAGACAAGGGGAGGACAGGGAAATGCGATGTACATTTCACTTTTTCCAACTTCCTGGTTGGTTTCAGCCTTTCTCTCTGAGTCACTCATTCCCCAATAGCCGCCCAGAGGAGCTCCCTGGAATGTAGGGACCCTGGAGATTATGCGGGAGAGGGCACTTCTCAAATCATAAAAGGTATAGTAAAAATAGATGTTGGAAGTGGGCAGTATGTTCACAGGGCTGGCCAGACTGTGGTGCAGGAATCTGCCCCTCCCCTTCTATACAACTATGAGGTACACAATTTGCGGCAGCAAAGAAGAGCCACCAAAGGTCCCCTCACCTTTCGCATACTTCCACCTGTCCATGAAGAAACTAAATCCTCACTTTATTTCTGAAAATCTCCATGATGGCCCAAAGGAAGTCAGGAACAGGTCGCTTGTAGAAAGAATGACTCAATTCAAAGTTCTACTTTGAAAACCTCATTTAAGCCACCTCACATCAACCAAACTTTTGTTTTCTAATAAGGAATGAGAGGCATTTTGTGGTGCTGAAGCTCAGGAAGTACTCAGTGCCTTTTCAGACTTTCAAACTAGGGCCACTGGGCCAGGCACCTCAGTTTCTCTTTCATCTCCTTCTCTGTCCCTGCTCAGGAGGAGGAAGAGGAAAGACTAGACACCACATTCTTTACTTTTGCTAGAATTATGCCTCAGTGGGAGGGAAAGTTCGGAGTGATCCATCCTGACCTTCCAATGGTGTGGTCCACGTAGCCTACATCCTGTCAATGAGCAAACAACTGGATCATGGCTTAGATCACAAGTGGATCAATTGATCTCACATGGTAGCAACTGTGCATTCGATCACTAGTGGGTCCAAAGTCCCCTTCACAGTTTTGCTACTTGTAAACCCATGCCCAATATGTATTGCTGATCACAGTAAGTACAAGGCAGCCAGAACAGCCAGCCACCAACTGCCACTTGTAGGAAGGAAATCTAAAGGCCTTAAAAGCATGCACACCCTATCAGCTTTCTGTGGATGAAATGCAGAAGGGTATTAATGCTGGGGGCACAGGTGACAGACAAGATGTCAAGTTATAATGATGTCCAGATTTCAATATCTTAATCATAAATTAGTTTTTAAAGAAATTTCCCACTTCCTTGAGGCTTTCAGTACAATCGTTACATAATATTATCACCTGAATGGCATCAATTCATGCCTTATCTGTCTTAATCACTAGACACTGGGGTTCCTGAGTGACTGTATTATAGCTTAGCATTCATATACATAGAGCCTGGCATATAATAATAAAACAATTGGCATTACATGTATGAATAAAGGATAGGAAGTGGGAAATATTTAGGAATGAATGTTGAAAGGAAAATGGTGAAGAGAGGGAAGGAAGAGGGGGAAAGAAAGAGGGTCCTTAGCAGCAGACACAGTGTTCCTGGTCAGAAGTACTGGTGTGCATCTGTGCTGTGACACTATCCATGAAGATGTGCAACCTCCTAGACCAAACAAAGTGACAACAGGAAGCTGTCGTCTGGCTTCTCTCAAGACCAAGTGTTCCAAGTATCATGGTAGTTTCTGCAGTCTTTGCTCCCTCTTTGGGGACCCTTTATCCACTCAAGCAGCAGCCACCTCTGACATTGTTCATTTGCTCCTGTTAGGTGCACTACATTGTATTGTGACATTTAATCAGCATTAACCCAGTGCTTCCTAACATTTATAGGGACAAGACAGGGCAGGTGACTGGATTTGTTATAGACCTATCCTGACACTTCTAAAAGTAATATATAGCTCACCTCAGGGAAATGCACCCTCCCTGTGTCTCTATGCAAACACTGAGGAATTGACCAAATTGTTTTCAGGAGCTCAGAAACCTAGATTGATTATTTGGGTCTACTAGTGTCTGCTCAAGATTTTCATTGCATTTTTTTTAAAGTTTTCATCCTTAATTTGGAAAATGTCTAGCTTAGGGAATTTCCAGGTACCAATAACCAGATTAGTAGGAAGACAATTTCTGTCAGAATCAGACCTCAAAGTACTCACTTTTTATTTCTATGGAAATATTATTGTTAGCCTTCTAGAAAGAAACTCACCAGCAGAGTGATATGAAGATCCTCCTCCTATCTCTCTCTCTCTCTCTCTCTCTCTCTCTCTCTCTCTCTCTCTCTCTCTCCTGTCTCCCTGTGTCTTTCTGTCTCTGTCTCTCTGTGTCTATCTCTCTCTGCATCTGTCTTTGTCTTTCTGTCTGTCTCCCTTTCTTTGTCTTTGTCTCTATGTCTGTCTGTCTGTCTCTCTCTCTCTCTCTCTCTCACACACACACACACACACACACACCAGAAGAAGAATGCAGGAATATTAACACCCCTTGAGAAGCATACCTCTCTTAATGGTAGACACAAGTCAGTAGCTAGCTTTCTTTCTCAATTCTCAGGGGAGGGAGGGTATAACAATATGACAGTGTGTGCTGTGTAGTCTCTCAGCGAGCCTTGATTTCCCACAGTTGATGACCTGTGCGTTACTGTTCCACCTACAGTTTCTTTCTTTTTCCCATCCCTCTCCCAACTCCACAGCAGTACTGTGGGATAACCTTCAGAGAAACCAGAAGCTCTCAAATCCCCTTTAGGGTTTGAGGTGATGGTAAATATTGATTGTTAATGATTAGATCTCTGGACACATCTTTATGGGAAAGGGTTACCAGAGGTGACTACCTATGGAAGAAGGCCTGCTCCAAATACGACCAATATCACCTCAAAAGCTTGGAGCTGACTAAGGATAAAAGACAAAATGCCTATCAAAATATGTGCATCTAGACCCTTGAATTAATTTATCTCTTCAGTTTCAATGCATTTCCTACAACATTGTGTGATATGTATTTTATTTCTCTTCAAAACATGAATCAGTTATCATGCAATAGTTTCCAATATAATCATGACCTAATTTGAGTTATTGAATTTTTATTTGTATGAAGAAAAATAATTAAGTTATCTCAAGTACATTTTTAACTTGCATAAAGTTAATAAAGTCTTATTGAGAGGCTGGAGAGGTGGCTCAGAGGTTAAGGTTTATTGAGAGCCTTTTTCCTGGGACTATTGATTCCAGTTGTCTATATGACTGAGTAGAAGAACTCCTGATAAGCCACTTTTTCTGGGTATGTTTGTGGTGTGGAGTGAGGGGCATTCTGGGATAGATTAGCACTTGAGTTCTAGACTCAAACTCTCTCACCAATGTGATGGAACGGTCTAAAGGAAAAAGAGGAGGAAGAAGGACAAATTTTCTCTCTCTGCCTGATTTGGAACCTCTATCTTTTCCTGCCATCAGACTCTGGTACTCCTGTTTGGGGGAGGTCTTTTTGTTTGGACTGGAAACACTCCACCCACTTTCTTGGGTCTTCAAGTTGCTAAGTGTAGACACAAGCCTTCTTAGTCTCCATAGTCTCCAGAGCCAATCGGCCTTGTGAATCTCTTGCCATATATATACACTTGTCTTCTTCATTCTGTTTCTCCAAAGAGCTTGGATGGAATTACTGATAGGTGATAACATAGTGCAGTCAAGGAACATAGAAAAAAATCAAGAGAGGGTAAATCACTCAAGAGCTTCTTATCCACAAGTAATGTTTGTGTGTTAGTGAGATGTCAGATATAGGTATGAATTATTGCCAAATCCCTAAAACTCTCTTACATCTTTTATATTCATTCAATTAAAAAACATACATCATTTATTTTGAAATTCTCACAATATTCATTTTTATGTATATATCAAACACAATCCTATCTATAGTGAACATTTAAGGGTTTTTCCATATTTTGGGGGGGGACTTTATTCTAAGGAACAATATTACCCAGTCACTTATCTCTGACTTTCTATGCTAACTTATACTGGTAGGTAAGGCTGACAGCCCACTGAAGTCACCTGTAAGTGCTACTACCAAACTCCAGTCTCTGCCTTCAGTGACCATCTTTAATATGTGACAGTCATAGCTCATAATTTTTTCATCTTTTAATGTTTTCTTTGTATTCAGTTCAGTATTAGATTTCCTCTTAAATTGTGTTATTTCTTCAATTTTGCTATATTTTCATGAATTTTAAGAGATTTTTGTGTATTAGGAAATGTAAGTATTCTTTCATATTTACTGAAAATATAACCTCAAAATAATATTTATGTTTTAGTAATATTTGCTTTCTCCTTATTGAAGAACGCTTCTAATTGATACATAAAAGTAGAGATAATTATATCATTAAACGTCACATAGAAATATTCTATCATCAAAAATTGCAAAGATCTTAGCAACTTGGCTTTGTCTGTGAAGTCTTCTTTACTGTAGTTGTAAGCAAAGCTCATTTTACCTAAAATCCATCATATATACATATATACATATATACATATGTACCCATAACTATAAGGATACTGTGACAACTATATTCATACCCTATCCCAACTTATTCACCTTTAATACCAAGAAACTACCACCTACTCCTTTAAAGCCCTTTGTATCACATCTGTCCCTTCCAAATTCCTTGCTAAGTCTTTGCCCTAGAGAATGTCATCTGAGACTTCATTTACTTTTCATAGGTTCTGGGACACATTTTCACAATATTCATTATCAAAATCTATTATCACAAAGTTTATATTCCTTCATTTAGCTGTTTTCCACAAAGTCTAGCATTAGGTGATGAAAGGTTTCGAACCTGGTCAGTCGTGATTCTAACCTTCACTGCTTTCCTAGGAGCTCTGTGTTTCCAATTTAAATGACAGTGCACACTGAAATCACGAGCTCTTCCTGCTAATTTTCCATGCTGTGGGCATTTACATAGGCATTTGGGGAAGTTATGGGTTTTCCCCAAAGCATTTCCCACTTACCACAACGACCCAACTCACAGCCAACCTCAGGATTTCCCCCAGATCAATACACTTATTTGAGTGCAGTATTAGCTCATCCTCATTAAATCTCCCTTTGCCTATGCAGCAAGCAGCTTTCCCAGAACGCTGCCTTTACCAACTGTCTCTCTTCTTTTACTCAGGAGGACTTTCCCAGGAAAATCATGCCTCAAACAAGACGTGTCCAGTTGTCTGTGATGGCTCTGCACAGACAGAGGTCAGGTAGGTCTTCATGTATTTTACAGATGCCTCAAGTTAGGAGAATCTGTCTTTCCCAGGATGATTCACACATTGTTGAACTTAATCTGTATTCTTGCAACACCATGACCATACTATCTGACAGAAATAACATACGAAGGAAAATATTTCTTTTAGCTCATGACTTCAGAGGGTTTTCATCTATCATATCAGAGAAGGCATAGTGGGACAATTCAGTTCACATAGCCAGACCATGTAAATTGACTGTTCACATTACAGCAGCCAGGGAACAGGAGTAGGTACAAGCTGGAACCAAGGGCCCAGTCCTTAAACTTTTAAAGACTCATCTGTAGTGAGTTACACTTGCCATCTATATTGTAATTCCTAAAGCTGGCATATCAACCCAGAATAACACCATCATCTGGGAAAATAAGCATCTAAAATTGAGCCTGGAGGGGGAGGGCATTTCACATTTAAATCATAGTGTTTATTCATGATCAGTTCATAAATGACAGACTTAGTGATTGGAACTATGTATTTTTGAGAGTACAACGTATTTTGACTGGTTGGGCATAGCTACCTCTCAGAGCTTAGAGACTTCTGGAATAGCATAACATAAAAATATAGTGGGGGGGGGGTACACTGAGAGATAACATGGCAAATACTAGCAAGCTTTTCACAGAAGCTGTTTTCAGCTCCATACCATCTTCATGGAAATGGATTGCCTAGGTCAAAACTAACCCATGGATTATCAATTGAAAGAATTAATAGACAATATCCCAGAATTAATAGACAATATCCTTCATAGAGACATCACAGCTTAGAGAGGTGAACTGAATGATTTGGTCAAGATTGAAAATCATAAGCAGCTCTCCTGACTCTTCCATCTACCAAACCAAGCCAGAACATCTGTGGTTAGTAGCATGCTATAACACCAAATCTTTTGCTTAAGCATGGCAGGCCAGAATTGCCTCTTGAAGGAATCTTGTCTCGTAGCAAAGCCTAAAATCAACTCAGAGATGTTGACTACAGTTATTACACTAATTTCCAAAGACTTCAATTATTACTTGCTCAACATGTGGTCATATAGGCTACAGTTCTACACCAGGGACACCAACAAGGCATGGCCCTTTTGAAAGATAACATCTGCTGAAACAAAAGTCAAATGAGAGCGTAAGGCTCAGGCGAACAATAGATTTTAGAGGAGAATAGACTCCAGCCCTGATGTCCTCAGAAGGTCCTCAAACAAAGTATTGGTCACATCCCACCTTTAACCTGCCTCAGCCCATAAAAACTTGATCTTTTGTCTGCGAAGAGACAACAGGATTGGGTCTTTATGTGAAGAAATAAATAGTAAGTAGTTTTCCAGGTTTTCTGCAGCTATGTCTCATATTTGACAATCTTACGCTCCCCGACTTGACAGTCTGCTTTCACTAATCCATATGCATATAAGGTGTATATTACCCCCATGTCTACGAGATTCTCACTTAGCCAACGACATCTGTCTTTGAACTGTCATGAAATGCTAGAATGATTCTTTTTCTTTTGTGGTGTCAATTCCTCTTTCTGTCATTATTAACCTTGTTAAATACCCTCTTCCCTCCCCTTCTGAAAGGCATGAACTGAGCGCTAAGTTTCAAACATACCCCCTTAACACATCCAGATGGGGGGGGAAGCATATCTAGCTATCTACTTAATCAAACATCTACTTTCCCTCCATCAACGGGGAGTAGGCCCTTTTGTACGGTTAACAAATTCAAGCAATTTAGCAACTGGGTTAAAGTCTATGTAAAGTACTTCAACAACATGGGAAATGAAGACACTGGTCTTCTGTCTGAGAATTGGTTAATGGAAGGCATGAAGTCTCAAAACGCGCACAACAGTGGGTTCTTACAGTGCTGCCTAATGCACTGCTGGGAAAACCTTGAGAAGTTTCCCATCACGGGGGGAGGGGGCGGGTTGACAGTCTTTGCCTTTGCTGTCAGTTCTACTGTGGGAGGCTCCTAAATTTATTATACCTAGGAAAGAATTCAAGCACACTCCTATCTCACAAGAAGAAGAGAAAGCGAGGCGTGCAGTGTATCCTTCAATGAGAACCGTTGTCTCCTACTATGATTATACAGAGGTCAATTTAAGCAAGCACATGGGCAGTGACCATTGAGCTCTTCTCTGTGGACATTGATCAAGGAGAAGTTGAGGAACTACTTGGTCTCATCTGCCTTTGTACATCAGTCAGCTTAACTTAACAAAAATGTGTATATACACACCACACACACACAGGCACAGACACACATACACACAGGCACACACGCATATACATATATACATACATGCATATACATAAATATTCAGATTAAAAAGCAGAATTGTGACAGTGGAGTGGTAACATTTCCCACTGGCCTGAGTCTCCCCATCCAGTGCCAGTTTTTAATGAGTAAGCAAAATGCTTACTATTACCTGTTAGACAATCATCTGTGAAGCGTAAGTTTGGGGTCATAAAGAGGTAAGGGTATCCCTCCATTGAAGAAAAAAATCTATCATCGCTTGGGAAGCTGCTGAACCTCAGTTTCCTCATCCACAAAGTAAGACTAGTGATGTAGTTCAACTTCCTAGGGAGGAGACTCAGGAGTGCTTTTTGCTGATTAGCTCAAAAGCCCTGCAAGTATCAATCTCTGAGTGCTATGGAGGCTGCTGTATTCTACCTTAGGCGCCGGGAGCTTTCACTGACATCAACAGGAGCTCCAGGAATGAAGAAGAAATATGTAGCAGGAGAGATGGTCCGGAGCGTTTCCATGACGATTATGAAGTACACTGCAGTGCTAGAGGGCGGCAGCTAAGTGTGTGATTATCGACCGCTACATTTGGATTTGCTGTGAGAACTGCTGCATCAAGTAGTCCACTCAGATGACATCAATCATTAGGTGCAATGCTGTGTCTTACGGGCTTAATGGCATTGGAATCTAAGGGGCCAAAAAAGCTGCCCTCTGAGGTGAGCAATGGACTCTCCAAAGACTGGAGCACTGCTGGAAAGTTGGAACTGCCTTTTGCTTAGCTGACAGCAGTCTAATAAAAAGATGGGCAAAGCAGTATGTAGGTTCTGAGTATCACACGGCCATAACCACATCTTTGCTCCTCAGCCCCACCAATGGAACCGAATTCCCAGTTCTACCCCCAAAGTTATTCACTTGGCTTGTCATCGTTTCATGGCCACAGAAAATATCCCTAACTGTAGTCAACTCTCTTTTGAATATTTACATGTCTCTTTCAAATTGTGGCAAAATATGGGATCTTCACTCTGTAAATCTCTTTTCAATAGTAGCCTTTGCTGTTCCCCTATAAATTAGAACTATTCCTTCTCCTGGACTTCAGGGTCATTTGTTACAACTTGAAACACTGTGCCCGGCAGAAAATGTTTATAAGATATAATCATAGAAAATAAGGGATATTCAAATGAGAAGTCAACCCTTCAGCTTAATTGCAAAACAGTGTGTAAGCTCAAGAAAATTGTGAATTTGAGCTCTGAAGTGGAAATAAAGTTGCTACTATCTGAGAAGCATATCATAGAAAATGAGTTCTTTTTCTTCATTAGAACAACATATCTGCAAGTAATAGGAATATTATGAGTACGTATTAATGGACCACATTACCATTGGGCTGTGTGTAGCCACAGAATACACGATATTTGTTTAAAAAAAAAAACTTTTAAATCATCATACTCAAACAAAGAAGACTTTACTCTTGGCCTAACTGTATGTAGTATAATCTATAGTCATTCCTACAGAAATAAAAACTTATAAGCCCTTTTATGATACTTCCCTAATACAACCAGAACATAGGTAAGAAAAGTCATTATGATACCAAAGATTATACTTAAAAATCATTCTTTGTTACTTCTCTTAAAAACAGACAGGAAATGAACATGGTACTACCACAGGTAAGAACAAGATTTTTAAAAAATGACTTTTTTATGGTCCCAAGATAGAAAGAAATTTGGAATATTCTTTGCTGAAACATTTCCCTCTAGGAGAATTAAATAAGTCAGGAAGAACTATTCCAGCCAAACTGAACTTGAAGACCAGAGAGGACAAGAGGTTGGGAAGAAAAGGATCCCCTTCTACCTGCAAAATTAGAAAAACACAGCAACAATGCACACATACACACTGCAAAACTAACATGCCCAGTCTGTCATGGTGTGCAAGCAAAATGTGTTTCCTGAGTTGGGCGAGTCTTGTAAATCCTTCAAAACACAGCACCATTAAATGCAAACTTGCTAGGTATCTGCTCAATGTTTAAGACATTAAGGGCACAACACACAGTCTCTCTCTCTCTCTCTCTCTCTCTCTCTCTCTCTCTCTCTCTCTTTGTGTGTGTATGCATTAAAGAAATGTGGTTTCTTTAATGTAATGAAATTGCAAAGTAAATGTTAATTAGAATATTGGGAAATACTATGTGCTATAAAAAGAACAGAGAAAAGGGAAGGAGCAGGTGTACTGAGCTGTCAGAAAGAACTAGTGACATTCTCTGTGTGACAGTGGCAACTGAGGAAGACATAAGGCAGGAAATGAGGCAGCCGGATATCCACGATAACAGTCTAGAAGACCAAACTGTAAGTACACGCCATAACCAGTGTAGAGTATTTGAGGAGGACTAACCTGGGCCAGGCGGCAGGAAGTGGAGATGAAGTAGAGAATAGCTAGACAGAAGAGGTCAGGGAAGAGAGGCCAAGAAGAGGGTAGTGTCCTGGGTCTCCTAGGACCTGACTTTGACTCGGGAAAGCTGGTATAGACTTCTGGAAAGAAGCAATCCAACCTTACATAACATCTTCCTGGGCATCTTTATTCTCTGTGAGGAGCAGGATAGAAGTGATCAGAGTGACCACAGGGAGTATAAGAAATAGGGCTGCAAATCCCCGCTGTGGGCAGAGCCAACTGGACCTTCTGACAGATTGGATACCAGAGAAAAGAGAATAATTGAGAAATGACTAAGCCATGTCTAGATGCTATTCGCTGAGACAAGGAAGGCAAGCCCTGAAGAGAAGACTGGAAAGGGATCTATCTGGGATACAGAAAATATGATATGCACATTTGACTCCAGAGGAAGGTGTTAAGGGACAGTAAAAATATATCAAGCTGGACTTTAGAAGGTGGTCTGAAGCATAGATGCAAATATTAGTATCAACAGTACAGAGAATATATTGAACTCTGACTGGAGAGGCCTTCAAGTCACTGAGCACTAAGAGGAACCTGGGCAAGGCCTCATCTGAGTATTGCCAATGTTTTAGGAAGAAGCCTCAGTTGCCAATGACATAGGAGAAAAAACAGGCAGACAGAGCTCTGAAATATTTCAATCACTGAAATAATCTGAAAGGTTTGTATAAGGTTTTAGGGGAGGGGGGCTTAAAAATAACTAAATAAATAAATATTCTCTTGCTACTCTTGAGACAAGTCATACTGGGGCCCATGACATATTTTTTCCCAGTTCTTCTCAGGAAAAGAAAAAAGAAATTGTATACTATGCTTACAACTTAGTCTAGGTTAGCCCCAATGAAGAACATGAGAGCATCTTCCAGTCAGTCTACTTTCTTTACCTTCTGTCTGGTAGGCTGACGTCTTAAGAATCTTCAGAGGCTCCTGCAAGCAGGGGAAGTGTGTGGGTCACAAAGGAAGAGACAAGTGGAAGGGCTTTGGACAGGGAGGGACAAACAGGAAGGGACCACAGGAAGGGGCATCCTGGATTAAAGGTGGGATGGAAAGAGAAAGAGAAGAAGCTTGTGGTTGAAAACATTGACAAGATTTGTATTCCAATGCCCTCAAAACTACATTCTAAAAAATATTAAGCACTTACACATGCTTACAGGCCACTGCAGGAATGTTAGGTTGTGTCAACTCATCTAAATCCCAAAACATTTCTGAACAAGTTATTGTTGCTATTGCTACCATGATGCTTTTCCTTCTTTCTCTCTTTCTCTCTCTCTTTCTCTCTCTCTCTCTCTCTCTC
>JANHMN010000007.1:60214251-60219251 GCA_030674055.1 Rhabdomys pumilio
ACTGACCCAAGCCCTTTTAGCTAAAGTAGCATTGAAGAAACACCTCCATCAAAGGCTCACTTTCTTAATGTTATGGCTGTACAAGTGGTTTTCCCCGCTCCACACACAGCTTTAAGTTTGTGTTCTCAAGTACCCACGTGGTGGAATTTATTTGTATGTTTACATAATTTCACTGCCCAAAGTCACAACGAGATATTGTAATTTTTTTTTCTGACACCACATTCTATCACTAATTTAAAAAAAAAAAAACAGTTGTGAGTTTGGATTTATCTCTTAAACTAGAACTAATAGAAACTTGAGAGAACTGGGTTCCACCGTCTCTTCATAACAATTACAAACTATCAGCACTTCGGAAATTATCTGTGTGGATCAGTCTTGTGGAAGCCGTTGCTGTATTTTAAAGATAGAAATCTCATTTGTGCTGCATCTCCCGTCCATCACACTACCCTGGGCCATGCACAGTGATCTTCCACAGTAAGAAGGCAGAAGACAATGCTTCTAAACGTGAACTTTTCTTCCCTTAAATGATGAAGTGTGGAAAGCGACTTATATATGAGAGAGCTACTTAAGAAGTGGTCGGTGTTGACGGTCCAAATCAGAAAGCATATTAGTTCCAACTGCATGCCTCTCCTCGGTGGCCGTGAGTGGGTGGCCAGTGTGGAGCATAGAGAGGAAACACAGCTCTGTTGTATGAACGTGACTTACCTGAGGAAAGAGAGAGCCAAGGCACCACTGACTGTCACGCCAGCACACGTGTGAGCTGCTCACTTCCAATTCCATTGCCTTTCTTGTATAAGACCCTCCGTCTTTCCTTTTTTTACTCTAGCCTGGGGATTCACCCTGATGCCCAGGCTAGCCTGAAACTCATAAACTCATATGTAGCCTAGGCTGCTCTCAAACTCACGTGCCTCTTTGAAAGTCCTGAGACTACATGGGTGAGCTACAGTGCATGGTTCCAGCATTTTCTATTACGTGTTACAGAACAGGTGCTCAGTCATGCCTTCTTATTAGGAAGCAATCTTTATTTTGTGCTCTCTCTCTCTCTCTCTGTCTCTCTCTCTCCACCCCCCCTGTGTGTGTGTATGTGTGTGTGTGTGTGTATGTGTATACACATGTTCATGTGTTTGTGCACCTGTGTGTGACGGTATGCATGCATATGTGTAGAGGCGAGAGGCCAAAATGGAGAATCTCCTTCAGTCTCTCCTCTTATAGCTACAGGCCAGAGTCTGCTCCTGACTGGCACAATTGGCTGTCAACCTAGCCTCACGGATCTTTCATCCCCACCTCCCCAGCACTGGGATTACGGTTGCCAGGCTAGACTCTCCCGCTTACTGACTGAGGTGTTCCTGTAGCCCCTTGGCTGTATTTTTAACAGACTTCCTCATTTCCCTTTGACCCTTCTTCTTTTGCATATCAGTTTCTGCCCACAGAGGGAAAAATGTGAAGCCAGGGCTGCACATCTGAGTGATTTGCCCTGGAGACGAAGGTTCACAGAACAAACTGCTGGAGCCTTCTGCGGCTTAGCTGACTGTGGGAGGAGGGGCGTGGTGAACATGAAATTGGATTCCTATGCTCCTGTTTAAATCTTGTTTTTCATTGTTAGTTGCACCAGCAACGCTCTGGGAGATCATCATGAAAGTGTGTAGACTGGCAGCTAATTTTTAAAAAATGAAAAGAATCAGAGATGAAATAGGAGAGCTCAGAAGTTTTTATGTTTTCCCAACCTGTTTTGTCAAATTGTTACACAAACCTAGAAGGTTTCTGACTAGATACAAAGACGCTACATATTGCTGCCCTTTCTCTCAGAGCATCCCTTTTGAAAAATGCAGCATAATTCACAGTGATATGATAAATTTGCAGAAAAATGAAATCTTCAATGTACAAATGAAAAGACATGTCTCTCACAGAATAATGTGTTTTCTTAAAGAGGTCTGTGACCTAGGCATGTTTAATAGGTGACAGTCTTGGACTCAACCTTGTCCCCCACATACCCATTTGCTTCCTGCCTTCAGAAAAGCACTTTTAGTATTAAGTGGCTAGTCCCAAGTATCCCTGGGACAGCTTCCCCAGCAAGAAAGAAAACCACCAGGCACATGTGTGTAACTGTATGGCCAGAATTTAGTTGGTGTGCAAGTTCTGTGACGAAGAAGTTTGTCTAGCTTTCAGGCTATTGCAAAGAGTGGGTTTATATTCTAGCCAAGTATGAGGGGCACCTTTGTCTGTCAGACATTTGGATATTGTCTCCACTGTGATGTGTTTATGGAGTTCTTAGAGCAGGAAAGAAAGGCAGATACTGTTATCGGATGACTGGGAGTTCAGAGCTCATCTCTGCTGTTTGTTGGCTGTAGCCTTGGGCAGGAACTCTTGCTTCATGACTTAGCTCACAGCCTCCGTCTTCTCTTCTGCAAAATGGAAATGATGAAGCAGATCCCACTGACATATCAGCATTGGATGCCAGCTCAATGCTGGACTCTGAGCCAGGCCGCCCAAGAAAGTATTGGTCAAAGCAGGGTGTTCACAGTCTCAGGAAGCTTATTAACAGTTTAGCTCTCAAATGCCTCACATGCCTCAGAGGTACCTGTACTTCTCTTCTTACTATAGACAAGGTCCTTGCTCTATAAGGTCCTCAAGGGTCCTTATAGAGTATCACTGCACAGAAAGAACCAGGTAGTCTCGGGAGAGGGGAGGGCATTTGCCTTGAAAATAAACACAGAAGTTAATATACACTGTTTTTAAATCTCTGAGGACATTTTTCAAAGCTTGTGAAAGTACAGCGCAGGCCAGTTAACAGACTAACATCTATTGACCGCCACTCCTGCTTACAGCAAGCTTTGCCTGCCATGTGCTTGGCAGTTCTCTAGATAGCCATTTTTCAGGTTTGGGTAACCTGAAAAGAAAGACGTTTGTGGTTTCTGACTGGCATCTAGTTTTTTCACTTTGATTTAATAAATCTAGGCTCAGCTTATGAAAATTTTGGAAAAGGCACTGGGTTATGACATAAAGCACCTCAGAGAGAAGTGCTTGCTCAAGGGAGATCTGCCAGCACCCCTTGAGGACTTATGTGGTCCTGGGCTCTGGTAAGCCTTCCTCTGGGCTTTGCAAGTTAGAAATGGGCCAGCACTAAGGACAGCCTGGCCTAGTGGCTTACCTGGAGTCAGCTACTGCCCAGGGCTGTTGGATGCTTTTCCCGGGAGCCAGCCAGGTTCCAGCCTAGTGGCAGTGGCCTCTGCGTGGCAGGAGGAAAGGCTCCTGGTCTCCCAGGAAGACTCCCATGGTGTGTAGAAGTTTTGAATCTGTGCTTCCTTCCCAGTCCCCAGAGCCTTGGAATCCTTCCTATGCAGTCTGAAACCTGGCCTCTATCCTCCTGTGTTTTGCGCCTCTTCTCTAGTGTTGGTGATGTGCTGACTCCTTCAGTCTGAATCAAGGAAATGAAACCTGTTTGGCCCTATTTAATCAGAAGAAAAGAGAAACAGACAGGAAGGGAGAGGGACAGGAGGGGAGAGAGGGAGACACAGAAATAGAGATGAGATGAGAGACTTAGATGAAGACAAGAGATTCAAAAAGATCTGGAAGGATGGTAGGCTATAAGGAAGGCCTCACTGCTCACTGTCCTAAAGGGCCAGCCTTGGGCAGCCTCTGTCATGCTGGCCTGCACTTATCTCTGCATCTATTTCCCCTTGTGCAAGATTCAGAACTGCCTGCTCCAAAGAAACAATAAAAGCATTCATGTTTAGAAGAACTGCCCAGGTGAGCGCTAGTTTACTGACACTGTGGCATGCTCTCCGGTGGGTTGCCTCTTATCTGAGACTGCATGCTCTTCCAATGCAAAGTGGACCACTGCAGTGCGTTTCTGTGACAGGCTTCTCCTTCTGACACCCCTGCCCAGACCTGAAGGTGCTAATGATTTGCTTTGGTGATTAACTCCTTTTAGGGAATGAAAGTTCCTTGTTATATTCAAAGCTGAAACCGTAACATAACCCATAACCGAGCTCAAACTATTTGTTTTTAAGTTTTTAAAATGTATTCACTCCCCCACCCCCTTCCATCCATCTCTCTCTCTCTCCTTCCCTCCCTCCCTCCCCCTCCCTCCCTCTCTCTCTTCCTCTCTCTCTTTCTCTCTCTTCCTCTCTCTCTTTCTCTCTCTTTCTCTTTCCTCCCCATTCTCTCTCTCATACAAACACTTGGGGGAACAATGTGTGCAAACGTGTCACTGTGTGTGTGTGTGTGTGTGTGTGTGTGTGTGTGTACATGTGCGCATGTGCATGTGGAGGTCAGAGGATAGCCTGTGAGAATCAGTTCTTTTCTTCTACCATGTGGCTCCTAGGGATCAAACTTAGTTGCCAGACTTGAGGGGATCACCATTATCTTTTGAGACATCTCTCTGGCCCTTTAAGTCCGACCCTTCCCCCCTCAGATGCCCTGTATTGCTTCCACATGGCAGAATAGGTAATTTGTAGGTGTTTTCTAAGCAGTAACTGGTGGTCAGCATAGTACCCAAGATGGGTTAGAGTCCTTCAGGACACTCAGGGATGTCCTTTGTAAACTTTGCCTTGAAAGAAGCCAAATGCATTTCCCCCTTACTCTGCATTGGTAGGTTACTTCTTTAGTCTTTACCCAAAAAGATGCAGACCTTCGGTTTTGGGATGTTTGAAGGGCTTAAAAAGTCTCTGCAGAATTTATAGGACACAGTATATAGACTGACTCCAGCCCTAAGCTTAAAAATTATCAAGTATCTGAAAATGTTGCTGATGGTTGAACTTTAAACAAAGCAAGGGACCATGCTGGCAACCGTACTAGTCACAAGTCCTGAGAGGGTGAGGTTGAAATTGTGCAGGCAAATCTGAGTGAGGTAGACTGTGTCACAAGGGTCCATGTGCCCTGGCTGGCAAGGAGTCTGTTGTTAAGTGACCCCGCGGAGCAGCCATGTGCAAAGGTGAGCTACTGGGATCCTGGCATGCACCTGTATTACCATAGCACCCACAGGGACTTGCTCCAAGCTC
>JANHMN010000007.1:60221751-60269434 GCA_030674055.1 Rhabdomys pumilio
ACATAAAAACCTCCCAAGTGAGATGAGTTAGTGTGAACTCTGACAGCAATTCGAAAAGGATTAAGTAAATGCTGTACTTTTGGAGACAATTATAATGGATTTGTCTACCAAACATACAAAACACATGCCAGAGGTAGCATTTAAAAGATGAGAGAGGGAGAGGAGGCCACGGCATCATGAAAAGAAAGTATAGCCAACAATGGAGCCCAGTTCAGAGTTGGAGCACTTGCCACATGAGAACAGCAAATCCTAGCTGCCTAGGCTTTCTCATCTTACCAAACCTAGAAAGTGAAACACTCAGGTTTAGTAGGAAGGAGGAGTTGGATTCCAGGCTGTCCAGTGGACAGCACTGAGAGTGGCCCATCCAGTAGATCCTGCCCTGCTCCTGCACGCATGGGTGTATGAGGTCAGGTACTGCCTGGCCCTGTATCTGGACAGTACTTGGAAGCAGATTTCCTAGACTTGAAGATTTAGTCAGTATTTCTGTTTCAGAGCCTCCAGGCAATTCCCTAGTCCCAGAAACCTGGCCTCTCCATGACACTGGCCAGCCTGCCACCTGTGCCTTGGCTGCGCTACCTCCTCAGGTTTTGAAGAGTTGTTGATTTGTTTGTAAGTTTGCATTTTGGCCCAGGTGGGCTCTCCTGAGGAGACCTGCCCTTATTTTGTGATGCTGCCCAGCTCTCTAGAGGACCTGGGTGTCCCGAGTCCTACCCCTCTGGAGATGGGCTTGCAGCAAGTCACACGTTTCTCCTGCGCTGTGTCAGCTCTTTCTTTCCATTGTAAGACTTCAGACTTAATTTCCCACAATGCAAAGGATAATGAATGGCCACTTTTAAAAGGTGTCAATCTTACACTTTCCTAGTTGAAAGTAATGAATGTGGTCTCTTCACTACGCAAACAAAACTTGTTCATGTTATACAGTCTACCCACTTCAGTTTAAGGAATTCATCTTAAAAATAAACTCTTACAAGTAGACAAAACATTTAAGCACATGCTCACAGTGGCACTGGTGTGTGCACCAAACTGTACAAAAGGAGGAGAATATGAATATGCAGGTATGGAAAGAAATCTGAAGTGTATATGAAAATGGAAAAGATACAAAGTATAATTCCATGTGGAAATATAAGGTAAACTACACACACGTGCACACATCCCGCATGCTTGCGTGAACAGTTACAGTGACTCTAAGCTGAGTGTTAGGAGAAAGATTGGTGTGCTGAGGGGGAGGAAGAAGACATTGCTCTTTTCATATACTCTGTAGAGGTATTTAACTTCATTTTCTTTTATGCTTCTTAATCAAACTGGTTAAATGAAAAGATGCTGTTTAGCTTGTTGAAGCCTTGTGTTTAGCTTCCCTTGCCATCCCGTAAAGCCCAGGAAAACAGGGTGTGCGCAACATAAGGTAGTATGGCGGGCTCTACTTATGGGAGATCTCACCTATTGACTCACCCCTTATAGCTGGATTGCTTTAGATGTCACAAAAACAGAGAGGTGGAGAAACTCCAAGGGCAGGAAGAATCCCTTTTGCTTTTCTTTGATGCTTTGACCTCAGATGAGTTCTGAGTTTATATGTTACAAGACACATTCAGTGGTCCATACTCTTGGTTCACATGTCACTCTTGGTTTACATTCTGATGTCCTAATGTCAAAACATTAGGCTAGAGATGAAACCAACCCAGATGCCCATTAGTGAATAAATGGGAAAAGTGTGGTATGTGTATATAATGGAATACTATTTAGTTATGGATGTTGGAATCCTGTCATTTAGGACAACGTGGATAGACTAGAAGAAGTGAAAGAAACCAGGTTTAAAAACCAATGGCATATACACATTCTGCTTTTTCTGAATTCGCTCCTATAAATGAATAGTCTGGGTTGGTGGATTTGCCACCCGCACATAGAGATTCAAGGGTTGTACACTACATGCATGACAGAAATCTCCAACATCACATTGTACCACATAAAACATGAGCAATTATTGGGTATCAGTAACAAATTTAAAATAAGAAAGATACAACAACCCCTAGCCTTGAAAACCACCTCTAAAATGTTAACTATGAGGAATAGTCAATATTTTCATTTTTCCATTTTGATCTCAAGGCTTCCAAGAGCTTTAGTTTCTTGAACTTGCTTTTCTTGCCCTTAACATTATGCTGAAGAATGTACTGTAGGCTTCCCTGAAGGAAAGGACTGCTGGAGGCAGGGACAGCAAAACAGCCTGAAAAAAATCCTTTCACTTTCCTTTTTGTCTGAAAAGATTTGGTCTGGAATTTTCTCTATATGCCCATAGCAAAGGAAGGACCCGCTCACCAACTGTGATGCAGCTGCCGGGTTCTGTTCAGTCTTGAGCATGCCGAACAATGATTAGAGCATCATAGAGTGTGTCACACTTAGGAAAGAATTACACACTACTTTTGCACTCCTTTAAATGTGATAGTCTCTCAATTCAAAGCAATGTTTCCTCTTTTGTCTGCTAAGACTGAGAAGAAAGTGGAAAGGATTCACATGGGGAGGTTGACTTGTTTTGTTTTGTTTTGTTTTGTTTTGTTTTGTTTTGTTTCTTCTTGTTTTGTTTCTCTTGCAGTCCTGGGGATGGAACCCAGGACTTTATTCATGCCAGACAAGCCACTGAGCTATATTCCCAGCCTGGGAGTTAGCTTTCTTCATAAGATATTGAAGAATATAATACTGAGTCATTTCTTTTCCATAAGATGTTCAAACTTAGCAGTTTCATAGGATTCCCCCTAACATGTGCTATACTTTAGAAACACACTCCTCACTCGAGCCCTGTCTTCGAGGTCCTTGGATTCTTCTTCTCTGGCGTGTACTCTAAATATGGACTGTGCTCCAATTGATGCCACCTCCAGCATCAATCCTAGAGGCTGACGGTCATTGCAAACCATGCTCACTGACTTGAGTCTACTAATTGGAGAAAGCTTACTGATAGGATCTGACTCTAACTTACAGAGGTATCCTGCCTTATTACACTATCATCTCCATTGAGATCACACTGAGGAACCATGCAATAAAGTCATAAATTAATCACCAAGAACCCCCTCAATGCTTTAAGCATGTTTATGAGTCAGGGCATCATCGCTCTCCTGGCCTACAGTCCTCAGACTTGGGGACTGAACATGTTGGAATCCAAAGAAAGCTGTCTTTCATCGGAGTACTCTCACTAACTCTCTGATGGAAGCTAGTTTCTTGGTCTTTCCTTCATCAGAATTTTCAGATTACTCATACATTTGGATTCCTTTTTTGTTTGCCTTCTAAAGAAAGAGGCAGTCTATGGGAAGAAGCTTGTGGGAGTTGAAATATCAACTCCACAACCATTTCTGACTGCAGCTGTGGGACCCAAGCCAATGCTCTTACGTCCTGAACCATGGTATGTCTCCTATAGCAGCAGGGACTCTGGCCAGTGAATCTCAGAGGCTCCTCTGGCTCCCATCACCTGAACTATGTATTTGCTATTTTCTTAATGCTGTTTGTAATGTGTTTGTTGGAACGTGCACATAAAGAGTACACCCTGTAGACATACATAATCTGTGCGGGGAAGAGGAGCCTCATATATATTAAATAACAAAAGTATCCTACCTAGTTGATCATAGTAAATCACATTGATTGAGCACTTTGAATTACCCAAATAACATCCTAAGCATTCTCTCATTTTTACCTTATAAAAACCCACTGAAGGAGGATGTAGTTATCTCCAAGTTTCAGGAAGCTAAGACTCAGCCTATAAGAAATTGACAGGAAGCCCCATAGGGAGCCAGACAGTATAAGCCTACTTCAGTCCTAGGCTAGAAGCAACTTACTCTCCTCAAGTGGTGGTTCTATAGTGGGTACATCTATTACCCTCAGGTATTATGTTCCTTTAAGCCCATCTGTATATTAAAGATGCATGCCTTTGGCAGAAAATCCTAGGGAATTGCTGGGTAGCTGGACAAATTATAATGTACTTAAGAACTCATTTACTTTTAATTTCAGAATAAGAGCACAATTTCTTTAATTTGATCACAGAAACTTCTCAAAGACATACTTGACACACAGGCAACAGGCAAGTTGAATATGAATTGGTGTGATTATAATTTCGCCAGAAGTGTTGTTTTCTAAGTAAGAGAAATTGTACTTCTCTCTTCAGTCATCCCATTTGACTTATCAAGCACTTGCTGTCTTGCTTTCCCCACCCCATTGCTTTTGCTACCTGGTAAAGGCACATACAAGCCATGGCCTGTGCTTCTGCAGTGTACTACAGGTTACTAAGAGTTTACTTAACAAGTTGGTGTTCATGTGCATGGCTAATTTTATTTTTACCATGACCTGCTGAACTATGCCCAAATCATGAATGTTAGCCTCTTGTTATACCTGAGGAGAGAATTCTAGAGTAGTGGCCATGTCTCCTTCCCATCAGCTCTCCAATTGCTTTAATCAGACCTATAACCCAGATCAATCAGTGTATTCATAATTAGGGTGTGTTGGCTTTCCTAGCACTTGCTTTTTTAGAGTAATGATTCAAATGGCTAGTGAGGCAAAAGCCAATATGCACAATGATTTTGCCTATTAGAAAGGTTTTCATGAAATGGTAAATTTTCCTCAGGAAGACCTCCCAGTAGTAAAAGAATGCAAAGGTCCTTGGGCATCAAGCCCCCCAGAGTGATGGATGTCTCTGCAACAGAATTCACACTGGGGGGCTTTTAGGCAAATCAGAGGACCTCTTAAAAACCATCAGTGAGCCGGAGTGGGGCAGAGTTGAATTAATGCCATGCTCTTGGCTGCCGCGTGAGTACATCAGGTTTTGTTCCTTCCAGCCTGGTTTTCTGCTCCATACCCCTATACACATGAGGCCTGGTCTGTTGTTCTTCCTTCTCCTGGTGTGGTTTTTCTCTGCTCTGAGAGTTCCTATTGATCTGTCTGACCCACAGCATTTTAGAATTACGATCCCTACTGTTTTCATTATACCTTGTCCTCCATGTAGGAAACAAAAAGTACCAAGATATAAGATGGGGACACTGGTGAGATGGCCTTTTACTGTATAACTTCAGCCAGTCATGATTCTAAAGAAGTCCAGTCGTTACCATGAGCATCATCCTTAAGACAGAGTTGATTTTGTCCTTTCAAAGATGGATCAGCCACACTTTTAAAACTGGGTAACCACGAATCCTTTTGCATGCAATTGATTCAGCATGAATTGGACTGAAAAGTGTGGCATGCTTTTATTGACTAAACCTATATTTTCATCACACTAGCCCTCCCCCGAGCTCTAGTGTGACATGGCATGTCCACAGGCCCAGAAGTATTGTGGATGACACCAAAGTTACTATACGGAAGAGCATCACAACAAAACAAGTCAAAGCAATTCCATTTCTCTGTCTCCCACTAGCACTCAATATTAATGCCAGCTGGTAAATCACAGAGCCCCATGGCCCCATTCACTCTGTATGTGCTGACTCATGTACCGGCCTTGTAGGTTACAGCTTTGTTGCCAGGGGCCACATTCCCAATATTATGAAGGTTCTTTTTATAATTATTTCTTTTTAGTTTTTGAAGTTATAACTATCATTTTCCTTTTCCCTTTGCTCTTCAGAGGTTCTTTACTGGCCTTTCAGAAGGGAAGTGGTGTAGGTCTCTGCTCACCCAGCCTTCCCCTTCCCCACTGCAACATCTCTACATTATAAAGACTGTTTAATCAGATTTCAGTGGTTATTATATTTGAATACCTCCCTAAAGTCCTCAAAAATTGAAAATGTTCATTCTGGGCTATGACTCTGTATGAAAGTAAGAGCTGTCAAATTGTTTCTATCCCTTCCGCATGCTCCTCGTGAGAGACTTTCCTTGCTTATTGCAAGGATGAGAAGCAGAGCCACACGTCCTGCTACTGTTACTGTAAAGGTCTTCTATTTAGGGTGAGGGAGACAGTGCTGACTACTGCGCCAAGACTCTAGCACAATATGAACACTTTCAATAAGTCTCTTGGGCCTTTTGTTTTTCTTTGGGAAATTATTATAATCTTACCCCATCTTTAACTATTTATCTTGTATCAGCTATCCAAATATACCCAATAATGCTCTTTCTGAAAATATGCCAGTTGCTCTAATCACAGCTAACCTGGGATAGTACATTGTGATGTCTCTTTCTTAGAGATTGTAACAGTATTCCCCAAAGCATGTCTTTGGTGCCTGTGCAGATGCTATTTTAAAGATTCCAGTAAAGCTTGTCTCATGTACTTATTTTACTGATCTTTTCTGGCTCCTAAAAATGTTGGTGCAGTTCTTGCGAGCTGACTGAATCTTCACACCATGTCTGGTCGTGTTCTCAGTTCACTCATTGACGTGTTGTTTACATATGCTCCCAAAAGTCTAGGCTAGCGTCTGTTGGGAGGTCATTTTGCCTGTTGGGCCATGTTGCCAACTCAGCAGGCACACATCTGGTGAGTTGGTGCTCTGGTAGCCTGCCTTCAGGGTCTTGAGCTGGACTTTCCTTTGTAAGTAGCTACAGTGGATCGGTTAGCATAGATTTCAGGCCTCACTCACTGTTTCTCTTATGCAGTTTGTGTCTGTTAGTCCCTTTAAATCAGATCCAGAAAGATGGACACTTTCAGAGCTCCAGCCTCAGTGAGAAAAGAACATTTTCTACCATCGACAGTTTCACTGTGTCGTTCTCAATTTTTCCACGCTGGAGCTAGACAAACTTCATTCTAATACAGCCAACAATTGCTAGGGAGATGGGATTAGGGGGGAGTGAGTGGGTAACTGGGAGTGAAAATGGCCAAAAAGCTGTATATACATGTATGAGATTATCAAATAACACAGAAGGGAAGGAGACAGAGGAAAGGAGAAAGAGAGAGGGGGAACCCTACTTTATAAAGTGTAACAAACTTTTTTTGTTGTTGTTTTTTTGAGACAGGGTTTCTCTGTGTAGCCCTGGCTGTCCTGGAACTCACTCTGTAGACCAGGCTGGCCTCAAACTCAGAAATCCGCCTGCCTCTGCCTCCCAAGTGCTGGGATTAAAGGCGTGCGAAACTTTTATCTTTGTACCATCTTGAGTTTGTCAAAGCATGAGAAGAGCCTCAGAAATACAGCTGCCATTGGCCCAGCAGTAACACTTCCAGAGATGTATACAGTGGTGATCTTTAAGGATATGTCCAAAATTGGCTGATAGGAGGTTCAGTGCAAAATTGCTTAAAACTATTAGATACAGAAAAACAATATATAGAGTCCAAAGAAGCAAAACAATGTAACTAATTCCTCATTACCCTCTATAAATAAAATTGTAGAAATACATCTGTATCAACAAAGTGTATTGAGAATATCTAAAAGCCACTTTGCTGTGAAAAACATCACCACATAGGCCCTATAATATATCAATACTTATGTAGTAATTTAGTACCAAGAGTAGCTAAGGTCACAGATGTTGTTTTGTTTTTTGTTGTCAATCTTTGTTCTCTGATGTTTCTTTAATGCTTGACAGTGATATTCATTCCTAGAAAGAAATGCGTATTTGTCCTATTGGGAAGCATTGATTCAGAGCAGGTACCCCTTCATGCTGCCCTAGGGCACTCAAGGTGAAGCCCAGGCACTGAGGTTTTCCCAGCAGCTGACAACACCTGCCAGAAACTCAAGCCTTGATTTTTATCTGCAGGAAAGGAGAGTCCCCCAGTCAGTGACACTCCAGATGAAGGGGATGAGCCCATGCCTGTCCCTGAGGACCTGTCCACCACCTCTGGAGCACAGCAGAACTCCAAGAGTGAGCGAGGCATGGGTAAGTGGATCAGCCTGCTGTCCTGCAGCCTGAGGCATGGTTAGGAAATGGCTGCTGTGTAGGGTAAGGTAGGTGGGCTCATTCCCTCTTGTTCTGGGGGGGGGGGGGTCAGTCATTTACTCAAGTTGGGACTTGGGCAGTCTGTTTTAATTGATGTGTTTATTTTTAAAGTGGTTTTCTGTTGACTACAAGTGATCTTGGTGTTACTATGTGCTAAACTATGTGGAACTATATGAAACACATTTATATTAACTTAAAGGTCATTTTAAATCAAGGAATTTGGCCAGTGTTTTTGGAGCCTATAGATCTCCTCTGCTTAGTCCTGAAAGCACCCGGTATGACAGGGGTTGTTTTCAAAACATAAACAGATGGTCACAACCTGCCTGTGGTTCCCATCACAAAGCGAGAGGCTCATTCTGGGAAACAGAAGAAATTGTCCTTTGACCATGCCACACAGGGAGTGCCCCTACTTCAAAGTCAGGCTAATGACTTAGTTCTTGTGGAGAAAGAGGTGGGCTTGCCCCGAAATTCCACAGCTGCTGTGGAGCTCTGCAGAATCATCATGCTGTATATATGGTTTAAGGAACTGAAAACAAGGCTGGTTCCTGGAGAGCAGGGAAGACGTGTGTATTTCACGTGTTATAGATAAATAGGTCACAAGTACCCGCAAACTGATGTCAGCACCTTGTCCCTTTGGCCCATGCAGTGTGAGCTGGGAGCAGTCTAGGCTGGCGCTGCTCGCTGGCTCCCTCACAGACCTTTGCAGACTTAAGACAAGTACACAGTCCCAGGTGTTCTTGGTATGGATATTCCCTTGGACTTACCGTTTCCAGGGTCTCCTCTCCCTGACTGTCACCATGTACAATTTTCAGTTCGATTTCCTTTCATGATGAAGTTTAGAAAGTAGTAATTTCCAACTTAAAAAATTAAAATGCCCCGGTAAACATTTTGCCTGGTTTGGCAGTAGCAGCTGACTTGGTCCTGGAGACAGGGCGAGGCTATTTGATGTGAGGCTCACAAACAAAGAGAGAAAAGTTTCTTATAGACAACTAGAAGCCAAAGAATCACTTGCTAGAAAAGCTGAGAGCAAAAGCCCAGAGGACGGATGCTATATGGGAAAGGGGTGAGAGGACCCACCAAAGAACCACCCCCAGCCACACTACATACAGCCTCCTTGTCCTGTGTGGTTGTTGAAGGAAATCTACCATTTCCACTAGGAGGCTATAGGCTGTGAGTTTCATAACGTGTAGAAGATAACATTAGATAGAATGGAATAACATGTAGGGG
The DNA here is from genome assembly GCA_030674055.1 of Rhabdomys pumilio. Classification (NCBI taxonomy): domain Eukaryota; kingdom Metazoa; phylum Chordata; class Mammalia; order Rodentia; family Muridae; genus Rhabdomys; species Rhabdomys pumilio. The sequence continues at coordinate 60,230,797 of JANHMN010000007.1, forward strand.
ATATTCACAGATTAAAGGAAATAAAGTTGAAGCAATACTTTGCCATACTGTCTTACAGAGTGACTCATGAGAATCACAGATTTAAAAGGACAGAGGACCAGGAGCCAGAAGAGTCTGAGGCAGGAGCAAAGGGCAACAGAAGGAAGCAAGAGTCACCATGGAAACAGGGAGTCAGTAAGAGCAATGTAGTCATTTAGGAGGGCAAGTCTCAGAAGGGACACATCCAAGATTCTGGTCCCTGGCTGTGGCCCTCAGGGCAGAACTTCTCATCTTCTCCAAGCCTCAGTTTTCCCCATGTGAGCAAGAACAGCTACAGCATGTTCCAGAATGGTCTTGTGGGCCAGATGAACAAAGCAGAAGACAGAATAGCAGACAGAGACTAAAAGAGAGAGTGTGTGTTATGCATCTCAGGGTTTACAGTCCTAGATAAATGGGATCTGTGGGGCTTCAGTAGGGAGACAAGAACAGACAACAGAGCATAAGAAAGGGATGAGTCCATTAATGAAAAACAGACTCATAAAACAAGCAAATCGAAAACAGCCAAGAGAGAGCAATGTGTTAGGGTAGGGCAGTGCCAAAGAGAGACAGACTTCCAGTTGAGCGCTCTAGCCTTTGGAGAGAGCAGCCCAGGGGTGCGCGGTGAAGCGCCGGCCAGCAGTGAGGATGCAGCAGCTTATGTCACTCAATGGAGAGAGATGGGCCTGCTGCTGACAGCTGTGACTCATACCAGGAGGCTCTGCACCAGAGAAGAGCAGACAGAGTAAGAAAACCATCAACCATCGGTGGGAGACACTAGAAAGCAGCCCCCACCTGGTTAGTGGGTCATTCCCAGGATTTGAAAAAGTTAGGGTTTCACATACTGCTGTTTTAGTAATGCTGATGTAACAATGATGTGGAATGGACACCGTAGATCTATGTATAAATATAAGGACAATGACAGTCAGAGGCAGAGCAATACAAGTGCCATTACTGGGCCTCCGTTTTCTTCAAAGTCTAAATAAAAAGAAAAAAAAAAAAGATTTGTAGTGCCACTTGAAGAATTTAAGTCAGACCTGAAGGAGAACTTTCTGGAAAGCAGGGATTTAGTCATGGGACTGGCCTACTTCATGGCACTGTGGCTTGTTCTGAAGTGGTCTCTTTAATAATGAGAACTTGCAGCTCTCTGAAGTGGCTGTGTCTGAAACCATTTGAAGCTGACAAAGCAGCCATTGGCCTCTTCTGGCAAACCTGAGTTTACCAAGTCTCACTTGTTTGTTGGAGGGAGGGCAGAGCCAATTGCACTGACACAGAACTCGAGGGCCTCATAAAAGCCTTCCTGTGGGACAGTGTCCAGGTTGATGTCTAGAGAGCAGATGGGCAACTGTAAACGAAAAGTGACTGCTCAATACTCTATTCTTTTGCTCAGTAACACATCTTTCTTCTTTCTGGTGAGTTTGCTCCTGATTTGGGTTTGTTCCTGCCACTTGTAGCTTAGAAGGGAACAGAGCTGTGCTGCCCCAAACAGTGATAAAATTCAGAGCGCGAGTGCCACTCTATGTTGCATGTGACCATAGGAAAGCTGTAGCAGAGTGAGAAGGAAACCTGGAATGCAAGGTGGAATTCCAGGCTAAATGTACAAAACACCCTGAGAAAGCCAAGCCAATGTGGGGCTTAGTAGAGTCCAAGGGAAAGGCCAATAGAAGAATAGGCCTGCCCAAGGCTGAGCTGGAAATGGGGTGTAGCTAAACAGGGGGTGTTAGGCCCATAACTGAGCACTGGACAACCTGTGCAGAACCCAGGCAGAAGGAAATGGGATTGAACTCTGAGAGGGTGCATTTTAGGATACGAGTCTTTCAGTCTCCCTTTGATTGTATCTCAGTCTGATATTCATCTGCCAGCTCTGAGAGAGGCTAACCCTGTACAACTTCTCAGTAGGTGCTTACATCAGACTTTTACTCTCCTTAGCTTAGATGGAAGGAGAGAAAACAGATACAAAAGAAAATCTACTTTTTTCATTCTTCTAGGAATCCTGAAATAATGAAGTGTATAAAAATATTGATCTTGGTTTTTATTTTGTTTGCCTGTCTTCCTTCTTCCTCTTCCTCTTCCTCTTCCTCTTCCTCCTCCTCCTCCTCTTCTTTCTCCTCCTCCTCCTCCTCCTCCTCCTCCTCCTCTTCCTCCTCCTTCTTCTTCTTCTTCTTCTTCTTCTTCTTCTTCTTCTTCTTCTTCTTCTTCTTCTTCTTCTTCTTCTTCTCCCCCCTCCTCCTCTTCTTCTTCTTTCTCCTCTTCCTTCCTCCTCCTTTTTCTCCTCCTTCTTCCCCTTCCTTCCTCCTCTTCCTTCTTCTTCTCCCTCCTTCTCCTCCCTCCTCCTCCTTCTTTTCCTTTCTCCTCCTCTTCCTTCTCTTCCTCTTCCTTCTTCCTCCTCCTTTTCCTCCCTCCTCCTCCTTCTCCTTTTTCCTCCTCCTTCCTCCTCCTTCTTCCTCCTTCTCCTCCTTCTTCTTCCTTCTCCTTCCTTCTCATTCCTTCTCCTCCTTCCTCCTCCTCCTTCTCCTTTTTTCCTCCTCCTCTTCCTTTTCCTCCTTCTTCCTCCTCCTCTTTCTTCCTCCTCCTTCTCCTTCATCCTCCTTATCCTTTTTCTTCCTCCTTCTCCTTCTTTCTCCTCCTTCTCCTCCTCCTTCTCCCTCCTTCTCTTCTTCCTCCTCCTTCTCCCTCCTTCTCTTCTTCCTCCTCCTCTTCCTTCTTCTCTTTTTCTTCCTCCTTCTTCTTCTTCCTCCTCCTCCTCCTTCTTCCTCTTCCTTCTCCCTCTTCTTCCTCCTTTCTTTTCCTCCTCCTTTCTCTTCCTCCTCCTCCTTCCTCCTCCTTTTCCTTCTCCTCTTCCTTCTTCCTCTTCTTTTCTTTTCCTCTTCCTTTCTCTTCTTCCTCCTCCTCCTCCTTCTCCTTTCTCCTCCTCTTCATCCTCCTTCTCTTCCTCCTTCTCTTCCTCTTCCTCCTCCTTCTCCTTCTTCCTTCTCCTTCCTCCTCCTCCTTCTCCTCCCTCCTCCTCCTTCTCCTTCTTCCTCCTTCTCCTCTTCCTCCTCCTTCTCCTCCTTTCTTCTCCTCCTTCCTCCTCCTCTTTTCTCCTCCTCTTCCTTCTCTTCTTCCTCTTCCTTGATCCTCCTTCTTCTTCCTCCTCCTCCTTCTCCTTCATCCTCTTCCTTCTCCACCTTCTGCCTCTTCCTTCTCCTTCTCCTCTTTTCCTCTTCTTCCTCCTCTTTCCTCCTCCTCCTCCTTCTCCTCCTTCTCCTTCTTCCTCCTCCTCTTTCTTCCTCCTTCTTCTCCTTATTCCTTTTTCTCCTTCTTCCTCCTCTCCTTTTTCCTCCTCCTTCTCCTCCCTTCTCCTTCTCCTCCTTCCTCCTCTTCTTCCTCCTCCTCTTCCTTCTTCTCTTCTTCTGCCTTCTCCTTTTCCCTCTTTTCTTCTTCTTCCTCCTTCTTCTCCTTCCTCCTCCTTCTCTAACTCCTCTTCCTCTTCCTTCTCTTCTTCCTCCTCCTCCTTCTCTTCCTTCTTTTCTTCTTTCTCCTCCTCCTCTTCCTCCTCTTCCTCCTCTTCCTCCTCCTTTTCCTCCTCCTCCTCCTTCTTGATTCATTTCATTGACTCATTCATGAGGGCAGGGCAGAAGCAGGAACTATAAGCAATCATTTTAAGTTCTTGTTGCCTATAGGCAATGTATATGTTACTGTGTCATATGAGAGCACTTAAACATATATTGCCACATATTTTACAACTAATTGTCCTGTGCCAGTGTCCTCTTCTGTGTGCGTGTGTTTGTGTGTGTGTGTGTGTGTGTGTGTGTGTGTGTGTGTGTGTAGCATCAAGTTTTGGTTGGCATACAAACTCTGGGTTCACTGTGGCATTTTTAAACACACTATGGCACCAGGCTTATTCACCCCATCACTACCGTCCTTGCCTGTCTCCATGGTCAGCTTTAGGCAGGCAAGGATAGTCCTTGGGGTAGATGTCAGCCATGAGGATTCTTAGGCCTAGGAGAGAGAAGAGGGGCTGGAGGGAGTTTTTCAGGACTGAAAGAGAGACAGCAAGCCTGGCTGGCAATTGGGCAGCTGGCTTCAAGTACGGATGTGAGCCGGGTTATCTAATCAGCAGCCAGAGGAAGTTGTTTTTATCATCGAAGTGCATCTCTTCTGAAGCGATAGCCCCAATTCAGCCTGGGAGAAGCATTATCTAGCAGCATCTGAGCGGCTGCAGCAAGTGCAGGGACTGGAGGTGCAAGCAGGCAGCATCTCCAGCCTTGGGAGCTCCTGTTGCCGCCGAGCTTCTCTGCTCTGGGAATTCCTGAAGTATGCAGGTTGGCTCTGTGTGCACCTTGATTTCTCTTTCTCTTCCATGCTTCTCTTCAGAGCTGAATGGAGCAGAGCAGAGCAGATCTGTAAAACTCTATACCATTCATAATATAACTGACTGTCTCTGCCTTGGAATCCTTGTAAAAGCCACTGCTGTACCCCACAGCCATACCCGAGCCAGCTGAGAAGTATCCCTTTTTCATGGATTTCTCGAAACATGAAACAGTACATAGTGGTATAAAAGCTATTTTCCCACCCACCTTCCCTTTACATCAGAGGGATGAGAATTGCAGGCTGCCACCTAGGCCTTTGGCCTTCTGCATCTCCCTTAATCTGTCAACCAATAGGAATCACAACAATCTTCACAGAACTTCCTAACAGTTGGTCATGCCTAAACTTTGAAGGGACTCTGCGTATCACCTGTCACCTTGGATTGGGCTTGGGTGTACACAGGAAGACCAAGCAGCAGGAATTTAAAGTCATTCCTTGGAGGAAACAGAAACTCAGATGTGTTAGTCAGCACCTGTGTGTGCATGCTTGCTCCTGTGTATGTGGGCATTATGTGTTGTGTGCATGATGGATGGATGTGTTTTGTGCATGATAGATATGTGTGTGCTAACTTATGTGTTCCTGCATGTGGCATGTGTATATATGTGTATATTTGTGCACATTTATAGTATATGTGCATATAGATTTGTAATATTTTTATGAATGTGTGTTTCATAAATATGTATGGTGTACAAATGTGTGAGGTATGTAAAGAATATGTATACATATGTATGCTCTGTGTGTTTATGGTGTGTTTGTACATGCTAGGTATACATATAGTATATTGTGTGTGTGATATGTGGTATATGTATATTTCTGTGTGCTATGTGTATATGTACATTTGTTATGGTATGTGTGTGGTATATATATAATATTGTATGTATACATAGAGTGTATGTGTATGATATGTTTATAGTGTGTGTCTGTGAAGAGTATGAGTATTTGTATAATGTGTAGTGATGTGTGAGGAATGTTTCTGGTATATATTTGGTATGTGTGACTTGTGTGGTATGTGTGTGGTATATATGTTTGTGCCATGTGTGTGGTATGTATATATGTGGCATATTTGTGTGTGGTTTGTGGGTGGTATTGTGATTTGTGTAATATATATGTGATATTATATATGTCTATGTCTTGTGTGTAGTGTTTATGTGTGGGTGTATATATGTATTATGTGTTATTTGTGTATGTTGTGCAGAGACCCTGTGTGTGGTGTGTATGTATTTGTACAATTTGTGTAGTATTATGTTGTATACCGTGTGACATGTGTGTTTGTGGCGTGTATGGTGATGTGTATATTTGCTGTGTGTCGAGATAAACGTGTGGCTGTTGCTTTATTTATACTTATTGCAATTAGGTTAGGGTATGTGAAGGTGCACGCTGCATGAGCCATGGGAGCATGTGTAGACATCAGAAGACAACTCGCGAAAGCCAGTTCTCTTCTTCCACCAAATGAGTCCACTAAGCTTCACAGAAACCACCTTTACCTATGGAGCTATCTCACTAGCTCAGATATGTGGATCTTGACAGAACATCATGTCTATTTTCTTAGAGATTCTATCTTTCAGCTAGATGCTTTACAAATAGTTAGAGGCCCTGGTTCTGGTGTGTCCTAAGCTCATCAGCTTTGCAGTGACCACCATCTCTGCTCCTAGGAGAAGAGGGGTTCACTTTACCTAAGCAGTACATGCAAGTTATACCCTGGCATAGAGTTCACCCCAGCCAACACTCATGATGTTGTTAACAACATAATGGTAATGTCAATAACTCATGATGCTCCAATGACAAAAATTCCATATCATCTCAATTGGGTAACCCTTTGCCTGAGATCCCATTAGCAAGTGACATAGAGCAGAAGCCTGGACACTAAGCCTGACATGAAATCACACCCTGGGTCCCAACAGAGGACAACTCCAGGTCTCTGAAAAAACTTCACTATCTTCCTGTCTGAACCATCAACTGGAACTCTTGGGCATAAGAGGCCTAAGCCAGCTCTGCCAGGCCCTACAAAGAGAGAATGGAGACAAATATGCTAACAGATGGTTGGGGAGAACATGGCCTGGCACTTTGGGCTAGCCTCTTCCTGTACACAAAGGTCACTCAACAACCTACTCACTGCCTTGTATTCGTAGACTGATGACCATAAAACCCTGAAATTTCTTTAGTATCTGACTCAAAACAGGGCCATTTACATGCAAAGCACAGCCCTGCACCAACCCCTGCTGAATTCATTTAGTGTTTGTGTGGATGTTGTTTGGGTTAGCTCCCAGCTTTGTTTAGGTTGTCTGGACCGCAGAGATGAGGGAACCTCATTCTGGAACTGTTCTTAGAGCCCTTTAGTGGATAAGATGGGCTCTCCGCTGCCTTGGAAACCTGACAGCTAAGGAAAAGCTGTGGTGCCCATGTTACAATGACTCAAACTCACAAGAATATGAGGTTTTCTTAGAGAATATATTCAGGGCTGGAGAGATGACTCAGTGGTTAAGAGCAATGGCTGCTCTTCCAGAGAATATATTCAAGGAATAGTTTTTTCTAGCCCAGCTGAGGATTGAGGTTCACAGAGGGGTTCAGATTCATGGAGCAGCTGGTATGTGCAAGAGAATGAAATGGAGCCGGCCCTATTTTGACTGTAGGAAGACTTGAAGAAAGAGAGAAGGATGCTTAGAAGCAAAAGAGTAGAGGCACAAGAGGACCTCTGCATCTTCGTCTAGAGTGTGAGCAGCGGTGCTGGCAAGGGGCCCCTCCCAACATACTGGCCCAGCTGCTCTACATTGTAAAGTTTGTTCTCACGATAGTGACTGTTGGGAGCCTTGGTCTCATAGAAGGGTGTTTGAACCTGTGCCAGCAGGCAGTGTGGGTAAGGAGAAGGCAGGGAGAGATGGGGTTTGTCTACTGACTTGGTATAGGTCCATGGGTGTAGTGACCAACTACGGTGACTGTGGCAACAGGGATAGCAATCCAACGCTGATTAAGATAGAATTGTGATGGTTCTGAGCCAGGAAATTAGCTAGAATGTAGGGATGGAAGAGGCAGAAGTTCCATCTGTGCATAGAGTCAGTTAGATCAGATAAGGGAGGGAACCTCGGGCACACATTGGAAGCCTTGGAGGAACTCTAGCCTTTAACTGTAGAGATAAAGGGTAGAGGGGAGGAGACAGAGAACAAGTCCTGTGGTTCAGATGAAATTTCTCAGAAGAATTATAGGATGGAAGCCACAGAAAAGACATGTGAAAAAAAAGTGAGAAAGGTCAAAGAGAGCTTGGGGAGTGCCCTCCAAGGAGAATTTGGGCCAATTGTACATTTCCCAAATGTAACCCGACAACTTGCAGGAGGAAACAGACTGCCAAGGAAACCAGGCTGATGAACAGTGAATGGGAGGGTAACCATGGGAGAGGATGGACAGATCAGATGGGGTGGAAACATGAGCTGAGAGAGTTGCTGGCTGAAGAGGAGGATTTACAGGCTGATGCTTTAGGATGAAAATTATTTAAATTCACCTTAGGAAGTAAGGAGGCCAGGCATGGTCTCCTTTAATTGCACACATGCTTTTAATTGCAGAAGCTGGAAGATCTCTCAGTTGAAGGCCAGCCTGGTCTACAGAGTCTTTTCCAGGACAGCCTGGGCTACATAAAGAAACCCTGTCAGAAAAAAAAAAAAGAAAAGAAAAGAAAAGAAGAATGCAGGAAGTGGAAAGACAGATTGAGCTAGGAAGAGACCTGGGAAACAAACAGGGTGGTTCCCATGATGCCCTTCTCCCTCTTTGGGTCTCTGTTCAGAAAGCATGACCCAAAGCAGAGCTTCCTGGACCCTTTAGGGATTTTTCTCCATCTTCACACTTCATACCACAGATGGAATTGGTCTGGATTCTCTCCCTGAGGCCTCCTCAGCACATGCTTTCCCCTAGGGTAGAGCAGTGTCCCAGCAGTATGGATGGAATGATGGTGTTGCCTTACTGGGGATGGAAAAGGGAGAGGAGCGTTCAGGCAAGAGGATTCTAAGAGGAAGCACAGCAAGGTCTGATGCTCAGCATCTTTATTATCAGATTCACAGGAGCACAGCTGCTGTTTGGGGCAGAGGGACAGAGCCCTTTGTGGGAGGCTGGCCTTGCCACATCGACCAGTAGTGTTACCCCACCCAGGTCTCTGTGATACCCACATGTCCCCATACAGCATCCAGGTGAGAAGCTGACTCAAATGTCATCCACACTTCTCTCAGCGTCTTTCCCACACTCAAGAGCTTTTGAGTTCACACAGGACATCTTCAGCTGGCTAAGACTTTTTATTGTGATCAGTAATGTTCCAGAACTCAACATAGAAATTTAACGTGTACTATAGAGAATTTGGACCAAAAAAAAAAAAAAAAGGTGCCCGAGCCCCACCCTCGAATGTGTGGCCCTTCTTCCGGCTTTTTTCTCTTTGTGTCTCCAAAGATACAGGTTAGCTGTGCAAAGCGGTTTGTTTCTATAAATAAAACCCAACATTAATCTTATCTTCACTGTACTCTGACCACTGAAATTCAAAAATCGCATTGTGCTCCCTTCATTTACTGAGAGAAAGGAAGAAGAGTCCAAGATTAAAGGGCCCTGGAACAGATAGACAAACACTACTTTCTGTTTCTGGGGTTTGCTCTCAGTGTTATTTTCTGCTTTGTTCTCTGTGTGTTGAAAGAGTCCGTGGCTCTGTATGTAGAGCAATCAACTGACATTCCGTTAACTTTCCTTCTGCATGGGGTTTCAGAAAGAAATGGAAAAAAACAAAACAAAACAGGTTTTGTGCTGTGGTTGCCAGTTGCCACCTGTCCTCCTATCTGGTTAGGACATTTTTCTGATTTGGGAAGTATAAATATAACCCAGAAAAAAAAAAAAAGCTTCCCTTCCTTTTATGCAAAAGTAGAAAGGTTTAAGTAGAGACACCAGGCTCTACACATCACCCTTCAAGTGTGCACAGAAGCAGTTGAGCCCCATGCAGATGCCTGCTGAGGGTGGGGGGAAGGGTGAGGAGAAGCTTTTCTTCTTGGGCCCTGAGTGGTTGAGTTCCAGCTTCTGACCTCTACCAGAGAAGTTCAACAGATCACACACCTGCTCAGAATCTGAAACCTTTTGTTGGGCTATTTTTTTTTAATATATATGAGAAACTTAGAAATAATTCAAAATGTGTCCTCCAGTTAGCAGGGAGCCAGGTAGAGTCAGCTGACCTCAACAGATCCGTTCAGGCTGCCAGACTGTTTTTTTTTTTGTTTGTTTTTGTTTTGTTTTTTTTGTTTTTTGTTTTTTTGATTGGTGGTTGAGTTTTATTTTTTTTATTGGATATTTTATTTACATTTCAGATGTCATCCCCTTTCCCCATTTCCTCTCCCTAGAAAACTCCTATCCCATGCCCCCTTTTCCTTTTTGCTTATATACAATTTTTTTTAAATGTTAATCAAAGGCTTTATAAGTTTGGTAATGCTCAATCAGAAGTGTAACCCAATACCCAACCTAGATATATCAACTATCTTTGACTGGTGGAGACACGTGAACATCTGCCTCTATGTCCCCACCCCCTCTTTCTCTCTCTCATCACCTAGCTTCTCCTCTCCTTCTCCTCCTCTCCTTACTCCTTCTCTTCCTCTCCGTACTCCTCCCACCTTAGCTCCTCCTACATATCACCCTTCTGTTAAAACTTTTCTCTCAAAATACAATTAGATTATAATTATGCCAATTTGTACCAGTGAGGTACAAGATAGTCCTAATACCCAGTCCATCATTTTGTTGACTAACCAGAACCTCTGTCGTCTCTCCTAACTAAAACACTTAGTTCTGAACCTGGATTTTTTTCTTGGCTTTAGAATGAATGTCAGCTGAAAACCATCCACTCAAATCTTTTCTCTCAAAGTAAATAGCCAGGATTGCTGCCAGACTGTTAGTGAACAACTTGATGTCCACCATGGTTAGAAGTACTGACTCTACAGACACTTGGCCAGTGCTACAAGTTTGGGCTTTTTGGTTTTGGTTTTGTTAGGTTTGGGATTTGAGAGCTGGCTTGATACAATTTTTCATATCATGACACGGAAGTGTGGGGAGTATTTTTTTTTTTGGATAGTTATTTGTGCAGTAAAGGCCAAACTTGACTCACAAGAATTGGATCCTAGCAGCTCTCTGCCATTGGTATCACAAACAGAGCCTCCTATAGCAATTGCCCTCTGCCTTGTCATGAAGAGAGAGCACTTGTGTTGAATCTGTCAGCTATGTTCCACAGGGACTTCAATAGACAGATCAAGAGGTGATTCCCCTTGCTGCTCCCTGCACCTGTGGCGGTTGTAAAGACACTTTCTCAGTAAGATTGAGCACTATGCAAATGCGGGGGAGAATGATCAAAAGCTCACCTTACCATGGAGGGACCCTGGACTCTTGGGGACCCTGAAGCACCCCACTTGCTGGAACTCACTTCTGTGGTAGAAGAGGCATTCATGCTGCCTCTGATAGGAGTAAGGTCAAGGCAGGCATCTCTGGCACAGGACCGGGGTGTGTCATTGGAAGGCTGGCTGCCAGGAGAGTACTTCCCGTAAGGGGGATGTGGCTGCAGGCTGTCGATTTCCACTGAAGTCACCAGGCCAGGATTCCAGTGAAACACTGACTGTGCAGCATCTTCCCTACCCAGCCGGGTATGAGGTGTGATCATGTGATCCATGGATGCCATCCAGGCTGACTCCTGCTGCCCGGCAGGGCCCAGGCAATTGTGGACATTGACTTTTTCCAAATGAGAGACCGTTACCCTAGAAGTGAAACCCTGCTGAAATGAGAAAAAGACTTTTATTACAGCCCTGCAGGCAGCCATATGATTATTGTTATTATTATTCTTAGAACCTGGCAAAATGCTGACTGCTTTCACAATGTCTCCACACTTGGTTGCAATAAAAATAAGAATCAGCAGTGACCCCAGAACACTTCTCTTGGCTTCTGTTTGCACCACAATGTGTAATAATGACAATTAACTATTGCCTGGTGTGGTAACCACTTGTTTGATCCTAGTATGACAGTTGGAACAGCCCTTAGTGAAATCAGTGTTGGGGAGAGAAGGCTGAGACTTAAGTGCAGTTGCTTTAATCCTAAAACCGTGATGCTGGGTTAAAGCCATAAAGCCATAAAGCCATGTGCGTTTACTTACAATCTTGGAGGAGTGTCACTTCTCTGTGATCGTTTAACTTTGACTTTGTGCTTGTGGGTATGAAAGCGCGTGTTGAGGGTTTGCGTTTCTCAGTGGATTTTTCGTATTTCGCTAACTACCTTTTGTTATTGGTGGAGTGCTTCCTGAATATTCAACCTTAACTCAGCCTGCCCTGTGCCTATATATATACCACACGCATGCCCACACTTGCTGTTAGCCCCTGGACAGACAGACAGGCTCACCCTTAGCTCAAGCCTTTGAAGCACCTCAACCAGGAGCTGTCAGGAGTCTCAGATAAGTGGTAGCCAGTGTTTCTGGAAACCATCTATGCCATGCGTGATTGCCTGTCTTACTGGAGCACAGTCGGCTGAAAATGCAGTAATCTAGGTGCTAGATGCTTCTGAATTTCCTAGAGAAAGGTTTTTGGTTTTTTGGTTTTTTTGTTTTTTTTTTTTTTTTTTTTTTTTTGGTTTTTGGTTTTGGGGTTTTTTTCAAAAAAGGAAAAATTCCACAGGTAAAATTAATGTTAATATATTTTATTTAGTCAATATACCCAAATAGTATTACAAATATGTACTTGCTTTTGTTTTGTTTTGTTTTGTTTAAAAACATGTACTTTCCCCCTTGAACTGAGTGTTTGAGCCCAGTGTGTATTTGATGCTTATATCACACCTCAGTTTGGGTTGAAGTCAGCTATTTGGAGGGGGCTGATTTTTTTTTTCCAGTGCTGCACTTGGGCACTGAGCTATAGCCCCAGCCCTCAGGCAGGTGGATCTTGACAGTTCCTGAGAAAAGCATATAATTACGTCGTGGAAAAATATGATGTGATTGTTTGCTGAGTTTTATCGTCTGCTTCTTCCATATTTTCCTCAGTCTCAGTCCTGCCATCTGTACTGTTGAGTTCCTCTCGGCATCAACGTCTTAGCAGTGAGCCCCATAGGCGTTTTTCTTCCACCCTAAGAGCAATAGGAGCAGAAGAGCAAAAACCTGGAAAGCCTGTCCACTTCCCTGAGTCCAGCCGACGCACGTGTGCACTGGGGTAGGGGTGGGATACTTCTGGCTTTTGTTCGTATCACTCCGATTGATTCCTGTGTTCTCCCGTGTCTTGCTGTGAGCCTACTCATTTAATGAAATATCTTCAAAACATGATAGCTGATTCATAAACAAAGCCTGTTGCAGAAGAAGACCACAGGCATCAGCTCCCACCAAACCTAGCCTCAGAGACACACTGAATGTCTGCCATGAATATGGTGGCCACTGAGTCCTCTAGCTGCTTCCTAAAAAACTAACACAGCCACAACCTGATGCAGCAGCAAGGAGGAAGGGGTGTTGGAAAGGATTTTTAAGGAGAAATAGAGACCAGCTTCCTTCCTGCAAGCTTAAAATGAAGCCTGGGATTTGCCTCAGCACCCACTGCGGTTCCGAAGACCCAGGCGTGGATGGCTCTGGTGTTCCCACCCCTCAGGCTTCACTCCCACACCTGGGCCCAGCTTACAGCCCCCAGGCATCTCAGATGTCTGCACACCACTGCCCACTGAACTTCTTGCAGTTCAGGAGACAGGGCGTGTCCCTGTGCATGTGACTGCTGGGTTTCCTGAGCACGCCAGGATCCAGAGCACAGAGATAGGATCTGTCATTGTGGCTTTGTATTGTTATTGTCTTATGATTCTCCCTCCCTGCCTCTCCCCCGCCCTTCCTACCCTTCTTCCTCAGTCTTTCCATTTTCTGTCTTCTTCTCTGTCCTCTTTCTCTCATCCCTCCCTTTCATTCTTTCCCCTTCCCTACCTTGTGCCCACCCTTCTTCCTTTCCTCTCATTATTTCCCTCCTTTTTTCTACCCTTGCCCCTCCCTCTTTCTACTCTGATTTCCTTCCCTCCCTCCTTTATTCTTTCTTTCCTTTCTTCTTTCTCTTCCTCCTCCTCTTCTTCTTCTCTCCATTCCTTCAAACATTTAATCATAGACACATTGTCATCAAAATTTGGTTGCTTGCATGTATCAAAGAACCAATAGATGGAATGATTATTTTGTGCTAGGCCACCCTCAGCGCTCTGCTCAAGAGGCCCAGGCAGGCTCATCAGGGACAGCCTTGTTGTCATGAGAAACCTGAAGCATCTTTAAGAGCCTATTGGTGATAACTAGCAGAGTCACAGCCACATCTCTCAAGGTCATGGCTCTTGCTTTTTGCTTGCTGTTCAATGAGTTAGTTGGGCATTCTCTGGCTGAGGATAGATTGTGGTGAAATATGTCGAGTTGGTTATGTCACAGAAAGCTTAGCATGCAGTGTCCATAGGGATAGAAGCAGGGCTCCTGAGCACATGGGAGTCTTGACTTTGTTGACTGCTCCAGACTATGAACTGAGCTTTACTGTAGCAAAGTTTGAAGAAGTGGATTTGCTTTATCCTACTTAGTTAAGAAAATCAAAAGAAAACCTGGCATATTCCGCAAACCTGTGTAGTCTTGACAATACTGCTACTGTGCCTACCTCCAACCCTGGAGTGTCATGTGAGTCACAGGTGGACACGAACATGTTCCTTCAAAGAGTTACATGTACACCATGTCTTGCCGTTGGATGATCTTCAGACTTGGAGCTAAGGGGGGATGTGTTCTGAGTGGCTTGAGCATTATAGAGCTCAAGAGACAACTGAAGGCATATTGAAGCAGACTCTTGTCCAGGCACCCTGTTGGGCAGAAGTCACCAAGTAAAAAGAGGTCACAGAATTTACCCTTTGATTGAAAAGAGAAAAAGTGCAGGGATAGAGAGGCAAGAAAATAACAAGAGAAAGGTGAGAAATAAAATATGGAAAAATAGAGTTTGTACCATAAACTATTCTGTTGGTTTTAGACACTTAAGGTCTACTTAAATATTTATGAAATAGTTAACTATGTTAGTGAAGTTCATAGCTGCTTTTGTTGAATTCTCTGATGGTAGTATGACTATTCTCCTGGGAAAGGCAAAAAACTGTCATGGGTTAGAAAATGCCATTTGAGTCACCAGTGGACCACATGTGTGACAGTCCTATTGATTGTATCTGCTAGTATATCATAGCTGTCTGCGTCTGTACTTAACACACTGGGTGATCACATGGGGATGAAACCACCTCAGGATGCATTTCTTCTTCAAGAATATCCATGTCACTAAGTGATGCATTAATGTAATAATTTCTGTCCAAACATGGATGAAACAGACGGTGAATATACGCCATTGGCTTTGTTGTTGTTTTTCCCCTATGCCCTATACCCTCATAGCAAGGCAAACACAAGCACAGCTTGAGAGTAATATCACGTTCACATTGCTGCTGTACCAAAAGGTCCCTATTCCCATGGAACACACTGCATAAAAAGCCATTCGGACCCCATGTGGACTCAGTAGTCCATTTAAACCCATCAGCAGGCAGGACACTCACTATAGGTGCTGGCAGTATAGGGGATGAAACACCAAGCACTGAGTTAAGTCTATGCATCAGGAGTCCATTGCTTCTGTCTGCAACATCACTATTTCCTCATCAGTGAGAACTCTCCCAGTTGTAAATAAGACATACACTAAATATCCTTTCTTTTAATAATTCCTTTCCTTGGAATATAATAAACACAAAGAGTAAGAAACTACAGTTCATTTGCCTTGCCTCTCACCATTCTCATTCTTTAGAGGGCACTCGCCTGTGTGCATTTCTCTTACATCAGTGTGGCGGCATGCCATAGCTAGCCATGGATCCAGAGGCTTTGCAGATCTGTGGACTCATGGCTCCTTAAGCACATGCTCATTGGTTATGAACTCTTACCATTCTGAGGACAGAAGGCTGAGTAGAAAGGCTCACTCTTGGTTTGTTCCAAGAAATGTGTGAGGGGTCTACAGCCACACCCCTTGTCTCCTATTGACCTGCAGCTCAGAAGCAGTTTGCCCAGCAGAAGTCTGAAGACACATAGCTTTTTTTGCATTCTGGAACCGTTGACATTTGGCTGAACAATGAGCTCGGTTCATCTTCATCTTGCTTGGTTTAATATGTCTCAGCTCAGTCTTTGGAGATCTTTTGCAATTGCCAGACATGTGGACATTGTAGAATAAGACAGGATCCCTACCCTTAAAAGGTTCTTAGTCACTACTTCTGAAGATGACTGAAACTTTCCTTTTTGCTGTTTTAATAGTGTGATAATCTGTGGATAGAATGTGGGAAGGATGAAATTAGCATTGCTGAGCTGCTAAGGGTTCTGCATTGATCCCTACTGCCCTGGACAACACAGACACCTGCAAGGGGAAACAGCTCATGGGCCAAGCTTACTGTCAAAGTCATGTTTTCAAACCATTCAAAATCCAGCTCTTTAAAGGGATCCAAAACACCCAATACACTTCAGTTAAAGGAGTAAAAACATTCAACTCCCTTTGTATTGTTCAGTTCCAGTGAAGCTTATTTTACAAGATTTCTTCATCAGGTCTTGTATTGAGTTTCATTTTACTTTGGCAAATTGATTTTCTCCTGAAATCCATGTTTTCTGGGAGTTTGTTGAAAGGGTTGGTACCGTGTCACATAGTGTGTCAAATCACTCAAGAGCATATGTTTTACTATCAATGCACAAATTGTTCTTAGAAAGGTTAAGTGAAAGGGGAACCAGGTAGAAAGAATTTTTTCTTGATAATAGTGGTGAGGGGAGAGGTGGCTGTGGCTGTTGGTAGAGCCCTCCTGCTTTGTGTTAAGTGATGTTCCCTTGGTGCTGATGGAGTTCCTCGCCCATTCTTCAAGCCAGGGAAGCTCACTTGAAAGAAATAGGAGCTGGTCAGAAAGGCAGAGTGTTCCCCTATAATCAAGATGTAAATATTTAGCTCTGGGTTTAGAAAGAATCACATAAACCCCAAGGTTCTCCGCTATATGCCAGGGGCATTTCCAAGAGAATAATACCCTTGCTTGATTTCCCATCTGCCACTCACACCTCTATACTGAGAAATGCTGGCAGAAATTGTTTGAGTTTGTCAGAAAAGTTAAGGTCTCAAACTCTCCAGAGGTACCAACAATCTCTTCAGACCCACATGTGTCCCAACGAGGATAGGAGAAGGTTTGCTGGTCAGAGAGGCCCCATAATTGGGCTGTTAGTGAAATTCCCATTTCAGAAAAGAGAGCAGAAACAGAGTAGACATGTTCAGGAAGCTATCTGGAACGTATTCTTTGAAGTAAGGCACCTTTAAAAGGGTCTGCTTCCCCACCACTATGGCATGAAGACTCGAAGAGTAAAGTGGTTTTAAGAGTGTGGGTATCACTCACAGCAAGCAGGGGCCCTACTCACTAGAACAGTAAGCCGGGCCACCATTTTGTTTCCAGAACAAACCAACCAGACCACTATACCAGATATGGTTTCAGTCAGCAATGTATCTGTAGGTAGATATGTAGTAAAATAAATGAGATAGGATGGAGCGGTTTCAACGAGCGGTTGTTATATATAACAACCTTTAGTAGATGTCCAGTCTCTCAGTAAAATGTCCTGAACTGTCCCCAGAGGCTAGGAGATGACACTGTACAGCTAAGTTCAGGGAGAGGCAGCACATGGGGTGTGGGGATACAGCTGTTGTAGGAAAGCTTGCCTCTGTGCTGTAGACAGGCAGATTCCAAGCACATGCCCAGGGACTAGACACAGACTGAAAAAGTGGTCACTGCTTGCTTACCTGGCTGGTTAGCTTAAGGGCTTAGTGTTCTGATTGTTAGATCTCACAGTACTATGAACCCAAATTTTCTAATTCTTTAGGCTGTTACTGATTTTCCTTTAAATCTAGTGTTCATAACCTTTATTGCTATCCAAAGAACAAATACTTGTTAAATGCCATTCTGAGGCCAGGTATCTGCCATCTGGTCTAATTTTGTTCAGGACATACTTGCCAGGTATATAATAAGGAAAAATGGGGTGAATGAGATGACCTGATTTTTTCTGAGGGGGTAGGATATTAAAAAAGAAAAACAAAAAAACATAATGCATACAACCAGCAAGGAGAGAAATCAGTTTTGATGAGACATATGTAGGGTCTTTAGATGATAATGGTATATTATGTGTCTTCAAATATGACAGAGGCTGGCCTGCGGGCTGTGGCTTGGGGTTGACTGAAAGCCTCTGAAGAAAGGCTTGATCCAGTATAGTCTTCCACTGGCTCATTCCACAAGTATGACTAGGCCCCCAGAGTACGTAATGTTGAGAGTGACTTGGGTGGCTTTCTCATGATACAATGATTCCTGGCTTAAGGCATTTGTTCTGTCACAGCCTTTTCCAAGAAAGCTTAAAGCATGACTCATCTTTATTAAAACCACTTGTGGCTAGGCTGAGGCAGGAGGATTGTGATTTCAAAGCCAGCCGGGACTATCTAGCAAGACCCTGTCTTGAGAAGTAGTAGAGAAACTGTCACATTGAAAGCCCTGATTCTCACGTGTTAACATCTTTGAGTGGTAAAGGTGTGACCGAGTAGTAGAGCATCTGTCTACTTTATGCAAGACCCTGGGTTCAATACCCGCTAGTGTGAAAACATGAAGAGTGGGTACCTTCTGCAGTTGATTGAAAACAAACAGGGAACATTTGAGGACCATCCAGGTACAATTTGAGTCAAGGTTCTCAAAACAAGAGGGACTGTGTGTTTCACTTTAAAAAGGTGTTCAGAGACACCTAGGGTTGGGAAAAAAATCAATGTGAAATAAAAGAAAGCCAATTTGAAAAGGCAAAATGATTCCCCAACGAGAAGTACTTCATTAGCTAGATGGAGCATGAGCCCTGGGGTGGGCTTGGAGATGGTTGCTCTGAGTGACTGTGCTGTGGCATCAGTCTCAGAGCTCAAGTCTGAAATTCTGAGATACTTGGCCAGGTGGAGCCATGGTATATATTCTGCACTTTGTCTCCCTGAGCTTCGACTCTGGTCCCTGAGACCCTGCAAAGACCTATGAACCTTCCTGCTCACCACTGGTCGAGACCCTTTGGCTACTGTAGTAGCTGTGCAAGCTTTGGTTTGCACCCTCCTAGAAATGTAGTGTGCTGAAGCAAAAGCAGCTCCCACCTCTCTAGCCTGCTCTTTAAAGAGTGTCTGCCGTGAGGGGCCCTCCAGCTGCACTACAGACCCTCAGGAACTGAATGCTGCTCACGGTTGCCCCGAGGTGCTAAGCTTGCCCACAGAGAGCTCCGCTCACCCCTGACCGTTAGAAATGTGTCACCGAAGTGTGAAAATATTTATGCTGTTAGACTTCCCATCATTTCTTTTCTTTCAATCCCTGTCATTTGCATGGGTTACTCATAAGTGTAGATCTTGAGAATGATGTGTACAACTGCCCTGTTGTCAGTCTGTAGAAAAACTTGCTGGGTGGGCTGGTCTCTGTCCTCATCTACAAGTGCTGGCTGCTAGTGAGTCACAGGTGGTGCCATAGGCAAGCTGGCCTGGAGCCAGGGGTGGAAGACACAAAGAGTGTGCATGCGTTTGACACAATTACAGGTCTCAATCCTGCTTTGTAAATGTAAACGCTGCTTTTGGCTTAAGACGTTCTCTCTCAGGTTTCTAATTGTTCAGTTATTCTGTGTGTGTTAGCACCTCTGGATAATTAATCTGTGTGTGTTAGCACCTCTGGATCACATTATAGACACTGACTGTTGATGAGTTCTGCGAGTTCAGGCTAAGGAACCCTGATGATCCACCACTGTGCAGTTGTTCAGGAGTTGTACCCTTTATTGTGTAGTGTTATGATGTGGTGAATGGTTTGTGGACTTCACCCCTGTATTCTCATGATACTGGAGGAGTGGGTCGAACCATAGTAACAATAAGGGTTTAGCATTTAAATGGATGCCCTAGCAGACGGCTTTGCAGCCTTGATTGAACTCAGCCCTTCATGGTTACACCTTAAGGTTGAAACCCATTTCATTTCATCATTTCCCAGAAGGGGCACTCAGTTCACCCATTTCCTGTTTTTAATCTCAGGTTGTTCTGTGCTTGCTCCACATCTACTCTCCCAGTAGCATGGCTCTGGAAGTCAGTGTCACACTCTTGCCCCACCTGGCCTTTGTGCGTTTGCACACAGCAGCCATCCGTTCTAAGCTATCTTTGCACAGATCTGTGCACAGGGCTTGCTGTTCCCCTGCTGCCTGGTGCTGGAGCCACTCATCCATCTCATCATCCCACCACTATTGTGCTGTGTCTGACACACATGCTCGCATGCTCCCTATATACCACAGAGTCTCTTTAATCGGTCACTGAGGTGGGTGTGGTGTAAAAGACCAAAGCTTCTTAACTACTTAATCTTGCTCCATTCTATTTCCGGTAGACTTGAACCACTGTGTGTAAATTTTTATTGAATGTGCTGGATACCTCCTGCCCCAACAGTCTTTAAAGATGTGGATATGTCAATGTATATGTATACATATACATATGTGTATATATACACATTCTTGTTGATAATGATGTTGACTGAGTGAGATTAGCACCTGTGCATGCTTGGCACGTGGTATACAACTGAGCCACGCTCCCACATCTTCACTCATTTTTCACTCCTTCATCAAGTCTTTCCCTTGCCTCCCATGTACCAGGGGTATGAGTGACCTGAACCTTTCACTTCTGGTTAGGACCCCGGGGACAGGAAACATGCTTATGCATGTTAACCCACAGGGCCTGCACGCCACCAAAAATAACTTGCCTTGCCTGAGTAATCCTGGCTCTGAATTGTCTTCTCTGTTCTCGTATTGAGTTCTGTCTTTTCCTCTGTTAAGCTGCTGAAGATTAGATTTAAAAACTGTCTTTTCCCTACTATGGTGTATAAAGCAGGGTACTCATCCTCAGAGTGGGTATCTCAGGGATTTGCCAGGAAATGCATGAGTTTCAGTTCAGAACTTTGATTGTCCTGGCTGTTGTCTCTTTCCCATCCTGGAGTGTTTTCACTGTGAATTACTGAGTGAGCAGAGTAATGGTGTTGAACCAGCTACAGATCTGCTGCTCTTCTCAAGAGTGTACAGGTCCTTAGCATTGTTAGGCCACTTTCAGCCTCTGCTGTCTTTGGATTCTTCCTCGTTGAGCTTCTGTTGTATTTCTGTTACTTAAAAGTGACAAAAGCCTTCAAGTTGGTATGAAATGCAAGCACCCCCTTAGCTTATGTCCAGATATGTTCCTGTATTTGTTAAGGATGTGTTTTCCTTGGAACCCTTCCTTGGCATCACTTGGCAGCATCAGTAATGAAGACGTGGATGTTTCATCACTGCAGAATGTAACTTTGCAAATTTTGTACAGTGCCTGTTTCTCCTCAACTGTTTTGGGTAGTTTAAACTTTGTTGTTGGAGATTGAAATGGTACTCATGGGTGGTATATGGCCTTGCCTTGCTTCCATAGTCAGATCGATTCATAAAATCATGAGACAAAAAAGGAAGAAAGTCCCAGAGGCTGCAGTGGGACAGGCTTGCAGGAAGAGCGTGCAGTCCTGTACCAGCAGGTTTGCATTCAAGATTTCCCAAGCAGTTGGACTGATAGGCCTGATCTTCCTAACCTCGGCCCTTTCCCTCAACACTGGCAATGACAAGCTGTTTCAACTTTTCCACCTCTCCCAGGCCACTGTGGATGT
Source organism: Rhabdomys pumilio (assembly GCA_030674055.1). NCBI lineage: Eukaryota > Metazoa > Chordata > Mammalia > Rodentia > Muridae > Rhabdomys > Rhabdomys pumilio. The sequence continues at coordinate 60,251,857 of JANHMN010000007.1, forward strand.
CATTGCATAGCATGGCTGACTATCAAGTGTAGTCTCTGGTGACACAGGTTAAGTGACCATGGGACACGAGTGATGCTATCCTAGTGGTGTTGGTTAAACTAGCTATGTGACATGACACAGGTAGGACATCCATATGGTATATGATTACATGACAGTTAGGGCACAGACAACCACAGGCAATTAGAACCAGCATCCCTACCTAAGCTTAGGTGAACAGTGGGGTCCCAGAGACTGTGATGGCAGAGTTATGGCCAAGGGTATGGTTGATATGGCTTTTGCTCCAATATTAGCTTTCAACTGTATTGTTTTTTATTATTTTTTGTTTATTTCCATAAATATCTAAATTATTAGTGAGATACTAACATTTCATTTATTACAGAGTTTCAACAACCCTCTTACTATTTCTCCCCCAAGACATTCCATGTTCCACAACTTTGGCCTGACTTCTTCAGAAAACACAGTCTCCCAAATAACCCTTACACCCAGAACCTTTTACTCTGAGACCCAGTCTGACACTGAGCTAGGGTGTGAGGAGGATGCAGAGAAGGCAGAATCCCTGGCATCTGTCTGAAGGGCACTGTTTCCTGGGCTCTGCTGAGTCCTTCTGCCACATGAGACTTAGAGGACCATGTCTACCTTTTGTGTGTTTGAGGACATATTTATCAGCTCTCCTGTGCTGTGAGCAGCTGGTGGCCCTGGAGACTAAGGGAAGAGGACAGAGGCAAAAACATTGTAAAGGGTGTGTGGTGACTACTGGGTTACCTGGCTTATTGCTCTCAGGGTAGCATGGAAGAGTTAGGCAACCTCTTTTCCCTAGAAGCATGTGTGTGATCACAGCCATTTCTTCAGTCTGATGAATCCAGCCCAGAAAGCAGGTGACAAGCTTGAGGTGGCCATATTGGGCTTCTCGTCATGACTGTGGCCTGGGAGGGACAAGAAAAACAGGGGACATGGCACCCCAGGCAGCCATCTCTCTACAGCATGTACATCTACGTAGAACAAAAAAGCAACATTTAGAAATGGAAGTTTTTGTCGGAACTCAAGGGGAAAATGGAAAGCCAGAAATCTACAGGCATGGATTTTCACATATTCTCTAGCATTTCTGCTTTTACCTGGCATCGCCAGCTTCTGTGTATACTTGGAGAACAAAAATATGGTAGTTTATATATATGACACAAACGAAATACCATGAGCATCTGCCCAGGTCAGTGCCCATCAAAAGCCTTGAAGACAGGATGACAGGCGAAGGATGGGCCAGGGTTTCTGAGGAAGGTGGACACAAGGGTCTTGAGTTCCTCTTTTGCATAGTCCTGTCCACCAGCCTCCATTAGGGGAATCTTCTCCAGCTTCCAGCTTCCAGGGAGGGCCTGAGCCATCTGAACTTTCCTTCACAAAGAAACACACCTGTCCCATACAGGTGGACAGGTACCTTGTGCCTGGGCCCCAGTGTAAGTTTGAACACAGTAGTGTCTGAGCAGGAATGCCTTGTGTCAAGAATGTTCAGAGCACACATGAACACAGTAGAGCCCTCACCCACTCAGTGCATGGCCTTCCCAGGGCTGGACACAAAACCACACAGATGTGCGCACACTGCACAGTGCTCTAAGCCACGAGTCTGAGGTCAAAGCTTCCAATCCTTTCTCAGCCAACCCAAGGCTTTCTCAAAGAGAGTCCCTCCAAGGTTTCAGATACTAGATTGCAAGACAATAAACAAATAGAAACAATCCTCAGAGCTACTGGCATAGGAAGTGTCCGTGGGCATCAGTCTGTTGTGAGAACAACAGTGGCTCTGAGGTAACCGGTAACTCTGGAGCAGTGAGGGCAGAGGCAGTTGGGGCAGCAGCATGTGAACTTTAATCCCTGCGTTGGAGAGGGTGCCTTCCATGAGCACCAAGCTGCTCTCTCACCTCCTCAGTGGGGCCTGCTGGCTCTGCTACCAGCTTGTGGACATGTTAGATAAGGAGTTTTTTTTCGTGGTGTCCACACTCTACCGGTGGGCTGCCTTTGACGCAACCCTGTGCTCGCTGATTATCTCTACAAACAGAGGTGCCACAGACAAACATGTTGATTTGGAATTTTCCTCATTCTTTGAGGATATTCTCTTTCATCTCTTCTCTTCATTCAAAAAAACTGAGTTGTAGAGGTTTCTAAATGTGCCCTTTCGCAATATACTTATATTTTCTCTTTTTGTAGTATGTTTTTGTTGTTTGTTTGCTTGCTTGATTTTGTCTCAGTCATACCATTGGAACTTTTATTATATGTAAGGAAATCTTATGGTGGTTCTTACTCTGACTGTTATATTCGAGAGAAAAAAAAATGCCTAAGTGCCCTACCAGAATTATGGAGACTTTTAGATTTTAGGATTGGAAAGCAGATAGAGACAAATTTGCAGGGCACAGTTGAGCAGTCCTTCTCAGTCCACAAGACTTAGGTGGCCATCATACTCTTCTGTGGAGACTAGGAATGCAGAGCTCAAACTCAAGTTCAAGAAAGGCTGGGGGGCGGTGCTGCATGTGCACATGCCTGTGTGTAAGAAGACACGTGTGTATGTATGTGTCTCTTGTATTTTTGCATCTGTATAAGTCTAATGGCATGTTTGCTGTTGTACAGTCTTGTGTGTGCATACCTATTATGTGTGTGTGAAGGGGGTGTGTACACGTGTTTGTATGTTGGGAATATGTATTTTTCCTGTGCCTGTGTCTGTACATGTCTGAATCTCCTTGTGTCTGAGTGTGTAGGGTATATGTGCCAGTGTCAGTGCATGGACCTATATTTGTGTGCCTGTGCGCATGTGTGTATTGTGTGTGACCCACGCTCTCTGCTAAGGCCCCAGCAAGATTCCCTATTCTTACTTCCCTTTCTGTCAGTTCTCCATAGCTCTTTGATTTCAGTTGGGCTGGTGTCTTGGGCAGCTTCCTCTTTCCCTGCATTCCTATATTTCAATGGTCAACCCCGTTCCTCTTCACAAGCTCTTACCATACAGCCAGGAGGATGTGGAAACCCAGTTACAATATGACACACAACACAGTGTCACAATCACCGAGCACAGCCTTACCTCCTGGGGATGGCGATCAGGATGGGGTAGGAGAGTCAGGGAGGCACAAGGACAGAATAGAGAAGTTTGGCTCTGGAAGCCCTGGACTTCCTGCTGCATAGCTGCTATTCCAGAAGCGTGGTGAGCAAAGTAAACCATCCCATCGTTTGCTGCAATGGCAGTTGGGGTTCAGACATCTGCCTTGGGGCTAGGGCCTCTCAGTCATTGCCTCATAATCCTGCTTTTCCTCCAAAATGCCTGTTCTGTTTGTCTCCCAACTTCCCTATTTCTGCCAGTGGGGTGTTATGGTCTCCTCCCCTCCTTGGAAGCTTCTCCATCCCAAACCCAGTTCCTACCATGTGACCAGCTGAACAAGCACCTCAGAAAGTTCCTCTTGTCTGGGAAATCCAGCTTCCAGGGGGCCTTAGGATAGGTCCCAGCCTAACATTGCCCCCCATCCCTGGATATCAGAACATGGTCTCCATAGCTCTGAGCAGGCAAAGGATCACCTACACGCCCACTACAGGTCTCTTCCTGGCTACATTCACCTATATGACTTCTAATAGGCCCCCTAGAAACATAGGGCCCACTGTCCATTTCTGCTAGTTCTCCATAATGGCTCTTGGGCAGTGGGTACGTGTGTGCTGTATTCTTACAGTAGAGCCAAGCTAAAGACTCCTGAGCCAGAGACACATCTTTCTCCTACAGTGTTCTCAAGTGACCCCCTGGGGGGTTATAAGCATAATTCTGGAGAGGCTGCATTCCTCCAATGATATGTTTGACTTGTTAGAAAGGCATTGCTTCAAAATCTACTAGAAGCAAGAAAGTTTATTTAAAACAAAAACTTATCAGGACTTAGGGAGTTACCTGGGAGGAGTCGGCTATGAGATCCCATGAACTCGGGGTGCATCCGTAGCTTGCTGAGTCTCACTGGTAACTTTGGGGAGCACTGTTGTCTGTGAGTCTTACTTCTGTCTGTGGTAAATGGAACAGTACCTATAAGGGTTGCTCCAAGAATTAAAGGGCTTCGTGGTAGATGCTCAGCATAGCTCCCCCACCTAGAGAAAGCTTGCAGGCCACTATGGGGACTGTGGGGGAACCAGTGGCCTTGACCTAGATGTTAAGTGCTTAATGTGTCTGACTTTTAACTGGGAAGAGCACATGACTTCAAACTACTCATTTCTATACATTTCCCAATAAAGTGCTACTGAAATATACAATGAGAAAAACAGGAAAAGAAGAAAGAAATTCTCTCAATTCAAAGAATTGCTAATGATAAGGACAGGACTTCTTGAAATGGCTGGTCCCTACTAGGAAAAACATGTGGTATTTGAAGGTTCTTCCCAAGAGATGTGACATTTTGATGAAAGTGCCAGTAAGCTAGGGGTTTCTGAGTAATGAGCTAAGCTCAGAGAAAGGTAATGGCACCTGAACAAAGGGCAGCCAGCATTTCCTAAGAGCTGGGTGTCTTCTCTGGTTGCTCAGACCATATGGATCCAAGAGACAGGTATTTTTCTGGATTTCCTTGTGAGGAAGCTGAAGCTTGGTGATGTCATGTGACTCTTCAGTCCCACAGAAATGATAATATAGGGATAGAGCTTGCCTCTGTGGGCCCATTTTCCATGGTGGTTTCCAAAGCTTGGAGACCAGATGTTAGGACCATGATCACAGCTAACATCTGAGAGCTTTGCTATGATAGCCAAACAAGATAGAATGTGGTTAGCATGTGTAATGCCCAGTTCTTGTAATGGGAGTCTAGAACAGAAAGGAGAGGAAGGAGAATAATAAAAGGGAGAGCGAGCCTTGAAGATATCCCTACAAAAAAAAAAATCCAATGCAAAGGCTTTGTTATGCTGAAGTTAGCAGTAAGTTGCCCCTAGATGGTGAAGGGCTTGAACTCCCAGCATGCCCTGCCGTCTCACCATGTGAGTTAGCAACCCCCAAATAGAATTCTGCCACTAGCTGCCGTTCCTCGGTCAGAACAGTGGTTCTCAACCTTCCTGATGCTGTGACCCTTTAATACAGTTCCTCATGTTGTGGTGACCCCCCCAACCATGAAATTATTTTAATTGCTACCTCATAACTATAATTTTGCTACTATTATGAATCACAATGTAAATCTCTATGTTTTCAATGGTCTTGGGTGACCCACAAAAAAGGGTTGTTGGACCCCCCCAAAGGGGTCACAGCCCTCAAGTTGAGAACCACTGCTCTATAGTGATGTGTTCTGTTAAGATATAAAGGGAGCTCATGCCTGCTGCATGTGACTTTTAGTTAGTTGTATCTTACATTTTGAACATACTTGATATATCATATGCTCTAAGTATGTAAAGTCGTTAATATTTTATGCTAGTAAAGCTTTTACAGGCAGTTTATCACATATGTAACAACTTCATGTTCTTACTTTTGGAGATATGGATATGCCTCATTATAAAATTAGAGAGGGAGGAAAGTAAGGAAGGAATAAAAGAAAGAGAAAGGAAGGAAGCAAGAAAAGAAGGAAGGAGAGAGGGGGAGAGAGAGAGAGAGAGAGAGAGAGAGAGAGAACATAAGTTCACTTTGACTTGTAAATATTGCAGTGGCCCAGTTCATCCCCTGAATATCATCAGATTCCTGGCTCCCAGAGCCAGAATTCTGGAGAATGTGTCTGAGCATGGGGATAAGCTGATGTCATGTTCAGAACAGTAGTGATGGGTCCCTATCTGAACTGCTTTCATCCTACATGGAAATGTCCCTGTAAATATGAGTGCTCAGCCACTAACTGATTGTCTTTGTGATCTTGGTGTGCTACACACTTGTACTGAATGCACTCCTGTGATGACTCCTGTATACACACAACCCTGTGCCTGGTACACCAGGCCAGCCAAGTGTATCCATCCCCATGCGCACGCTTGCATCCCGGCCGATGACCCAAGCTCACTGTCCTGTGCACATGGCCAGCTCTTGCAGATATTCTCTCTGATTCTCACCCTCTGAACTGGCACCTAGGAGGAGCACATGGAGAAACAACCAAAGCACAATTAGGGTTTCATTGACTCCCGCAGTGTGTGAAGTTGTCAAAAGCCTGCTGACCACCCCAACCCCAATTTCTCAGCCTGAGTGTGCATAAGTGCCTCTCCACAGACAAAGGCACACACTGCAAGCCAACACCTGGGCTGTAGTGGGGAGAGCTGTAGAAAGACTGACATCTTTCCCATCACTCCCCCTTCTTTGCTGAGTCACTCTTTGCTTGGAATTCTGACAGGAGCCCGTTGGGCTTCTGGAAGGGAGGGACAGCAGAGGATCCACCCTCTGTGTGTCCCAGGAGAGATTACATTATCTTCAGCTACCCTGAAGCTCAGCCTAGGCTTCTGGAATCTTTGGGGCTGACACAAAGCCAGTTCTGAGGATGGGAGGGAATGGCCATGAATGTATGAAGAGCCACAAGGAGCTAACTCAGCTGGTGTTCTCATCACCTGAGCACTCTGAGACTTAGAGTGCCCAGCTTATTTTGCATGTGTGCCCTCATTTCAAGGGCCAGCATACCCTATACCTCACCCATGTGAGAGCTGCATGCTTCTGAACTATATTTTGGAAGCTAGGTCAAGCACAACAGTCCACATATTGTTTTCAGCCCTACATTTTGCCAACTGCTGGTTGGCATTAGCGGGCAGTTCAACTTGTCGCTCTTGGAAGCATGTTGCTGGAAAGGCCAGTCTACCCCCATGTGAAACCTCTTCTCTTGGCTCACACTAGCAGTGAATGGAAACTCTCATTAGCTGACCCATAATTCTTTACTCTGATAACCACCAGGCTTTCTTCCTCCCATGCCTCTGAACTTCTCTGGTGAACACAGCCACCTATTCACTTTGTGGTGGGTGCCTCTGCCTATGTCTGCCCAGCCCTTCTAGGGCCTGAGTTTTGAAAGATAACCACAGAAGCCTCCTGGTGTCTCTCTCTTGACATCTGTAGTTAGTGCTCTGGCTCATGGTCTAGTTATCCAGGAAAATTCTGATGTATACTCTATCCTCAGTGTACTGGCTTGTGTGATCTAGTAAAGATGTCTCTCACTGGCATAGAATATCAAATGAAATGGGAAATAAATATTTCAACTTTTAACTCAGATTCAAGACCTCAAATGATGTCACCCTACTATGAGACACCCGAGAAGCACCTTTCTAATAATGATCCCCCTCTGCCCACACGGTGTTCGCCTTACTCATCAGAATACTCCTTTTATCTGTCTTTAAAGCTTTCGTTATTGTTTAAATTCTGTCTTGCTCACATGGTTCTTCTTGAATCGTAGGTCTTACAGGTAATGCTTAGGAACTTCCTCATGGCAATTCTGCATACTCCACTCAGACCACACAAGTGAAGGAGTAATGTGTTTGCTGAAAATGTAGCACTTCTTTTTTAAAAATATCAAAAAAGCAAGAAACTTAAACCATTTATAAAATATCTCTAAGCTTTTCTTCCCCAGCCAACCAGATTTAACCTTCCAAACTGTGAGTCCATAAGACTCAGAGCCCTGACCTAGCTGACATGAACTGTGTGTAAGAGGGCCAGGAGAGTCATGACCTGGAGGAAGTACAAATGGCACCCTGGTGATAACTTGTGGCTTCTCCTGCAAATATGAAAAGAACCATCATTGTTGCTCTCTACTCTCTCCTTATCCTCTCTAAAGGAACTTCTGAATCCATCTCTGTCTTTCTAAGTCATGCATTGCTTTTTCCAACCTACTTTGTTCTCTGTGACAACTTAGTATTGTGTTAGTAAAATACAGACAAAGATAGGTCAGGGGTTGGTGGTGTGAGTACTCGAGGAGCACGTGCCTCATGTCTTCACAGCCCTGGGTTCTGCCCTCAGCATTGAAGGTAAAACCCAGGTGTGCTACAACTACAGAAAGAGAGACACTGCCCTCTTCCATTATGTCCTTTACATTGTCTGCTCTGGAAGCAAATCTGATAGGTGGAAACAGGAGCAGGACAAACTGACATTGGGAACAACCCCAATGTTCATCTCCCCAACAGCCTAAAGCACAGGGAAGATCACCTCAAACATACCACAGATGAGATGAGTCCACATCAGAATATTACAACAGAGAACACTGCTAGGATTTTCAGGACTGGAGCACACAAATGGTGCTTGCCTGGCATCCTCTACCCTGGCTCCATTGTCCTGGGTGGACTGCCAACCCTCTTCCAGCTGCTGTTCCCATTTGAGGAAGGTGACAAACGGTAGCTGGGTGTAGCCAATGTCATAGGCCCATAGGATTCTTTGTGGACAAGAAGATAAGGCGTTATCTTCCCAGCCTGTAGCTTTGTGCTGAGCACAAAGCTAACTACTTGTCCTCTCAGCGTGGCAGTCAGGCCCTCGGAATATTATCATGATTCGGCACACAAACCTGACAGAACAGATGGGATTATTCCCACTTGGTGGATAAGGAAAGTGAGCTCAGATAGTTAGCACATGATACATTTTCCAGCCTGGAGGGAAAGCCCTCAGATGCCTCCACTGACCTGGATATGGTCAGCTGCCTCTTCCTTCCATAAGATCATAGCCACCTTTGTGTCTTCTAGATTTACCAATGTCTAAGTTCAACAGCTTCCAGAACCAATAGAGGCCAGGGGGTCCATTGATTGGAGAGCCAGTAGACATAGACTGTAGTAATGTATGACATTGAATGAAATTAATGTCAAAATTTACTTTCCCCATTGTTGACTTTGCTCTAAATATGCATGTGCCCTGGAACTGCATGTGAAAGCCAGTGTGCTCGGCCATGTCCTCTGACACTTCTCAATTACTGGAAGTGGATTTCTGAAACTATCCAACTACTGTAGTTATTAAGTAGAGAGCTTTCTAGCTGAATTGTGTCACAGATAGCCTGTACCTCCTGTACATGCTACCAAGTGACACTGAGTGCTAGTGAGTCGTGACCTCTTTCTGAGCATGGCAATGGTCAGACCACATGAGCTTTCAGAGCTGGGCATTTACCTGGAACAGGCTCATGTGAAGACCAAAGGCCAGAGAGGAGGAAGGCTTCTGAAGAAGCATCTCCAGGCTAAGATCACCAAGCAGGCCCTGCAACTCCATAATACTGTGAGGACTAAACACAAAGAGTCCAGAGAGTAGAGTCTGGTTCTGGAGAAGAGATGATCTAGTGTCTCCATTCAGGACCCAGAAAGTTACTTAAGTCAGGAAGATGTGTGCAAATGGTGGCTGGGTGATTGCTCTGGAACAAGTACATGCATAGTTAAATGGAAACCACAGCATTCACATACATGGGAAATTTGTGAGCTTTGGTCGTTACTTGTTTTAGCGTTTTCCTAAGGCTCCTCTTTTTATTTATTGAATAGTGTGATCTGCCAAGAGATTCTCTGATAGCAGTTGCCAGAAGTAGAGGAATTTGGACACAAGATTTCCAGGTCTCCTCTCACAGAGCACTGTAGACTGGGGCCATGTGGAAGTCAGATATGGTCGTACAGAACCAAGGAAAATGACAGCCTCAGTCTGGAAGACAGATGTGTTGGGATGGGAGCCTAAAGGCCACAGCCCACAGTGCACACACCACCCAGGAAGGTGCACGATGGTGAGCAGGAAGCATAGGCAGGAGGTGACACAGACACAGCCTGGTCTAGGAGGTGGCAGGGGTGGGATTGGAACACAATAGGGAAACTAAAGCTCCTTCTTGAAGAAGCTGGGATGATCATTGGACTTTTCGAGTGGCCGTGGAGGAGCTCTGGTGAATTTGTTGGCTACAGCCTTGTTTACTGACACACATGGAGATATAGGAAGGAAGCTAGGCCTCGGGGAAAGGGTGGGTTTGGAGATGGGCAGCTGTCTGATGCCTGGAGGGCACAGGAATAGCAGGTAGGAGGAAGCCCGGGTGCATCCTGTTCTCTGGGACCTGGCATAGTTCTGCTGCCTGCTCTTTCTATACTTGCATGCCTAGAGTCATGCAGAGCATCATAGCCTATACAGATGGACCCTTGATGTCCCAGCAGAAGGAGGTGATTACTGGTTGAAAGGGGTGGACCAGCCTCACAGCTCTTCTGACTCTGCATCTGGGTGAGCAGTGGAAGTCACTTGAGTAGGTGTAAGACCGCACACCAACACACCTCTCCACTATGTCCACAGGTGGGACGTGGGGCTTCTTTGTATTTTAGCTGTCTCTCTGCGAGGCTGGAACCACAACATCTTATATCAGTGATGTCATCTAGCTAATGTCCTCTTCCTGTGAGAAAACCCTGAGCCACCCAGCCAACAGGGAGGCTTAAGAACAAATGTATCTGTCTATAAAGTATACTGGTTCTCAAAGAGGATCTGCCTCTGGGTTCACCTTACACTCCTGTAGAGTATGGTGTCTGTGGGGATGGTCCTCTTCCTGCCTGCCTTCTGTCACTCTTGATGTCTCAACCACACCCATAGGCTGTCCCTTCTTTAGATCTATAAGGAATGCTGAGGTCACTGTAAACTATAGACATGATAATAATGGACTGATGACTTTTCTGTGACTGAGATCTAAAACCAAGCTACAACATATTCCTGAATTCTTATAAATACAAATCTGAGCCAAATTACCTTCCACAGAAGACTGTCATTGACCTTCTTAGACCTGAAAGTGGAGCAGAGGTCCTCTCATTCTGAAAATCTCAAATAGTTTTCGCCTCTGCCTTAGGTGCAGCATGAGGAGCCACTCATGAGATACAGAGCTAATATAGACCAAAGAGTATGCTTTCTGTAATGTCAACCTGTTTTCTGTAATGTGCACAGATTTGGCAGTTCAAACAACGATTCAGAATCTGAGGGGATTATGGTATGTTATATGGTAGTGGTCACAAGAATTTGGAAATCAGAAGTCCCTAGCAGAGAAGCTTGTAAAAAGATATATTTTGTGATTCTTAAAGGACTTGTACAAATTCTCACTGCAGCCAAGAATAAAGGCAGACACCATTAATGCCAGCACTCAAGAAGCAGAGGCAGATGGAGCTCTGTTCGTTCGAGGCCTGCCCGGTCTACATAGCAAATTCCAAGACAGCCAGAGCTTCATAGTGTAATCCTCTCTCAAAAAAATTCATTTTTAACCGTGCTATTTCATAAAACAGTGGCTTAAAGCTGAGGGTAGACTGACTGAGAAATGAGAACAAGGCCAAAAAAGCACATCGCTCCCTAGGTCCCAACATGGGGTGAGCTGCTTCTGATGGGATAGAATATAGACTTTGCAGGGTATCACAGGGCAATCAATGAGCTTGCACCTGAAGATGGCTGCAAGATAGCAAGCAGCCAATAACTGTGTCCTGATTCAGAGCTGCTGGAAGCAACCTGAGAACGTTATCCAAGACACTCTCGGTGACCCCTGAGCTTCCCTCCTCTGTGTATACATGAAGAATGCCAGGCTTGGCTGTGAGGACCATAGAGCAGGCACAGCTAGGCAATTGTATTTGCAAAACCCTGCAGGTTATTAGCTGTCCACGTGTTTGTCATTTGGGAAACTCTGTTGTAAGTGCGCTGTCACCCACTGTGATCATGTCAAGGCATATGTATGGGGGTGCACACTTAAGTGTGTGAATGCGTGTGGAGCTGCAAAACTTACACATTTCCCAGTGCCTTGAAACCACCCAAAAGAAGGCTGCTTGCAAAACGGTGTCTTTTGAATTATGAGTGTCATGTAACTAGCTATGACCTTAAATTTTTATTTCTATGCTAAACACCAAGACATTAACTTTTCACATTTACATACTAAACACTGTGCTAAATGCAAAGTCTAGAACTTCCTTTGAGTCCAAGATGCCTTACTGCCAAAACAGTGATGGTGTCTACCTCAAAGGCCCATGGTGAGGCTCGGAGGCTGTCTGTGGAAAGCAGTTTGTGTGCACCTGACATTTATAGAGACCCACTGAACAGCTGCTATCAGAGACTGGATTTTAGCCTAGATCAGGGGTTTGTTGTTTGACGTATTTCCCGCCCACTTAGAACACCATAGAATGCTTTTCTAAGGTCAGGCTGTCGTGTGGACAGTGTATCTGCATCAATTCAGCTTTGCTGTATTAGACAGAACTTAGTAACTAGAGCTATATTTTCCTTTTAAGCTTTTGATAGTTTTTTGGTTAGGGATGAAAATTAGCAGACTGACTTGAGTTACCATAGACAAAGGATTCATTCTTTTGGAAGGGGCTCAACGTTTCATGGCATGTCACCATGGTTAGCACATTAAATAATAAAAATATAGATTCCAGGCATGGCAGTGAACACCTGTAATCCCTGCAGTGGCAGAGGGAGCAACAGGGGGAGCCCTGAGCTTTCTGGCTAGCCAGTGCAGTTGAGTTGATAATTATAAATTCAGTGAGAAGCCCTATCTCAGACCATGACGATGGGGGCTGGAGAGATGGCTCAGCAGGTAAGAGCACTGACTGCTCTTCCAGGAGTCCTCAGTTCAATTCCTAGCAACCATATGGTTGCTCACAACCATCTGTAATGGGATCTGATGCCTTCTTCTGGTGTGTCTGAAGACAGCTACAATGTACTCACATATAAAATAAATAAATAAATCTTTAGAAAAAAGATGATGGTGATGATAGTGGTGGTGGTGGTGATGTCTAGAGCAATTAAGGAAACATCAAACATACATACCCACACAACTACACATGGACTATCCACATATATAAAGTTTTTCATGGGGAAAAAGGGAAGGTATCTATGGCCAAACAAATTTGAGAAACAATGACTTAAGCAACGTTTGATAAATATGTCTTTTTCCTGTAGTCTGTCAGCCTTTTTTTTTTCCTGCTAAGTCAGTAGTTGATCCCACAAGTTTAATTTAGCCAGCTACTTTGTGTATACAATTCTGGCTGATGCTTTTGGGAAGAAACCATGAGTGAGCATGCACCCGGTGTGCATGCATGTACACACACACATACAGATATATGTGCCCAATGTACCAGATCTTAGGAATTGGAACTCACTAGGAACTGCCTGCGGAACACTAGAAGCGAGGAGCTTGGTGCCATTTATAAAGACAACTGCTAAGCAATCCCTACAGAAATCTGGTAGCTCCTTGTAGAGCAACAATTCCCCATCCAAAATGCTGACTGGAAATGTTTTAATTTTCACTGGATACTTTCTAAGACAAAAAAAAGAAGAAGAAGAAGGAGGAGGAGGAGGAGAGGAGAGGAGAAGGAGAAGGAGAAGGAGAAGGAGAAGGAGAAGGAGAAGGAGAAGGAGAAGGAGAAGGAGAAGGAGAAGGAGAAGGAGAAGGAGAAGGAGAAGGAGAAGCAAGCAAGCAAATGAAGAGCATTTGAGGAGGGGGGGGAGTCTACCTAGGAGCAAGCACACTGATTTGTGGAGATGTGTGTTCTCCCGTGATACTGTGATGTGGCCGAGATCATACACAGCCAGTACTACTGAATGGTTTCTTCTGGTTCTAGAATGTCCTAAGGTATGCTTCTAAGCTGTTGAGCCCATTGGAGCTTGCTCACAGTTCAGAAGTCCTGCTCTGAGCAGTGGTTTTTCTGTAGCTTGTATGAAGGCCAGCAGTAACAAATTAGCAGCTAACTAGTGGTTTTACGTAATAATATGCCTTTTAAAAACAGCACTGTCTTTTACACTCTTACTGTGTCTGCGATGATATTACAGCCTGGCTTTCTTTTTGCCTTCTTTATTGCAGTTGCATATGGGGCTGATGGCTTTAGGGATTTTCATGCAATAATTCCCAAATCTTTCTCTCGTAAGTATATGCTTTGCTTCTAGAAAACAGATGTTCATTTCATGGTCATTTCCATCACACAGACACCACAGCTTGCATGCTCTCTCATCAACACCTTCCTTTATAACTTGAAAAAAATGTGATGAACTAAATGTTTGCCATTCTATCATTAAGCACCCATCATCTGGTGTGTCATTGATACAATAAATTAGTGCAAAGGCAAAGGGTGAGGGGGTTACTTGATTGGTCCTGGTTTTCTTTCTGAGGCAGGGTCTCCCTTTTAACCCTGGCTGACCTAAACTGCTCTGGGATACCCAGACTCCCCTTAAATTTGCAGTGATCTTCCTTCCTCTGCCTCTCCCCCTGCATTTCCCTCTGCCTCTGCCTCTACCTCTGCCTCTCCCCCTCCCTCTGCCCCTGCCTCTCCGCCTGCCTCTGCCCCTGCCCCTGCCCCTGCCCCTGCCCCTGCCCCTGCCCCTGCCCCTGCCCCTGCCCCTGCCCCTGCCCCTGCCCCTGCCCCTGCCTCCATGGAAGTGAGGCACAGCATGTCCAAGCCCAGCTCGCCAGAAAGGATCTGATAGTAAGAGGATTAGAGGGTAGAGGACATGAAAGTGAGACATCTGGTGAGAAAGAACTAATGTAGCCACAGTGGGTGTCTCACTGAGAGGCTGCTCAGCAGGGTCCCGATTAAAACTGTGATCAACAACTTTGTGGTCCATGCTTCCTGTCAGCATCAAACAAACCAACATCTTTTCAGATAACTTGTGCAATTTTGTGTGACAGGAAAAAAAAAAAAAAAGGTGCGCCTCTTTCCCTTGCTCTGGAGTGCTAACCTCAGAACAGAGAAGAAAAACTCATGGGTTTCCAGCCCATTCTGTGGTGGTTCACCACGTAAGCATGCACCATGTTAGCATGCATGGAGGCTAGCTGGCTCTCCTCTGAGCTGCTATGCCAAAAACTAGATAGTAATTTAATCTTTTAATGTATTGAAAGTTGGAAATGATAACTATATTTGAGCACCATAAGGAGTATTTTCAAGAATAGAGAAGTTTTTTTTTAATGCAAGTGGAATTAATACAAAAGTGTAACAAGCTGTTAAACCCATTAGGTCTTAAGTCTTCAAGCCTTGTATCAATACGATGTTTAATATTCTGAAGCAGCACCAAAAGCAGACTGTGTTGACATCACTTTGAGGAGTGGTTTGTCAATGTGTGATGCTTCAAACCGAAGCACACTCTCTACCACACCCCAAGCCCAGCTCGCTGACCTCTTACAACTCTCCTTTTAATATTGAGGTGTCAGCAACAGAACCGTTAGGCTTATGATGTCCTGTTATCAGATACGACTTGGGAAGTACAGGATTAGCAGTATCGATCTAGGTATGCTTCTGCTCAAAGACCAGACAGATTTCTCTTTCCAGAATATAAGACGCTTAGTGAAATGTTTCTCTTGTTAATTATTCCTTCAGTTCAATGTGAAGATGAGAATTTGAGATTTACTTCTTCGTGTAGGCATGTGTGTACCCATACACATTATCAAGTGTGAGCTGTGAATGTGCCAGGGCAAGAAATCATGTTAATTTTGAGCCAACCAATCACAGTTTTAGAATGTTTTGGTAAGTCAGGTACACATAATAGCAAGACATTCTGAGACATGCTTTCATTAAGCCTAAGGAATAGGCAAAACCCAGCATCACCTAATGTCCAAGCAGATGGGTGGGGTTTTCAGGATGGGAAAAATGACAGTGGGAGATGTTCTGAGACCTGATAAATGTTTTCATGTATTTCATGCCTATCTGCTTATAAAGATGAGTTTATAGTAATATTATCTCTTTTTCTTTCCCTCTTCCCCTCAGTTGTTAAGTACCTTTCTGGAACAAATGGTTGGTTGAGCCTCAAGTCTCCGCCCAACAGCAACCAAACTGTTCTGGGCCGATATCGCCACCTTGTGGTCATGATGGAGAACTGCCCTACAGGCTCCCTTCTTGAAGTTAAAACAAACTTTTGGCCTCCTCTGCCATCTTTATCCCAGTTTGAGTCCCTAGATACTTGAGAAAAATTTAAATGTGCCTTAAACTTCTTCTTTTTTAATAATTTTCCACTTTCTGATATATTTCTATCTCTGACTTCATTGTATTTGAAGGCTAAAACATCAAATAAGATTATTTCTAAAAATAGACTTAATTAGGTAAGAAACTCTATTATTTTAACTATTTTTAAATGATATTAAGTTATGCAAATTTTTCTAACTAATGCTTACAATTTGTTCTGTTTTTTGAGACAAGGTGCCATGTGGCTCAGGCTAGCCTCAAGTTCTCCAGGTAGTTAATGGAGGATGACCTGGTTACTCCTAACCCCTGGTCTCTGCCTCCCAGTTGCTAGCATTACAGGTATGCACCACACTGCTGGCTCCGTAAGTCTTTAGAGGAAACATTAAAAACACCAATCTGCACATAGGTGTCTCTGATCATCACCTATTACCACAAATAAATCAAAATTATTCCACTCTGCTTACTAGAGACAGTTATTGTTTAAAGATGCATTTTTTACATTTGTATCTCCCATTTTCCACTTAAAATATTGAACATTACCTGAGTTAAAACCATGCTGAAATGACAACTTCAGTTTTTTTTTTTTTTCAATTGGAAAATCACATTGTCCATTCTGAAAATCTACTTTTCCAGTAAATATTAAGAAGCATTCTGAAAGGGAAATGACAATGTGGGCATCACATCTGTAAGCCAGAGCCTGCCCATGCACATTACACCTCTGCATTAAAAATGTTCAATTATTCACGAGGGTACAGCACACTTGGCAGCCAAGCCAGGCCTCCGGGCTCCTGCTGGCCTGAGTTCCTTCACTTCTCCATATTCTTTGATTCAGACCTTTTCCTAGATGCTAGAGGCCTTGCCACACTCAGGGGTCGGGGTGGAGGGGCATTCTCTTAGGACAGCATGGTTACTACCCTGGTGGTGGGCCTCTAAAATACATAATGAGAAGGGTTTTGGTTTTCTTCATTTTAAGTAGCAACTGAGAAGCAAGGTAGCTTTTATATGGGGCTTGAACATATTATGATAACATAAGCCATGTTTTGTAAACACTCACATCAGCCTCGTTCATTATCTGTCAGTAGCTAGAAGAGTAGGTTAAACCCAGAGCCTTGGGGTGGCGGGGACACTCACAAGACTCCACTTATGTTGTATAGTTAATCAGCTCAATGAAACACTTCATCGAGCTCCTTGTTCTAAGTAGTAGAATACGGATAGAGTTTACAACATGTGTAAGTCTATTCCTTATATTCAGCATTTCACTGAAGGAATATCACAGCTAAATGGTTCTAGATGGACTCCCCTGTTTTCATGGACAGCCTTTTTGGTTGAATAGAAATCTGTCAGATTTCTTCTATTTAGCAAGCACCCACTTTGCATTTATTTCCAGAGATATGAGGACCTTCCCCATCTTTATATAGAAAAACTCCACATGGCAGTAATCTTAATTCCTCATGCTGACAGTGTAACCTGCTTCTCACCAAATCCTCTTCTCTCTGGTTACTCAGTCTCCATTAGACATCACAGACCTCGCAACTCAAAGCATGGTTGGGAATGTCTGCATCACACCAGCAGGCTCCCAGCTCAGCAGTTGCCATGGAACTCTCGTGTCAGGATACGTGTAGGGCACCTGCTGAGTTCCCACTACTTATGGCCCTTGGCCACATCCACAGGCATCTGCAGACACTGCATCTTCTTTCTCAGAAACATAAACTTTCAGTCTTAAACTTTCTGGTTGCTGACCATCCTTCCCATACTATACACTAATATCTCTCTCTCTCTCTCTCTCTCTCTCTCTCTCTCTCTCTCTCTCTCT
>JANHMN010000007.1:60272766-60316907 GCA_030674055.1 Rhabdomys pumilio
TGAGGTCCACTGCCCCTAGGGCACAGGCTGAGGTCCACTGCCCCTAGAGCACAGGCTGAGGTCCACTGCCCCTAGAGCACAGGCTGAGGTCCACTGCCCCTAGAGCATAGGCTGATGTCCACTGCCCCTAGGGCACAGGCTGAGGTCTGCCACTATAAGATTAGAAAGAAATCCATTTGCTAGGAAAATGGAACTTGGACAAAGGAGTTGGAATGAGAGCTCCAAACAGGAAAGAGCTATTCCAAATTTGTTGTGCATATGCATAAGAAAGTACTTATGGGTTGTGCTGATGTTCACCAGTCCTAGAGAGGTTGACTGTGTGAGCAGGTATCCAGTCACTACCTACTGCCAGGTGTTCACATTGTGAACATGTAAGATCCAGTTCCAGGTCCTCTGCCACCCTCCCAGGTACCACAAACCCTGCTGCAGCACAATCTCTATAAACAGCCCCTTCCTGCTTTACCAGATGCTCTCTGTTCAGACCTGCCTCTGAACCTGCACCCTCAGTGTACCTCGTAGGTGCCATCCATGCTCTCTGGAAGCTTGGTGCATGCACAGCTCAGGCTGCCCAGCCCAAGGTACAGGCTCAGAACTGCTTAAAAGCTCCAACTGTCTATTTGATGCCTTGTTGTTGCTGTGTTGCTATCTTGTGACTTATTTTTGCAATGACACTGAGTGGCCTCCTGTGTTGTCTCTTTCAGCCAGTAATGTTAAAGTAGAGACTCAGAGTGATGAAGAGAATGGGCGTGCCTGTGAAATGAATGGGGAAGAATGTGCAGAGGATTTACGAATGCTTGATGCCTCAGGAGAGAAAATGAATGGCTCCCACAGGGACCAAGGCAGCTCGGCTTTGTCAGGAGTTGGAGGCATTCGACTTCCTAACGGAAAACTAAAGTGTGATATCTGTGGGATCATTTGCATCGGGCCCAATGTGCTCATGGTTCACAAAAGAAGTCATACTGGTAAGGCCTGACATAGTTTTTCCTTGAGTGTCTCCTGAGGTCCTGTGGGGGCTGAAGGAGCAAAATGTACTGTCAAGGGTTGGGGATGTAGCTTAGCATTGTAGAGCACCTGCCTAGCACACACAAGGCCCTAAGGTCAAAGACTAGAAGGAGGGTGGGAAAAGGAATATGGTCTTGAAGCATGTTTCCCAGTGACTAGCAGGGAGGTGGTTGCATAGAAACAGCTCCCAAGTTGTACTAAGGTACAACTTTCTTATTCTGGGGCAATATTTGAAAGGTCTTCTCGGCACGTACCTAATCAACCCTGTGAACGAAAGAGAAGGCTAACGGCATATTGTGTCAGTTTCTGAGACTCTGATATTATACTCAAAAATTAAAAAAAAAAAAAAAGCTCCCAGCACACAGAGTGTGCTGACTCTCATGTCCAAAGCATCCATCCTTCACAAGACAAGATCAAAAGCTAGAGATGTACCAAACCTGACTTCACAAATTTCCCATTGAGAAACTATACATAAAATACTTGTTTTCATCTTGTTGACAATTGGGACTCTCTGGTCAGAGGCATTAGTGAGTAGTGGCCTAGCAGCAAAATGTTTTTCAGAAAGGGTTCAGGTCAGCATAAAGTGGTTCACCTTACAGTCTGAGTCTGTGGGTCAGCTGGCTATATTGCCTCAAGTTTTCATCCCAGAATGGTAGGAAATTTTCTGTCAAACTCCTGTCATGGTGGAAGGTTTGCACAAGGCTTTAAGAGAATAAGAAAATGCAATGGTCTATTCAAAACTAAGTAAGTGCTCAGGAGCCATGTCTACCCTTGCCACTGGCACTGAGAAACCTGCCCAGCTTCAGTTGGCTGTAGTGCCCCTGGTCCACATGTATATGAACAGTCAGCTACCTGTTCAACATAACTGTTACTCCACCATCACTAAGGACACTAAAGAGGCTTCCTATAAAACATTAATGGCATTCAGTACAATTGTTTCCATGGTAAATAGAAACATTACTCTTCCTTCCATGGAAGTTTCTTGAAAGGTAAGTGTTATAACCTGCCAGGTTCACCCAACTCTCATAGCCACATAAAGCTTACATGTAAAACTTAGAGACCCTGAGCTATCACTACCCATACACTGGCTTCTTTGAGGCTACTGCAGTATCCAAGAGGGAGAAGAAAAATGAGCACAAATGAGTGATAGCATGTTTTATTAGACATCTCAGAAAGCTGAGGAAGATGGTTTGAAAATGACAGCCTTGTCTGTTTCTTACCTAGGACCCAACAAGTGTATATTATCCAAAAAGCAATCAGGAGCTAGAACACGTATGGAGCAGTAATGCCGTCATCAAGGAATAGAGGTGTTTCCAAGATTGTGGTTTTATATATGAGCAGAAGCAGTTTCCAAAATTATATATTCCATGTATAGTATATGTAGAAATTATTTATAAGATGATACTTTAATAAATTTTTGTCTTCAGCGAAAGTTTAACTTTAAAATTAGGCAAATTTGGCATTTCTGAGGGGACCCTCTAGTTCTCAAGTTACCCATTGAAATAGTCTTGGCACACCCAGCCCTGAGAAAACCAAATGTGAGAATAACCTTCTCTTGCCTTCTGTGATGAGGTGGAAATTAACATGGAGACTCCTGTGACGGATATTCAACTGCTCTGGGGCCTGTAGCAAACCATTGCTGGTGGGGAACAAACCTCTGATGGTACAGTGAAAATCCCCTTAGATAGATATTTGACAAATGAATCAAATTCTGGTATGCTAAATTGCCAACATTTGACTGCCTGCCTTGACAAGAGGAAGAGGAAGAGGAAGAAGAAAAAAATTACATGTATGATTAAACCTGCCATCGACAGATCTGGGAGGGTACCTGATATTTTCCTCAACAAATAATGACTAGGCATCCTATCTATTCAAATATGCTAAGCTCTTCAGTTACAGAACAGATAACTTACAGAAAGAGGAGCATACAGCCCAGTCTATCAATCCTGCCTAGACCTTCACTTTACAAACAGGAAGAGATCACACACACACACACCAAGTTTGGTCAGGGCTGAGTTCACAGTCTATCTCCCTATATGTGAATACACAGATCCCCAGGGAAAAAAAGAAAAAGCCTGTTGAGCCAACTAGGTTTGAATAACTAGACAGGACAGACAGGTTTTATCGTCCAAGTCTGGGTGGAATGTGGCAGTCAAGTTTTGGGCTCTGCATTCCTACAATAACAGCAGGCAGTGAGAACACTACCCTCCACCCCACCCCTGTGAAAGGAGCTGTGGGTCACTTGGAATCCTGAGAAAATGCAGGACCTAATTCAGACCCTGGGCGAATCTAGAGAGCCAGCATTCCTAAGAAGTCCCCACAAATGCTGGGCATGGAACCTGAAGCACAATAAGCCTCTGGGGACATGCTGTTGAGGATGGGACAATAAGCAGAGCCATCTCTGGGGCTTCTGAGGAGCAACCCAGTGGACAAGCTAGGATGTGCGCCAGAGCCTCTTTTTTCTTCCCACTGCCCACGACCCAGTCAACCCAGGCTCATGGCTTAGCAGTCCCTTTCTGAGTAAACAGAGATCTCAGGGGCATAGCCCAGCTTCTGCTCCTCTTGCTTGGTGACATTTCACTGCTGCCATTTTCTAAATGGCTTGTGGGCACCAGTGTGTCACTTCCCCTTGGGAGCTCCGTTGGTTTCATGTTTGATTCAAGTGTCACAATCCCAACAAGCCCACCAACATCTCAGGATGAGTATAAGGATCACCCTGGGGTGATAGGAAAGCTGCAGCAAGTGCAGCAGGCCCCACCATTATTAATAATAACACCATTATTCTGAATAGTAAAAACCAGGAAGTGGCCTGAACATAACAAAAAGGCTGGCTTCCTGTGGTCTCCTGCCTAGCAGGTGCTGCCACAGGCATGGTAGTTACACATCTATTCTTGTATGCCATGTGTGTGTGTGTGTGGTTTTTTTTTTAATATACCTTCTGCAGACAGGCCCTTAGATGTTCTACCAGGTTTTTTTTTTTAAAGAAGATATTCTTTATTACCCAAGGAAAGGGTCACAAACATTGTGATGGAATAAAAAGTGTGGAGTGCCTGGGATGGAAATTAAATTTAGAGTTTGTAAATCTAATGTCTCATCCCTGTTAAATGGAGGTAGACACAGGCTTAGAGAACATTAACATAGCTACACGCTGTTGTCCTTCAGGAAACAGGTTATGGCCACTGGCAACAGAAACAGACGGGGGCTGTGTCCTAGGAGCCAGCTCTTCAAACACACCCTCTTATGTGTAGCACCTGCATTGAGTAGAATACCATATGGCCCATTTTAGAAATGTGGTCTCCAAGACTCCCCACCATGTGCTATACATCCATGCCCACACAGGCAATTGGAAATCAGTAGATTTGCCTTACCTTGCTTTGTGGCAGGGATTGAGACACAGGCAAGCAGTCCCCATGAAGGTGCTTTGACGCAAGTGAGAAGGCAGGTCTCAGTCCCCAAAGAATGCCCACTTTCCCTTCCTGTAGGAGAGAAATATGCTTTGAATTATCAGCCCTGTCTGTCTCCCAGTGACCAGAACACTAGCTCAAAATTCACACCAGGGAGAAACAGCCCTGGAGCACCTCCCCCAGCTCAGAAAGGGGTCTTTCAGCTGCTGAGCCAGTGACTTTGCCCACTGCGATCACCGGGAGTGTCTCCTGAACCTTTCTACGTACTTTCCCATGCAGCCTGAGGACCCAGCCTCTCTGAGCAGTATTATTAATAATAATACTGTGTTAATTAATACAATATTAAGCATGTTTCAGTTCCCCATCTGCATCTTCCCGCATACACCGCTCACCTTTCTTTTTCTCACTCATCCAATTGGAGCTGAACACTTTGTGAACACAGTGTCAGCTGAGTGTGCACTTGGGTCTCACAGATGTGGTGATGGTTAGTGAGGCTACTTCAGTTATCATTCTTTGTCCTCCTTGACTTTAAACGGCGTCTTCACATTTGGCTGGGTCTACTCCAGACAGGAATTTTGGGAAACTTTGACTACTTACTGGTTAGTATCAAGAACCCTCTGACTGGCCGTTAACTATTATTGTAAGTTAGTTCTACCTTTTGTGTTTGCACTGCCCAGTGAAAAAGACTTAGTGGTAACTAGGGAACTGAAGCATCAGTATGCACATTAAAACTTAACCTGCATGGGTTTTAGCAGCACCACCTGAGCTCTTCCTCAGAAACTATCATAAATACTCTCTGCTTCTCCATTTCCCAGTTGGAGAAATGCTAACTGGGTATTTTTAACACACTGTTTATCCTTAAGAGAAATGTGTCCCAGGACATGGGTTTTCATACATAATGGCCTTTTGAATGAAGCATCTGTTCTTCAAAAGCAGCTTTGATAAGGAATGTGATGGGCGCATCATCCTGAGAGTTAAAGGCTGAGTTAGTGTCCACACAGCAGGGCAGTCACACACTCCTTATTCACAAGTAGCTCCTGCACCATCTCCGGACCCAGGGTGTAAGCTGAAACTCTTGGGCACACATTGCAGGAGCCCTGGGCTGTCTCGGTCACAAACTGAGTAACCTTGGGAATGCCTTCAATGGCAGCAAGATCTGTACCTGGAACATGACTTGTCCACTGCGGACACAAAAATGAATTTGAAGGATCTCTGAGTTGGGAGGAAAGGGAAAGGCAGGAAGTCTGAGGCAACTTCATTGTGCTGCCAAGCGCGGAGCCAGGGGGTTCCCTCTGGAGGACAGGCTGAGGCTGTCCTGTTCCTGAACTTCTATTGTATTCAATCTTTCTCCAGTTTCTCCCTCTCATGCTCACACTTTCTCTGTCTGTCTCTCTCCTGATTTGCCTGCTTAGGGACAGACAGGTAATGGAGAAGAAATTGAAAGGGAAAATACAGGGAAAATGTAAATGAAAAGAAGTTATTATAACTGTTATAATGAAGTGCCTTTCATTTAAATATAAGAATGTAACGCTGAAATGAACTTGTGATCCTGAAATGCATTTTTAATGAGTTTCCTTTTTATTTTGCTGCTTCAGTGGCATATTTTAAAGACCCTTTGAAAAAAGCCACATTAAAAACCCCACCAAATGCCACAACACGCAAAATTGGATATTGGTTTATTCCAAAACTGCTGATCAGGAAGAGTGACTCTTCATCACAAAATGTTGCAGTCACTTTATTTAAATGAGTTTGAATTTGCATTGTGATGTGCCATTCTGATTTAGGGAAAAAAAATTAGATTTTCAGATCAAATTGACCCAGCCAGTGAAGCGTTAAGCAGCTGGCAGGTTTAGTCTGAAAGCCTCATGTTCTATCAAACCTGCAGCCGGTGGAAGTCACCAAGCCCATGGGAAACAACTTTCTTGCAGCCATCCTCCTGAGCAGCTCTGGCTCAGTACTTACCAGGCTACCCTCTTCCCTTCTCGCCCAGGTGAACGGCCTTTCCAATGCAACCAGTGTGGGGCCTCCTTTACCCAGAAAGGCAACCTCCTGCGGCACATCAAGCTGCACTCGGGGGAGAAACCCTTCAAGTGCCATCTCTGCAACTATGCCTGCCGCCGGAGGGACGCCCTCACCGGCCACCTGAGGACGCACTCCGGTAGGTTCCCTGGGCATGGCAGGGATGCCAGGCCCTGACCATCTCTATGTAGGGGCTCCAGATCATGTGTTCCATATTCCCAGCCACTGCCCTTCCAATCCACCCAGTCCACAGCCCTCTGGAGGTGTGGGCCTCCTATGGGTTAGGATCAGTTATTCCTACTGAACCAGAGAAATGGGTGGGAGGTGCACACATGAGGAAAGCCCGCCTCTTTGGTGTGTTTTAGAAGAGTTTTCCCCTCCCACCATGTCAGGTAAGTGTTTTTGTTTTTTGGTTTTTGGTTTTTGGTTTTTTCTGCAGTACACTGCTCATGCCCTTTGCTTTCCAAACACATCCTTTTTACGTCTATTGCTATGCCACACATATCACTGGCTTGTGTGGCATATATTGAATAGCAGTAATAAACATAATTTTCCTTGCAGAGAGGACACAGGTAGGTTGGTCGGAATATATTCCTGCCAGCCCAGGGCACACTGCCCCAGCCAGAGAGTAACTCCCAGGCCAGAAACCAACGGAGGTTTTGATGGGACTGATCTGTCTAGAGTTGTCAGCGAACTGCAGACAGCAAAATTTCCCTGTAAGGATGTCCCATATACTCTAGGGTCTCGGAACACAATCTACATAAATGCTGGACAGTTGTCAAAATGTTCCCAGCCTGACACAGTAGATCACATCTGCTGCCTTTTGGGTGGCTTCTTATCCTCACAAGCCTCCAGGTCTGAGATATAGGGATTTTGTCCAGCAACTCTGTGTTGTATTTGCTTGCAATCTAGTTAGTATGTGTAACATACACATGTTGCTTCCATTCTGTGTTGTCCTGTGCTGTGTCATGTGCTACACTGGCTTTAGGAGCACTAGGTTGATGAGCCTTGCTCCTTCCCTCCAAGAGTGCCCTATCATAGCCAGCCATCACTCTGCCATTGCTCAATGACAGGAGGAAGGTCCTCAGCTCATCTCCTTCCCAAACAGGACAGATGCATCTCATGGTGCAAGTTACCCATCTCTTTGCCCCATATTTCCTAAGCCCCTCAACAGCATCCTATTGCCTGTGTGACATGGTAGAGTGCTGAGGGTCCTAGAGGAGCAGAAAGACAAGACAGTCTGTCCTGTTTCTCCAGAATCAGGAGAGATTCCCACAGCAGGGAGCTAGAGGTCAGCCCAAGCCCAGTTTGCTTTAGGGGAACTCTAAACCAATGAGAGCAGTGTTACTGCAGTACACATTTTAACAGGAGGTGTCCAGGCTGGTTTGTCTGGTTAGTGGTCACCTCCAGGTGGGCAGCTGTAGAGAAGGAGGGGAGCTAAAGCTGTGAGGCATCTCCCCTGAACTCTCTTCCCCTACCTGATTGACAGTGAACAGTCAGGTGAGTTTCTTGGCACTGCCAAGAACAGTGGTGCCCTCCGTTGAGGAGCTGCCCTCTCAGGCAGCATGTGAGTCAGAGAGCGTGTCAGGGGACAGACACCTCCTTGTCCCAGGTAGGACACTAGCTCAGACCTGGGAGGGGGTTTTCTACAAGGAATGAGAAGAACCGAAGGCTTCCTGAGATGTCTGTATGCACATGCTCTACAAGGCGAAGGTGGTACAAGGCGAAGAGTGACATATAGACCCACCCATGTAGGTGGCAGGTGACTTAGGAGAAAGTCACATAAACACAATTGGCAAGTACCATGCACTCAGATTGGCAGAAAGCACAGCTTCCTGAGTCAGTGGAAAATTCCAAGACCCACTTTTACGCTGATACCAACCACAGCACTATCACCCTTAAATTACTGGTTTACAAGATAAATCTTCTGCATACCCATCCTTCAGCTGTGAGACAGCAAGATAACATCTTGTTAAACTGGTGCAGGGTTTTGCCTTTTGCCTACACGCTTGGTCATTGCATTTAAGGCATGGTGGTATCCTCCTCTTGGTGGGGCTAATGACTTGAGTAGTTATTTAAAACAGGTGGAGGGTTCCTGACAGTTACTTCTGCCACAGAGTCACCAATGATCTGGTAGACCTGGGGTGTTGGTGACTCTATTGTCTGAAAATGCCCTTAACAAACACAGCTCTGGGAGAAAGGAAACACTGTGTTTTCTTCTTCAAAGCAATTTTACCAGAATGGCAGGACTTTGGCCTTTGTCTGCAAAGTCCAGGGTAGTGTATTTTCTTAGTGTATGAATGGCCATGCCCACACTCCATTAAAAGCTAGGGTCTGAGGTTCTAGACTCCAGTGTGGTAATGGCATTTGTGCTGATATCAGGCTTGGTACTCTTTTAGAAACTACAAACTTTGTTAGAGACAGTTTGGTTCTTGTGTTCTAACATTAAAGCCAAACGTCTACTGAAAAAAATCAGGCACCATACCATTTATACAGGAAGGCAATTCGATTCACGAAATGACTAAAAGTAAAAGTTTTTCAGGAAAGGACATGGAGTATGACTTTATGTTGTCTTAATTCCTATGACAATAGAATATAAATGTGCAACCGTATGCAACCTTAGTTCCAAATTTCATCATTTGTGGTACTTCACTGTCTCTAAACAAAAATTATATAAGGACTGGAGAGATGGCTCAGCAGTTGGAGCACCGACTGCTCTTCCAGAGAAGCCTCATTTGATTCTCAGCACCCATACAGCTATTCATAATTATCTGTAACTCCAGTTCCAGGGGATCCAACTCCCTCTTATAGCCTTTGCAGGCAAGCGCCAGGCGAGCAAGTCGAGCACAGACATACATGCAGGTGAAACACACATACCCATGAAATTAAGTAAAATAGAAATCTATTTTGGATTCTGTAGATGAGGCTTTGTTTTCCATGAGAACATCTTCAGAGTATCTGGTCACTTAGGAAGGGGATTTAAGTAACATTGCATTAGACCAGTTACCAAACATTCCTGTTTGGATGGCTTTATATCATACTTAGCATGAGAGGTACAATGTTAGGTTGAGGTGAAAAATGTATATTCCTCATAAAGTAATTGGAGAACGTCTTCTCTAAAAAGGGTCTTTACTGAAGTCTTTAAAAACAGATATCACATGAACCCTTCGCTATTCTTCTCCTAAAATACATCTCAAAAACCCAGGAAGGACTAAACTCACGTAGAACAGCACTGCCCCACATAAAAGCCACTGGCCACATGTGGCACTTACGTTTTAGTAAATTAAAATTAAACAGAATTAAAATGTTAGTCTTCTAGCCAAACTTAGAAACCCCATGTGGCTGGTGGTTGTCACACTGAACATACATGCAAAGAACACTTAGAGCGTTAGAGTGAGTTCTAATGGGCGAGGCTAATCTGGAAGATTCATCGTCTCGTATTCTTCGGGGATAAGACAGAGGCTTTCCATATGCTCTTCCTATGCAAAGCACATTGTATATTCTCCATGTATATGAATTTGGTTTATCCATATCCTTTTTCATTTTGTGGTTTTTATATTATATATTCTTAAGTGATGTAGTATATACTGTAAGTATAAAATATGTTTGTATTATATAGAAAGATACAATTTAGAAATATTCATTTCACTAAAGCCTTTTCCTGCCATGGTTTCTTAGAGACCTTGAGCAACCTCCTTTGACCTCCTGAATTTTCACCTCAGTTATTAGAGGTCATCCCAGTGAGGGGTCAGCCTGGGGAGAGGCCCACCCTGACAGAGACTCTGTACTCTCCTCATGTTTCTGTCCACACTGGAGCATGGAGATTGTTTACTTTTTCCCATTAAAGGACACACTTCAGTGATTTAGAAAGGAGCTTGATAGTCCGTGTCATAGGCTAAGATGAAAAAGAGTCATGAATTCTTGGTACAATCAACAAGTCACCTGGGCGTTAACATTTTTAAAATTCATTAATTTTAACAAAGTCCATAATAGCCATAGCTCTCAAGAGAATACATTATTTTTTTTATCTTTTTTTTATTGTTGTTATAAATGTATTGCTTGCATCCCCATTACCCAGAAGGCCAATATTTAATTGGAGTCGTAAACTCAATTGTGTTTTCTGCAGTTGGTAAGCCTCACAAATGTGGATATTGTGGCCGGAGCTATAAACAGCGAAGCTCTTTAGAGGAACATAAAGAGCGATGCCACAACTACTTGGAAAGCATGGGCCTTCCGGGCATGTACCCAGGTAAGCGCTGAGGCTCCCCGCTGAGCTGCACCCCTCCCCCTCTGAGCGCCTGGGTCAGGAGGGGGCTCTGTGGCCTGTTTCAGCCACTGGAGGAAATTTTTATCCAATAGCACTGCAACTACACTAGGGATAAATTGTGCTTCTCTACTTTCCAAGTTCTCAATTGACCAGTTAGAACCTGTCCTAAGACCTACCTTAACGGTAGTGACCCTTTTAAGATTCTGTGTTGTGGGGTATTTTGTCATTGTTGTTTGGGTTTTTTTGGGGGGGTGGGGGGCTAGGATTTAAAACAGGATGAATTGACAGAAGCCATAGCTAAGTGATGGAAGAGCTTGCCTGGTGTGCAAGAGGCCCTGAGTTTGATCTCTAGCACAAGTGAGAAAATAAAATAACCAAGCTAGAGTAGTGGATTGCTTCTTCGTGTTTAAAAGTCCAAATAAAATGTGAGTCTTTTTTTTTTTTAAGTAATTACTCATGAAGGTCTTCGAAGAACTGTTGGGCTGGGACTAAACATTGGCGTAGACTGAGCTTTGAGTATCTATCCTTGGGGAGAGGCCAGAACTTGTTGGGAAACCTGGCAGGCACTGGTTCTGAGCATGAGAAAGAGTGCTAAGATGAGTACTGAGCACTGCCTTGTAGTGAGAATCAGTTTCTAATTTGTCCTGCCTGGTGTCCGTGATTCAGAGCACTGCAGTGATGGCTTCATGCTCCAGTTCTTTCTCAAGAAGTGAGAAATTACTCTTGCAAGAAGCAGCAATCTGACCTCAGCATGCCCAAAGAGACAGGCACCGCCATTTAATTACATTGGGTTCCTCCTGCCTCCGCCTCATGGCACATTAAGATACACAAGATGATCATAGACCACTCCCGCCAAGCCAGTGCCAGCCAACTTCTGTCACTGTAATGGGTGTCTAAGACAACCGGTAATAATAGGAAGGCAATTCTGTTTTGGAACTTTGGAGGTTTCAGCCCATGGTTGGCTGGCTACATTGCTTTGGCCATGTCATGCTGGGAGCATAGGTACACTGAAATCTCCTGCCAGGGGGATCCTCATAATCCAGGAGAAAGAGAGAAAGAAAAGGTTAGGGAGCCATGCTCCTTGTTGAGCGCATGTCCCTAAGCCTTAAGGACTTCCCCCAAGACTCCACCCCACAAGGTTTCCAGCAGCTTTTACTTGGATCATCCTAGCGCCAAGGCCTCCCACACGAGGGCCTGTGGGGGACACTCCAGACGCAAACTGGAGCTGCCTAGATCTTGTCTTATCTCACTATTTCACCCACGCAACACCTGCCTTGTAAATATACAATGAGTGCTGCTGGGTTAGGGAACATGGCATTGAGGCTCCAGAAATGAACTTTAGTGTCCAACCTGCCAGTCAACATGCATATTCTCATTCATCTCCCTCAGATCACCTCATTACCACACAGACCTATCTAGGTTGGGTCCAGTGGTTAAAAACTGCCTAACTCAAGAGATGTAAGCTCAAGAAATGTAAAAAAAAGTTTGTTTTTCCGAACATAATCTTCTTTAGTAAAAAGGTTGAGGGACACATGTTACACTTGGCTGATCTCTTCATAGGATAAGGAACTATCTCCTGAACCTCACATGCACCAAGAACAGAGAAAAATTACTGGGATCAGAGGTGTGGTATGGTGTCACTGAGAGATGGAGCACCTGAGAGAAGGGAACATATGTAAATGAGCATATTAGCTCGATAAATCACATGTAAGAATGGCTTCTAGAATTAGATTTTATGACTTTCTGTATTTCCTCCTATTAATCAGAGTGGGCTGAATGTTGAGCTATTTAACAAGACACCCTCATAATTCACTGTTAACAGAATATGCCAGCAGTATGCAACTGACTATAATTGCAGGTTTTAAAGTGAAGATATAAAATGCATAAGGACCGTCTGGGCATGCAGGGTACAGAATAAGGGGCAGAAGGTTACCAGGTCATCCCAGGCAAGGGGGAAATGTAGAAGATGACAGAGTGAACAGAGGCTGGGCCATCCGTGAATACCCACCCAAGTCTAAGCATGGTTTTAACACAAAACATTGTGTACATTTTGTTAACATCTGATTAAACATTTCTTGTCAAAATCTATCAGAAAAAAAAATAAATTAAAACATTGGCAAGGCTAGGTTTACATGAAGATGTAGCCATGGCTCAATTTACTATTTGAGGAGCATGAAGATAAACTAGATAGAACCAGATAAACCTATTACCATAGGATAAGGAACTAAATCAATAGCCTACCTAAGAAGGGAAACACTCGAGGCAAAAACAGTGTTGGAAGAGCTGATTAAAAAGTAGAAGCTGATCACTTTATACTCTCAGCTCCTGGGGAATGAAGAGATTATATATTTTAGAAGTCCCTGCCTTGCAAACTAGATGTCCAATAGATAAGACCATGAGGAGACAGTGGTACCTTCACTTATGGGCAGGTGGAGTTGGTGTAGAAAAGGAGATAGATTGAGCTAACCTTTATGTCTGCGTTTCCCTTAACGAATGCTCAGCTTCCTACCCTGTGCAACTGCTACATGGTCATTAGGCATTTGCTGTGTGGTTGGGGACTGTCCTCTATATAGTTGTGACTTCAGACCCTTTGTCCATTTCTGGACCTGATGATATTTGGTTCTCATGGTTATTGTTAAAGTTGGTTAAGGCAATTTTGACAAAGGACCCTCCAAAGTAACACAGTTAATTCACTGCGATCCAGTCTTGCACGGTAGACAAGCAGCTTGTTATTCTGGTCTTAGGGATAATGTGGGTTGAACAGCTGGAGGCTGGGGTGCTAACAGGCTAGTCATTGGCATTGCTGCAGCTGGTTCTGCCAGGGGCTGGAGCGTGAGAAAACTGCTTTTGTTGGCACTTTATGCGTGTGTGGTTAACGTTGGATACAGCAGTATCTCGAAGTGCAAGTATTTCTAAACTAGCCTCTCTAACTGTCTTTGACTTTAGTCATTAAGGAAGAAACTAACCACAGCGAGATGGCAGAAGACCTGTGCAAGATAGGATCAGAGAGGTCCCTTGTTCTGGACAGGCTGGCAAGCAACGTCGCCAAACGTAAGAGCTCTATGCCTCAGAAATTTCTTGGTAAGAGTTAAATGTTTGCTGTCTCTTAATATAGAACTATGTGGGTGTTCTAGACAAATGAAAATTATTTGAAAGTAGATGAAAATAAAAAATCTCCCTTTTTGGAAAAAAAGAAAGCTTAATATTTCTTAAATACTGTAGAATGTTTTGCTAATAATTTTCTTCAAACTGACAAACCTTTTACCATGAATTAAATAGGGTGTCATAGCATCTAGAACCTTTGGTATGATGTTTCTGTGGCCACTCTGACAATGGTTAAATCAATTGTTTCTGAGCTTTAATTCACATTTTCCCAGGAAGCTCATTTACCACTCCCCTCCAAGGACCGTGAGGGCTAATAGCAACCAGAGATGAGCCCCTCAGAGGACAGTGAAGGGGTGCAGCTACAGTTCCTGTTATGATCACTGAATCCTTACCTCTCCTTGATACTATGTGGATAATGCAGAGGGAGTGAGTTGTTCATGAGGCACTGTTATTTATAGTAGATCATAGACAAGAACCTTGTGCCTGCCAGCTAAGAAAGACACTGCAAGGACAAGGATGAGACAGATGCCTGCATGGCATCAGGAGCCTCAGAGGCAGGCTTTAGGTCAGAACAGAGACACTCATTAACTTTATGGGAACAACATGGGGGAAATGACCCAACATTCCCAAGCCTGGGTTCTATTCTTTGTGTGTCTCATAAGGCAATTGGGAGCATAAAAATGCCCCCACAGATATGAAAAACTTTAGAAGCCCTCAGTAGGAAGGTCAGCTACTATCATTCATTGTCAAGAAAGGAAATCTTATGTCCAAGAAATAAAAAGTAACGTGTTTGAGAAGCTGAGGTGCACTTTGGGAAAGGGGCAGGACTTCAGCACCATGCCATACAGAGAGTGAAGAAGTCATGGAGTTCAGGCAGACAAGGAAAAATAACTCTGTTGATGTTGGGGTCTGGAATAGAACCAGTAGGACATGATAAAGGAATGGGTATTTTCCCAGCTTTGCCCAGGTAGCCACTGGAAAGCAGTGAGTAAAGTCGTCCCATGATGATTTGAGTATAACAGTGATGGTTGTTGAAGGCCTAACTGGGCAGTGTAGTCTCATTTGGAATCACAGAGAAAGCAGAGGTATGCTCTCAATGGGAGCAGAAGCTGAACACATCAGGTGCCATGGTCAAAATTACCTGGAGATGGGAGACGGCAGGAATATGGGTAGTAATCAAAAGAAAATGCTTTAGTGAAGAAGGAATGGAGGTCAGGGTAGGGCTGGTGAAGGAAACTGTGGCTTCCCTTGCTTAGTGTGCCATTTGCAGAAAAGATGAAGCCAAGTCTGGAAAATAAGAGTTCAGGGTTTGATGTAATTGTTTTCCGAATGCCACCCTGGTAAGACTAGCCCATGGAAGCTCTGCTACAGAGGACATGCAAATAAAAAATTGGTGACGTGCACACCTTTACACCAGGGTACCTACATGGAGGCAGAAAGACCTAGGTCAGGTTCTAGGAGTTGGGAAGAAGGAGGAGAAGACTGTTAGAAAACAAAACAGAAACCACTTATTGGAAATATCATCCATAGACTTGTCTCTGTATATGTGAGCCTTTGAAGCAAAAGAATGAAGGAGACCTCATTTCCTGATCAAAGAAAGAGGGAATCTTGGTCAAAGAACCAATTGTTGGGTAGCTGAGGCTTTAGAAAGTATGAAGTGGAGGGCCCCTATCTTCTCCCTGAGGAGTGCACAGAAGACAGGAACCATGGAGAGAGTCTGGTGGGCTATCTGGTAGACTGGCAGACATGAAGCGGCAAATGTGCTCAAGGGCTGTGAAGAGTAACTGACCTCAGGAGGCAGGGTGTGACTTCCTCTTTCTGATTAGGAACCTGAAGAATGCCACATGCTTTCGTACTGAGTATCTACAATGCCTTTAAGCTTCAGGAGACTTCCAGCCAAATAGAGCATCTGAAATTTTACCATGGCTCTCCTGGGTGAATGGGCAATGTCTTGATTCACACGCTCTGTGGGAAACGGATCCACAAAACTGGTGAAGCAATGCTAAGAGGGGAGAGCAATCTCCAGGGGAGAGGTTAAACATAGGAGGAAGTGGCCTTGTGGGAACAGGAGGACCAGGATAGCAGAAGTGAAGTGTGCAAGGAAGGGCTCTGAGCAGCTGTGCTCTGTTGGTGTTCCCCCAGAGGTGATTGGCAGTTCACGGACTAACCAGTGCCTCTTCCTGCTCTCACTCTGCCTTCCTCTTGGTGCTATATGACGACATTCCTGTCCACCCTTCCTATTACTGTGTCACAGTTTCTCTCTAAAATGAAGAGAGATGGACCTTTAAGGATGCTCTCCACATTTAGGATAATATACTATTGTGTGTCTGAGATGATTGGTAGCTAGGAAGAGTTTTGGTAGAAGTATTTGATGTTTTTCAGATAATCAAATGCAACAACCAGAAATTACCGGTATTAAATTAGAAGAACATCACTGTAGATATCTTCCTCACATATATATTTCAGTGGACAGGATTAATGACAGGTGGATTACAATGTAGAGATGTGAAGTAAATGCCTTTTAAGTTCCTGAATGTGCCACCTCAGAAAGATTGCAACTGTTCTTCCTTGTGATAGAGGTGTTGGTTTGCTTCCCCTCATCCCATGTGTTGCTAGAAAAGAAGTTCACAGTGACTATGGCATATTCAACATGTCTTAAACTTTAAGAAGTAATGGATCCTCAAATAAATATTCACTCCCAAAGGGATTCTACTTTTTAGAAAGAATTACTGTCAGAAAAAATTATTATAAAAAATTATTTTAAAAAAAGTTTTATTGCTTTTGTTTTTACATTGTATATTCTATTCTATTCACATTCTATTAAAAAATTATTACTCTTACATAATTTAGATATTCATCCCTGCCAGGCGGTGGTGGCACACGCCTTTAATCCCATCACTTGAGAGGCAGAGGCAGGCGGATTTCTGAGTTCGAGGCCAGCCTGGTCTACAGAGTGAGTTCCAGGACAGCCAGGACTACACAGAGAAACCCTGTCTTGAAAAACCAAAAAAAAAAAAAAAAAAAATTTAGATATTCATCCCTATATATGTTAACAGGTTAAAGAGTCAGACCCAGGTCTCTTAGGACCATTTCCATTTATTCTGATTAATTCCTTCATTGAATAGACTTTACATTCAAGCAACCTTGTAGACATTCTGTCTCCATCATTGCTTTGAGTTTGAGAATGTCACCTGTCACCTTTGTACAGTAACCTCAGGACTGTATGGCCTCAGCCACTCTTCCTTCTCTGACATTGGCAGATTTTTCCCTGGTGCCTAATGGCAATGCTTGCTGAATGATGTGGGTGCCAAGTCCACCTGATTTTTTTTTCCTTTAATGAAAATCAATGATCCTCAGACTATATTTAATGATTTTACTTTTCTCCCAAAATATGTAGTGTTCTTTCCTTGAACCTAAGTAACCATCATCAGTAAGAAGCATTTTGGTGTTCTACAATCTAGATGAAATGTAGCCTTTAAAACTGGGAGGTTCTTCTTCCTTGTCCTTTGGAAACATTCCTTTACATAAATACCAATTGTTCTATCTATTAGAACCTCTATTCAAGAGAGCTGGTTGTCCTTAGATTGGATAAATTGTCTCCCATGTCTGTTAGCATTTTGCTATTTTAGCTCTTTGTCTTTTTAAGTTTATTTGCTGTTATTTTGTATTTTCCCTGCTTTGGGTTATTATTCTAGTGTTTGCTATTTCTAACTCACATAGTAAGTATGTATTGAATTGGGCTTCGTTTTAGTTCCTGAGATCTAAAATCTTCCTCTGTTCTGGCTTTTTTTTTTTTTTTTTTTTTTTAGTATTGCCTTTGAATATCTTCAAAATTTTGACTGCTTTCATATTCTAAAAATTAAAATAGCTAAAACTTAAAAAAAATTTTTTTTTACTCCAAGTCATGAAGTAATTATGCTTCATTTCTCCTCTTCCTGGAATTAAGTTTCTTTTTCCCCTAGGATGGACTTACTGGTCTGTCTTACTTCCTTTCTTGCCAAACAATATTTTCCCTGTAACCATGGTATTTCTTTTCATCCTGCTCATTCTACTTGGTCTAATGTGGCTTGACTGACATTTCAGCATTCTTCCCATTGTATCTGAGACTTTTCCTATGAGAATTATGACTTTTTTTAAATCCTGAAAGAATGCCAAGGATGGTGTTGGGAGAGTTCAGGTGAGGCCAAGTACAACTTTGTTTAAAATATTCCCCTTTGAGAGCTCTCTCACAGTTTTCAGATTAGGTTAAAGCTCTAAACCAGCAGATAATGCCTTCTGTCCTCCACAAGGGACTTCTCAAGGCTTCACTTCCCCTGAAGTACAATTCCTCAAGGCCTTTGCTTCTGTGCAGGGGAGCCAGCCCACATGCAAAGGTCTCCGATGTCATGTGCTGCCTGCAAGTGGAACTTTCAGCTCCATGATCAAAAAAGAAGAGGGCAGAAATTCAGCCCATTCGAACTTTCTGTCAGTGTGAGGGTTGGGAGGAAATGCTGAAAATGTTACTGATGCCATTTGTTTCTAGAAGTGACATTACCCAAAGCTTTGTCAAGTGTCAGGCAAGAAGTTTCTGCTCCTTCCCTTGGACATAGATAGATGGATGTAAAGTAGAAATCAGTAGAAGACAGATAGATGGATGGATGAATAAGTGTGTGGGAGGGAGGGAGGGAGAGATGGATGGTCAGATAGGTGGATAGGTAGAAGGGATATATGGATGGATAGATAGATAGATAGATAGATAGATAGATAGATAGATAGATAGGAGGGACAGATGGTAGATGGATGGAATAGATAGGCAGATAGATAGATTAGACTAGATAGATAGATAGATAGATAGATAGATAGATAGATAGATGAGGGATAGATGGTAGATGGATGGAATAGATAGGTGGATAGGTAAATTAGTATGAATGGATAGATAGATAGATAGATAGATAGATAGATAGATAGATAGATAGATAGGGGAGGGATAGATGGTAGATGGATGGGATAGATAGGTGGATAGGTAAATTAGTCTGGATGGATAGATAGATAGATAGATAGATAGATAGATAGATAGATAGAGGAGGGATAGATGGTAGATGGATGAGATAGATAGGTGGATAGGTAAATTAGTCTGGATGGATGGATAGATAGATAGATAGATAGATAGATAGATAGATGAGGGATAGATGGTGGATGGGATAGATAGGTGGATAGGTACATTAGACTGGATGGATAGATAGATAGATAGATAGATAGATAGATAGATAGATAGATAATAGATTTCAGTGAGGCACTGGGGAGTTTTGTGGCTTTTAATATGTGGGCAGAGAAATTCTGTGGGTAGATTTGTCACGTCATACTCATCTAGAATGTTCATTGCTTTCTTTGCAACATCTACTTGTTGAAACTATGTTCTTGAAACAGCAGGCTTCAATAGTTGCTTAGAAAAACACAGAACCACAACTCTGGGAGAAACAGGAAAGTATCACTTTTGGTGAGAGAACACACACTCATACAGCTAACAGAACTGGGCACCAGGCCACACCCTCCTCCATTGCTGGGGTTTGGTAGCAAATGAAATGCAAGGTCAAGAATGAGTTCCTTGTATCCGTGTATCTAGATACGTAATCACCTTGATTTAAAAAACAAAACCTCCCCCCCTGAGTGGAGAGAGAAATCCTTCTTTGTTTCTTCCATCCACTACACGTGGCTTTTGCTTTTTCCAGTTTCTGACAGTATGTAACTAGACATTAACAAGTTTTCTTTCTGTAGTCTGAGGATCATTGTATGTCATTATCAGAGTATGTGTTGGTTCTGACATGAGTAGATGAAAGCAAATAAAATCAAGCCACTGTGTGGTACCCACCCAGAAGGTGAAGAAACACAATGTAAAGAAAGATACTGAGTCAGGAGAAATGTATTCCAGGGCTATTATTAATAGTCACTGATCTTTTTTTCAAAGGTTATGGGTAGATTTATGAATTGTGGAATGCTTTTCCTGCTATAGACAAAGAGTTTGGGGGAAGTAATGACCTTAGTGCTGGCATGAAGGACACTGGGATCATCTACCACCACCCATCAGCTGCCTTCAGGTACCACCTGACTGTGCAGCTCATCATGCTTTTAACTCCGTCTGTTGTCTCACTGTGGCTGGGTAGTTCACTCTCTTTAGACCCTTATTAGTGCCCCTTTTTATTTGAATAAAGTCAGTCTAGTCTAAGGTTCCAGTATATGATCCCAGCTGCACTTGGACATTGCCTATGTCCCCAAAGAGCTCTGTATGCCCCCAAGAAATCTGCCCCCTCAGGACCTTCACTGCTTTTGTCTCCAGCAGTAAGATACAAAAAGCCCCAGCTGGCTCTTATGAGATGAGAAACCTGTGACACTCTGATAGTAAGCCTTCCTGTGCTCCTGGAATTTCACAGATGGGGATAGAGTCTACGGTCACCATTTAGTGTGTATCTCCCCTACTAGCTGAGTGCATCCAAGGATTCATCCCAAGGATAAATATATATATATATATATATATATATATATATATATATATATATATATATTCTCACTGGCTTTCCCTTTAGTCCCACTGCTGAGCCAGACATATCAAAGAGAGGAAAAAGGCATTCTGGAAGGTGAGGGGTAAAAGCACATCTGTTTCTGTAGGCTTCCTCGTGCCACTGAGAGGGTACTTAGTGACTACCCCTGCCAATAGGAATATAAACTATCAATTTACTGAACAAACTTCCTCTATGGGTCATGATTTCATGTTATACTTGACACCAGTGTATTTAGAAAATAAATCTTTAAGGAAATTCATTTTGTTGCATTATAAAACATTTTACTCCAAAACTAATTATCTGAAGCCAAATCTAGTCTCAACTTCTACTAGTGCCAGGGAAGATTGGTGTTAGCCAGATTTTCCATTATGAGAGGGAAATATCTGAGATGTTCAATTTGTAAAACAGAAGAAGTTTGACTTACAGCCTTGATTGATCCTGTTGTGCTGACTCTGTGGCAAGGCAGCACAAGAAGGTTGTAGAATGGAAATGTTTGTCTTGGAGCTGTGAAGCAAAAGAGAAATAGGTGGGGTCAGAGTTGCAAGATTCCCCTTGAGAATATAGTCCCCAAAATCTAAGGTCTTCCCATTAAGCCCTTCTTCCCTAAAAAGTCCAGAACTTCCCAACAGCATGAGCCTGAAAGACACTAGGCTTCTTTAACATTGTGATAAGACATTGTTATCTACAAATGGGTTCAGCCATAATCATAGCTATCCTGGGATACATCTGGTTCACTAGCCACAGGTTAGATAATACCTGAAAACATGGACCTTTAGGAACACTGAAGGTCCAGACAGTAGCAGAGTTCGTGTCCTACAAGCTAATCATACGAGACCATACGTTTCTTGGGTCCCAGGTCTGGTCCCTACTGACTTCTCCATTCTGTTTATCTTTAGTATTAGATGTGTTTGTAAACAGTAAGTAAATGGCGCCCACCTCCCAGCCTGCTCAAATACATTTTCTCTGTTTCCTGCTTCTGCTGAGCTAATTCACCACTGCTAATTATGAAGAAAGGGTACATACAATTATATTTAAGTATTCCTTCTACTTCATCATGCATTGGAACCCATCCACTTTTAAAATATTTATAAGAAATATATAGTTTATTATAAATAGCATGTAACCATGTTTTGGGTACTTTTTTAGATTATTAAAATGATAAATGTAATATAGTATCTTAAATTTATTAAATATCATTAATTCATGGATGTGCTTTTAATTAAGTAATTTTAAGATAAATTAAACAGTGTTCATTTAGAACACTCTTAAAATATTTAAATTAAATATAATAGTATTAACTTTATCATACTTAATGAAACATGGGATTTACCCTGTGAAATATGCCCTGTTTAGGCTGACATGGATAATGTTTAGTTTTGGTGGGGTTTTTTGGGGTTTTTTGTTTTTGTTTTTGTTTTTTTTTTTGGTTTTGGGGGTTGGTTTGTTTGGTGGGTGGGTGGGTGGGGTTTTTTTTGGGGGGGGGGGGTTGAGACAGGGTTTCTCTGTGTAGCCCTGGCTGTCCTGGAACTTACTCTGTAGACCAGGCTGGCCTCAAACTCAGAAGTCCACCTGCCTCTGCCTCCCAAGTGCTGGGATTAAAGGCGTGCGCCACCACTGCCCAGCTAGTTTCTTATTCATTAATGGGTAAATAGGACTTCTTGAAGAACCTACCATAGTAAGTAAGTCCGTGGGCAAGATGGCTCCTTATCTTCCTGAGCCCTGGCAGATGTATCCTGTCTGCTGTGACACTAAAACGCTTTCCTGCGTGTAGATCTCACTCATGGCCATCTAATTCCCGCAGGAGACAAGTGCCTGTCAGACATGCCCTATGACAGTGCCAGCTATGAGAAGGAAGAGATGATGACATCCCAAGTGATGGACCAGGCCATCAACAATGCCATCAACTACCTGGGGGCTGAGTCTCTGCGACCACTGGTGCAGACACCCCCCGGTAGCTCCGAGGTGGTGCCAGTCATCAGCTCTATGTACCAGCTGCATAAGCCTCCCTCAGACGGCCCCCCACGGTCCAACCACTCAGCACAGGACAGCGCCGTGGAGAACTTGCTGCTGCTGTCCAAGGCTAAGTCTGTGTCATCAGAGCGGGAGGCCTCCCCGAGCAACAGCTGCCAAGACTCCACGGATACAGAGAGCAACGCAGAGGAACAGCGCAGCGGCCTCATTTACCTAACCAACCACATCACCCCGCATGCACGTAATGGGCTAGCTCTCAAGGAGGAGCAGCGCGCCTACGAGGTGCTGAGGGCAGCCTCAGAGAACTCGCAGGATGCCTTCCGTGTGATCGGCACGAGTGGCGAGCAGCTGAAGGTGTACAAGTGCGAACACTGCCGCGTGCTCTTTCTGGATCACGTCATGTACACCATCCACATGGGCTGCCATGGCTTCCGGGATCCCTTTGAGTGTAACATGTGTGGTTATCACAGCCAGGACAGGTACGAGTTCTCATCCCATATCACGCGGGGGGAGCATCGCTACCACCTGAGCTAAACCCAGCCAGGCCCCACTGAAGCACAAAGATAGCTGGGTATGCCTCCTTCCGAGCAGCTGGACCCACGACGGACAATGTTAGGAGTGGATTTGCAGGCAGCATTTGTTCTTTCACATTGGTTGTTCGGCATTTGATTTGTGTTTAGAAGCCAAGTTTTTAATGTTAGCGACAGGATTGCATTGCATCAGGAACATTCAGAATACCCATCCTTCTAGACGGTTTTGTTGACTGCTAGCTGAGATTTCCCTGATATGTGGCTTCCTAACATTCTCCCCACCCACCCCACCCCCAAAACAGCCTGAATCTTCAGAGAATTATTGAATAAAATAACAATCCAAGCAGGAGCAAGGTGGATCTTGCCCTAAACAGAGTTTATGCCACAAAGGTTCTCCAAATCCTCTAAAACAGCACAGCCACTGGGGTTGAGTCATCTCAGGGAGCTCTGCAGGTGAGCCAGAGGACCAGATATAAGGCAGCTGGAGAGGAGCAGGGACATCAACTGTGCAGAGACCAGGGACAAAGGCTGAACTTTTAAAGATACCATTAAGTCATAGACTGCATGGCAATATGGTGTCTAAACGTTGTGCAAGAGGCTGAAGGGAAGAGATTGGAGAGCCTCGCAGACTCTTCTTCATTTGCCTGATCACACTCAGCCTCCTGAGGGTTTGTTGCCCAGTAAGATGAGCTCAGTGCTCTTGTGATCATTTTTTCTCCCATCATTTCCATGCCGTTAATGGCCCTAAAGCTCATCACTAGATTTTAGAACCCAATCCTGAAATTGAGACC
This sequence comes from Rhabdomys pumilio, assembly GCA_030674055.1. Lineage (NCBI taxonomy): Eukaryota > Metazoa > Chordata > Mammalia > Rodentia > Muridae > Rhabdomys > Rhabdomys pumilio. Next base: position 60,296,392 of record JANHMN010000007.1, read on the forward strand.
TTATTTTAAACTTCTGATACTGTAAAACTTGTTGGAAGCCAAAGCTTTCTTTCAAGCCCCATCCTCAGTTATCTTGGTTCCTGTTCTTCCCTGGGCTGATAGTTCCAGGACCTGTTTATTCCATGAAAGCACAACCCACCCTTCACTTCAACTGAATCCCTGTTCTGATTATAGCTATGGACTCAGCTATCTTGATAAATGTCTTTCCCTACTCTTGATGTATGTTATTTTGTTTGAAAACCTATAAGACCATTATTCAGAATGACCATTTTCAGATGGAGGAAATATATGAGCCCAGCATCTCAGTGGCTAGAATGCAAAATGTCCATGCTTTTAAACAAAATCTTTAAATATTCCGAAGCTCTCTAGTATAAACACCAAGTAAAATATGTTTTCACATACATAGGACACAGGACCATGCAACCTTTATCAAGTAGAGGTATTAGAATGTTGTGATGTTCGGAGCACATTATGACAAGTACAGATTCCCGGAGAGGAATGCCCACCATATATCACAGGAAGGTAGAGGTGAGATCTGGTATAGCCAGACCAAGACAGCGATGTCAGATGTCACGATGAAGCCAAGTCAGTTAGCTGGAGATTCTCAACAGGAAGGCCTCTCTTAAGAGACAGTATTAGGGTTGTTACCCTACACCACCTCAGCAAAACAAAAAAAAGCTTATAATTGTAAATGTTTACAGCACTATCTTCACAGAAACTTTCTGAGGTGATTCCAAAGAACTGGAGGGGAGACTGTCTACAACAGCTCTTGAGCTAAAACGGCGCTCTTAGTCTCAGCTCTCCAGACATGTAGGGTTTGATTACCATTGGTGGGGATTGTTCTGTGAACTGTGACCTGCTTAGTACTACCCCTGGTCACTCCCCAGTAGATACCAGGAGCATTCTAGCTGATACCCAAAACTGTCTTCCCAGGTGTTCCATGGGGGAAAACCACTGATCTAAATTCTAAACCACTGGAAAGTATAGAAGTTTTCCAAAATTAAAAAGCACTTGAGGCCTTTCCCAGTCAGCAGCCTCAGGCTCTACTTGTGTCTTTGGAATGCTGGTGATTTCTATGAATACTTCTGAGTTCAAGTGCAGGGACAGCGTTCACAAAAGTATGGCTCTTAAGTATATGTTTCTTTGTTTCCAGAACAATGGCATTTTGAAAGTGAAAGTAAAGTTACAGATAGAAGGATTTACACTGAGTGAAAGGAGAACATGAGAAACTATAGCTGTGAACAGCTTTTGTTCAATATGCAGTTACAGGTCAGACTGGCCTTACCCAAATTCACATAGTACAGGTCAAAATCTTCCAAGGCTACAATTTGCTGGCAGCTTTTGCTCACTCTTGTCCTTAACCATGGGAGCCATTAAGTATGGTCCAAGGAAGATGGCTCCAAACCTTACCCGTACCCCCTCTCTTGACACTGGTATTCAGAGGTTAAAGCAGAATTGTAAATAGTGGCTTCAGGAGCTGTTTTTTAGAATGCTTTGCCCCTTCCTCTCACTGCCTTTTTTTAGCCAATATAAATGTCTATTTGCACACCTTTTGTTGTGGTTTTATATTGTAACAGCATTTTTTTGAAACTATTGTATTTAAGATAAGGTTTCATATTATGTCCACAAGTAATTAAATTATGTTTGAAGGTGGCTATATTCTGTATCAAAAGTTGACAATGTTTTTCTTTAGCTGGTAAAGTAGGGTTTTGCATGACCTCACTTTTTGTTCTGTGGTTTGTTCTGTTGTATGATGTGTGTCTTGAGTACTGCTGTGTAATGAAGCGTGCTGAGATTTCATTGCCCTCAGTGATGTTGTGTTTTAAGTAACTATCAGAGGCAAGAGGGTTCCTAAGAGCAGGCTCACCTGTTGGTGACAGCTGGCAATCACCATTTCTCATTCCTTCTCCTCCCTGTTACCCCAGCTTCCTGTCCCAGGTCCCTTCTGTGATTCATACCTTAGTGTGTGTGTGTGTGTGTGTGTGTGTGTGTGTGTGTGTGTGTGTGTCCTGGTGAAAGTCAGGAGCACCATTATGTTACCGTTGCATTATCACCAAGGGTATGGCCCAGCACCAGTTGCTTCAGATACCAGCACACTCTGTTTCCAATTTAGAAATAGCCACATAATAAAATGTTAGAGTCTTCAATGAGAAGCAGAGGTGCTTGTTATAAAGATGGGGGGTTGATTATGCTTTTGTTACATTTTGTGCTCTTTTCTTCCTTTGTTTAGTTTTGACTGAATTGTGACCCTTGCCCAAAAAAAAAAAAAATGAACTAAATTTATCTAGACATATCATGACATACCATCTATTTCTCTGTCAGTTACAGCAATAAGAATGGATAAACTCTAAATTCTAGATCTCCCACATTGAACATCCATGTTCTTTATATGGTTTTTCTTTCTTTAAGGTGAGCCACAATTAGACTTGAAATGTACAGCCATCCAAAACCAGGAAACTCGTGTACATCTGGTGCTATGGCACTCACTGTGAATAAGTGTGACCAGATGTTAATATGCAATATTGTTTCCAGTCCTTTCTAATACACTTTTTTATGATGTTGCGTGTGGTTACATTTTCCTGTATCACTACCACTTCAGATTTTCACCTGACAGGTACATGGAAGTATAAGAAAATGCAGCCATCTCTGCAGCCCTGACTCCAGCGTGATGTTAACTGATCTCTGTTTAGCTGGGAATAAGTGGTTTCCACTGGGAGTGTAGAGTATCCTTGTGTACACATTTTGTCTTAGATCACTATAGAAGATCACTACAAAACAAATAAATTCTACAAATACTCTGTCTGCCCCATCCAGTGAAGTCCACACACAAGCATAAAATAAACCCCAGCCATTGTAGAGTCTGCTGTAGCCTCTCTGAGACCAGGAGGTGAGGAGCTCAAGCCTTGAAACAAGAAGTGTGAGCAGATACACAGGAAGAGGCACAGCTAGTTAGCTCAGCTAGCCAGCTAGGGAGTCACTGGTAAGCCTCTGAACCTCAGCATCATGGTGTCAGAAGAGGAGCGACTAAGAATGATGGACAGAATGACAGCTTTCATGCCCTGCCTTTCATTCCTTTCCATTTTAAATAAACACAGGAATTATTCTCAGCATGACTTTCTGACACCACGGAGCAAGGCCTTCTCTTTCATTTATCTGCTTCACTTTGGGAGAGATTGTCAGAAAACTGCTGCAGACTTCACATCTAGGGAGTGTGTAAATGAAACACTGGGCTGTTTTCCATGTGAGCCTGGAATGAGCACTGAGGGATAGGAGAGAGGCCCAAGGTCCCTGACCCCATTTCCAGTATTTCTCAGTCATATTTTGATTAGAGGAATTCAGATTTCTATCAACAGAATATGATATCGAAGTTCTGTGACTCCTTAGTTAAACCTCCTTGCCTTCTTTGAACCCATACCGATTCTCAAGAAACAAATCTTTGGGCACCAGGGATATGGCTCAGCTGGTACAATACTCATCTCAAATGCCCAAAGCCCTGGGGTTCAAGCTCTACACACTGGGTGTGGTGGCAAATACTTGTAATCCCAGTATTTTGAGAAAGAGGCAGGAGTTGAAAGAGGTCTTTGGATCCATAGGGAGTTCAAGGGCAGCCTTGAACACCTGACTCCCTGTTTCATAAAAAGGAAGAAACAAAACTTTGGCTGTTTCCGAAAGTTGCCTTTTGTCATGGCTTCAACTAAGACACAGAGCTAGGAGCAAAAGAGATAGAAAATTGAGCAATTAGTGAAAGGCTTAGAGGAAGTTCTCAAATGACCAAAGTGGGAACTCCGGGTTCCTCCATCATTCTGGAAACTTCTGGCTCTTTCTCTGCACTAGTACCCAAAGCAGCAAACAACTGGCACAGCCCCCATGCAGAGGTGAGGTCAAGTGTTGCTATTGTCGCACAGCAACACTTGTGTCTTTTCCCAGGCTACTCCCTCCACCTAGCATACATACTACGTCTCAGAAAACCCAAAGGGATCCCCATGGCCCCTAGAATAGCACTGCTTTAGCAGCCCCAAACCCTTTGGCTTCTCTATTCCACTATTAACCTCCACCCTGACCGAACCTACTCTGGAATTAGCACACAAAAGGCCCAGCCTCCAGTTCATCAACTACAGCCCTGCCAGGTATCAGGACTGTGTCCTGAACTGGTATCTCAAAAGCATCTCAAACCCTATTCTATCTCATCTCTATTGTTCAGTTGCAGCTTCCAGAGGTCACTCACTGAATATTCTGGAGTGGAAAGTATTCATGGGACAACCCCCATCCACAGCTGTGAGGTGTGTGTGTGGCCAGTCCTCCAGTATATGAAGCAAACCTTCAGTCAATGCTAGTTCACTGAGGGCCAGTTAGAGCCAGGCCTCTCCTGAGCCAGAGCTCACAGTTGTCTGGATAGAGGAACAATGTCTTCCCACAAATGGTCTGAAACAGCTTAGACGCAGGCAAAGGAATCAGGTGAGAAGTTAAGATGTTCATTTTGCTACTCTCAAAAGCCCAGCTTCCATGTGTGATCACTCTGCAAAAGCAACCACAATGGAAGATGCACATAGCCTAACCCTCAGGACCTCAGCAGTTCCCCTGGCGGACAGCTTTGACATTCTACCTGGCTTGTATATACTACAAAGACAGAAGGCTACATGCCAACTGTAGTGGGTTTCCCTAGCTCCGTCGTAGATGATGTGATTTTCTGTGACTGTAGGCCTCCTGCCTCCTGAGTCCCATTACTGGGGCAACCATTTCAGGGTTTCAAAAGTGATTTGTAAAGATGAGGACCTGATCAAGTTACTGTCCCTACCCACAGATCACCAGTGATTACACCGAAGTTTCAAAGCAGAGTATAGTTTTCTCATTTGGGAACATGGGGGTTAGGGGTGCTTTGCCCTAGAAAGTGTCCCTCTGAGCATGTTGCTAAGAGTATGGTCTGGTCCTTAAGAACAGGATTCTGGATACCACCAAGTCTGTGTTTGAATGTCTGCACTGCAGGCTAAAGGTATGAAACAGTGGACACATGACTTAACCTTTCCAAGATCTCTTTCCTCATCACTGATGGCTGGAGAGCTGGAGGCTAAAGCTAGTTACATCTGACAAAATGTGAGCACTGGGCCTGGGTCGCTCAAATATTCCATCCTGACTTTTTTATATACTATCCTTTCCCTCTTATTTTATCTCTATGACAACTAGGCAAGCCAGCAGTTCCTCTGTATTCCCATCCCAGAGACCCAATAGCTGTAGTGAGAAAGCAGCAAGCCTCCCCTTCCTTGTAACACCACATTGATAAGGCCCCAATCTTTGCAACTTCACTGGGAGTTGCAGGGTCATGCCCCATTGGACACATGAAAGACAGCATCTGGGAGGCCAAGTCTCACAAAAAGATGGTGCTGGGCAGAGGTAGATATGGCTGCAGGTGCTAGCTCAGGCCCCTTCTCCACCTGGCTCCTACTCCATTCTAAAATGTTCCTTTTCAAGAAAAAGTGGATATGATCTGATTCTCTTGAATTACAGTGTCACTCTTAGAAAGAAAGGGAAATACCTGTACCTATAAACCTGCCTTCAAAGCAGCCCTCAGCCTGGCCATCACCATATTGTCCTACAGGTTGCATGTCACATCAGTTTCTCAGTCTTGCCCTCATAAAGAGTCACTATCCCCAAGACTTGCCCCAACACAACAAGGCAAGTGGCACAGGACCATGATCCAGAGCCAAATAGACAAAAAAGACATGAGTAGAGTCAGGGGGAGGGAGCCAGATCTTGTTTAAGTATGTCAACTATAGAGTAACTCTAGAGCCTAGTACATGGTAGGTGGACTTGGGCAGCATTGTCCACTCAAGACTTAATGGAAGCTGTGCGCTGTACTGCAGCTGCTCTGTAGGGTAGAAAAAAACAGTTCTGGGAGAAGGGAAGGGAACAGGAAGAGCTAGCAAAGGAAATTAAAATATTTGTGCATGAAGAAAGAAAAGCCAGTTGAGCAGGCATCCTCAATTTTCATCTTCAAAATAAGAGACCAATTACAAGTCCAAAAAGGGCCAAATGAGGAAAGCAACTGAGGAAGGCCTCTGAGCCCCATGTCTAGGTTGCTCCAAATGACCTTGAAGGTCAGTTGTGAGTAGGAAGAGGTCATACAGCAGAGGTAGGCTCTGACCTCAGGTCTACCTAACAAGAAGTTAGGGCTTCAGTAACACAGTGCCAAAGTTCAGCTGGTCTCAAATTCTCGGTCAGATTGTACAAAAAAAGGAAGACCCTTACTGGTATGTCTCCTGGCTTTTTCTACTTTTTGTCAAGGCTAAGAACAGGAGAAAAGTGAATCCACTGACCTCTGACCCCTCCAATGACTACAGACCCTGCATGTCTGGAGAGAGGGCTGCTTATGGCAGGATGCCTTAAGCTCCAGCTCAAAGAACAAGTCTGGTGGCTCCCTGTACAGCAATGAACCCCTGGCCCATACTCCCTTTACAGTAGGCACTTGACCTAGGCCAGAGCAGATGAGCCTTGGTGACTCAGTGAATCGGCACCAAGGGAAGCAGATGTGCTCACCATGGTCCCCAGGCACAACCAGGAACCAGCCACTAGGGGAGGAAATTTGCATAATAGGGATAATTTGGTACCAAAACTGTCCCCTGAAGTGAACTGCATGGATCTCGGTATAGTTCAACAAATTTCACTTCTTCTTTCCCATGTTTTCTCACAGCAATTAGATGTGAGTAGCATGTGCAACTTGTCCAAAGGTATGAGGGTGTTGTTTTACTTTTATTATTGTCTTCCTTGACGAGTCAGTCCCAAGCCTTTTCTCACTTTAACCCACCACTCCCTTGTGCCCAAAGTGAGTTTCTGAGCTCCCTCAGAGACCTCTCCTAGGCACATGACACGTGGGGAGACCCAAATGCTCTTACCCTGCACACAACCATGTGTATTGCAGATTCACAAACAGCATCAGTGGTCATCTCCCTCTCTGCTGGTGTACTTGACCAATGCTGCCCCACTCTGCTGCTTCCCTAGAGCCTGTATGAGCTTCCTCATTGACATTATCCCTGTGGCTTTCTGTGGGCAGAGGGTGGACCAGTCCCAGAGTATAAAGGGTGTGTGGTTTCAGGGCTCCCCGGTTTCATTCCCCTTTCAGGCCTCCTCCTTTCGTGGTACCACCCTGATTCCCACCCACAGAGGCACAGCCCTTCTCTAACCCTTTCAGGGACTCCATTTTGCCCCCATAAATTCCCACTTCTGCAAGCATCAGAAGCTATTTTTATCATTAGTTTTTAACACCTCACAGGAAGGCCACTGTGCCTTTATATCCACTGATGCTGTTACCAAATTTTGAGGTGACAAACACTCTAAAATAAACCATTCATAGATCTGTACAGATGCTAGCCGAAGAAAAGACTAGCCTGAGACAAATTCCCTAAGCCACCAGCAAAATGGCCATATTGCTGTTAAAACATATGCACACACATAGACAGAGAGAGCAAGAGAGAGAGAGAGAGAGAGAGAGAGAGAGAGAGACCCCTAAGGAGTCAGTGTGTTTTATATCAAATCTTGGAAAAAAGAATTATAAACCTACACTCTCTACAGATAATAGGGACAGGACAATGTGAGGCAGGCATAGCCTCTGACAGGAGGTTAGGCCTAGAGCAGGCTTCCTCCTCTTCCTGGTTGGTTGGTCCCTAAAGCAGAGTGTGAAATGGCCTTGACGGCTGATCAGCACACAGATGCTTCAGCTGCTGACTTTAGTTGTAGATTCAAACAAGTTAAAATGGGCTTCTTGTCTTTCCTCACTCCATTTTCTAAATATTTAATTTAATTTAGTATATCTCAGAATAAAAAAGTAAAGCAAACTTGTTCTACCTCATAGCTTCAGGGATCATAAAGTACAGGTGTCTCATCTACAGGTAAAAAGCATTCTCTTCATCATGACAATCCTGTTCCCAACCCATCTGTTCAGACATCTTCCAAATCACATCTAATTCCCACACTGTCTCACTCCAAGAGCCCTGCTTGCTCTCAAAGTCTTCACAGAATTTCACAGTGTTTAGTGCTTCTTCGAGACCAAATCTGTTCCTAGAGTACCTATGTATTTGATTATTCCTGGTACTGGCTGTTAAGTGGTAGACTGTCCTCATCAGACTGGAAGCTTAGAGGGAGGGAGCTGAGCTGGTTCCAGGTTTCCCAGAGACCCCATAATAACGGTATCCTGTGAGGTCAGTCCTCCCTGTGTCCTGGGCTCCCTGGCTCCCAGATGGGTCCTGTTCAAGGATCCTCTGGATCCTAGCCCCTGTGTTTTCTTTCAGGAGCTCCTTCCCATCTTTGCACTTGCTTCAGCCTTCCTCTTGGGAAAGAGGAATGCAGCAGCTTTCACCTTGGGATCTCCAGGAGGGGCCAGTCCTGGTCCTGGTATTCAGAACAAAGTCCTGAACAGGCAGTGGCCCTGGAGTGAGAGAAGCAGAGAGAGGGGCCATGAGGCAGAAAAGGTGGGAGCAGCCCCTAAAAAACACAGAGAAACTAGCTATTTCAGCAGCAAGTATAGGGCAGAGGGTGTCATTCACAGATTGGGACTTTTCTAATTTAAGCAATTGTTATTCCTGTCAGAATATATCGGTATAAGCCAGTCCTATAAGCATGATCAGGTTCTATCGCACTGACTCTAATCAGGCCAGAAGTTGACCTCTCAGGTCCCAAGGCCAGTAATTGAGATATGAGAAGACAACAGTTCACTGTTAAGAGGATGCCAAAGTTTTGCCAATGACTGCTAGGTTGTTAGGTGTTCAGAGTCAAGTCCAGCACTGAACAGACAGGACCTAGCAACCAGTCAGAATCCACAGACCACGGGCATCTCAACCAACTCTTGAAAAACAGACAGCGGAAAGAATGAATAAGGGAGACATGGAAGATAATTAAAACCAGAGGTGCCCAGTAGAAGGGGAAACAAAAAGAAAAAGAAACAAATAAGGGGGGTGATAAATCAATTAAAAAACAGTGACATATGTAGTAGATTCGAATCAAACTATATCAACAATCACATTAAGTGCCAGTGAGCAAAACACACCAATTAAAAGACAGACACTAGCAGAATGGACCCCAGCTAAGACTTGTTGTCTACAAGTTATAGGCTGCTAGGTAAGAAAAGATACTTATGATCTTATCCATCTGTGAGCCCTGTGTACTACAATACCTACCTGCCAGGCAAGATGTGCCCACTGGTACACTAGTGACATAATTGTTATGGTAATAACTAACCACTTTCTGATTGGATTTGAAGCCTGCTCCACTAGAGGGAAATCATGCCTGGTTAAAAACCTATGGTGAGGGCGTTCACAGGCCCTGGTGAAGAGCAAGGGAAGAACTTAGGTTTTACTTAAGGATGTGTTTATAACCAGACTAGGTTTATAGCTATAGAGCAACACTGCTTTCATTCTCATCCAGAGACTTCAGTTTGCAATGGGTAGAAATAAAGACAGAAATTCATGACTGGTCAACCCATTAGGAACTATTGACTGTTAAGTTCTGAGCCTTGAATAGAATATCAATACCACCCCTCCAACGTTCAGGGAACACCCTAGAAGAGGAAGCACAAAGAGAGGCCAGGAATGGAGAAGAGTGCTATGAAACTCTTCTGGAATGACAGGGCTATTGCAGCAGTGCTTAAGCTGCACAGGAGCTGCTCCTGATATGGAGGGGGGAGCTCATAAGGCCCCTTCTCTCCCTGAGGAGCCATAGGCCATTAATGATTGCCAAGAGAGGGAGAGTCATGTTTCTCAATGGTGTACCCACTAAATTACCCTTGCTCAAGTTAACAATCCCCACCTATGTCTGTGCAAGCAACCCTAATGAAATGCAGGGGGTCATGCATACACACAAAAAAGACATGAAAATAGGAGGACTTGTTGGGAACAAAGGGGTTGGGGGAGTGAGGGAGTAAGAAGATAACAAGGGAAATATGATCAACATACAAATATGAACACAGTACATAGAGTTGTCATGAATAAATATTGAAAAGGGAAATATTCAAATTTTTTAAAAGAAAATTGTTGACCTTAAGCTAATAAAAGCCTATACATTAGAACATCAAAAGCTACAGAAGATCACAGAAATATGTTAGACCTTTGAGGACAGGGTTAATTCAGCTCAACCATGTTAGCATGCTCACTTTTCCTGTACCTTCTACTTGTTAAGAAAAGCATGGGCTCTCAAAAAAGAGAGAATGAAGATGTTAATTTGAAAACAAAAATGAAAAGCGAGAGTAATTATATTAATTATGACTAGAAAGCTGACTTCAGAGTAAGGCAAGTTATTGGGAGTTAGGAGGGGCATTATATAATAACAGGTAGTCAACACTCCTAGAAAATGGAACAATCCTGAACATGTATAAGCCTAGCAACAGAGCCTCAAAATACATAATAGAACACAAAAATACAGAAACTATTTCTCACGCCTTCTATAAAAAAGTATAGGTCAGCAAGATGGCTCAGGTCCCCACTGCCAATTCTGAGGATCTATCTAGAACTGCATTTTATCCCAGCGACCCACTTAACAGAAGAAGAGAAAACACACATACACACACAAGAAAAAGAAACAAAAAGAAAGGAAATGTTTTTGTGGGGTGAGTGTTTGGACTTGTTTGATTTGTTGTTTTTTTGTTTGTTGTTTTGTTTGTTATTGTTGTTTTGTTTTGTTTTGAGACAGAGTTTCTTTGTGTAGCCTTGGCTGTCCTGGTACTAGTTCCTCAGACCAGGCTGACCTTGAACTCACAGAGATCTGCCTGACCTCTACCTCCCTGGTGCTGGGAGTAAAGGTGTGTGCCACCACCACCCAACTCAAATCATTTTCTTATGAAGAAGTAACTGATTAAGAAGCCAAGGAGTCACTAAGGAAATCACTAAGGATGTAGTTAACCTGAAAAATAAGAATAACTTAGGCAAAGAAAGATGGTGAGGAAATTTTAGGTAGAGGAGCCAGCAAGAACCTGGACCTCTCAGCTTGGACTTGGACTATTACGCTGAAGTAAATCAGATAGTGGGACTGGGGTAGGTACTGCTGACCTTGTTTAGTGGTACTGAGTAAGACCACAAGAGGTGGCCACCACTCAGCTGCAGCAGTGCCTCTTAGCATCCCAGACAAAGATGGGCCCCTGCCCTGTACTGCAGTTGCTGTGCTGCTCTGGGTGGCACAGCCCCTGGAGTTAAGGGTGGAAATGGGTGTGATCTCTGATTTCAGGTAGTGAAACTAAGGCCACGGAAGAAGAGAGTCTTGGTCAAGGTCACAGGGAGTCACCCTCAAGCCACATTTCCTAAAGCTCATTATGCACAATACAAAAAAAGAGGAATGAGGCCCAAAGTCTTAGGAAAAGTCATATACTCTTGTCCCTCATGGAGCTCCACATGTCACTGTGAAAGCCTGAGTTGAATGGACTGATATATTAAAGTGGCCTTCCATAAGTGTTTTTAACCTGAAAAGTCCCTAAAACCATTTTTTTCTTTTTTTTTTTTTTAATTATCAAATCATAATTTTTACTTTTTAACACAAGGATTATAGATATAAAAATGCAGGATGTGGGGAAGGGGATGACACAGGAGCATAGGTGCTTAGGGGGGAGTACAGATATCTTTCAGAACAGGGTATCAGCTGGGTGAAGGTTCAGGGGACAGGCCACTATGACTCTGCCTATGATTCACTTGTCCTTATCTAAGTTGGTACTATCTGCCAAGGCTGCCTATTTACAAGGTCTATGACTACTCAGGCTGGTAAATTTCCACAAAAGCTGCCTGTTTACAATAGCTTATAGCCATCTGTTTCAGTGTTTTTCCACAGAGACCCAAGACTTTGTGTTAGCAGGCATGTATGTCAGGCCTATTGCTGATTTTAGGCTTATGGCTGGTTTTAGGCCTTCAGTGTATAAGCAGGGCTGCCCCTGACATTTCCTCCCTTCTCCAAGTATAGAAGGGCTGTGGCGATTCTAATCTTGCCAAGGCGGGGATAGAGGCCTGACCTCCAGTAATTAAAGGAGACCTTGTAATGGCTCCAGTCCTCCTGTTGTTGTCCAGTGAGGCATGAGAGCCATACCCATCCTGATGTCTTTTTCCTGGAGAGAGGATACTTTTGACATCAACCCCTATGCAGTCAGGCTTGTCCCTCAGGGAACCCAGAAACATATTTTTAACTTCTATTTATATTCTCTTGCAGTGCTTAGCCTTGCAGCCTAAGCAAGAATTCAGATCTCCAGTCAGAGGGGGTTCTGGGTGGCCCCTCTCTGCCTGATCTAGGGGCAGAAGTCCCTTCTTTTAGGTTGGGTGGAGATAGGATTTGGGAACACCCTGGATAGAGTAACAACCTCATCTTGAGTCTCGTGGTCCTCCATAGCTAACTTATGATAATGTATCTGACTAGATTTTCCTATCAGATTATATAGCTGTTGTTTCACAAAGTTAGTCAGCCTATTTAAGGCCCAGGGACCAAAAGAAATAAACACAAATAACTCAATTAATGGTCCCAAGATGGAAGGAAGTAGGGTTGACAACCATGGAGAGGTTGAAAACCAATTCTTATACCAGCTCTCATCTTTCTCTTTCTGTCTTTTCTCAAGACCTTCTCTGGCCTTTTTCATGCTCTCTTTAATCATCCCTGTTTTGTCTATGTAAAAGCAGCATTCTTCTTTAAGGGCTGTACACAGTCTAGAGCTGTACACAGTCTTTTCTATTGTAAAAGAGTAAATAAAGTCCAATAAAGTCCTTTGCAATTTTTGGTGGTCACTTCAGACAGCAAAATGAGGGATTTCTTCAGATTAGTGATGTCAGTCTCTAGCTGTTTAATGTCCTTGTCAAAGGCCCATCGAAGGTCTGAGTAGTATAAGTCCGGAGGCTGGCATCAGGATTAGAACTCCTAACAGCAGACATCACGGGTGATTCATTTTTACCTGATATACTGCCCCGGTTAGAGCTCCTGGGAGCCCCACTTCCTCTGGGTTTTGTGAAGTTTGGTACAGAGCTGCCACCGGTGATCCGCTCCCCTAAATCCATTTTAAATTGTTTCAACATGCATATGACTATAGACAGGAAACAACTGAGGTAAATGGGGCCCTAGAGGAAGAGCCCTGATCTATGACAGACCAACAGCAGCCTGACTCTATCTCTCCAAAGCCTGGCATAGTCCTACACTATTGCCCTCAGAACACCCCTCTACCTCACACTGCTGCTCCCTTTCTGGAGCACCAGGCCCTAAATCCTGAATGAAGATAGGCTCTGTTCAAAGAATTGCTTGGTCAATGATGGAGTAAGGCCAAATTACCCTGGACCTACTCTATCTGCAGGCCACTTGACATCTCTGTTCTCAAGTGGTTCAAGACATAACTGTCTCCTGCTTTCTGAGGTCCATTTGTCAACCCATGGTGAGAAAGCTGGAATAGTTCAAAGCTGAGAATATAACCACTGCGGATGCTCCTAAGATTTGTTCTCCTTATGACAGGAAATAAGAGATGAAGCCTACATGTATGTATGTATGTATGTATGTATGTATGTATGTATGGCATTGAAACTGAAGACCTGGCCTAGGGATTGACTAGCTCATAAGAGATCTAAGTTTTAAGTATCTGAGCCAGCCACAAGAAGCACCAACATACCATTTCTACATAGGTCTTTTAGTCTACACTTACTGAGACATACCATGTGGACTTCTAAGGCTCAGACAGGACAAGCTATTTCTGCAAAAGAGACATCCCTGATAGTCAAGGTAATACCATTTACAATAACAAAAACAAACAAACAAAAAACAGTATATCAGCACTGAGATGGTATAAGATATTAATAGTATCTCTAAAGTTACATTTAGAGAAGAAACAATATCAGTCGAGCCAGTCACTTTCCTGTTTTCCAGATTATATTCCTTATAACTTGATGCCTCTAGTGAGTGTTTGGGTTTAGTTGTGGCAGTAGAGTTAGAGTTAATGGTTTCAAATCATGAAGCTGAGTCCTCAAAACCATTTCACTTGGGTCCAAGGGCCAAGCCTACCTACAATACTGCATGTGACAGAGTTGCAGCAGGTGAGAACAGACTGGTTTGGGGAAACAAATATGGTAAAGAACTGTAAGTGTGTTTCTACATGAAAAGAAGTGTCCCAGAGTACCTGTGACATGTGATTGGGTTGGGTGATGTGCTTAAATAGTGTGTAGTGTGTGTCTGAGCTTTAACAGATGAAGGAGGAAAGTACTGAGAGGTAAGGATGGGTGTGTTGGCTAGTTTTTAGCCAACTTGACACAAACTGGAGTCATCTGGGAAGAGGAAATCTCAGTAAGAAAATGCCTCCATCTGACTGGCCTGTAAACAAGTCTGTGGGCATTTTCTTGATTAGTGACTGACTTGAGAGAGCCCAATCCACTGTGGATGGTACAAACCCTGGGCAAGTGGTCCTAAGTTATCTTAAAAAAAAGCTAACTGGGTAAGCCACAAAGAGGCAGCCAGTAAGTCCTGGCACTTTGGTCCCTGCCTCCAGATTGCTGCCTTGAGTTCTTGCCCTGACTTCCCTGAACAATTGCTTGTGGTAAGGATGTGGAAGCTGAATAAGCCCTCTCCCCCACTGAGTTGAGTTTTGTCCTGATGTTTGTCATAACAACAGAAAGCAAACTGACACTGTTCATTCAGATGGAACACCAGACAGGGTAGAGGCAATGTTTTAGGCGGAAAAAACAATACAGAAAAGCATCAGCACTGTTGTATTTGTTAGACTACAGTGACAATTTCTGAAGTCTCAGCCAAGTATCAAAAAATACACGGTGCAAGATGTCAAGAATTCATCTTCCAGTTGAGGTGAGGTTCAGAAATTTAAGGAGAAATTTCTTTGCATTAGATTAAATAAAACCTTTTACCTAACCTTAGGATAAAATTGGTTCTCTCCTGCTTGTGACAACATCCACACTGTAAAAAGCACACAAATGTGACCATTTCAAAATAGCCAGTAAAGAGCAGTTTGAATGGTCCCAGCACAGATGTGACAAATCTGAGGCCTAATCTGACCCTTTTTTTTTTTTTTTTTTGAGACAGGGTTTCTCTGTGTAGTCCTGGCTGTCCTGGACCTCACTCTGTAGACCAGGCTGGCCTCGAACTCAGAAATCCGCCTGCCTCTGCCTCCCACGTGCTGGGATTAAAGGTATGCGCCACCACTACTCGGCTTAATCTGATCCTTATACATGTTATACATGCATTAGAATGCCATACTGCATCCGATCAACAGGTACAAGACCTATGTGTCAATCACAAGTGGAAACATACTTCAGCTTTCAAACTTGCACAGGACCACAAAGCCCTCCAGAATTCTGCCCTGTGTCCTGTAAGCCATTACACCTGACTTCAGTTTCATACTGAATAGAATTGCTATTAGTGTTTCCTAAATCATATCCTAGAATTGGTTTTTCTGTTATTCTCAATACTGTGTAATAAAAAGTGTGGCTGAGGCTGGGTGGTGGTGGCGCACGCCTTTAATCCCAGCACTTGGGAGGCAGAGGCAGGCGGATTTCTGAGTTCGAGGCTAGCCTGGTCTACAGAGTGAGTTCCAGGACAGCCAAGGCTATACAGAGAAACCCTGTCTCGGAAAAAAAAAAAAAAAAAGTGTGGCTGAAAACAAAGTCATACTAAAGACTAGACAGATTTACCCTAATATCCATGATGGGAAAAAGCCAAGTGCCTGACTCTGCCAGAAGTGATCCCTCAACCTTTCTCAGTGCCTGGCCTGCCTTACAGAGCCTCACCTAGGAATCAACCAGCTCTCTTATCATCTGAAGGATCAGAATGCTTCCCTGTGGACAGTGATATGCAGTCATCTGAGGAGCATTTGCGTAAGACAAGCACAGAGAAAAATGTAATAATTTTGTGGCAGCAATGACAATAACATGTGACAACTTGCTCCTTAGAGAAAAGAGGATCACACCTGAGATGGCCCATCTAGTGGAAGCTACGCCTTTCACCACCCCAAGGACCCAGTAGGCAGACAGACACATGATAATGTCGGCAGCATTATACTAAGTATTACAAGGGGGCAGAGGGTGATAAATTCTCACCATAACAATTAATCACTAGTACGTACACATGCCCTTTGGGATATTCTGAAGCCATGGAAAAATAAAATATAGAGAGCTTGGAAAGTCACACCTGGCAGAAGCAAACAGCAATACTTGCCTTCATGCTGGAAGACAGGGATGCTATGTATACAACCGTTGTAACATGGGATGCTGGAAGGACAGGGAAGAACGTTTATTTCATTTCCCACATAGAAATTTTGTTATAACAATGCTGTGCCATAGGCATGAACTAAGTATAGCTGTTTAAACTTAATTAAAATTAATTAGAATGGAAAATTCAACCTCTTGGTTGCAAACATTCTGGATATTCAATAAACTGGATTTGGCTCTGGCTCTGGCTGCCATCCACACTGGATCACACCAGCAAGGAGCATTCCCATCCATGTAGCAAGTTCTGTGAGGTAGAGCTGATAGTAGCTCTTTGCCTTGCTCCTTAGGACTTCTCAGTGTCTAGCACAGTACATGGCACAGAAAGTGGATACCTGTCAAGCCAGAATTTCCTCCCAAAGTAAACCATGCCCTATAGCAGGATATACTACTTTATCCTAATGGGTGCATTGTTTAAAGATTGCAGCAACTTTCACTTCTGTTTGTGAATAGACCTTTCACTCTGCCTGGGAGGAAAATGGCATTTGCTTAAGGTCCTCTGCTTCTGCCAGAGTTCCACCCCATCCCATTTGAAGTGCTGATGACAGAGGTAACCCTGGGAGCTCAAAGTGCTGCATCTCCCTGTAAGTCTGAGTCCTGGTGGGTTCCTGTGACCTCCAGCCGTTCCCACCAGCTAGCAACCTGCAAAACAGAAACTCTAATGGGCAGCAGAAAGAGGGTGGGATCTCTAGAAATAGGGAAGGACGAGCAACGCCCTCTTAGCCAGTTCTTGCAGGATCATCCTCCTCCTAGGAGAGAAAGAGGAAAGGAAGGCAAATCACTTTCCACTTGCTTCTGCTTCTCCTAAAGAAACTGCTTGCCTAATTTCCTCTGCAGCTAGAGAAATGTTCCTTGTGAAAGCCACTATTTCCACACATTCAAACTCTGTGGACTCCACGGGCCTCCCAGAGGTATTTGCATTTCCACTCTCCTTCTGTCCCAGCAACTTCAGCTATCCTGGCAGCTCTGGCTGAAGACAAAGAACAACAAACGATGGCTGCAGTCAGCAGAGACTTCCACAGAGCATTCTGACTCCACTGGATTGCAGAGCTGGGCAGGAAGGAGCTCTGGAAGCTTCCATCCTAAGGCCCAAGCCCTCCTAGTATGGCCATCCTGCACAGTCCCCTGAATGACACTGGTTTCTCAGGGTCCCAGCAGCAAAGGGATTTGAGAAAGCCATTCTCATACTCAGAACACTCAGTAAAGTCTGTTCCCTAACCTCAAGCCTGTGCCTGAATAGCCTGTGGGCTGCAGGGAGTACCTGTGTAGCTAATAAGACCCTCACTTCTTTCATGGATCAAAACACACTGAATACACTCAGGCTCTGGAGAGTAGGACTCTTCCAGCTCTCGGGGTGTGAAGGAAGTGCGGGTGAAATACCCAGCAAGGGTAATGCAGTGAAGTTTCTCTGTGCTGAAGACTGTGCTTCCCTTAAACTTGTGTTCGCTGAATTAGCCAGCCACTCCCTCCCTCCCACATGTCCACAATCTCACTGTACCCCCTTGACCTGGAAGAGAACAGTTCACTCAGACTGGATCAAAGCACAAGTCATGGTTGTAGAGACAACCCGCAGGAGAAACCCATCTGCTGGAAATCTCGAACGCAGCAAATAGGAAGCATGTGGTGTTAGGTAAGGCACCTGGGCTTTAAGCATCTTATTGCCTGAGCTGCATTGTCATAAATGAGGCATTCACCCTGTGTCAGCCTACCAAGCAACTGTAATTACAGGCCTATGCCATCAGACACTTAAAAATTCACCAAAATGAGGGATGAATGTAAAAGCCATATGGAAATCTGTGAATTTATGAGTTAAGTAAAAAAAAAAAAAAAATACCATTAAGCCCAGTGTGGTGGTGCATACCTTTTATCTAGCCCTTGGGGGCAGAGACAGGAGGATCTGTATGAGTTTTTGGCCAGCTTGGTCTATATAACAAGTTCCAGGCCAGGTAGGTCTCCATAGTGAGATCCTGTTTCAAAAAGAAAAATAAAATATAATCAGAGAGATAATAGGCTTAGGATAACATAAGAACGGGGGATAGTCCAGGTTAAAGTTTCAAGTTGGAATGGAAACAGGGTAATGGGGAGAACAGGGAGAGGGGAGAAGGATACATGAAGAAGCCTTGCGGAAGTCTAGTTTGCAAGCTAATTAAAGAATATAAAACTTTCCATGATAAAAACATATCAAAGGAAGACATGACCACAAGGCCAGCTCTGCAGAGGATACTGGAATAGTGTAGTCCAATAAACACACCTTACCATCACGTAAAAGCAGTATCAAGCTGGGTATGGGGCCACATGCCTTTAATTGCAGCGCTCAAGAGGCAAAAAGTGAAAGATATTCCAGCTGGAGGCCAGCCTGGTCTACAAAGAGAGTTTTAGGACAGGCTGAGTTACACAGAGAAACCCTGTCTCAGGCAGATAGGAGGGATAAAGGAATTTATTTATGGAAAAGGGAATTCCTAGGAAATGAACTAAGAAACATACAGGTGCAGCTATTCTAACATTTGACAAAATGACATCAAATCTAGTCAGATAAGGAGAGCCACTCACTCCACACTCATAAATGAAAAATTTTAAAAAAAAAATCAACCAAGAGGATATACAATCCCAGACCCATAGACCTGCACTGCTCTCAACTTTCTTTATGCAGTGAGTAGTAGTGAATGCAGGCTCTCGTCCAAGAGCCAAGGATGATGAACTCTGAGGCTCAGCTGTGGATGAATCATCTGTCTTAGCCTCCTCCATCCAAGGCTCAAGGACCAGCACAGAAGACTGACCAGAGAGAATGTAAGAGCTGATGGGTGGGGAGAGCTGTGAGATGTTGGCTTCCAGGCAAGCCACACATGGCAGCCAAACACATCGGCTCACAGCAGCTACAGATGCCTGTGCAAAACTTGCACAAGATTAAGCCAGTAAAAATTCTGGCATGAATGAGGGAGACACTCTCAAGGCCCCACATTAGTGGGGGAGTTATTAGCAGTTGATGGCTCCTGAGGTAGCAACCCTCTACAGACCCACACTCCAGGCCTGTCAATTAAAAAAAAAAAAAAGGAGTAGGGTAATGGGGTGAAGGCCACTAGGGAGAGTGGAGGGAGGTGACAGTAGATAGGTACAGTTAAAACGTACATTATTTGCTGGGCAGTGGTTGTGCATGCCTTTAATCCCGGCACTTGGGAGGCAGGCGCAGGCAGATTTCTGAGTTCGTAGGCCAGCCTGGTCTACAGAGTGAGCTCCAGGACAGCCAGGGCTACACAGAGAAACCCTGTCTCAAGGGGGAAAATGCATTAATTAAACGTATAAATTTTTGAAAGGATAAAATTATCATTTTTTAAAAGTTGTTATGAGAGTTTTAAAGCACCAAAAATCACTGTTAAAATACGAAAAAAAAACCTCAAACCTGAGCTTTTTTTTTTTTTTAGCAAATCAATAGACTGAAAATTTCTAACATCTGGCTTGGAATTCCTTGCAAGGATACCAAAACTCAAACTTTTTTCCACAGGATAGTCAGTCCAAGTCCTTGGCTGAGCCCCGGGGAAAATCTGAAAGGCGCTCGCCCCCTAGTGGCTAGAGAAGGCAAGATCGGGAAGCCGATTTCACTGGTCTTAAAGGGAGGTTGGGAAAGCGCGGCCGGTTAAAGCCTGACACAGGCTTACCACCTAGTTAAATATGCTTTGTCAGTGTCCTTTACTTGTGGGTTGGTTTTGAAATTAAAACCTTGCTTTTGAAATTGACCATAAGAACTAAACAATTGTGCCTACTGAAACCAATTTTTGTACAAATACTGTTAATGCTAGGCCCACACGGACTATGGGGACAACCTCACTCTAAAGCCAAGAACCCTCTAGCTACTCCTATGGACACTCCTGACCTCTGGCGGTCAGAGCAGATGGAGCATGCCTTCCTCAAAAACTTAGCTCAGAATGCAGTCTGAGATTCTAAGAGCTGGCTGCTCGCCACACTGGGGCCACTGGCCAGCGACACTGACCAACCCCTGAGTGAGAATGACAGAAAATGACGAGATGTTAACAGATCTGGGATCAAATTCCAATCGAGAAAATTCTACCTCAGGTGAGCTTTCAGAGGGCTTCACTACTCCTCTGTGGCTGTAGTAGAAGCGCATCTCCTATCTCCCGGGTGGCCTTAGGGAAACATGAAATGCAATGGTGTATCAAATCACAGCACGTTGCACAGGACTCTGACATGGTAGCTACCTTCCAGAAGTCCCTGAGGTCCCATCTTCACCACCACAACCACACACACACACACACACAGAGAGAGAGAGAGAGAGAGAGAGAGAGAGAGAGAGAGAGAGAGAGA
>JANHMN010000007.1:60316917-60393629 GCA_030674055.1 Rhabdomys pumilio
AGAGAGAGAGAGAGAGAGAGAGAGAGAGAGAGAGAGAGAGAGAGAGAGAGAGAGAACTGTTTAGAGCCTCCCATCTAGTTATCAAGATTAACCTCACTGTGAGACAGACCCAGAGAGTTATGAGGAAGATGAACACCCACTTGGAGTATATGATACCCACCCATGGGCTATAAGCATTTTCATGTCATGTCTCTGTGAAACAAAGTTTAACCCATGGTTGGGTTTGTGCATTTTTTGAATAGGTACATAAATTAACACTAACCATTCAGCCCTGTATTTACCAGTTTTGCTTGTAAGCTAGAAAACTCCAAATATCCTTCAAATGGGGATGGATTAAAAACAACAAAAAAAAAAAAAGAAAAGAAAACCCACTGTGTTATATCCATATTGTGGATACTAAAGAAGAAAAAAACCCTACTATATTTGTACCAACATAGTAATTACATTCCCTTGATGGAATCAACTAAGAGATTACAATATGTGATTTATGAAAATTCTAGCAAATGCAAACTAATGTTCATGTTCAATTCAGTAGTTACCTGGTGTTGCTTGAGGGTCAGGTACACTGGGTAGAAGGAATTACAGAAGAAGACAAAGGCGTTTTCAGAGTTAAGACACATAGTGGTGATGTAATTGTTAGCTTTAGAATCATCTAGGAGATTAACGATCAACACTTCTTGGTGCATCCGTGAAGGCATGCCAGAGATATAAACGAAGAGGGGCCAAGCTGCCCTGAACGGTGGATGATGGGCTGCGGGCCAGAGTGGAATAAAGGGGGGAAGGAGAAAGTCCACTACTTTAAAGGTGTCCTTCTCTCTGCTTCCTGGCCACCACGAGATGATGACCTGTTCTTCGCCATGTCCTCACTGCCACAGTGGACTGAGACCTCTGAAATATTATCAAAATAAATCTTTCCTGCTCAGGTATCTGGTCACAGTGACAGAAAGTCTGACTAGTGTGTGTGTGTGAATGAGAATTCCTAGAAAAGAAATCCTAGGGGGGGAAAAAAAGACTGCAAAGGCTGATTGATTGGATAAAATGTAAATGGTGTGAAGAAATTGTACTGTTGCTATTTGTCAGTGCTGATGACAGTTTTTCCTGGGTGATCTTTAGCCTGCTGAATAGACATTCCCTGCCCCACTCTGTGTTAGAGCTCACATCCTGACAGGAAAAAAAAAAGTTTAGGAATGTATTAACACTCCAGCATTCAAAGTGTTAAGAAGTTGTCAGTTTGCTTCTACCTCATGACCTATAGCAGCATTCTCTCCACCTTGCTATCAAACCCCTACCTGATGTACCTATTAATGTATCAAAAGGTGCTTCATGTATGGCTTTCTTTGTTCAATTATTGTAAAAAGTTCATGGTATTTGGAGAGATCAAATTTATGTTCCCAGTTGCTTATATTAGCCTCTAGAATAAACAGTATCTTTTATTCATTGGAAGTGAAACTATTTCTTTCATTGACTACATATATATCTATTAAAAGTAATTAAACTGTACACTCTGTGTGCAATTATTGTCCTTCCATTTTATCTTGATAAAGCTATATTTTAAACTTTAAGATGTCTGGAATTAAATTATTTTGAAATTTCCATTTTGGGAGTTTTACTAAGAATGCTGTTGGATTCCTTGGTGGCCATCATTGGTGACTCATATGATACCTTTGTGCTATGGTTTGAAGAATCCATAGAGGGCTTTAATTGTTACGGTGGTAGTATTAGGAGGTAGACCCTTTGGGTGTTTGAGTCGTATGTGTTCCATGCTCACAATTCTTGAATGAATGAATGCTACTGTTCCAGGAACATGACACCTGAGGTGTTTTGAGGGTCTCATGCTGTCATCTACTCTCAAGGTGCTGTCTAGCCCTGTTTTGCCTCTACCATGTTGGCAAGCAGCTAGAAAGCTTTCACCAGATATAACACTTTAGTCTTGAACTTTGCTGCAGAAGTGTGAGAAATTCAGTTTCCCTATGGATTTTTGTATATGTATTCTGTTACTGCACAAGAAAACTAAGGAACCACAAAGTCCTGAGAGACTATTCAGAGGTTAAGAGCACACAACTGTGGAGCCCTTCCATATTCCTTCCATTCCACTTTACTCTTTCTCCACCCTCCAGTCTAGGACGAGTTGGCTGTTATTCCCTACTCCCTTCCATATTCCTCTCTGGTATACCCCCTCCCCAGTCCTTAATACATTAAGGACTTAATTAATTAATCTCTTAATCATCATAGGGAACCTGTCTTGAATTCAATCCCAGGGAAGAAACTACAAAAGAAAATTGGGTGGGGGAATAAATGTTACTTAGGTAAAGGCATTTGCTACTAAGTTTGATCCACCCCTAGGGCCCACATGGTCAAAAACTAAAACTGACTCCAACAAGTAGTCCTCTCATCACCATATATATGCCATAGCGTGCATGCTCTTCCGACTGGGCAGCAATATCAAATGTATCTTTTTAGTCTAACAGTTTTTAAATGAAATTACTGAGTCTATTAATGAAAGGAGATGATTCATTCAAAGGGGAATTGTGAACTGCATCCAGTGGTGAGCACTGGATTGCTTAGGCAGTGCCTAACAATGGGGCAGACAAGATTACGTGATGCAACTGAAGGAATACAACAGAGCCTTTGAAATCAGTTACACATAGGACTAAGTTTTTTCAAGGTACAAGCATGGCTGGGAAAACATTTTTCACTTCTTTGTATACAATGTTAGGGTAGACAGTGTGCATTTTTCCACTCTAATTCTGGCAAGTTGAGAGGAATAAATAATGAAGCACTGACATACTTATTTTGCATCTACTAAGCTTATCCATTAAAATAGATTTATCTGCATCATTTCCTTTAAATTGTAATAATGCCCTCGTTTTACAGCAATTTTTGATATTCTGTGAAATTATGTACAGAGATACTTACCATGCATTGGGGGTTGTGTTGTTGCTCTGGGTCAGAAGCATGCATACAGTCAAGACATTTCTTACAGGCGTGAGAGCTCACAGAAATCTGTACCCAAACTTGGATGAAATAGAATTTATCCACTTCTGTAGTCACAGATGTAATGTTATGCATATATGTTGCTTGCTCAAAGATTCCTTTGTAAAATGGGTTTCTGAACATTCAATTTCTTAAAATGCAGATGAAATCCATATTTGCCTCACAGCTACTTTTTAAAGCAGGTTTGATTGCTTTGCTCAATTTGGAATTGGATGAATGACTTTTTGCTATGGATTCTGATTCTGAGGTTTACTTTGAAATACAATATTATATATGTGCAAAACATGGAGACTTTTAACCTGTTTTTTTTTTTTAAAGATTCATCTTGAGTTTGGTCATCATTTTTTTCAGCCCTGTTTTTTATATGTAATGTGAAATGTTTTCTAAGAGGGATTTCTAAAAGCGACCCTCACTTCCCTTAGGTATCAACATCCAATGCCTCTATTTTTAAAAATTAATTATTCATGTCCAATGGCTTAAAAATAACCTTGTGTTGTTTTCTTTTTAAATTAAATGGAATGCATTACCATTGTGAACAATAACTACACTGCATTTGTAAACCCAGATACTGACTCCCTAGTGCTAGGATTCAAGGCCTGCACCACTCCTGCTGCCTCATATTAGTCTGGGATAAAATGCACCCAGGCTGCAATGCTTAATGATGTGCCTGAGTTTTAAATGTCAGTTCCCAACTCTGTAGAAATACCAAGATGGGGAGCCTTCTTACATGAGGCAGCTCTGTAGAAGCCAGCCTGTTCCCATGATGCTCAGTTCTAGAGAGTAGTATCCAAACTTGCACTTCAAAGGTCTAAAAATGATTTCCTGGTTGAATATAACAGGGGAGGGTAATGGAGATCCCTAGGAATCCCCAAAGCTCACTTTCCGGGATGGACAAACAACTGAATGAATGAATGTCTGGTAAAAACAGGAGACTGAATCCTGGATAAAGCCAAAGCTCTTTCTCTTCTAGGAGGGAGGGGTCTTCAGACTGTAAGTTCAGTAAACTGACTCTGGGTTGGATGGTTTGGGGGTGAGGGGTTGTTTGGTTTTGGGTTTGGTTGGTTTTTTGCTTTTGTTTCAGACAGGTTTTTCTGTTAACTGCCCTGGCCTCAAACTCAGAGATCCCCCTGGCTGCAGCTCCCCTTTCCTCTACTGGTCCTGTTTGGATCACCACTACCAGCCCATGCCTACTCACCATTTTTCTTTGCAATGTCCTCTGGGAATAGGCAGTGACCACCTCACTTTCTTTGTCGACCTATGTCCCTCTAACTCTTCCTCAAAAAGTTTACCTCACTGTAAATGAACCAAAAGGAAATCACCTTGTTTCATTTATAAATACTGGTTTTGGTTTTTTGTGAGTTTTTGATTTGCTTTTAATGAGCATGGGCATTTTGCCTTCATGTATGTTTGTGTACCACTTGCTTGCATACTACTGTCAAGAAGCCAGGGTTCCCGTGGGATTGAAATTACAGATGGTTATTAGCAGTCAGATAGGTGCTAGGGATCAAACCTGAACATTCTGAACTACCAGCCAGTGCCCTTGACCAGTGTAGTGAGTCACCACTCCAGCTCCTGCTGTTAAGTTTTTGGCCACCCTGGCCAATGTGTAGATGAAGGAATGCCTGAAACAGAGTGACTTATGATGAAGATGCTCTGGAACTGTAAGCATACATTGTGCTTCTAAACCCTAGTATTAGAAAAAGATCGTCTTGTATGACAAGAACTTCAAGTCTCTGAAGAAAGAAACTGAAGACCTCAGAAGATGGAAAGATCTCCCATGCTCCTGGATTGGCAGGATTAATATAGTAAAAATGGCCATCTTGCCCAAAGCAATCTACAGATTCAATGCAATCCCCATCAAAATTCCAACTCAATTCTTCATAGAGATAGAAAGAGCAATCTGCAAATTCATTTGGAATAACAAAAAAAAAAAGGATAGCGAGACTATTCTCAACAATAAGAGAACTTCTGGGGGAATCATCATCCCTGACCTCAAGCAATAGTGATTTAAAACTGCACGGTATTGATACAGACACAGGCAAGAAGATCAATGGAATAGAATTGAAGACCCAGAAATGAACCCACATACCTATGGGTTTGAACATTGACAAAGGAGCTAAAACCATCCAGTGGAAAAAGAACAGCATTTTCAACAAATGGTGATGGTACAACGGGAGGTCAACATGTAGAAAAATGCAAGTTGATCCATCCTTATCTCCTTGTACAAAGTTCAAGTCCAAGTGGATAAAGGACCTTCACATAAAACCAGATACACTGAAACTAATAGAAGAGAAGGTGGGGAAGAACCTCAAATACTTGGGCACAGGGGAAAAGTTCCTGATCAGAACACCAATGGCTTATGGTCTAAGATCAAGAATTGACAAATGAAACCTCATAAAATTGCAAAGCTTCTGTAAGGCAAAGGATACTGTCAATAGGATAAAACAGCAACCAACAGATTGGGAAAAGATCTTTACTAATCCTATATCCGATAGAAGGCTAATATCCAATATATACAAAGAACTCCAGACAACCAAATAACCCTATTAAAAATGGGGTACTGAACTAAAAGAATTCTCAACTGAGGAAACTTGAATGGCTGGGAAGCACCTAAAGAAATGTTCAACATCCTTAGTCATCAGAGAAATGTAAATCAAAACAACCCTGAGATACCACCTCATACCAGTCATAATGGCTAAGATCAAAAACTCAGGTGATAGTACATGCTGGTGAGGATGTAGAGAAAAAGGAGCCGGGTGGTGGTGGCGCACGCCTTTAGTCCCAGCACTTGGGAGGCAGAGGCAGGCGGATTTCTGAGTTCGAGGCCAGCCTGGTCTACAGAGTGAGTTCCAGGACAGCCAGGGCTACACAGAGAAACCCTGTCTCAAAAACAAAACAAAACAAAAAAAAGTTTATTTTGGCTTATGGTTTCAAAGTGATAAGAACTCATGATGGCAGAGTGGAAGAAAGATTAGTGCAGTAAGCTGAGAGCTCATGTCTATAAATTGCACGTCAGAGAGAAATGGATACAATATAGAATTTTTAAATTCTCAAAGCTCACCTTCAGTGACATAATTCCTTCAACAGGACAGTACCTCCTAAGCCTCCCCAAACAGCACAATCAGGGACCAAGAGTTCAAACCTCTTACCCTATGGGGGACATTTTCATTCACACTACACTGCTCTAAGAAATTACTACAAGCCTAGTATACTACACAACGCAAGGCTATCTCAGTTCTGTAAAGTACAAGACTGGTAACCCTGTTGCTTTCTGTGCTGTCTACAGTCTACAGTCACTGGAGGTAACTGAAAGAACTGCCTTATGCAGCAGTTGAGTTATGCCTATAACTCACATTATAGGCCTGAAGTGTTGTTTTGTTTTCAGTGTGATACCTGTGGTCAGCTCTGAGGCCTCCCTCAAACCCTAGCTTTATACTGTGGAGTGAGCTTAGAATCTGACTACCTCTTTCCCCACCAACCGGGAAACATCTGCTTTAAGGATTCATGCAACTAGATTGGGTTTATATAAATAATTCAAGATAATTTTTCTATCTTTAGGTCCACTAAACTGTATCTGCAAAGCCCTTTCCAGCAGTATCTAGATCAGTGTTGGAATTAGGAGGATTTTGGTACACTTTCAGAATTCTGTCCACTGTTCTTCCTACACTGGAAACATCTTTTTTGAGACACTCTATTTAGTTCTGGCCAGCCTAGAACTCACTATGTAGATCAGGGTAGCATCTAAGTCGATCTGCTTACCTTTGCTTCCAGGGTAATGCTAGGATTAAAGGCATGTGACATCATATCTGGGCAACAGGATACAGCAAAGTAGGAAAGAATAAAATATTTGAGGCTAGGAACAATTGGAACTTTATTTTCCTTTCAATGGGAAACCACTGAATGGTTTTCTTATAGGGGACACAAATCAATTTATACTTTAAAATGACACGGGTTAACAATGTTTACAGTGTCTTTCATTTGCTCAGCAGTGAACATATGTTAACTGTAAGGTGAGGTACATTAACTCTTTGCCTGTGTTAGTGAGAGCGATGTGGAGAAAAAAACTTCTCTTCATAAACTGTATGGAGTTTTGGTCTTGAAAGATGAATTAGTAAACAAATTTCAAAGTAAAAACAGAACCAAACTCTTAAGTATCCTGAAACTCACTGCTTTGCCAAATAAGGAATAAGGTGGCAGCATGAACTCACTTTTTAGGTCACAGTCTCACAAAAACCAGAGTACTGTAAATCACTCTGATGTGGGGAGCTCCATATCATAGTGGGTCTTAGTAGACTATGAACTCTCCAGGACCAGTCTCTGCAATTTTTTCATTGAAGACTGCCACAGCCTGCTCTGCTGCCTGAGCAACAGTTAAAGACTAGGCCCTACGACCAATCTCATCTGGCCTTTCCACAGACTACAAGTATAGTCTGGGAACTCCAACAATCCAATACAGAAACACCTAAGCCACACTATTTTGGAAAGAGCAGTATTTCGTCCCTTTTCTAGTACTGCAACAAATTTACACTCATTTTTCCATTCTGCCGACCCACAATTCCTCTCTACTGTACAGAAGCTTTTGTTTCATTAAATCCCATGTATTGATTGTTAAACCTCATTTCCTGTGCTACTGGAAATCTCACTCAGAAAGTCTTTACCTGTGCTTATAAATTGAAGTATATGCCTTTAAAAAGAAAATAAGCAGTTTTGGGGGTCTCAGATCTATCGTTGTTCTTGATTCATTTAGAGTTTTGTGCAAAATGAGAAAAGCATCCTCTGTATGTGGGTATAACAGTTTTCCTCATACCAGTTGTTGAAGATGCTGTTTTATCTCCAGTGTATATTTCTGACATAATTGAACAATATTTCTCCCAGACACAAACTAAACTAAACTCCACAGAGGGAAATGGCCTCTGGTTGGTAAACAAGTAACAAAAAAAAAAAAAATCAGTATTGACAGGGTCATTATTATTGACAGGTGTTGTCAATGAGAATAAAAAACAATAAAATTAAGACTAAGTTTCAGAGTTAAATGAAATCAGCTAGGCAATGATAGCACATGCTATCTTTCACTGTAACCAAGTCTGATAAAAGCTTTACAGAAGATTCTTTTGGGTGCTGTTTCAGAAGGTTCTGCTCAAGGTGATTTGGCAACAAAGCCTGTGGCAGGGGAGTCATCACTTCACACAAAGGAAGCAGAAAAAAAAACAAGAGCCTGGGACAAGCCATCAAGGATAGAACCCCAATGGCCTACTTATTATAAATAAATTTTACCTCTTAAAGTTTCTAGAACCCTCCAAAATAGCACCACTATAATTGAACATATGAGCCTGTGAGGCACACTTTATATTCAAGTCCTAACAAGGATAAAGTATCTATCGGATATTAGGAGATATTTTAGGATGTTAGAGCAGAAGAAATGGCTCAGTGATTAACAGGCTCTTGTAGAAGATCTTGGTTTGATTCTCAGCACCCACATGACAGCTCATAACTGTAACTCTAGTCCCAAGGGATATGACATCTTGTTGTGATCTGTGATCACTACATGCAAATGGTGTACAGACATACATACAGGCAAAACACTCATATGCATAAAGTAAAAACAAAGGGTAAAAACGCTGCGAGGTGCACCTTTAATCCCAGCACTTGGCAGACAGATCTCTGAATTTGAGAGTTGCCTGATCTATAGATTGAGTTTCAGGACAGCTAAGTCTTCACAGAGAAACCCTGACTTGGAAAAAAACAAAAAACAAAAAACAAAAAACTGAAAACAGTAGCTTAAGTTCTAACGTGACAATCACATATTTCAAAGGGGGAAATTTGCAAAAGGTTTTAAAGCAACAATGTATAAAGAAAAGGTAGATGAGAAATAACAATATACACTATACCAAAGCACAAACTTTAAAAAAAAATTAGATTTAATGTGTAAATAAAATCTATTGATTTTTTTTTTGTCTGAATGTGTACCATTGTACCTGATATCTGCTGTAGTCAAGAAGGGCACTAAGCACTGGATCCCCAGGAACTTAATTTATAGGTGGCTGTGAGCCACCTTGAAGTACAAACTTTCTATATTCACTCATTATAAGTGTTTCAAATTCCAGTGCTGGAGAGATGGCTCAGCAGTTAGGAGTACTATGTGGTCTTCCAGAGGTCCTGACTTCAATTCTCAGCAACCACATTGTGGTTCATAACCATCTAAAATATGATTTGATGCCCTCTTCTGGCATGCAGGTGTACATGCAGATTGGACACTCAGAATAAAATATTTTTTTAAATTATTTATTTATTTTATATGAGTATACTGTAGCTGTCTTCAGACCACAAGAAGAGGGCATCGGATCCCATTAGTGATGGTATGAACCATCATGTGGTTTCTGGGAACTGAACTCAGGACCTCTGGAACAGTAGTAGTCAGTGCTCTTAACTGCTGAGCTATCTGTCCAGCTCCCAAATAAATAAATCTTTTTAAAAAAGGTTACAAAAAAAGATTTCAAATTCTATTTCATGTTGTCATATTCACAAAAGTATCAATTCCCGTGTTAAATAATTATAGCCAATCTATACCAAACAAAAGAGTGTGTAAAGGAAGATTTCTATAGACATTTATGATAGCACTCAAAATGATAATAAACTTTAAAGAAAAGGAACTGGCTAACTGTGCATGGTGGCACAGGCCTGAATATCACTGCTGTGGAGAAACTGAGGCAGGGAGAATGTTTCATGCCAACATGGCTGAATACCAGTTGGAGGGGAAAAACAAGCAGACTACAAAAGCATAGTAAAATCATATACATATAAGTTGTATACAGGACTGTTTAAAACAAATAATTTGAAAGATGTTTTAGCAAAATTAAGCATCTCCATCAAAGTGGTAACAAACTAACAATTTTTATTCTCTTTGCTTTTGTCTCAAGTTTCTACAATGAACACGTTTAACAAAACAAAATGATACAACAATTTAAAAATTTTAGTTTGAAACAGGCTTTTCAGTATTATCAGATAAAATAATAATAGAAAAGTTTTCAGATCCCTTTATAAAAAAAAAACACTCTTATCATATTTTGAGGCAAGCTACATCCCTGATACAAAATTACATCTTGCTATTTCTAAACATGTTTTTATTAGTTAATTTTGATAGGAAAAAAAAGCCCACAAAACAAGTTACAAAGAAGCATGGGCTAATGTAGTTTACTTTCTGTTGCTTTCATTCTAGCCTTTGGTAAAGATCTTAACTCTAAGCCAAGAGTGCAATGCTGCTTCAAATGTAAGCCGTACTACTACTACACTGACAACGTTTATTATTACCAAACTAAAGTTCTAATTTGAATTCACTTAGAAACAAAAGGTCATTCTATTCAAATGAAATGAGCTTATATATCACATAATAACTGGAAGGCAAATACAACATACTAATATATCAATCAGCAGTCAAGCTGTTATCATTCTAATCTGAGGCACAGAAATCAGGATATACTCCAAAACAATACAAGTAGCACACCCCAAGCTTCCTATGCTAAAGGTAAAAAGACTACTATTAGATGGTAGCTTCTACCTTCAATTGCTGTATTCACTTTCCACAACCAAATGTTTCATTCCAGTTTTCATAAAGCTCCAAGTCTTTTGGAGACACAGTAGGTCGCACAGTTTTAAAAGCATTTTCAAAATCAATATAAACTATTGGCCGAACTTGATCTGGACTTATGGTAGCAATGTCAGCAGTGTGCAAACTGCGAATAGGACCAAGAGAAGCCTCTCTGCAAAGCTGTGTCATATCTGCTCCAGAAAACCCATCAGACTGCTGCACTACCAGTTCAGTTTCTTCATCACTGAGGCAACACTGCTCCTTAGACATGAGATTAACTACTATCTGTTTCCTGGCTGAAGCTTCTGGGAGGGGAATATAAAGCCTTTTCACCAATCTTCTCCGGGCAGCTTCATCAATCTCTTGGGGCCGATTTGTGGCTCCTACCACAAGAATACGGTCTTCAGACGATGTGGTTGCTCCATCTAACTGAACTAAAAATTCTGTTTTTATCCTTCTTGAAGATTCATGTTCACCATCTCCTCGTTGAGACAATAAAGAATCAATTTCATCAATAAATATCACAGCTGGCTGCTGACACCTTGCAACAGCAAACAATGCACGGACCATTTTTTCTCCCTCACCTACCCACTTAGAAGTCAATGATGAAGCAGAGATGCTAAAGAATGTAGCTCCAGACTGACTAGCAATGCACTTGCCAATCAGAGTTTTACCAGTCCCTGGAGGGCCAAAGAGCAGAATTCCTTTAGGGGGCCCTCGCAATCCAGTAAAGATGTCTGGCCTCATCATGGGCCACACAACAATTTCCTTTATTGTGGCTTTGGCAAATTCTACTCCAGCAATATCTTCCCAATGTACTGGAGGCCCATGGTCCATAATTTCATTCATAATAAGTTCAACCATCCTTGGCTCCACATTCTTCAGACGATCATCAGTGAGGGATGCTGGTTCTGGAGACGCTGCCCTATTAGACTTGTGTTTCACCTTTCCATTCTGCTCACTTCCGTCTTGCTTATTAGATACAGGAGGAACAAACTTTCCAAATATCCCTCTCGATCTCCCAGCTCCTAGAGACTTTTTCATAACACCATTAGAAGATTTAGATGTATGCTGGGATTGATGGCCCTTTTTTTTCTGATCTGCCCATAATTGTTCTTTTGCAGTTTTAAAGGTGGGCAGGCTATTATCTTCCCTTTGGCCACTGTCTTCTGTCTTACTAGGAGCCTTATTCAGTGTTGGATTGGAAAGCATGTCAATGTCAGAGTCATTAAATGCCTTCCTTTCTCGAGGATTTTCATAACCAGAAGGAACACGAGACAGATTAGATAAGAACATATTTAGTCCTGTGCTGGCTTTAGGAAAGCTCTGAGTTTCCTTTTTGGTGTTTCCAAATAATGGTGTCATGTGAGATGTTGCAGAAGTTGACTCACCTAAAGGTATTGAGGAGGTGAGACATGTCTTAGTGGTATTAGCTGCCATAGGCAGCCGAGCATTCTGAAATGAGGAATATCTCAGACTGCTCCCTGAAACGGCTTGGGTCTTATCTGTGTCGTGAACTGAACTGGATAATAAGTCACCCCCTTTAGAACCTTCACAAACATTAAGTTGAGGAACCTCAAAGATGGTAGGCTCTTTACACATGACTACTGATGCATCAGCAGGTTCCAGCAGAGACTCTTTAAATTTCTTGCCAGCTTGCATCATCTCCTGTACACTACTCATTTTGAAAACATTATTTATTGACAATCCAGATTGCCACTTGTCACTGTCAGCTTGCTGAGATCCTGCCAAAGCAAAAATGCTCTCTGCATAGTTATTCAAGCCAGTTACAACATTGTCAGAATCAATAATTGCAGAGTATTTTTCTGTATACCTTTTGAACAGGTTGGTAGCACAGACCTGAGAGACCTCGGAGTTGGCATATGCATACTGAATACGCAGTAGTAGGGCACGGTATGCATCGGCCTTCTGCTTTGGTGTACATACACTGGATGTAACCACACAGTAATTCTTCTGCCATTCATCCACCTGCACAGACTTAGAGCTGGATGACTCCATCCCAAAGGCTCTATAACACAGGACAAAAGTGAAGGCAAATCAGTAGCAAGAAGAAAAAGAAGTTTAAAACTCTCTGCTAACAAAGAGTACAATAGATTCATAAGGTTCATTTATAAAAACAGATTATTTGTAAAAGAAACATCTAGTTAATCACGTATTTCAAGTATTCATGACACAAAGATACACTGATACAGTTTTCAAGATTAAGAACAACTAAATAATGATTTCATAGATGCTAAACTGTTTTGCTTATAAAGTTATTTTCCTACAGAGAAAATATTCATGGGTTTAAATAGAAAGGACTTAAAGGAACCAAAGAAAGGGCTTGGGAAATGTGACTCAGTTTGGTAGAGTGCTTCCTAACATGCCTGAATCCTTGCGTTTGATCCCCAACAAACATCCACTGGGCATATCT
This sequence comes from Rhabdomys pumilio, assembly GCA_030674055.1. NCBI lineage: Eukaryota > Metazoa > Chordata > Mammalia > Rodentia > Muridae > Rhabdomys > Rhabdomys pumilio. The sequence goes on from JANHMN010000007.1 coordinate 60,329,931, forward strand.
AAGCATACCTATAATCCTAGCACTTGGGTGGTAGATTAAGCAAGAGAGGTTCAAGGTCACCACCTTCAGCTACATGGTAAGTTTAAAGCCAATCTGGGATACATGAGACTCTGTCCCAAAAGCTTTCATAAACAGCTTAAAGAAGAGAAGGATTTATTAAGTGATGAGTGACAGGAGACAATATTGATACATGGCCTCCATACACAGGTGTATATATCAGAATATGTACAAAAAGACTTAAAATTAATGTTTCAATTTCTCATTCTCATGAGATAAGTCATCCAAACAAATCAACAAAGAAACTTTAGACTTATCTATACCACAAATGAAAAGGACTCAACAAATATTTACAGGCTACTGTATCGTAACAGGAAAAAAAATTCTTCTCAGTAGCCAATGGAATCTCCTGTAAACTATATCACATTTTGGGCCATTTATCAAGTCTTACTAAATACAAAAGAATCAAAATATTCTCTTGTGGGGTGGAAGAGATGATTCCTCAAGCACTGTCCACTTTGTTTTTGGAGACAGGTCTCTCCCTGAATGGAAGCTCACCAAGTAGGTTACAGGCTGACTGGACGGTAAACTCTAAGGATCAGCCTGTCCTTCCCAGCATGATTACAAGTACCTGCCACCATATTTGTTGACCAGATTTCTTACATAGGCTCTGGGGATTAAACTTGCATTTTCATGCTTGTTTACACCAAGCACTTCACTAAGACTAAACTATTACCCCAGACTAGAGTTACAAGATTCTATGAAAATGTGAAGGCAGCTGAAGAGATGGCTCAGCAGTTACAAGTACTTGCTGCTCTTGTAGAGGACAGGGCAACCATGTGGCTACTCACAGCCACCTGTGACCCCAACTCCAGAGGATCTGACACCTTCTTTTGGCCACAACGCACACACTCATGCACACATACACATACCCTTTCTGAATGTATAAAGAACTGAAAAAGCAACCCCTCAATCTTCCAATCAAAACTGTGCTAATGAACTGAACAAACACTTCTCAAAAGAAATACAGCCAATAGCTACTTGCACAAATGTCCAACACTCTTAGTCATCAGGGAAATGCAAATTCAAACTGTCTTGAGATTCTACCTCCTAGTCAGAATGGTTGTCATCAACAAAACAAATGACAACAAATGCTGTCAAGAATGTAGGGAAAAAGAGACCCTATTTCCTGGTGGTGGAAAAGCTAATTTGTATGACCACTATAAAAATCAACATAAATGTTTCTCAAAAAAAACCCTGAATATTGTACTCTTGGGTATATACGCCAAAAATTCTAAGTCTACCCAGCACAGAAATGCTAGTGCATCTATGTTTGTAGCTACACTATTTACAGCAGCCATAAAACAAAACAACTGCAATATCCATCAACAGATGATGTATAAACACACAATGGAGTTCTATGTAGCCATAGAGGAAAAATCCAGACATTTGCAGTAAGTCAATGCAACTAAAAATCTTATGCTATGCAAAATAAGACAGATTCAGAAAGACAAATAACCTCATTCTCTTACATGCAGAATCTAGATTTAGAAATTGTATGTGCATGTACATTTACATGTGTTTGTAGGTCAGAACTAGAGGGGATCATGAGAAGAGGTTGTGATCTTAGGGAGTTAAGAAATAAAGCAAGGGACCATGTAGCAGGAAAGTAAAAGAGTCAGAATTGTGTGCGTGCCTTTATGTATCTGCTATTAGACCACAGAAATAATATCATGAGAGGAGGTGGTCACCTTTAGGGAGGTAAGAAATAGGGCAATGGGACAAGGGACAGAAAGGCAGAGGGATCTAGTGAGAAGGAAGGAAGGACCAAGGGAAAAGGGTGGGGGATAGGAGGCAGCACTGAGGGCAACACAGTCAAAACTAAGTACGAAGATGCCATCATGAAGCTTTAATCTTAAGCCTGCTTTCTAAGAAAACCCAGATAATACTAAGCAAGCCACTTATAGTTTTTAGATGTTCAGATTTTTCTGAAGGAACCATTGTGAGAATCGAATCAGGTGATTATGAAAATGATTTGAAAATTTGTTTTTTCAAGACAGGGTTTCTCTGTGTAGTCCTGGCTGTCCTGGAACTCACTCTGTAGACCAGGCTGGCCTCGAACTCAGAAATCCGCCTGCCTCTGCCTCCCAAAAGTGCTGGGATTAAAGGCGTGTGCCACCAACGCTCAGCTTGATTTGAAGATTTGTACCCCTGCTATAAAATGTAGAAACTGAGCTGAGAGTTAAAGAACTTACTTACTGGAGAGAACTCTGCTGATTATGACCAATGCCAGAAATCAAGGCCAAGTTTCCACGTGAAGCACTGCGAACTTTACCAGGTACTAAATACGTCTTGATGTTATCAGCACAGGTTGAGCTACACGGAACATAAAGATGAATAGTGACATGTTTAATATTAATTTTTAATGGTTTATCACGAATAAACACTTGAAACATGATGCTATAAATCCTCCAAATTTTCCTCATTTCTCAGTGTTAAAAATTAAAACTTATAAAAAATGAACTCCAAAATAAGCCAAATAGTCTACTAAAAAGGGGTTTTACTTCAGATTATTCCTGAGATATGCTCCTAAGCCTCTTCACACTGTTATAAAGAATCTTAGAAAAATATACAATTGGGCCAGTGAGATGGCTTAGCACAAGGCACCGACCCTCACGCCTACCAACTTAAGTTCTCAGGACCTACATGGTTCCTGAAAGTATTCTCCTAGCATCCATATGCATAACTTGGCAAAAATGTGCCCCACTTATCACTAAACAATGTAAAAACTATTTTTGCAATGTAGAATTTGCCTGGATTCTAAGATGAAAAAATTTTAAGAAAACCTTTTGGTGTCTTAAGTATTACAATAAAGCAAAAGAATATCTACATTTTAAATTTAATTACTATTTATCTGGAAATTTAGCTAAACAACCAATACTTTTTATGTGAGCTATATTTAATATAGCTCTGGTGGTGGTGGTGGTTTTAGTGATTTTTTTGAGAAAGGGTTATTCTGTGTAGCCCTGGCTGCCCTGGAACTCACTCTGTAGACCAGGCTGTCTTCAACCTCAGAGATTCACCTGTCTGTGCCTCTGGAGCACTGGGGGACTAAGAGTTACACCACTACCATCTGGCTTAATATAGCTTTTATCTCTGACAATGCCGTGGAAAGAATTTACCACATTACAGGTAGGGGTACATACATCATTGCTTATAATAAGAGGAAACTTAACATCTAGTGAAACTGTAACTTAAATCGAAACTGGATCAACAGTTCTGAGGCAAGTAAATAACCCTGCTTTCATCTGCTTTAACCTTATTTTACTCTGCATTATACAACACCAGCAATAAGAACCTGGAGGCGTGGTAACTTGGAAAACACCAACCACAAAGGTTCACAATTATTATCTTTTTTTATAGCTTCATTTCAGTCTATCAACTAAAATCACCAATCCTAATCATTCTCTAAAAATTGTCCTCTTCCACCACCATCCTTTTATTCAGTAGTCATCTCCCAAGTCAGTCACAGCCTACAACTACAGATACACACAACCAAAACCAGTCTGTTACCATTGCTCAGGGACACAGGTACTGACCTGCCGAACCCTTGTAAGTCATTTCAACTTTTGTGCTCTTAATAAAAATCTATAAAGTACGGGCAACAGAGTTATATTTGAATTTTCTTTATTTTGTTACTTTTCTGATTAAGAATGTTAGTGGTCATTCAAACTAGACAGGTGGCTTCTGTAGACAAGAACTACTTTTCATTGTATTTAGATTTTCTTCAGTACCTAGTCCATGGTATCAACTACATAATAATCATTGAAAACTGGAGTGCCAGACATCATTTTTGAACTTTACAGAACTCTAACTTACTAGTGGCAAAGTAGCATAGGAATTTAGAGCATAGGATCTGAAGCTGTAAGACCTATCTTTAGACATTGGACATAAAAGTTTTAATTAACTGTTATCTATTGGGGAGGGGTGCAGGTTTAGGTCTGAAAGCAAACTTGCAGGACTTGGGTTTTCTCTTTATACCACGTCAGTTCCTAGGGATCCCAGGCTTCAGGTCCTCACTACTCACTAAGCCATTTCCCAGGCCCTGAATTCTGAATGCATAATCTGCTTTTTCAGCAGTGACTCTGAGTGTATCTCGTAAGCTATGTCTGTTTTCACCTAGGGGGGTGGGGAAGCAATGTGCACCATTATTCAGCTAACAGGTTTTTGTAATTACTGAAAGCATTATAGAGTCCCCAGAACTTAGATATATAATAAGAGATTATGAATTATTATTTCTTTCCTTTGGAAGGTTCCCCCCTCAGGTCACAGCGACTGAGCATGGCCTGGAACCAGTTAGTACAACTGAAAGGTATCTTTATCCCAAATGCTTGGGGTCAGAAGTGTGTCTGATTTCTAGATATTAACACATACATCAGGTAGGAGACTCCATTCTAAATACGACTCACGTTTACTTAATATGTATATTAGCTACATAACCAGATGGTTAACTGTAGATAATATTTTCTGAGCAGTAACTAACTTTAAAAAAAAGTTTCACGATGAGGAAGTTATTTTGGGCGTCAAATTCAGATGCTGGAGCATTTCTGATTTTCGGAGAAATTCACCTGTGTTAGTATTGCCGCAAGCACGATACTCAAAATGAGTACATTTAGTGGCAAACCTGTCCCAGTCTTCCCAAGAATCCTAGCGGGAGGTAGCTGATGCTGTTGACTGACCCCAAACGCACAACGGCGTCCCTCAGCCCCAGCCGCCGCCTCGCCGCGGGATTCCCAAGGCCACCCTCTCCGACAACCCGAGTCTAAGAACGGACAGAACAAAACAAAACCAAAGAAAACCGCCCGGCATGACAACCACAGCCTCGGCCTGCCGGCCTATCGGAGAACAGCAGCCTACCGGCGCCCACCTGCGCTCCCTGCCGGGACAGCAGCCACCGAAAAGCGCGCCCTTCGAAGTGCGCCTGCGCGCGGTGACGCGCTCGGCCCGCGTTGCGCATGCGTGTATGAGTAAGGGCCGAGGGGCGCGCGCGCCACGCAGTGTGGGGGCGGGGCCTCGGAAGGCCTGAGGTCGCCGCCCAGGCCCTAACGCGGGAATTCTGGTTTCCCGCCCGCGCTGTGGCCATGGTTTTACCTAAAGCAATCCCTTGACTTCCGGTTCTCTGCAGGCGTAACACGGTTCTCCGCAGGCTTAATACGTTTTTTTGACCGAGCTAGGTGCTGCCAAGCAGGCAGAGGCAGTGAGAGAAGAAGAAAAAAGCGCAGGATTGTAGAGAGCAGGAGTCCCCTGGGAGGGCGATGCGGACCCGGGAAAAGGGAAGAGGAGGTCTAGCCTCCGGGCCGCCGCTCCTAAGCCTGCCCACACCGGCGCTCTCCAGCCCTAACCAGTTGATCTGCAGCTATCAAATAAGAGTAAGACTCGAATCCAGAAAGATTTGGTAAAGGCTGCAGCCAGCACTAGTCGGAATATCAGGATTACCAAAAACAGTAGCTGGCAGGGATCCAGTAAGAACCGAAGAGCTTATTTTTTTACTAATCGTAGGTAGCTAAACATATGGGACAAGCTTGGAGTCACCGATGGAACTTTCCCCTCAAAGCTTTGGGCCCCACCTCACCCCACCCCCACCTCTCTATTACCAGCCAAGACCGCTTGCAATTTGGGGAGAGGTCACCAAGGGTTAGGTTCTTAATTGTTTGTATAGGCATAACAAGCCACTGGGTCAGGCTCCAAGCAGTCGGGAGCTGATTGTCAGAGGGGAGGGGGAGGGAGAGGAGGGGGAGGGTGCTTTTTTTTTTTTTTTTTTTTGGTTTCTTTGTCTACAACCCCTCATTGCTAAGTCTGCCTGTTTTCACTGGAAAAACTTAACTTTTCTTTTCTTCATTCTGTCTCCTTCGAACACTAACCAAAACTCCTAACCCTGCTTGCCCTACGGCTCTGGGCTTTTTCAATCATGCTGAAGACCTTCCTTACCTCATGCAGCCATTCCCAGGCCTGCATTGTTGAGGCTGCCTGCTTTTCTGACCTTTAACTCCGAAAGCATGGTCTTCTCTTTTCCTCTTATCCGGCTCCCTCCTCTAAAGGCTGCCAAGATGTCTAGCTTGTCTTATTTTTCCCCTAAATTCAAAATTGCCTTTCAGTTTCCTACTGAGGCTGGGTTTTGATTTGTTTGTTTGTTTATTTTTAATTAATTTTTTTATAAGATCAGGAATCCTGCAAAAAGCAACCTAATTCTCTGGCATCTGTCTTTTTTAAATTGGCTTTGTTAGGATCTCAACCCAATGTGTACTGTGGAAGAGTTTAAGGCTTAAGCTATGCAAGTAGTAAACTTGCTGACTGCACACAAACTGCTTGGTAGATTCTTTTTTTTCCATGGGCAGAATCTATTGGATCCACAAGGAAAAAATTGCCACGTAAGCTGACGGAACCTGTCCTTGGTTGGAAGAGCTTCTTGTTTAGGTATCTATAAGTTTATAAGCATAAGCTCAGGCAATGCCTGTGTACAGTTCAGTTGGCTAATTTGTTTTGATCAGAGAAATAAAGTGATCTAAATAATCCTCTGCCAGAAAAATTGTGTTTGGGGGCTAGCAAGATGTCTCAGGTAAAGGAGTTTACTGTGCAAGCTTGGTGGCCTTAGTTTGAGTTCCAAAACGCACGAAAAAAAGGTGGAAGGATTATGGCACATGTGCTTTTTCCACAAACACACATCAGTAAATGTTTTTAAAAATATGTTTGTAGACAGTATGAGACGTGGCCTGTTGTAGAGATAGGAGAGAAGATAGGACAAAATTAAATCTGTCTCTCCCTCTCTCTCTGAGATTCCCCGAGTATGGTTAGATTTCTCCTGATTGCTGTATCTTTCCACTTCAAACCTGCCTTGGTGAAAGAGGCCCAGTGAAGACTGGAGATGTATCTAGCCATTCCTTGGATATACAGTCTATGGCAGCCTAATGTAAATGAAACACAGTCCTAATGAAAAGTTTTCATTAGATGGTGCTCTCCCCTACGACCAGAGGCAGAATTTTAACAAGTCTGACAAAGTTCTCATTAGCCTTTATATTCATGAATGGGGCAACCTTCACTCTACAAAATAGAATGAGAGAGTTTGAACTGGGCAGAAACAGAAGGGTGAGCTTCGTAACGCAGGGAGCTGAGATTCTTGGAAAGGAGCTGACAGGTTGATATCAGCTTACTTCAGCTCACTTTTTTGTGAGGTTAGAGCAGAGGGACTTAATCAAGCTGAGGTAGTTTGGCCTCTGGCTGCTGTGAATTTCCTGTGTTTAGGAAAAACTGGTCCATGTGTGGATCCTTCTGCTTTTAGTTTGAGCAGGCTATGAGGGCATGCCATAATTCTTCCTGTGACTGTTTATTGCATGTCTGCTTTGGGGAACCACACAAGTTTCTTTTAAAAGACCTTTTCAAATATTACCAGTTTATGCAAGCAACTTGTTCCACTAGTAATTTTGTATTATTTTTCCCATTACTTTTACAAGGGTATGTTATGGTACACGGAGAGAGGTGCTCAGGGAACAGATTTTGATACCAGTGAAGCGAAAACTATTAATATTTGGGAATTTATATTATTCATAAAAAACAATAAAGCAATCCTTAGGCCAAATGCTATCAGGTAAACACCGCATTTCCTCAAAAGTAGACTTTCAGAGTAGAATACCAGTAAGATTATTTTTTAGTTCATACCATCGATTGGATTTTCTAGTTAAAAGTTCAGTCCTGCCTTCCCTTGGGGTCTTGTTCTATATCCCTTTTCCGTGTTGCCCTCAAGATAACGATCTGCCACGAGGTGACAGCTCTCTGTCCTTCTATCTTGGGCTTTTCTGTATGATGACTGGTATGTGGTCAGCCTGACTTGGATCTTCAGTTCCAGGAAGACTGCTCTTTGCTATATTCTAGACAAGAGATGTTCCAGGATAAGTCTTTTGTTGGCTTTCTGCTGTGTTCAGATAAGTCTAGGGGTTTCTCAACTCTGGGTAGAAATGCCTGTAGTCGCAGAAAAAAAAAAAAAAAATCTGGTGTCACACAGGCAGCATCTAGCGTCGCTGCCGCCAGAGGTCGCTGTGCTTCAACAAGCAACTGCAGTAAGCACAGATTTAAACGCACGTGCGGCACGTCCAGGCGGTCCCAATTCTCTTTTGTTTGGTTGGTTTTGATTTTTCGATTTTTCAAGGCAAGGTTTCTGTCTGTAGCCTAGACTGTCCCGGAACTCACTTTGTAGATCAGGGTGGCCTTGAACTGAAGAGATCTACCTGCCTGCCTCTGGCTTCTAAGCGCTGGGACTAAAGGCATGCAACACTATGCCTGGCTTTGAAATAGTGAGTTTTATGTGAATAATGTATAGTTGGGATCAAAGGCAAGATTTATCCAGGCAGATAAAATAGACCTTGTCCCATAATCACCAAATCCCCCTCCTCCCCCCATGCTGAGAAGACTCTCTTCTAGTTGGCTTTTTGTTGTGCTAAATAACATGGTCAGAGGCAAACTGGGGAGGAAAGAGTGTATTTCATCTTACAACTTACAGTCCATCATCAAGGAAAGTCAAGTCAGGAACTCAAAGCAAGAATATGGAGGCAGGGACTGAAGCAGAGGGATAGAGGAACACTGCTCACTGACTTACTTTCATGGCTTACTCAGGTTGGTTTTTTATACAGCTAGGACATGCACAAGCATGTTGCCACGCACAGCTGGCTGGGCCCTCTTACACCTATCATTAATGGAGAATATACAGCACATACTGACATACAGGCAGTCTGAGGGAGGCATTCTCAATTGAGGTTACCTTCTTCCAGATGACTCTATGAATATTGAGTTGATATTTTTAAATATGGATAGCAGCCCCTGGCATTGAATAAGTGCTGGTGTATGGTTTTGTTAACTGAGAGGAAGCTCTTCTTCTTGTTTTCAGGGCTGAGTGTTTTGGTATCTGAGCACCATGTTGAAGAAAGGCCAGTAGATGGGGTGTGCTGGTACCAACTTGACAGAAACTAGTCATTTAGGAAGAAGAAACCTCAACTGAGAAAATGCTCTCACCAGATCGACCTGTGGGACATCTTCTTGACTGAAGATTTATATGGGAAAACTGAACTCACTGTAGGCAGTACTACCCCTGGGCTGATTTGGCCTCATTACTGTAAGAAAGCAAACTGAGTAAAGCAGTAAGCAACATTATCCCATGCCCTCTTCTTCAGTTCCTGCCTTGAGTTACTTCCTGGACTTCTTTCACTGATGGGCTGTAATATGTGAGCCAAATTAACCCTCTCCTTCTCTAGTTGCTTTTGGTCATGGTGTTTTATCATAGAAGTAGAAACTCTAATAAGACAGTGGATACACTGAAAAAAATTGAGCCAGAGTTAGACAAGATTGTATACTTCCTGGGTTTGAACATAAGCTGAGATCTTAGACTTTATTTTAAAGATTCAGACAGTTTTAGAAAGAAATACTCCAGCCTTTTAGATAACCCAACCTCCCATTTATGCAGTCTAGGACCCAAGCCCAAGGAATAATGCCACCCAAACTGGGGGTGTTTTTTACCACCTCAAGTAACATAATCAATATAATTCCTCAGGGCATGGCCATAGGCAACCTAAATTAGAAAGTCTCCTCGATGATTCTAGATCCTGTCAAGTGGACACTCAATATAAACCACCACACCTGCTAATAACACAAGGACCTCATGTAAATGCTGTTGACAATTCTAAAGTCTCCAAAGGACAAAAATACACATATGTTGGGACTGGGGAGATGGCTAAGTAGTTAAGAGTGCACTCTGCTCTTGTAGAAAACCCACTTGGTTTTTAGCACCTCCAAAAAAAAAAAAAAAAAAAAAAAAAAAAAAAAAAAAAAAACTTAGATGGGTTATAACTACCTAAAGTCTAGCTCTAGAGGACATGGTGGCCTCTTCTGGCCTCCTTGAGCAACGTGTACCCACACACAAATGCACACAAACACACACACACACACATACACACACACACAAAATAAATCTACAAAAAATAACACTTTTTCTAAAATGAGAATGACTCCATATAAAGATCAGAGATTATTTGAGTAAATACCTAGAAATTGAACCCATGAAATCTAAGCAGAACTTGAGCATTGCTAATGATTCTGAACAGTGACTGACATATAGCACATACCATATACATATACCATATACCATGTACATATACACACGATGACAAAATGTCTGAAAGTGTTATTCAAGTTCACAAGAATGAGTGTGAAACAAGATGCTTACTCAATACAGTTAGTATTACACATAGGTTGTTTATTAAGTATTTAACCACACAGAGGACAAGTTAACAGCCATAGATAGTCTGAAGGTAAGACCAAAGACTGCCCTGGAAAATATTTCTATAAGGCTTTCCTGCCACCAAAGGCTTTATGAGCACAAAAACATCTTATTGTCAACAGAAATCACAGCCACACAAAAAAACAGAAGTTAGAGTCACTGATGCTAACTTTCCACACAGAAAACATTTCTCCCTGGATAATACAGAAAATATTTCTTCATTGATAAGTCACCGAAAAGTCAATCAGAGGTTTCTGGTTAATTTTGGAGACACATGTGACGCCACATATAACCATGATTTCACGAAGACGGAGTGTTGGTTATTTTTCTCTTTCCAGTTTTCAGATGAACTTCTTTTCAACTTTTGATCTCTATGGGGGAAAAACATAGCATGAACTCAGAGGCTAACTTAGAAATAAAGAGAACTGGTAATGTAGCTCAGTGGTAGTGCACCTGCCTAGAAGGCCAAGATGCTTGTTGCATTCCCAACGCCACAGAAACAAAAATAAAAGAATAAAAATGAGAATTTTCTGTACTTCTAAATTGACTTCAGAGAAGGAATACACTGTTTCTGCAGCGACCCAATACAATAAATCATTTTAACTGAAGAGTTCATGTTACCAGTCTGACATGTCTAACGATAAATTTTATAAATTACTCTGGCTGTGCTTCTTCTTCTCTGATAAGCAACATGGAAGCCTGCCCTTCCTACCATCGCAGTTTTGGTCTTGCATGAAAATCCCAGTTTCTGTTTTCGTGTAGCTAAAAGTTTTTGGGATAGTTGCTTTGGTCAGTGCTGTTTGGGGAAATCTGAAGGGAAAGTATACACCAAGATCTATACATATTATATATATGTCCACAGAAAAGAATACAAATTCACTCTGTAGAATCATGACACATACCATTCTTTTTTGTTTCTACGGACTGACTATGCTACAGTTTTCTCCTCCTCACTGCACAGCCCCTTAGCACTAAGTGGCCATGCTGGGACTGAGCTGGAATCCTGATGACACCACAGGGAAGACAGGATGTTCCTGGCACAGCTAGCTTACCTGAGGCAGCTCTGTTTTCATTCACTCTTTCTCTGCCCTCAGCACACTGCTTGCTAGATCTCTGATGTGCTCCCAGGCCAGCTGCACGTGGGCGGCCTGCACAGTGCGAGCGCACACGGCAAAGCGCAGCACAAACTTGTCTCGGAGACGGCACGGAACCAAGTGGATTTTTTTGGCACTGTTTATTCTTTGTAAGAGAGTTTCATTCAACTGGTTGGAGCCCTGGAGGAATAAAAAGCAGAGCCATCATATAACACAACGTCTAGTAACAGCTAGAGATGGTAGACAACGGAGAAACCATCTTTACTTTTCTTTTGTATGCAAGATGGCAGAAAGTTTGATAAAATGACTAACATGGGCTTAAAGAACTTATAAGATAACTTCTCTCTGTATTATCAGAAGTTGACTTTCTTATCCTCCAAGTTTGTTTAAGAAAGATGAAGGTCCCCAGAGGCACTGTCAGCAAATAGAAGAGGATAAACTATGTGACCCTGTCTCTAGTACACCAGACCAGCTTTAGATACAGTGGAACCCACAGGAGGTTTAAACAACAGAGACAATGGATCACCCCAGGCAAGGCTAGCTGTTTCCCAGAAGAATCTCAAAAGGGTATTTGTAAGTGCGGGAATAGGGGATTATAGATAATCTCTATATAGCTTCTCTAGAAAGAGAATAGTCAACAAGCTGGAGACAGAGAGGCCAGAGTCCTCCACTCCCAATGACTGACCAGAGATAAGAGAACCTTATCAAACAACACACAGCAAGCCTTCACTTTCCAGCTGGGCCCCAAGTAGACAGGCTGGTAGCTAGCTGTTCTCTGCCTATTTACTCTTTTGTATAACTGTCATGAAATGGCTTCCCAGCTGCTAAGCCTTTCAGTCTAGCAAAATGTACCAGGGGCTGGTTTTAGGCGTCACTTCCTAATCATAAGATCCTTGCAAGGCTGAACCATTTATTCTGGATTTTAAAGGTCAAGAGGTAGAAGGATGCATGGGAAGGAAAGTGTCACCTCTGCCTGGACCATGGTAGCTGAACACGTGCTGGATATTGAAAACTGTTCTTGGCCTTGGACATATTCACATGGCTCTAGCTTTAGGTCTGAGTGTGACACCTAAGAAAATCTTAAGTGTACAGTGAAGGAACTACAAGCTATTCATATTGTTGGTATAGATGCTGTGACTGGACAATAAAGTCCTATTTAAGGAAGATGGAGACAGGAACTTTGGTACTAAGAGGATGAGCTTCATAAAGAATACTCAGTATGAGAAGCACACACTTGAAATTCATATAACACAGAAAAGAAAAATCAATTATTTAAAAAAAAAAAAAAAGTTGCGTGCCATTTTCAATTGCTTTAGGTTAGAAAGGATTTCCATGAAGTAGGACCAGAAAGCAAACAGAAATGATCAGAGATGCAATAATGAAAAGGTAAAAGTAGGGCTTTGGAGAGATGGCTCAGCAGTTAAGAGCACTGCCTGCTCTTCCAGAGGTCCTGAGTTCAATTCTCAGCAACCACATGGTGGCTCACAACTATCTGTAATGAGATCCAATGTCCTCTTCTGGAGTATCTGAAGACAGCCACAGTATATTCATATATATACATTTTTAAAAAGGCAAAAGTAAGATAAGTAAGATAAAAGGAGTCTGGCTAGGGAGGAAGGAGTAATTATGCCACTGTAATGTCTCATACTTTATGTCTAATAATGGGGCCACAAGAAGGTATAGCTTAGTAGTAGAGCAGTTGCCTAGCAACTAGTTTAAATCCCCAATGCCACAAAAAAGAATTTGGTATAGTGGATGCTACTTTAAGCCAGCAGAGTGGTGCATACCTGTAACCTTACCTTTTGAGAGATGAAGACCTTGAAGGAAACCCTTTCAAGATAGTCTTAGGCTATATAGCCAGTTTGAGGGTCACCTGGGCTACATGAGATTCTGTCTCAATAAGTAAGCAGCCACAATATATGCTTGTTGAACCCATCAAGGATAGAGAGGATTGCAAAATAAGATTGGAAAAAACAAAGACATGGGGGAAAACCATACAGTATAGTGATACAGGCAAAAAATTAAGAAATAGTGTTTAGCTAATGTGCTTCCTTAAGAAAAGAAGGCATAGGAGATAACAAAGGTTCACAGAAGAAAAGGTTTCTTAGCCAAAGAGTCTGGCAGGTTCTGTGTGTGAGGGCTGTCACACTACCAGGCATGTGAGAAGAGCAGAATCTGAGGCAAAGTGTATTTGATATAATCTTTTTTTGTTTGTTTGTCGAGACAGGGTTTCTCTGTGTAGTCCTGGCTGTCCTGGAACTCACTCTGTAGACCAGGCTGGCCTCAAACTCAGAAATCCGCCTCTGCCTCCCAAGTGCTGGGATTAAAGGCGTGCACCACCACCGCCCGGCGATATAATCTTAAATTATACAAATCCACCAATAGTCTTAGCCTTGACAACAACATCATGTCAAGAGTGAAGAAGACAATCACAAAGGCTATCTTACATAGAGGTCTTTAAGGAAGACAAACATGTTCTAAAATTATATTGCGGCAATGGCCTCACAACCCTGTAGCTATATCAGAAATCACTCAAATGGACAAGCTAAAGGCCAATATGAATTACATCTCAATAAAACTATTAAAATTAAAATATAAGCATCCTAAAAAACTGAAAATATTTTACAGCAGCATCCTACAGCAATGAAAACAAATACTTGGGGGACAGAGAAGTCAACACAGTACCAACAGCAATGTTGGTAGACCTGCCATAGCCCATGCTCCACACACCTAACTCCAGGGACATGTATACTTGAGGCACCCCACATAGGCTACCTGGGGCCAACTTTCTTGGTTGTTCTATACATCTTCCTTAGACATTACATTTTATGCTTGCAGAAAGCATGGGGCTCCTCTCTAGCACACATGTGATAACACTAGTGCTTGATCCCTCTAGAAGCTCCCATGCTTGGATCTCATCTCAAAGCTCTAAGAATCAAGATGAGGGAAGGATATGGAACATGGGATGAAGCACCATGAAAATGATGTAGCCCAGATTGTTCCTTCTCATGATGGCTGGCTACACTTGGACAAGGAGGTCTCCTGAAGACCTCTTGAACTGATTCAGAAGTCTAGTCAAGTGCAGTGGCATGCATCTGCAGACCCAGATACTTGGGAGGGTGGCAAGTTTCAGGTCAGCCTTGGTAACATCTTGGGACTCTTGTCTCTTATTTTTTAAAAAAGGTGAAAAGGGAGGCAGGTTCTGGGGATGTCGCATAGTGTGGACTTATCTTGCATCTGTGAAGCTCTGGGTTCCATCCCAGGACTGTAGAAAGAAGGAGAGGAAGGCGAGGAGGAAGAAAACAAAACATAAAACTATTGGCCTATTAAAAGCCATCTTAGTAATGGCCAGAGCATCTGGTTTCATTTATAAGACAGTGATGAGCAGGGCCCTTTGAGTAACATGGTTGTGTAAGTCTCTGCAAAGATAGCTTACTCCCATGCTGATCTGGGCAGGCTTCCCTCACAAAGAACACAGAGCCCAGGTACCTCCTCTGTACAGGAATCTTGCGTAGGTATATATAGCCAGATGACTGGGACAGTGGAGTGTGTTTATCAACTGGGTTCCCAGATGTGCTGATGCTGTGTGTCCACAGGTGACCTGGTTACTGAGGCCACAGACAGCTCAGCAGAGGATTACAGTTCCAGAGGTATTGGATGGACTCTTGGCATTGGGTCAAGAGGAAAGCGTCCAATCACATCAGAGGAAACTGGGCAGCGAGTCCGTGGAGGAGAGTCTACTGGGCCAGTTAGCCAGCCAGGATGGCCTGCTTAGCACCACGGGTCATGTTCTGTAGCCCTTGGCAACTGGTACACAACTTTGCTTGTGGATGTCATGAATAATAGTTTATCACATTCAACAAAAATAAAGATGGCTGAAATTGGTATAGCATACCTTTAGCCGGAAGCAGACCAATCCAAGAATGACTTCCGTGCAAATTTCAAAGCGAGGGTCCTGGCGTACCAGGAACTCAAATTCATGAGACAGCTCCACATGCTGGAAAAAGGGAAGGGAAACTTGCTGTCTTTCATATCACAACTTAAACCTAACCCTGACCACCCAGTACTTTATAGGGCAGCACATCTATTAATTATTCCCATGTGCTGAGCAGTGTCCTGCATCTTCAATCAGCATTTCCTACATAGGTTAAGAAGGAACTCATCTGCCCTATACCACAAGATTTCTAGTTTCCTCAAAAAAAAAACCTCATTTTCTTCCATCCATGGATGTATGTTTTAACCCCTCCTTTCTTTTATGCTTTTTTTTTTTTGCTTTTGTTTGTTTGTTTGTTTTTTGTTTTTTCGAGACAGGGTTTCTCTGTGTAGCCCTGGCTGTCCTGGAACTCACTCTGTAGACCAGGCTGGCCTGGCCTCGAACTCAGAAATCTGACTGCCTCTGCCTCCCAAGTGCTGGGATTAAAGGCGTGCGCGCCACCACTGCCCAGCTCCCTCCTTTCTTTTATAATTTTATAATAAACATTATAAAGAAGTAGTTAGGAGATTCTAAAGAAAGACAGGCCACTTTGACCTCCTCATGATAGCTTGAAATATTGTGATAGAACTTTACTAGTTGGTAGATAGGAAACTGAGGCCCAGCATTAACAAGTGTCATAGTAAAAACCTTAGTCATACCTTGGCTCAGCTGAGATTCACATCAGCTGTAGCTGATATGGACACTGGGATATCACTTCTGCGGTAAGTGAGGCAGTGATCCCAGTCTGATTCCAACTTACAGATAGGAATCACCCTTACCTGCCACATTCAAGAGCTGTGTGCCCTCTGATGTGATGGTGCGTGCCTGTGATCACAGCACCTGGAAAACTCTATGAGTCTGAGGCCAACTTGATCTATGTACTGAGCCCCAGTCTAACCAAGGCTACATCCTGAGACCCTATCTCCAAAATAATAAGATAACTTTTTTTTAAAAAGGCACCGTGATCGCATTGAATACACCAAGTTATTTAATCTCTAGACTTTTATAGAATTCAAAAACTGATTAAAACCACATATGACCATTCGATCATTGTCCAAGGGCACACTTAGCTAATTGAAACCTTCTGGCACCCAGAACTAGCTTCCACAAGGCCCATCCTTTAGAGGAGCTGAAGCACACAAAGCTTGTTCTGAAATAAATGCCGCAGAAATCATTTTCCCAAGTCATCCCACCAGGGGGCAGCAAAGATTCAGGACTAAAATGATCTTCCATTAGCTCAAGCCTAGGAACACCATCTTTGTCCATTCCTATAGTCTCCTATGAAGGCTGGATTGGGGCCTTTCCAGAAAGAGGTGTGGTGTGTCTTTAACCTGGCACAGGCTAATCACAGTGAGCTGTCCTGAACTGAGAGTCATCACCACCTTTGACAGATAAACCACTCGGGGCTTCTTTCTTATTACACACAAGTTGACTCACCCTCCTCATGCCTTTTGCAATTAGATCAGGGACTATCTAGAAATCTCCACACACTCTAGGTTTCTAGTTCTTTCCCTTGTGTAGCTTCTCACAACGTTTGATGTTCGCACACATTTCCTTACAACAGTTCTGTGATCTGGACAGATGCCAGTTTACAGCACGTGACGGGTACTCTGCAAACAAATGCTTTTCTGCATCCTGTCATAGAAGAGGGGCCTAAGACATTCAGCCCCTGCCTTTGGCTCCACATCTGGTAATGCAGTGGGACTTAAAGGGGAAGCTGTCACCACCACAGGCTGGAAACCACAGGCATGCTTGCCTCATCAAGATGATGTTGTGGCTTAGAAAGGACTCAGCTGAAGTCATTGGGCCCTCTGCATCTGACTAGATGGGTAGACAAGTCCTGGCTCATAGTCAGGCCTTAGCTGTTGGGAAAAAAAAAAAAAAAGTAGGGTAGTAGGGCTTAGAACCAATCAGTTCCTCAGGGTAGTTTAATGCATATCATACTGACCAGAATGGCTTGTTGGAACAGAAGTTTCTTACTGCCCAGGAAGCCTCCTTGAGACAAAAGAACTAGATATATTTATCCCAACCAACTCAAAGGTTTTCTTAGTTTAGAAGGTTTTGTTTTGTTGTTGTTGTCTGTTTGCTTGTTTTGTTTCGATTCGTTTTGTGGTGATGGGGGAGAAAACATTATGTTCTCACTATTAGAATTGCTCAGTCAAAATTGCTGCTGGATGGATATGTGGAAAACATTAAATTTACACAGTGCTTTTAATTAACTTCCTGGAGCTGATAGCCTATACTCTAATGAAAGTGTCCTAGAAGATACATAGGACCAGTTTGTGAGTGCCCTAATCAGAAAGACCCAAACTACAGCCTGGTTCCAACACTATGCTTAAAATGCTGTTTCAGACAACAGCAGATCATGGCCGCCCTCACTCTGTTTCCAGCCTGAACTTTCCAACCCAGGGGCTGTGCTTCCCCTCCCCCAGAAGCTCTTTCCTATGTAATCCAGACATTTTGGCCTCTCACTCCCTCTCTCTCCCCTTCTCTGCATTCTCTCTCCCTGCACGCGCATGCTCTCTCTCTCTCTCTTCCCCCTCCCCTCTGTCTCTCCGCGTGGCGCCTAGTTCCTTGGGACCAGTGAACCCGCCCCAGAGCTGCTTCCCAAGAAACCTGCCTTTATTCAAACCTGGTTTGAATTGACTCGTTTCACTGGCAGAGAATAACTTATCACATCCATTCCTCTGTCCCCAAAGGCCTATCCCTTCTAGGAAACTGTCCATCTCAGCTTGTATATGAAAATTCTGATGTCCTCATGTTTATGAAAGGGCCTCATGATGTACTTTCCAGAGCTTATCCCCGTTGTTAGGCAATGCATGATTGTATTTGCTTACAGAGACACCTGAATTCGTTTCTGAGTTTCCTATGACCGACCGACCGTTAGAACATTACTCTGATAAACAAAGAAGGCAGTCACCTTTCGGATGTAAGCCTGCAGCCCCTTGACTCCGTACATTCTAAAAACAAACCACATTTTCAAAGAGCGAAATCTTCGCCCCAGTGGGATCTGCCAGTGCTGAAACAAAATATAAAGAACCCGTCAGTGAGAAGCATGTAAACAGGCTCCTTTTCAGCTTCTCAGTCGGCCAGTTTCTTCTGGAATCAACCAGTTTCCTATAGAAAGTCCGTTTCTCCCCAGCCGGGATGGCGTACAACTGAGCTGGGATGAGAGAGGGAGAAGCTGTCTTCACATCCTGTGGAGATGAGGACAGAAGAAACACTGACCGAGAGTCACTGGACTTTACTATTTTCAATGCACAGATGTCTGTTGAGTACACCCCAGAAAAGGCACTCCAGGAAGAAATAGGAACGATGGGGTCCTGCCCTAGGCAGCTTCCATGGGGGCAAGAGGTCATCCAGGCAGAGAGAGAGGGTGCTGAACTCCTTGTGTGTCTGCCTTTCTCTGCCTGGATGCACTGAAACTGCACTCCGAAACAGTATCAGCGCCTTTGTCTCACTGACCTCTGGAGAGTGACCCCTAATACCCTTTTACCAAAGAAGCCTGCCTCTGCTTCTCCTAGCTTTTCCAGACGGTCGGCTGACAGGCTGTTCACACTGGCTCCTCACATTCTTCTTGATGGTGATGGATGATGGTTGGAAATGCAATAAAAGCATGTAGGAAAGGGCAGGCATGAGACACAGGCCTGTCGGGAGGATGGCCTTGCACTACATCCTGGCTTTCTTTGAAATTCTTTTACTTGAGCTTACAAAGGGCATGCTGGGGGAGGGGAGCTCTTTACTTCTTATCTAGTCCCTGGGCTCCAGTCTCATGGAGAGAAAAAGCAGTCTCCCTTCTGGGTGGTGTTCCACAGTTGGGAAAAGCACCGTAAACTCTACCGCTGTCTGCCATCAGAGATACGACTAAGAGTTAGCCTTAGTTACAATTAAGAACGAGCGAGCTCAGCGCAGCGTCTAAAAAAATAAAGTTTATTTTTAAATACAGCAGTTCCTCCCTGAATCAGAACATGAGCTCCATGAAATTTGAGACAACACCAAACGTGTATATATACTGTTTTCCCTATCCATCTATGCCTATGGCATAATTCCTTTTGTTTGAGGCACAGTCTCATTATGCAGCCCCGCTGGCATGGACTCACTTGGTAGGCTAGGTTGGTAGGCTAGGAGAGCCTCCTGCCCCTGCCTCCTGAGTACTGGGATTAAAAGTGTGCACCATCATACTTTACTCCCTAGTTTAATTTCTTCTTATTAAACTGTTTCTTTATGAAGGCCTCTGGCTTTCCTGAATTATTATTCAGCAGGCATACAGTTTTACTGAGACGATAAGGCCATAGGATGTACAAAATTTGTGAGTTTTCTTTTCTCTCTCTCTTTCTTTCTTTCTTTCTTTCTTTCTTTCTTTTTTAATTTTGCTTCTGCACAGCTTAAATATCATTGTGGGGAAGGGGACATCTGACCTCATGCCAAGTTCACTTAAAATAATGGAGGTTCTGCTGACAATTGCTTACAGACTTGACAAGCTCTGGTTAACTTAGACTGGGAGCTTTTTCTCTCAAATGTCTGACATTAGCACCTCCACAAAAGTATTACAAACCCAAAGCCCACATCAGTGTCAGGACAAAAAGATTGTAAGTGATCTTATCCTCAAACTACATTTAATATTATTCTCATATTATCTCTTAAATTGTGCTTTCTAAAAGGTAACTTGGATGCTAAATAGGGGTGGCCTGTACAAAGGTAAGGGAGATAATCGACTGTTCTCCTAGCCATACCCATATCTGCACAAGTCCTGGTCTTTTCCCATGGTACAAGCTTCCCTGAAACTCTGGCCTGGGGGAAGATAGAATGAAGATTCCCTGGTAACCCGCACCTGCCAGCCTGCAGCTGTCATCAGAAGAAGGAAGGGCACTCTATGTCTAGGCGAGGTAATCCTGCTACCCTTTATTATCAGTGGCTGACATACTGCTCCAAGAATTTAGACACACTACTTCAGACAAGATGCTTTGATAGTGTCCTGCGCTCAGCATGCATACCAGCCTCCCCACCCAGCAAATAAGCCAGGTCTTTTTTTTTCTTTTTCTTTTTTGAGTCAGAGAGGCAGCAGATGAAGTGGGCCCCTTCATGTCCCAAGAGAGGCAGCAGATGAAGTGGGCCCCTTCATGTCCCAAGAAAGGCAGCAGATGAAGTGGGCCCCTTCATTTTCCGAGAGAGGCAGCAGATGCAGTGGGCCCCTTCTCGTTCCCGGCCTGGCTTGGCTTCTATTCTTGGAAGAAGCCTCCCAGCCTTACTTGCGGTTCCAAATTCCTTTCCAGAGCAAAGCTGGGACAACCTGGTGTTTTCAAAATCCAGAAAACATTTGTGGCAAATAAAAAAAAAAAAAAAAATGGAGAAAGAAGTAAAGTGAGTAGAGGAAAGTCTGCCAAGACTACACTCTCCTGTCCAAGAGGCTGGCTCTTCTCTGATTCTGCCCTAGCACTCCCCAGGACACTGCCCCAAGCACAGGCAAAAGGCAGAAAAAAGGGCCACGTGGGCTGTGGAGAGACGGACCCTTGATGGACATGGCAGAGCTACTTACTGCAAAGCCATCTAATATGTCAGAACACATTTAGAAGGTGCCTCTTGTGGCCTACTACTAAGGACTGTGGGAGAAGAGACAGGAGCAGCATAGTAGGGAGCCCTTGGCACTTCAGAGTTTGGATTACAATGGGCAAAACACTCACCCTGTAGTCAGTGATGAGTCCTAGAGAAAAAGAAAGAAAGACAAAAAGAGGCCATTAGAGAGAGGTATCTTTTCTTCCTTCAGGCTTATATTATAAATGATGACTTCTGTGGCAGACATGAAACTATTCAAGGACTGGCTAGGGCTATGTATTCTCTGAGGCTCATTCAAGGTAACTGATTCAAGGGGAGTCCCTGAAAGCAGGATGCCCAGGACACATTTGGAAGGCTGAATTATTAATGGAGCTTGTGATACAAAGAATGATTCAAATAATAAGAGGCTGGGGGGTTGATTTCATCTCCATGTTCAAGGATGTTGGTTGGCATCTGGCACAGAGCAGCTGCTCGATGAATACACTCTGAGTCAAATTCCTCGTCCTGGACTCAGTGCCCCCACATTGGTTTTCAAATGGTTCTTTAGCACTCTGATGTTCTCTGGTGCCTACAACCCTAGATCCCAGGACAACATGAGGAAGGAAGCCCTGTGTTGAGTCACAAACCAGTTTCTAGAGTGTCCTGGACACAGACTAGGGGAAAATGCGAAGGTTGGCTGCAGCCCTGCTGGGCACAATAGGGAGTCAGGCACCTTGGAAATCTCTCCCATAAACGCAGGCCAAGCAAAGCATGCTGCAGCTTGCACACATCCCTGCTTTCTAGGCAATAGTAACTGCAGCATGGTAGTTTCAGCTGGAACAACCTAATATAATCACTATGCACTGCACAAAAGGGTTCACATTTTCTCTATTCAGGACTTCTGAAGTCATTATTTGACTTCCACTGGCTAGGATAAAGTGGCTGTGTTGGGGACATGCATAACAACTACCTGTCTCAGCCTATCTTCTGAGTAACTCAAAGACAGAGCCTACGGTTCTCTACAGGGTCCTCAACTCCCATCCCACACTCTGACCTTTTCTCTGGAGCCTCTTGTCAGCAAAGGCGCTCATAAACAGACTTGACGGCAGTGGCATGGTGTCAAAAAATAACCTGATAGTGACTCACAAAGGCCCAAGGTACCTGGTCATAGCTACATGACTCATAAGTGAAAATGAATGTTTGACATCACCTCCTCGGAGTGTGTATGCCTGAGCTATCTGACAGAGTACCATTAGTCACATCTCAGCTATTTTAATCAAGTCGTTGGGTGAAACTAAAGGAAATTGAAAAGGTAGTTCTGCCAGATGAGGCATCTTTCAAGTGTCATCTTCCCCGCTGTGGGTTAGTGACTGCCATGTGGACAGTACAGAATTGTACAGCGTTTCCTCATTTGTAGGAAACACAGTGGAAGAAAGGGTACAACTGACTGCTTTAAGGAGGATTTAGACATGGTTGCTTCTAGAGCGAGAGGAGAGCATGAGTGAAAATGTGCTGCTTTGTGAGTCTGTTTCACTGGGGCTGAGGGAGGGCTATCCTCAACACCTGAGCTCCTTGTACAGTTACTCAGAGCTGGCAGAAACAATGCTAGCTCCTCCCCTAAACCAGCAAGTTCCTATGCCTTCATGATTTATTTTTTTGTAGGCAGCTTGTAAATGGAACTTCAAAGCAATAAAATTAGACAATGCTTAAAACTGTGAGAAATACAATATATTGACAATTGTGGTTTAAATGACAAATGTCTCCCATGGGCTCACAGATTTGAACATTTGGTCCCCAGTTTGTGGTATTGTTTAAGGACGTTATGGAACCTTTGGGAGGCAGAGCCTTGCTGGAGAAATTTCATCACTGGGGGTGGGCTTTCTATAGCCTTGCCTTACTTCCTGTTCTTACTCTCTCTACTTCCTGTATGATGATGAGACTGTGACCTGTCCCTGTCTACCCTTACCTGTTGTCAGGGTTTTCCCACCACAATAGACACTATCCCTCTGGAACTGTAAGCCAAAATAAATACTTTTCTCAGTTGCTTTTGTTCATGGTATTTTATTGTAGCAACAGAAAAGTAATTAATACAGAAAAATTTGCATTTGGAATGTTGAATTAGGAAATCTGGTTTAACATTGATTCTTTTTCCACTTTGCAGAATAGATCTTTATTAACACAGATTATATCTGAAAAGCCCACTTAACAAGAGCAATGATTTCCCTCTTTTGGCAGCAGAAGTCAGCGTTTTCTGTTATATAAAAATCTCAGGCTGGAGATACAGGCTCGAATGGTAGACTGGTTGCCCAACATGCATGAAAACCTGGATTTGATCCCCAGAATCATAAACTGGGTGTGGTGGTACATTTCTGTAATCCCAACACTAGGGAGGTGGAGGCAATACCATTACAAGTATGAGGTCACCATCCT
Source organism: Rhabdomys pumilio (assembly GCA_030674055.1). NCBI lineage: Eukaryota > Metazoa > Chordata > Mammalia > Rodentia > Muridae > Rhabdomys > Rhabdomys pumilio. The sequence goes on from JANHMN010000007.1 coordinate 60,353,278, forward strand.
TGGCTACACAGTTGAGTAGAAATACTTGTCAGGGAAATGTGGATATCTGTTCTCTTGGTGCCCTTCAGACCCCAGACTATACTTATAATTTTGTACTGGAGGCTGTGCCCTACAAAGAAGGATAATAGGCACATAGAACATAGTACTTTATGTTTGTTTGTTTAGGAATTCATCTGCATTGTATACCGGGATTCAATGAGGAGACAGTGGCAGAGTGTCCCTGCATCTCTCTGCACCAGGGAAAATTAGAGCCACTGCTCTAATTTCAGAGAAGTGGTTTGTAACCAGGAGGTGGTGGCACATGCCTTTAATCCCAGCACTCAGGAGACAAAGGCAGACAGATCTCTGTGAGTTCCAGGCCAGAGTAGTTTATAAAATGAGTTCCAGGACAGCCAGAAAAACTCTGAACCCGCCAAAAAAAAAAAAAAAAAAAAAAAGAAATAGAAGAGGAGAAGGTCTTCTGTGAAGCTATTGGAAGATGCTTTGGAACCTTAAGAGGTAGGGCCTAGGATCCTTAAGAGGTAGGGCCTATTAGGATGATGGTCTTAGGTCCTTGGAGATATGCATTAAAATGAATTACGAGAGAAAGACCACCAGTTTTTCTTCCCCTTCTCTCCCCTCTGACTTATGAAATGTCACAATGTGAGCACTTGTTTTGTTTGCTATACGCTCCCACCACGATATGCTTCTTTCAACAAACGTTCACATCTTTGGGGCTGCCCCATCTTTACTTGAGCTTCTAGAACCACAAGTTAATCGCCTCAGGCATCTCACTGTAGTAACTGGCGGGCTGGCAGGCGGGCGGGCAGGCGGGCGGGCGGGCGGGTGAGGCTGACTGGCTGACTTATACCGTCACCAGGGCTCAAACACCTCATTGTGTCTGCTTTCTGCCATGGTCTCTGGGAAGCACATGGCTTAATTAGAGGCCACCCCAGTTACTGTGGGCTTCCTGCTATGGCTTCTGAAAGGAGTCTGTGTGCCCCACCCCCTCCCCCCACACACTACTTCTCTCTCACTGACTACTTGTCCTCTTTTGAGGCAGTCTGTGCAGACACTGGGCCTCCTTAACTCTCAGGTAATCAGCACCAGGCATGGAACACAGATCTCTCACCAAATGCAGAAGTGTGCACTGATGCAGTCCTACCTACGTTTTCTTCATATTTTCTCTTCATTTCCTTTTTCTACCCAGGTTTCCTCCTTTACTTTTTTTTTTTTTTTTTTTTTAAATTTTGCTTTCTTTATGGTATTGATGGATGTTGTGGAAATACTTTTTTAGGAAAGACACAGTCGCTATTCTACGTGTTTTCTGTCTTGGAAGACGTGCTTATACATGTACCAGGGCTGATGGCTGCAGTTCTCCTGTCCTTCCTCCCACATGTCACTCAGGCTCTTGATGCCTGGGGGGGAAGGGGAGAAGTCCACCCCTGCCTCACCTCAGCACAGCATAGAAGTTTCGAGAGTAAGCCATGAGAGCACAGAGCCCCTCCAGTCCTGAGGAAAGTGCTCTGGGCTTCCTCAACATTCCAGTGCAGCCCTGAAGAAAACCCTAATCACACTGCACCCTCGGGCACATCTGCTCACCTGAGTCCTGGTGACTGTGCTTCAGATAAACAGGGTCCATATTAAAGGCACCGGTTAAGTCGGTTCTCCTCCTCACCCTGATTTGAGAGAAAAAAAGAAGGTTTGCAAACCCCAGAGGAAATAGAGATACACTAAAGAGATGTCTGTAACCTTCCCTTTGGCTATCAGACTTTTAAGAACACCGATTGGAATTTCCCCAGGAATGTCAAGCTGGGAAAAGAAAAGGCTGGAAGGCAGGGCCAGCCAGAGGGTAACTTGTCTCCCAGAAACAGGTTTCACCCAGTTCAGAGGACTTGTCAGACCACTTTTGTAGGAGACAGTGGAGCCAGGGCAGTGAAGGGCTAGACCACACACTGACCAGGCCTGCTTACTTATGCATATCCCTTGCTCTATTTAAACCTGATTTCCAAGTCAGGATCCAGAAAATGTGGGTGGAAGAACACTGGGCCTCTTTGTTTCTCTGCTCAATGTGGCCACACTGAAGAAACTTTTTGCTGTTGTTGTTTATCATTATTACGTCTCTTAATTGGCATATTGAGAGTAGGTGGGCAAGCCTAGCTTGTTAGAGCTGCCAGGGCCCAGGTTCTGATCCTAAAAACTCACCTTGCAGGACAAATAGCACCGTCCTGGGCTCTATACTGTGCTAGCTTCTGTTGCTTTGCATTTTGTACTTGAGATTGCATTTGTGTTTGTATTTGCCTTTGATTTCCAACAATTGGTACTGTTTTAGTGTGGCTTTCTGTGTGTTGATTTTAGCCGTATATTTTGTTTTTCTGCTACTGGAGATCACATCCAGGACCTTGTTCATTCTAAGTAAGCCACATCAGCAGCCCATAGCTGAGAGCCTCATTTATATTTCTGATCATTCATGAGGCTGGCTACTTTTTACTAAGAGGCTTTGTATTGGACACTGCATCCAAGTGGCACACATGCAAATTGAATGAATGAATGAATAAAAAAATTTTTTTAAGTATTCAAACTTAGGGTCAGGCATAGTAAGCAGCACAAGGCTTTCGTTTTATCCAGCAGGGGTATTTTACCCTAATGCCTTTTCTGAACCTGATGTGATAACTCTTTTTCTTTCTTTCTTTCTTTCTTTCTTTCTTTCTTTCTTTCTTCCTTTCTTCCTTTCTTTCTTTCTTTGTATAGAATACAGTTTATTCAGGGCTTGGGCAGGGGAGTTGGGGAGGGGGCAGTAGAGACAGAGAGAGAGAGAGAGAGAGGCCGGCCATGAGCACATGGAGTGGCGAGAGGGGGGGGGGGAAGGGGGAGAGAGGGGGAAGAGAGCAAGAGCAGTAGGACAACTCTGTTTCTTTAACATGATGAATGATATTTTCTAACATTCTAACACACACACATCTGGAATACACTCATACTATTTTGTTAAACATCACTGTGTTTTACTGAAGGGGTTTTGCAGTGGCTGAGTACTTAGGCAGACAGAACTGCTGCAAAAATCATAACACGCAACAGACATCACACGAGATTTATTAGCGTAGAATTCAAAAATCTAGGTTTGTGGGCTTATCCTATGCTTTTTCTTTCTGGGCTCCTCACCTTGTTTTCTGAAACTAACTTGATAACATAAGCAACATTTGCTGTTCCCTGTAAACTACATTTGTGATTGAATCGATACCCTCCCCCCCCAACTGACTGCAGAACAGCCGGAACAGCCGAAGTTGAATATTTTTACGGGCCTCGTGCATGAGTTTGGGGGTTTTCTATTTACTCTTAAATCAGGTTTGGAAAAAAGAAGTTTTTGTACGATTGTATGTGTGGTTGTGGACATTCCTGTTCATGCTCCTCTTGCTGTACAATCCCAAAGTTTCTGCAGCCAAACCCGTCCACCATCGGCTACAACGGACCAGTGTGTGCTTTATTTATTTGCCTCCTCGGCTGTGGTGCGGGGGAGGCGGGGTATGAATCCAGGACTTTGAATGTGCTTAGCGAGGAGCAATCACGGAACAACGACTGATCTCTTGCTTTGTCAATCCTCTCTGCAGCTCTGATAGTGAAAGGGCCTGAGCTCCATATGAAGGAGTCCAGATGAACAGTAAGTTTATGAACAAAATAATGAACTCATTAAGAAACTATTTACTATGCTATAGTGATGGCCAGGTTCCGAAACTTCTATGATCTTGTCCATTTTAATATTTAAAGAAGTCAGCCAAAGTATTTCTGTTACATTATGGGCAAAACTGTTGGTAAAATCTCATTAAACAGAAGAGAGACAATTCTATTTTAAAGATTACAGAACAAAAGACAGAGCAAAGCAAAACAAACAATCAAAAACACCTCCAAACCAACCAAACAATTTAAAAAAAAAAAATCAAGGAGCATATCTATATTTGTTTCTTGTTTTAGTTAAATCGTAAAACATACCTGTAAAAAATTAACTTGGGACTGTTGACTTGTGTCACTTTTTTGCAGGGTCTGCAGGTTAGCCACCTGGAGATTTTGTATTTACAGATCTCCAGATCTCCTGACTGCCTGCCCTTGGTTTTGCTTTATTTTGACAGAGCAGAACACATTACTGCAAGGATATGAGGGCTAGCAAGAGATATTTAAAAAAAAAAAAAAATATTATTCGGTAGATAGATGTTCGGGACTGTGCGAAAAATCACTGAAAAAGTTCTCGGAATTCCATCATCTGAGTGACTCCCTGCCACCACCTTAAAAGGCGCCATCTCCCCCTAAAGCCCTCAGCAAACACTCGAAGGGACCCCCCCCCCCCCCCCCCCCCCCCCCCCCCCCAGCGTGCCCCACAGAACCCCTCCGTGAAGGCAGCTGGGCAGAGAAATGCCGGATGGGGATGTTGTGTCTAGCTAGTGACCTTTTGCCTTTAGGCTGTACTTTCTGGGCTAAACTTCAGGGCCTTTTGTAGTGTTCAGAGAGAAAACACAGTCAGCAACTGTTTGAGTGAAAGTTGAAGCAGAATGACTGCCTAATTTTGGCCCCTCTTCACCAAAACACAACCCCTTTCTTCAGCTTCTTCTGGGCCCATGATGAATGATCCCCTCAGTTCCCTGAGCACATCTCTGTGCCTGGGAGTGTCAGATACGAGCTGCTTCCTGTATCTGCTCTTAGATGGTATGCACAAAGTCCAAGATTTTTTCTCACTCTTTACTCAGCCAGGCACTTTAAGACATCAGTCCACCAGGCCTGATAAGGATCACTCTGAACCCTTCCACAAGAGAAAAAAAATCCCTCCCCCTTCTGCCCCCAGCCCTTTCTACCTATCTCTCTATCTGTCTTTCTGAAGGAATCTTGTTTGTTGCACAAGCTGGTCTCAAACTCCAGGCCTGAAGTAAATCTCTTATCTCAACTTCCTGAGTAGTTGAGACTGTAGGTGCATACCACCACGTATTTCTGGATTAAGCCTTAAGCTCTAGCTTCCTTACCCATAAAACAGGGCAGCAATTCCTGACCCGCAGAGCTATTCAGTGGGAGAGATAAGCCGTGAAGTGCTGCAAAAATAACAGGCATTTGCTTAGAAGGTAAAATTCTTAAGCAAAGCCCCAGCACTGCAGTAAATGTCTGGCATAAGGATGTTTGTGGCGAGCCCTTTGTAGGGACCAGAGAAAAGTAGAATTCTGTCCACGAGACTGTAGAACTGTTTCATGCTGGTTCTTGGCAAAAGTCTGTTGTTGTCACCTACCCTGGCACAGCCCTTCTTCAAAAAAAGCTGTGCTGTGAACTGGGAAGCTTGTGTTTTCTGAGAGCCCTGTGCTTGACTAAATAAGCGGCCTAGTAGGGCTGTGTTGAACTTGAAAGTACGTGCCATGCCCAAGGTTCCTTAGCTCTAAACCATGCTGATTATGAGAAAACATTTTGAAAATAAGCACGTGTACCAATTTGTAAATTGAGCAGCTTATTTGAAACAAACACAAAACTATCTTCCAGTGGTTTTGGAATAACCTGAAACTCTTTCGACCAACTCTGAGGTAGGCATTGTCTGTTCCACCTCAGGGCCTTCTCGGGCACACACACTTTCTCACCCCTCCCTGCCTGTTCTTTCCCTATTCAGATGTCTGGTCAAATGTCACTTCCCCAAAGGGCCTTTTCCTGACCTCCCTATCATAAATAACCTGTCAGTGAATGAAAGAGCCAATTCATGGGGTCCTGGTCGTTTTTTTTTCCTCCTCATAGCTTCTCCTCTGTTCATTCCTCACTCAAATCTCTCTCTCCATCTCTCCCCCCAAGCCTTTCCCCCGACAGCTTCCCAATCATAGACCCTGAAGCCGCCATCACCTACATTTTATGATCTGTCGCCTACTATATTATCTAGTTTCATAGCTTGCATCTGTTATTTTTTTTATTTCCTGGCACTCCACAGCTAAGACCGCTAGAGTATAAAATACTTTTTTTGTTTGTTTTAAGTTCATACTGCTCAGACTCAAATGAATTATGAATTTTCTTTTAGCTGCTATCTGAATGTTGAATCCGAATCCTGAAGTAATTAGAAGTTAGGAACTTCAAGGTTTATTAGGTCATAATGGTGCAGCCTCAGTTAAGAGAACTACTGAAAACTTCTTATAAAAGATACTAGATGACTCCCTCATCCCTTCCACTGGGTGTAAACACAATAAAAAGGAATTGTGTACAAGAAAATGATGAAGCCTAACATACATATCAAGTCTACCAGGGCCTTAATCTTAGATTTTCAACATCTAAGATTGTGAGAAATAAATTTGTTATCACCCTAGCCTGTGGTGTTTTGTTAGAGCAACTCAAATCAACTAACACACACGTTATGGTTTGGATAAATGTATCTCCAAAGACCCAGGATGTACTTGTCTCCAACCTGCAGCAATATTTGTAGGTTGTAGAGCCTTCCAGAGAGTAGGCCTAGTTGGAAATCTGGTGTCAAGCTGTGCTCTTGAAAGTGATAATAGAAACCCAGGTCTTTCCTGCCTTTTTGGTGTCTTAGCTGGGTGTGGAGCAAATCTCCATCATGCGTTTCCTCTGTGCTATGTGGACTCACCATAAGCCACAAGTAATGGAATCTAATAGCCATAGACTCAAGTTTCTGAAACTGTAAAGCCAAATGATTTTCTTCTTTTTAAGTTGCTTCTCTTCAGTATTTTGTTATAGGAATACAAAGTGGGATAGCGCAGAGGGTGGAGGTTCACACTTTCAGGCAACTTAAGCACAATCCTCAGATCCCATGAGACGGCAGGAAACAGTTAACTTCTAAGTGTTGCCCTATGACTTCCACAAACACTCCACGGCTTTTTTTATGCCTGCACACACACACACCATACATACTACACATATACTCACACCACACACACCAAACCACACCACACACACACAGACACTCACATCACACACACCACACCACACACTCACACCACACATACACACACACACACATACACACACACATTACACACATATACCACATATACCACACACACACACATACACCACACCACACAGCACACATACATACACATGACACAAATTAATAAATAAAATTAATAAAATGTTATTAAAATTTGGGGTGAAAAGAATGTGACAGAAAAGAATTTGATTTTTTCAGCAGTTAAAGGATTGCAAATAAGCTATTGAAACAATACATTGATTATTTGGTAAACTGAGGGATTTGACTACATTTGCCTAAATTGAGTGAGAGCTGTGCCCCTTCCTGTTTTAAAGTAAAATAGCATCCATTTAATTACATTATACACTGAGCAACTTTGCAAAGTAAGCATATTGAAAACATTAACCTTACACACTAACAAAATTCAAGCAAAGGCTTTCCCCTGGTCACATGAGTGATTAATCAATTTCTTACCCTGATTTATTTATTTATTTATTTATTTATGAAACAAGTTTCATTTGTCCCTGCATCAGTCCCAGCCATTATGTCTTAAGGCGTCATTATGTGGTACTCTACTACTTTAGAGCTTTGTTACTTTAAAACTTATTTTTCTTATTTAGTACACCCAAAGTGATTACTGCATTGTTTCTAAGAATTTCCAGAGGATTTTAAAGACATGGCACTTTATTCTCAGCAAGTACTCTTAAGCTTTTAGATTGTTTAAGTCAGAGTTAGACCAAAAGACTGATGATAAATCTAAGAATAAATACACAGAAACAACAGAATTAAATATAAAAACTGAAATTCCCTGGGATTTGTTGTCTGCTCACTCGAGATAAGTCACATGGCAGGTCGCCTGTCTCCACCTGCTTGTCCCTCAAGCTAATCTGTCGAAACAATACGCTCGAGATAAAACTTTACAGACAGAGGGAGACAGAGAAAGAATTCCAACAGTGGCTCTGAAATGGAGGCGAACGATGGACTAAGCAATCATTAGTGCATTCCCTCCATTCTCATGTGAGCCCTGGATGTGTTCTGGCAGGTAGGCCTCCCTCTCTGCCGCCACAGAGATATGGGCCACTGCAGGTGACCAGTATCTGAACAATAGAGAAACTTACCACATGGCGGAGCAGTCAAAATTCACCAAAAGCCACTTGTGGGGATTAAAGTTAAAGGAATCTGCAAACTGTGGAGGAATAAGAAAACAACAAAACAAAACAATTTGGTCTTAGCTCTTTAGGGAGAAAACAAAACCTTGTGTATTCTAAGAACTCACATTTTAGGCTCCAGGCTCTAAGATCACACTCCCCATGTGAGAGTTTAAAGCACTGGAAATATAGAATATTCAGTTTATAAGTACCACTTCCAGAATATGAACACTGGGCCCACAGATACTTTATATACATCATCTCTTCAGCTTCCTGAACTATCAAATTTCTCAGAATATACATATTATCATGATGTCAGGAAAGAGAAAAATCTCAAAACCTGACTAGATTTTTTTTTTTTTAATTTAACTGAAGGTTCTTTGGCCAGCATGACACAAGATCACAACACTTTCCATGTACCTAAGGGCTTTCCTCCTCGATTTTAAAGATGAGGTCTAAGTTTAGTGAACTCCTGACAGTTGCGAGTTTCTTGGCTGGAGGCTCACAGATAACAACTGCAGCTTTGCTGACCAGGCTTTCAAGGAGAAAATAGATTTCAACTGCCAACAACAGCAACAAGGCTCCTGGGTTTCAGCTGTGCACTCACAAATCCAAGAGCTTCACAAAGGCTGCTTTCTGCCATTTCCAAATGCGGGCCTCGGGTTTCTGTGTTACTGATGAGAGGCAACGGGTCCATCTGAGTGTTGGGGATTTGGCCTCAGAGCTTAATTTAGATAGAAACAAGGCTCAGTCTAGCCCGATTTCCTAAAGGAACATTTTTCAAACTTCCCAAGGCTTTGCGGTTGCTCCTCTTTATTTAATTCCAGGGACCCTCACTAAAGAGGTAGTAAAGCCCTAAGGGGCCCAATTGGTGTCAGTGATAGACATGGGGCCAGCCGAAGCAAACTTCCATATGGACCCAAGCTGGAGGTGCCGATTCATTTCCTCCCAGGTTTCAGAAAAAGTAATTTTGAGAGGGAGACAGGAAATTACAGCAAGTTTCATTTGTTGATAAAAGGAAACAAAAGGTTAAAGCAGAGCATTGTTTGCTGGGGATTTTATTAGTTCCCTCCACTGGGGCTGATCTGTTTAAACTTCTTTCATTACGGTACAGTGATATTTTCCTCCCGCTGACAGAGAGGACGGGCCTTATCTGCAAGGGTCGGGCCACAGCAGGATATTGCGGCCGCTTATCTGACCACGGAGCAGCTGAGCCCTCAGCCAGGCAAGAAGAGAGTCGTACCAAACTAATGGAGGAAAAATTGCAGCGAGTCCTTGTCCTTGTGAGTGCTGTGAATGGTGTCTGTTGTTGATAGGATCTGGCTGCGGTGCCCATCGCCCTGGTGGTCTGACTGTCCGGCACCCCTCTGTGAAAGGTGAAACTTTTGAGTTGTCAGTTCAGGCCGAAGAAGAGCACTAGTAGATCAGGAAACCTTAAACCGATACCCTAACTCAGGAGCTTCCAGCCTAGGCCTGACTCCTGGAAAGGCACAGGAGAAGCGTGCCCTTCTTCCCTCCACTATGCTGAAGGGCAAATGGATTGACTGTTCCTTATCTGAAATGCTTCTTTATGTTTAAAAGTATTTACACATACAGAGTGAAGTAGATTAGCCACAGGACCCAAACCTAAGCATGAAATATGTGTTCCAAGACACAGCTTGGAGGTTATTTTACTCACTTTTTTTTTTTTTTTTAAATTTCTATGTATGAAGCAAAGCTTCATGGGATGGAATTTACCACTTTGGCATGATATCAGGGCTTGGGAAGTTTCAGATTTTGGAGCACATTAGATGTTGGAGTTTGGATTAGAAACGTCACACACCATCAATCATTTCCTAGATCCAAACATCCACAAAACTAGTAAGGGGTTTGGCATCACAATTGTAGAATCAGAACTTTCCATGTGTTAACACAAACTCCAGAAAAGAGTGATTTTGACCTCTTTCTACCTCCTAGGATGGATTCAAGTTTAGCACGTATGAAATACTCAGTAAGGGAATATTGACTGCGTAAGAGAGTGAGTGACCGCAGTGGACATAGAAACCACAATGCTATTGGCTCATCAGCAAGAAGGGGGATTATTCTCTCCAAAGATGGGACAATTTGTATTCCATACCTTTGACGGTTGCTTTTCTGTTACTACAGTCTTATGAGAATTCAAAACAGTAATTAGAAAATTGATCGGCAAGCCTGACATGCAAGCAGAAAGAGGTTTAGGGGGAGTTTCTTTAAGCTCTAGTGAAAAATAATGAAAGCATCGAATGCATGCTCAGTTTTCCTGTGCATCACACTCTTCTTAAACCCGTTAAGTGTGATTAACGCAGCCACTCCTTAGGCTAACCGCACAAAGGAGACATCACTGGTAAATCTACTTTGTGATATGATGGAGAACATCTGACCTGTCGAAGGGCACATGGCGATTTCAGTCTGGAAGGGTGAAGCTTGCTCGCTGCTGATCCAGCTTCCATAACAAGGTGAAGTCTCAGGAAACCTCTTCCAAGAAGAAAGCGATTCTTTTCTGGCTGAAGCACTGAGTCCCCTAACTTAGCATCTCCTTTCTTGGACACACTTCTATAGGAAGCCCCTTGGGGTTCTTCAGTGCATTAATCTGCTAGTGGCCAGGTGGAAAAGCTTTCTATACTAAGAACAACCCAACAGTAGAATTGTGCCCAAGTCTGGAAAGATGGACCTCAGGGCCCATCTGAGTTAAGTCTGTTAAGTCTGCACTGGCTTATGCTCTGTGGCTCTGGGGAGAGTAGAGTCCTGGCTAACTCTTTTGAGTTACTTCTCAAGAGTTTCATTTGGGATGACAGGATACATTTTACAATTTTCAGAAGAGTTCATGGGACATTTAAAATGCATTGGTGACTTTCTGTGGAATATTGGCCACTGTGACTGGCCATCTTACTCAGGTATATGGGAAGAACGTAAACAACTCATTGAGCCAGATTGTAGGGGATTGCAGGTTGACGTTTGAAATTATTGCTTGACTGGAATGCAGAGCAATTTTATTTTACTCATAAATATTTTTCCATAGCTTTATATGTATAAGTCTAACCTATGATGCACAGCTCTGCCTAGGATTTGTAGTAACTGGAAAATAGCTGACTGCCTCAGGAGTGCTTCAAAAGTCAAGCTGCATGACTGGAAAGTCCTCAGCCCCTGTCCTGAGGTACTGTATTTATTAAGTACATTAAGTATTTCATTTTTTAAAATTATGTGTGTGGGGGGCACAGTCTATGTACATGTTTGGAGTCCAGCGGTGCACAGGCCAGAGGCATCTAGTCTCCTAGAGTTGCAGTTATGTGAGTAGATGCCGGAAATCAAACTCGGGTCGTCTATAACAACAGTATACACGTTTATTCCCTGATTAATTTCTCCAGCTTCCTGTGGAGGGGTTAACTTCTAATAACCATGGCAACTGGCTAGAAAGTAGTTTGCTGAAATAAACCAAAGCAATAAGAGTTGGAGTGTCCAATTCTTACAAAAAAAGATTTCACTGGTGACCTTAGGATAGCAGGGTTGCTCAGTGGTAGACTACTTGCCAGGTACACAGGAGGCCAGTAGGCTTGATTCCCAGTGCAAAAACAAAAGACCTCACCGAACAGCTTACTCACCTCCACGCCATTCAGAAGATGCCGGAACTCAGGACAGATAAAGGCACTGCCCGCGTACGCAGCATCAATGTGCAGCCATACGCCCTCCTGGTTACCTAGCATCAGAAGCAAAAGGTGAGTTCTCCCCTGGACACACCCCACCCTGTGTGTCTAGCGTACCCCTACATGTACGATAGTACTTGTGGAACAATTAGCTGGATCTCCAAAAGGCCCTCCCATCAGGAGGTTTTAAACTTAGGACAGAGGAGTCAGCTGCTGGCCAAGACATCAGCTGCCCAGAGAGCACTTAGAAAGTGGGGGAAACACAAGCAACCACTGAGCAGAGCATAATGCTGAGGCCAGCACAGCCCCCTACTGTGCTGACCTACACTCCATTCTGTTTTCTGTCTTCCTCATTCCACACACCTTGGGTGCACTCCCTCATTGTTTTTGCAAACCCCTTCTCAACTCTTCCTTTCAGAAACAGCCTTACAGAAAGTAGGACACATAACCCATACGCTGATGGTCTTGGTGGTCAATTTGACCAGATTTGGGAATCACTCAAAAAGGCAAAACTCTTGGCATGTCTGTGAGGACATTTCTAGGGAGGGTTAATTGAGAATAGCAGACCCACACTGAAAGAGGGTGGCGCCTTCCATTGCAGTAGGTTGCATAGAAAGAGGTCCCAGGAAAATCCCCGCTGTCACCTTCCTGCCTCAGATGCTATCTCCCAATCAGCTGCATTTATTGTTGGTGCTGTTCTCTGTTGGCATCTCACTCCAGCTTCCTCAGCCTTCCATGATAGACTCAATACCAGAAATTTTTCAATTATCTACAGGTTTTCAGCAGTAGATTGGGCCTCTGCAGCGTCCATTTCCTGGATGGAGAGGCAACCGAGTTTCTTGTGTCTCTACATAGAGGTAGGCTTTGCAGACAATCTAATACATCCCATTTTTATAACATAGATGTGTGTGTATAGATGTGTGTATAGGATAGACATGCATACATTTGGTTGATTCTGTTCCTCTGGAGAACCCTGCAAATACATACAATAATATTGCCCTGCCTCTTCCATGTCCACCATAAACTTAAGTAATTTATCTTAAACTACCCTTGGCTCCTGTCATAACTGACTTAAGTTTCCTAACCGAATTCTCTTGCTTTTCCTCTCACTATGATAAAATACCTTAACAAAAGCAACTTAAAGGAGAGTGGGTTTACTTGGCTCAAGGTTCAAGATAGAGGAGTTCTGACAATGGGAGCTTAAAGCAGGCCATCCTGTTCAATCTATGACCAAGAAGCAGAAAATGACAACTATTTGCCCTCAGCTAGCTTTCTACTAATGAAGTGCAGGACTCTAACCCAGAGAATTGTGTTACCACTTTTAGGGTGAGATTTCCACCTCAATTAACTTAATCCAGATAATCCTCTAAAGGTCTGGCCAGCAGCTAATCTAATCTAAATTAGGGTACTGGTGTGCCTGGTGTGTCTCCTACAAGAGTCCAGATCCTATCAAGTTGACAATCATCACTAACCTTCTCTCCCACCACACATAAGAGCCTTAAAGATAGAGTGCTCACATTCTTTGGGGATGAGAAAGCCTCCTCAGCAAGCATATATGTGCTCTTAGTCACGTAGCCCAAGCTTTAGTCTGAAGGTAAGCTTGGTTGAGTATACATTAGATAGTACTCGTACTTTGCTTATTCTATCACTTAGAAGTTAGTGAAAAATTATTAATTTTCGAACAAGGCATAAAAGGCACACACCTTTAATCTCAGCACTTTGAAGGCAGAGGCAACTGGATTTCCATGAGTTTGAGGCCAGCCTGGTCTAAAAAGCAAGTTTCAGGATAGCCATGGCTGTCACAAATAAAAGAACCGTGTCTCAAAAAAAAAAAAAATTAATTTTCACGTGTGGTGTAGCAATATATAAATTGAAATAAATATTCCATGCCAGGGGGAGGCCTCTTAAGACTCAGGAAGTAAACAAACTCACAGGTCTCTGATAGTAGTTCCTGAAATTTACAAAATTTATAAAATGTGCATCCCATCCCACCCAGACTCCCAAAGTTCTATTATTAATAATGGCCACTTAGGAAAGGAGACTGGCCAGAAGAGCTGCCTACAAGTTATCCTGGGAGCCCCAGGGTGCAGCTTCTGTGAGATATCAGTTAAGCTGGGGTTGCCTTTTCAGTAATGGAGCTACTCTTGAGTAATCCAGGTTCCTTTGAGCAACTTCTCACCCAAACATTGTAAATAACCCCAACAGAGTCAATGTTTCATTACGTAGGATGTTTGTGGAAATGTTAATTTGGGTCTTTAATTAGTTTCTTGTCTGAGGTGAGTAATGCTTTTTTGTGTCTTATCTAGGAAAAACACACCATGAGAAACAGCCGAAGCACCAAATATAGTCAGGAGGCAGTTAAGATACAAAGGCTGAGGCTACAGAGAGGATAGCAGGGAGCCATCTCTGCGCAGCTGAAGAGCCTGCTGTCCTGGTACTAATACAGAATGATGGATCCACCCCTGATTTTCCATACATGATGGTCATTAATGGGTATGCTTTGAGGAAAACCGAGTTATTATGAATTCTGCCGGTAAAAGATGTAAGATACAATCCAACGCTTTGATTCAGTTATTCTTCAAATTAAGACTCTTGGTAAATCAAGGTCATATGAATTATAAACTTGTGGATACCACTATGCTAGGACACCATCAAAATCTAAGGTATGAGAAGAAACCCAAGTAATCTGAAGCAAGGGTGGAGGTGTCAGTCTCACCAAGTGCTCACATGCCCCCCTCCCCAGTTTGGTGCAGCAAGAGACACAACCTTGGGATAACACAAGACTCTCCCCGAGGAGCAAGACGACAGTGATGGATGGCCATTACAGCCATTACTCAGATTAACCGTGAGGCCGGCAGACAGAACTTTATACTCCTTTGTAAGACAAGACACATTTTAATTTGAATGTCTGTTAAATCTTAGCCTCCAGGGTGAGGGCATTGCCTTTAGGAAATGAGCAGATCATCATGGTGGAATTCTGAGACACCAAAGAGATTGCTTACATCCTCTATCATGTGATCGTGCATAGAAAGTGCCACCCATTAACCAGTTCTCTCCAGGTATCAAATCAACTGGTACCTTGCTCCTGCCTTTCCACCACCAGAAGTGTAAATAGTGAATTCCTGTTGTTTACAAATTCTGGGGTCTGTGGTGTTGTGTGAAGCATCCCAAAGGAACGAAAACAAGATGATGTCATGTTTTCCATGGGTGCTGCTTTAATCCCACATGAACCTCTCTTTATAGAATTTGCTTGTTTGGCTGAGGTCCTCTAACATAGCTCCATAGATGCCATTGTTTATGTTCAGTTCAAGATATCGGATTAAAGCAGTGAGACAAAACAAGGTGGAGTCTTCATATGTCAACCGTAAGAAACCATCATACTTTGGCAAGGGAAAAGTAGGGTCTAGGAAGCCATTTAGGCTTCTCTTTCTCTCACACCTTTCTGTTGCTCCTCCTATATCCTCCACCCTTGAGAGAAGGACATGCTGAATAAATCAATAAAGCCTTGAAAAGAAAACAGGCCATCCAACTGCACCTCTAAGTGTCTCAGAGCTTGTTTCATAGCACCCAGATGAGAGACAGTTCACTTTGAGTCCTAACAACTAAGTGGGGAACAGCTAAGGCCACTCTAGAATGCTTTACCCATAAGCCTGGTTTAGTAGGTAGGAAAAAAGTCTATACTGAGGAATCAAGTTTATTTGTAAAATCTAACCTCTACTCTGGTTTCTGAGAGATGACCTATAGACTTCTTTTTTGCCTGGGGCCTTGGTCCCAGACAGTCTAATACCATGATTTGTGATGGGGACAATGGGCAATTTTGACTTCTGGAGGAGTTGATCTATAAAGGTATTAGTTGGGCCTCCAGGAGGGTCTGACTAGGACCAAATTCACACAAAAACTAACAGCAAAAGGTTAGGGGACCTTGCCTGCTAAAGAAATGTCATTACTCGGTGCACATGGTTATAATTATATAGGTAGAGCACTTCATATCCTTATGAGTTCACCAGAAGCCCCATGTGCTCACACTTCAAGATTATCCTGTGTGTCTCCTCGGCTGATTTTAATCCCTAAACTTTAACCATCCCTGTGAGATGGTTCTCAGTAAGTTTAGAGTCTTTAGAGGTTTATGGGATCTAAAGGAATCTGAAGAGTCCTCAGGTTGTAGCTAATGTCTAAACAAGGGTACTCAGTCACAAAGACTGCCTTGTGGAGATTGTCTTCTTCAACTTGCATCAACCCCAAACTCCAACAAGAAATAACTCACAAATGTTCCTTAGAAGCTTCTCTATGGATTTCTCCTGGTGCTAAAGGGAAAGGAGATGGTATTGACAATGCCTCTGTGTGATTGGCTGATATCAGCCCCATCATCCAGGTTCTCCAGCACACGTACACATGTAGACATTATGTGGAGGTAACATGAACACACAACAGCCAGATATAGGGAGTTACAGATGTCAGGCACATTATCACTGAGACCATACCACCTTTGGCTTCTGAAGCCACTGGCTTCCTATTGCTACTACAACCTATTTTCTAAGAGGCCGCCTCAATATGCAGAAGCCAGGCCAGGCTGACCATGGCAGCACGACTGTTCTACAGCCCCTCTGGCCCTTGGGATAAAGCTGTGGCAGGCTATAGTATACCCATCCCCTCCCTTTTCCCCTTCCTCGGTGTCCCCGTGTGTGAACCTAAGGCTGCCACCTATCCATCTGTTATAACTTATCCTCTCCTTAATACCTTCCTCCCAGAAAACAAAAGGTGTTGGTTTAGAGACAGTGGGTTACAAAGGCTTAACTATAAGACACTACCACCAACCAGTTAGTCATATAGCCCTCATGTACGAACACTGGCCATGCATGAAAGGGTTAGGTGTTGGCCTGTCAGCACCCGCAACATTGTCTCAAGAGCAATCTCTGGGTTTGAACCCAAACTGCAAAGCTCATAGCAGGCTCTGCCCACAGCACCCAAACCGCCTGACAGAGGGAGCTGCAGGACAGCAGGGCAGCCGTACTCATCCAGCACTGCGAGCATTAATGGCAGGGGCCACCTGCTGGCTGTCATCTTCCTGCTCCTGTGGGGAGCCAGATTGAGTTCAGGGATAGCAGGCGTGTAGTCTCTATCTGGCAGAAGACTTCAGTGCTTTAAATCCGATAGCCCTGGGGAATGACATCAGCCGGCTGTTGGCCAGGACATTCAGTCCTTGGCCTGACATCTGAGTCAGAGGACTTCGACTTGCTTGGCTGAGCTTGGGAAGGTCTGCAGCTAACGAGGCCCACAGCACAGCCATAGCTGTGGATGGCCAGCTAGTTCAGTGTGTTCTCAGCCTGCTGTGTGTGGCTGTCTTTAGCCAGTAATAATCACAGCTGTGCCATAGCTCATAACAGGTGGAGCCAAATCCTGAGTGAATGGCAAGGCTGTGTCCACCTCACTTCTCACGGTTGGTGATTAGCCTCACGGTCCTGGCAGTACAAGCATGTACTACACGCAGTACATGCCTTTTGTACAGCCTATTGTCTGCAAGAACTCCCCTGAGCTACACTCTGAAGGAAATACTGTTTTACCGTTATGAGAACTGGTTTTCTTTCCAAATTTTAGATAGGGGAAAATGAAGGTCAGAATTTAAGACATGCAGCTGTAAGCTATAAGCTTCTCTGCCGCTTAAGGTCATGGCCAGCCCCCACCTCCACCATTGTCTCCTTCTGGCAGGGAACAATGACCCAAGGGAGAAGAACCCATTCCTGAGAAGAGACTACAAGTAAATCAGGGGTTAGGAGAGGTGGGAAACGTGCTTGGCCCAAACGGAGTGACAATGAAACTAAATGCCAAGCAGGTGGCGTGATGTCTGGCACAAGTTGGAGGGCTGAGGTCAGAGAGCTTGCTAGGGACAGCTCCACCCGAGCCTTCACATCCCTGAGGAACAGAGAAGGGTGAGTTTCATGGGCTGATATATCCGTGGTGCCTTAGAAACAGATCCAAGGCCTGCTGAGTTCCCAGAGCTCACATCAAAGGTGAAACTTTAGAAACACAGGCATTAATTCATTTTGCAGCTAACACAGAATTCTGGTCTCGATGAGAAAGACAAAATGTCCTGATTGAGGGAGGAAGGAGGCAAGCACGAGGCCAGGAAATGATCTGAAACGGAGTATTCTTTGTAGAAGTTTAGCTTAAAAACATTGATTTGCTAAATCAATACTCACGGCTACGTGCTCCTTTACTGATGGGCATGTCTGAGAAATTTATCACTCCACAAGGCAGTCATCGAGAAAGCACTGTAGAGCTTTGGTTGTACACACCTCAGAAGTAACACACGGCATTCTAACTGTCGTTTACCCTCGCTGAAGATGTCACACAGCACAGCATCACATAATAAATTATGTCCGGCTGTCTTTCCCTTGTTTCTTTTGAGAAACAAGGAAGACATTGGTGTCTATATTGTGTACTCTACCATAATATTTAAAAAAAAAAATCACACACATACAAACATACACATACTATGGGTAGGAGTGTTGTGCTTGTATTTATGTATGTGTGCCATGTGTGTACCTGGTACCCACGGAGATGAGAAGGAAGCATTGAATCCCCTGAAACTGGAGTTATTGACAGTTATGAGCAGCCATGTGAATTCTGGGAACCAAACTTGGGTCTTTTATAAGACTAGTAAGTTCTTAACTGCTAAGTCATCTGTCAGCCTTTCTATTGCTCTTTTAGGCAGAGTCTCTCACTGACAGCTATGGCTGTCCTGGAACTCACTCTATAGAACAGACTAACCTAGAACTCAGAGATCTGCCTGCCTCTGCCTTTAAAGTGCTGAGATTAAAGGCATATGCCATTTTCTGGCTTACAATAATTTATTTAAAAAAAAAAAGATACTTTAAAATGGACATGACTAAAGACTGGATTCAAGCACCGACAGTTCATGCTGTGTGTATGTCATGCACGCGTAGGACCTTCAAGTGGGGGTAGTTGCTCCAAATGTTGAAGAGCTTAGTTTCCTTAATATGGCCACCATATCCTAAACATTATATTAGCATGAAGTGCTTAGACACTTTCTCCTTTTCATAGTACATTGGTGTTGTTAGGCTTAGTCGTTGTTTAGTTAGCTGGAACTCTGAGTTTGTGGAATTTAAGCCAATAGGGTTACATCACTGTAAATATAAGATGAGACATGCAAATCATGATGATTAGAATTATTGATGATGAGTACCTTTCAGAGGGAAAGGTTGGATAAACTCCCCACTCCATGTCAAGAATACTTTTCAAAAAGAAAACTGAATTAGATACTTACAGATGGGGCCCACTTCTAGGAGATTGTCAAAAGAGCAGCAAGACGTGGTTCCCAGGGTAACAACCACCTAGAAGGTAAAAAATAAACAAGTCTTTATCTCCCATGTTGCTGTTGTAACCCAACCAGTGGCTAGCCCAGGGACAATGCTAGTGAATATTTACATGGAGATAGAAACCCATGAATGTGTGCTTAGTCTTGATTAAGTACCAAAGGGGATAAAGAGAACAAATCTAGGAACAGAAGTCTGAACTGTAGGCTGGGGAGATGGCTCACTGGATCAGAATGGTTTCTGTGAAATCCAAAGGACCTGAGTTCACACCCCCAGGTCCTACATAAACCTAGGTGTGGCCTCACAAGCTTGTAACCCCAGCACTGGAGGGGCAGACACCAGTGGATGCTAGGGACTTTCTGGTCAATTGGCTTAGCCAAAACAATGAGCTTCAGGTTCAGTGAGAGACTCTGCCTAAAAGAGCAATAGAAAGGCTGACAGATGACTTAGCAGTTAAGAACTTACTAGTCTTATAAAAGACCCAGGTTTGGTTCCCAGAGTTCACATGGCTGCTCATAACTGTCAATAACTCCAGTTTCAGGGGATTCAATGCTTCCTTCTCATCTCCGTGGGTACCAGGCACACACATGGCACACATACATAAATACAAGCACAACACTCCTACCCATAGTATGTGTATGTTTGTATGTGTGTGATTTTTTTTTAAAATATTATGGTAGAGTACACAATATAGACACCAATGTCTTCCTGTGGCCTACACACACACACACACACACACACACACACACACACACAGATATGCTATGAACATGCACACATGGGTATATACTACATTCATAACACAAGCACACACACACACACACACACACACACACTGCCATGCAGCAATTTTTGAGACAAAACTATCCACTTTGGAGGGATGCTCTGTAAGACACAGGAAGTTCTCAGGCAAAGTCAAACATTCCATCCTGCAGACAAGCTCTTTAAGCTCAGGAAGTAAACAACTCAATTGCTTCAGGAAGTCCTTAAAACTGGCCAGAGTCAGTAGGCTCCTCTATCCCCAGGCATATATAAACAGAAAGAACTTCTAAGAGACCTCTCAAGCAAGATGAGCTGCCTGGAAGAGAGAGGCTCAGACCAACGGAACTACCTGAAGAGGACACTCCAGCCTGTTGCTTTGCCTATGCTCCAGGATTCCAGCTGTCATTTAAGCTGGAAGAGGCTTTGGTGATACAGTTGCCTTGAGTCATTTCTGTTCCTGTAAGCACCCCCTTACCCATCCTCTTGTAAGCAGTACACTTACTCAGTAAAACTCATTGGTTCACTATATTGGACTTGGATGGTGTTCTTGCTTTGATGTGTCATGAGTTTCCAATCTGGGGTGAGTAGATACTTGTTACAGTCTCCCCAGAAATAGTTACACACATACACATAAATATACACAAATCTGAGCTCTGAGCTGTGAGGCTAGGAACTACTGGTTTTCATGGATGGTCACCCACACTTGACTTACAAAAGGTTTTCAGTGTATGATGCTTTGGGTCAAAAAGAGGAAATTCAGTCACACGAATACTTATTCCTATTCACTACTTTATCAGTTGTATCTGTTGGTGCTTAGAATAAAGAATTTAGACATTTCCCCTCTAGTTTGGTAGTGATGGTGGTGGTGGTGGTGGTGATGGTGGTGGTGGTGGTGGTGGTGGTGGTGGTGGTGGTGGTGGTGGTGGTGGTGTGTGTAAAACACAGAGCAAGCATACCACAGAGGACATACACTGAGACCACATAGAATGTGTGGAGGTTTGAGTAGAATGGTTCTTGTAGAGCCACAGCTAGGGTCAGTGAAGAACACACCAGAACACTGTTCAGGAGCATGCTTCAATGTCCTTACTCTGTGATTCTTCTTATCCAGAATGGCATTCCTCCCAGAGATTTGCTTCAGCCTTCAAAAGGTCTCTGAGAAAGTTCTACTGGTACTGGCAGTGATGCTAACTGGTGTGCTGAGAGAGCATGGGGTACGGTGGGTCTTGCAATGGGAAATAGGACCTAGAATCCATCCTCTCAGTGCCTTGCGGTGATGTTGGCCATGTTGGTTGTTCACGTGACTGTCTCTCCCTCCAAGACCCATAATGTTTTTGAAACTGGGTATTTGTGTTGGTGGGAATATGTACTTTGCTGGACATGGAGCTGTTGCTGAAATGTATTTGCTGAACTGACACTCACCGGGTGATTAGAAAAAAAAATCTTGTTTATGAAAACCAAGGGTCAGTCTGATTTGTAGGGATCATGCTGTTGGAATAGTGAACTTTCTCTTCAAGCTTAAAGGAAACATGTAATTTCACGTACCCTTGTGTCAAGTGCATGTCAAATGTCAAGGGTGCAGGATTGTTCAAGTCTCCCTAGAAGTAGCGTTACACAATACTCTTTGAACAATGTGTTCACCCTTGCATCAAGTCCCCCTCTTCAATGTTGACTATACTGCAGGACTCAACTTCATACTTGGTTATCCCTAAGGCCTTTCTGGCTTTCTTTTACAGATGACCATCTATGGTTTGCCCTAAAAGCCAAACCTACCTCCCAATGAGATAATAGCTCTCTTTCCAGGTAACCTTGAATCTGTGGGTATCTCACCATGCTGCCAGAGTCTTGTTGTTTACCTAGAAGCCTGTGTTTGTGGGAGGTGCTTGGCACTGTGTCTCATAGGCAGTGACTTTACCAGGGACCTGAGTTTTTCTATAATCAGTTAGAGGAAATGGTGGCAAAGCAAGTGCCGGCAGGGCTCTGACAGGTTCTCTGTGATCCCCACCTATGTCCATTAAGGTTTTCTCCTCACAGAGCTGTCCTCAGACTCAGCAGAGGCAAACATTTAAATGCAGGTGGGGTTGGACAGATGGCTCAGTGGTTAAGAGCACTGGCTGTTCTTCAAGAGGACCCAGATTCAATCCCCAGGACCCATATGGAAGCTTACAACTGTCTATAACTCCAGATCCAGAGGATCTGACACCCTTATACAGATATGCCTGCAGGAAAAACCACTAATGCCAATAAAAAATAAGGAAAGTATAAGGTGATGGTGTATGTCTTTAATCCTAGCACACTGGGGAGGCAGAGGCAGGTGGATTTTTGTGATTTCAGGTCACACTGGTGTACAGACAGTTCCAGGACAGGCAGAACTACACAGAGAAAGCTCCCCTGACCCTCTCTTAGTAAATAAATAAATAAATAAATAAATAAATAAATGCAGGTTTTGTGATTGTGCAGATATAGTTACTCAGCAAATCACAAAGTCATCCACTGAAGACAGGATGCCATCCCTATTCACAGGACCCAAGAAGACCATGTCATGCCATCAGGTATACCATGGGAGCCCTAAGAAGAAGCTCTAGGACCTGCCGAAGGTCACAACTGTGAGCAGGAGACTTGTTCTTGGTGCTCATGGGAAGTTACAGGCAAGGCAAAGAGACTGCTTTAGCTAATTTTAGTGACTTAGACTGACTGTAATGATTTGGTTTCTGACTAGTTCGGAGTGAATATGATAGAGAGACAACCCCCCTGACATGAGAACCTCACAGAGGCATATGAGTGGTAGATTTTCCACTCAGTCTTGATTCAGAAGAGATAAGCCCTCTTGAGACATCGTCATCGAAAAATATCAAAACATCTAAAAAGTAGACAATGAGGCCCAGGAGAGGTGACATCGTGACATGGGCCTGTTCTTCTTGCTCTCAGGAGTGGAGGTAGCAGAATCTCAGATTTGGACTCCGTCAGTTTAGACTGTGTAGGAAGAGCATTTCAAGGCATCCAAGAAGGCTAAGCACATAAAGCTTCTTGCCACCAGCCTGATGACCTGGGCTTGATTTCCTGGACACAGTAAATAAATGCAATATATTTTCAAAAAAAAAAAAAAAAAAAAAAAGACCCTGACTCAAAAGAACAAAAAACCAAATGTGTGCGTGTGTGAACAAGAGAGAGAAAGAGAGGGTGAGAGAGAGACAGACAGAGACAGAGAGACAGAGAGAACATAAAAGTCTTAGCTATGAAGCTTAGTGTATTACCTTGGGAGACATACCAAGGTAATACTGGTACCAGATGTCCTGGTGGGCTT
This sequence comes from Rhabdomys pumilio, assembly GCA_030674055.1. Lineage (NCBI taxonomy): Eukaryota > Metazoa > Chordata > Mammalia > Rodentia > Muridae > Rhabdomys > Rhabdomys pumilio. The sequence goes on from JANHMN010000007.1 coordinate 60,376,389, forward strand.
CTAGGCTCTCAGGCTCCAAACCTTCCTGGGGCCTCAGATTCCCCTACATCTTGGCCCAGTTTCTTCACTCTGTGCACTCAATACTTTTCATAACTGCCTCATTCGCACAAGATGAGTCACACCATGGGCCTCAGGGCCTTGGTGATTTTTCACTGGTATCTGTAATTTCATCCTGATATTTAACTGAATATTAAAATGCTTTGCTTTAGGTACCTGGCGAACTTGGTTGATTCATCATAAGTCTCTTAAAATCCTTTGTCTGTGTTACTCGGGGTAAAATTCTGCGGTCTCAGTAAAAGCAGATTGGCTTGAGATATTAATACTGAATTATTTTCTCCATTTTGTGTCTCTTAGAAATGATATATCTGCAGTGCAGCAATTGCTTCCCTCCATCTCATTTTCTCCTCTAAACACTAATTGGCCTAAGAACAACAATTTCTGCTGTTAAATTCATACATGTTAAACATTTGCTTGTTAAAATCAGCTGTTATCTATTACTGGGCGCACAGAGTTTAGAGAAGGATTTCTGCCAAATATGATTACTGCTTATCGCCTGAGATGAGCTTGTGGTCAAACATAAACGTTCATTCTTAAATTTGCAGGCAATTATTGATTTCTTTGTAATGAGCTTGAAACAACTGTGCATAAAGAATAGCTTTCTGCCTCATTCTGCAAGAAGCCTTGATGGAGAATAAAAATGAGTGGCTTGTTTGAGTGCTTTGTTGGTATAGGGCTATTTACTGACTGCTTCTGGGGAACTCATCACAATGACCTTAGATAGGCTCACAATCCCTGCTTCATACTTAACTTAAGGAAGGTACCAGAGTAGGTAAATTGTCCAAGAGCACATGGGCAGGGACAGATTAACAGTGATACCAATAGCTACACCTTTGGAGGACAGAGTCCTGAGTGCTTGCCAGAGACCCCAGTCCTTTCTAGCTGTGGAACAGTGCTATGGGCAGGCGGGAGGGAAGATGGTGAAGGGGGCTGCATGGGCAGTGTTCTAATGGCTTGTCCACGTGCCGTGGAGCTACAAGTCAGCTTGTCCTAATTCTCAGAAGCCATATTAAAGCTAGCACCTGCTCTGCTCCAGGCTCTGATTACCCCAGCTCAGCATCACTCAGTGCCACTAACCTGATTTCAGTGTGCTCTGCAGAGCCCTAATCACATTTGTGCAGCAGGAGGGGGCAGGAGCCCGAGCAAGCCTCTATCTTGAGAGCCTGCGGCCTTCCTGCTGGTGACAGAGCCCGTGTGACCTCCTCCCCTGCTGTCCGAACCCCACCAGCCTTTTCTCTTCACATATATGCCTCACAGGCATTGCCCTTTGTTGATGTTATTAAGTTGGCTTATTGGAGAAGCCAAATATCACGAAGAAAACAGAAAGATAGAAACTTTATTATAAAACTCAAGCTAGTCTCTGAAAGGACAGAGTCAGCTTTCCTGGTCAAACTCTGCCAAATATGCCTCTTATTCTTGGGAATGGGGCTTCAGCTCGAGAAGCCTGAAATTCTTGAGGTATACTGAAGGCTACACACCCTTATCCCAGGAGGGCACATGTGGCCAATACACATGCACACACCAAATACTTATGACCACTAAGGAGCATTAGAAAACTAAGACAAGGCCTAGCTACTTCCCCTTCCCCATCTGGGGCAGGAGGGTGTATCCCAGTTAAATAGCCCCAAGCTGCACGTTGAAATAACAAACCATTTGTACTGTTCCAAAAAGACTGTGCTTTTTCACACTGAAAAATGTTATCAGTCCTTATTCCCTAAGCAAAAATTGCAAGGCACCATTTGTCCCTGCATGTCCAACCTCTAGTATAGAGTTGCTTAGCAACAGGCATTATTGATCCTCTTGAAAGCTGATTGCATCTTCTACTCTCATCTGTAGTTATCCTGAAATGCTGCAAAGACTAGGAATATCTGTATCTTTACCAAAAGAAACCATCCCAAGAGGAAATAGATGGTGACTGGTCAGATATCCTCAGAGTTGGTACAAGGTACACTGAGATACAAACATTTGGTAAACATATGAATGCATGAATGAACTGTGACCCTTCTCTTTATGCCAATGCCTCTGACTGGTGATATTTGTGGTTTCTGTCTGCAAAACAGCAACAGTATCCTCTAATATATTTTTTTTGCAATTTGGGTCTGTAAAGCAGAATTCAAAAAATGGAATAGTGTTTCTCTCTCCCCTCCTGCATAAATACAGGACTTTATTTGAATGAGCTGTGCAGTGTTCACTTAATGTTCCTGCGTTTCCCCTCAGCCAATTTCTTCAGTTGAGCACATGAATACAGTTGACCCTCTGTATCTGAGGTTTGATTTTAGGTTGGGTTCCAACAACCTCAAATCAAAATACTAGGAAAAATTCAGTCTCCACAAGATAGAACCCACTTTTGACACTGCTTGGGTGGCCAAGAATCCGAGACCACAGACTTAGGGGAAAACTGAATACTACTGTTCTGCTATAGAAATGGAGCAATAAAACGACTCTTAATGACATTCTGCTATACTCATAGATCACTGTCTTGCTCCACCATCATTAGAGAAGCCTCCTCCTGTAGTAGATGGGAACTAATGCACAGACCCATAATGGGACAGTGTGAGGAGAATGAGAGACTGCTCAGTCCTAAAAGGGAGGTATTCATCAAATTCCTGCCCTCAGGGCTCAGGGAACTATATGGAAGAGGAGGCAGAAAGATTGTAGGAGCCAGGGGGGTTGAAGGATACCAAAGAAGCAGTGTCTTCCAGACAAAACAGGACTGATACACACATGAACTGACCGAGACCGCAGCAGCACGTACAGGGCCTGCACAGATCCAAACCAGACAAAATGCCAGAACTGAGATGGAGAAGTGGCTTCCATCTCTGGCCAAACATCTATCTCCACTAAAAAGTTGCTTGCAAAGGAAAAAATCAGTTTCTCCAAAGGAGTCTCACTGAGTATACGAAACACACTTCAGGGCAGGCCCAGTGCCTAACAGCAGATGGCAAATAAAAATGAACTCAAAGGTATTTTTTGGAGATTTTTTTGTTTGTCTCCTATTGCTTTGTTTGAACATAAAAAACAAAAAAAAAGCCTTTCTGGTCTTTTGTTTGTATTTTAAGGCTTCTGAGTTTGTATTTTTAAGGTAGGGGTGTGTGTGGTGTGTATAATATGTGTGTGAGTGTGTGTGTGTGGTCTGTGATGTATGCATTTTTGGGGTCTTTTCTTTCTTTTTGGTTTTGTTTTGTTTTATTTTTTGTTTTGGGGTTTGTTTGGTTTTTTTTGAGATTTTTTTTTTGAGATTTTTTTTTTTTGTCTCATAATGCTTTGTTTGGACTTATTTTTTAAAGCCTTGCTGGTTTTTTGCTTGTATATTATGGCTTCTGATTTTGTGTTTTTAAGGTAGGTGTGTATGGAATGTGTGTGTGTGTTCTGAGTCTGTGTGTGTACGTGTATGTATGCATTTCTTGTGGTCTTTCTTCCTTCCTTTCTTATTTGTTAGTTTGTTCATTTCATTTTATTCTTGTTTGTCTTTTTTTTTATTTTCCTGTTTGTTTTCTTAAGAGACAGGAAAAAAAAAGAATGTGTGGAATTGGCAGGGTGGAGTGGTGGGGAGGATTTCGGAGGAGATGAGAGACGGGAAGCTGTGATTCGAATATATCATACGAAAATAACTATTTTCAATTAAAAGTGAAAAATTTTAAATATTAGGGGAAAATTTCAGAAAGTTTGAATGAAGCCACTTTAGTCTGCTGGGCATGGAGTACTGTGTGCTGAACCCTTTAATAAAATGATGTGGGCATTGCTTTAGACGTTAGAAATACTTAAAATATGTAAGGTTCTATGCAGATACCATGGCTTTCATCTAAGGCTCGAGCATCCACAGGCATCCTGGAAACAATATCCTGTGCATAGTGAGAACCAACTGTACTCACAGACCTCTCATTTCTGCACAGTTTCCACAAGCCCAATGTATATATTGAATGTAAACATTTCATTACAAAAAAAATTAAACTGAACACAGTAATGCAGGAAACTTGAGAGGGTGCTGGTTAGTTTTTTGTCAACTTGACACAAGTGAGCGTCCTATGGGAATAGGGAACCTCGACTGAGAAAATGCCTCCATCAAATTGGCCTGTAAGCAAGTCTGTGGGGGCATTTTCTTGATTAATGTGTGATGTGAGAGGGCTAAGCTCACTGTGGGAAATACTACCTCTGGGCAGATGGTCTGGATTGTTTAAGAAAATTGAGCAAACCATGAGAGCGAGCCAGGAAAGAGGACTGCTCTGTGGCCTTTGCTTTACTCCCTGCCTCCAAGTTTCTGACTTGAGTTCCTTCCCTGACTTCCTTTCATAGGCACAGAGCCATTTTTTTAAAGACTTTTAATTACACATAAATATGTGGATATGTGCATGTCAGAGACCAGAGGGAGTGTCAGATTTCCTGTGATCTGCCTGAGGTGGGTTCTGGGAATTGAACCCGTTCTTCTAGAAGAGCAGCCAGTGATCTTAACCACTGAGCCATCTCTCCAGCCCTGCCTTTGATTTCCTCCATGATAGACTGTGACTGGGTTGTATAAGTTAAATAAGCCCTTTCCTCCCCAAGTCGTGTTTGGTCAGTGTTTATCACAGCAATAGAACGCAAACTAGGACAGGGAGTATTATACACCATGTAGAAAGAAATTAGAAAGCAGTGGGAGAAGGACTTCTCTCTCATAGTAGTCAGCCTTAGGAAGAAGAGAAGGGTTGGGGAAATTGATCAGTCAGTAAAATGTCTGCCATGCACGCACAAAGACTGGGGTTTGATCCCCAGCATCCATGCAAAAAACTGGGTCAGGCAATACATGCCTGTAATCTCAGTGCTTGGGGAGGAGGTGGAAAACAGGTAGATCCCTGGAGCTCACTGAGGAGCCAACCTAGCTCCAAGTTCAGTAAGACATCTTGTCTCAAAAATTAACAGCTAGGTGATACAGTAGTATGTGCACATGTGTCCTCATGTATGCACATGTGGATAATAGCTGTCAGTGTTACATGCTTTCTTCAATTGCTCAATTGTTCTCCACCTTAATTTTTATTTATATTCATTTATTAATTTATTTTTGGTTTTCGAGACACATATTACTGCGTGTATGTATATAACACATGCATGAATATAATACGTGCATACACATCTACTACACCACACACAGAACAACAACAAAAAAATCAAATAGAAACTCTAGTGTATGTTATAACATGGAAGAATACGGAAGCCCTTATGCTAAGAGAAAAGCATCTTTCATGAAAAGAGGTACCTGGAGGAACTTGAAGCAATGAAATTGACACAGGCACGTAAGGCACAAGAATGATTTCCAGGGGCTTGAGGGAAAGAAGGTTACTAGCTAATGACAGAAAATTTCAGTCTTGTGAGAGGAAAGGAGGGTTTTTTTAAAATTGGATATTATTTTATTTACATTTCAGATGTCATCCCTTTTCCCCATTTCTCCTCCCTAGAAAACCCCTATCCCATGCCCCCTTTTCCTTTTTGCTTTTATACAGTTTTTTAAAATGTTAATCAAAGGCTTTATAAGTTTGGAAAAGGAGGTAGTCTCTCACCAGCTCAGTTTTGGGGTTTTTTTTTTTTTTTGGTTTTTTTTGAGACAGGGTTTCTCTGTGTAGTCCTGGCTGTCCTGGAGCTCAAAGTAGACCAGGCTGGTCTCAACTCAGAAATCCGCCTGCTTCTGCCTCCCAAGTGCTGGGATTAAAGGCGTGCACCACCACCGCCTGGCTCGGAGTTTTTCACATTGGCAAATGTAATAATTTCACATAAACTAATCGTTTGAACATTCATTAGCTTAGTAAGTTATATGTACATGCACAGAGTCGCAAGGAAAAATTATAATATTAGTTTTTAGAGTAAAACAATAGCAATGATTATTCTGAAAGCTCATATTTCATAACATACACCCAGATGGTGCCTGGCTTACAGTGATACAACTTTAAACTTTTCAAACGTATGATGCTAGGCAGTGATACACAGCAGAAAGTTCAGGCCTAGTGTACTAAACAGCACTGAACTACACATTTGGAAGTGGTTAATATATTTCACATTATGTTTATTTTCCCAAAATCAAATACTTAAAAAAAAAAATCACAGAGGGTAAGGTGAAGGGGGTGGGGAGACAACAACATAGCAGCAACAGATAACTTCTCATAATGTTGAAAGGACAGTTCCCTAAGAAAACAGCAAGCCTTATTGATATGCATCCCTCATCAAAATGCACAAGCTAAAAAATTGATTAACCTGTAGAAAGAAAGAGATGTGGCAACCCTCACAGTTAGAGACTCTTAGTACTCTTAGACCAGGAATGAATAGGTCCAAGAGATGTAAATGTGGTAAAGACATTCTTTTTTTTTAAGTTGTCATCCATGAATTTATTAAGCACTTTCAGTTATTTAAAGTACTTTATTCACACACTAATGCTAATGTTCACAACCATCCTATAAGGTCCTAGGGAAGGGGCGATTTTGGTCATAATGCTGAGAAGGAAACTGAAAATCCAAGGATAATGTGGGATCCCAGCATCAGATGTAATTGTCATCAAGAGCCTGGGACTCCCCATTCTGAACCTAGTGTGATGGTAAAGACATTCTTTAATTTCGAAGTACCATTAATTATTGGATTTAATAAAATCTTTAAAATATTTAACATAATAATCATAAAATGTAACTTCTTCACATGTTAATATGGAACACAAGCCATGGTTTGGGTCATAAAACATATTCTTAATAAATTTGAAAGAATAGATAGTATACAAAATATGTTCTTAAATTACAGTGGAATTTAACTAGAAATTAGTAACTAAAAAATAGCTAGATTATACTCCAAATTCTGAATAATCATAAAACACATTTCTAAATGTCAAAGGAAAATTCCCAAGAAATACTAAAAAGTATTTCAGCTCATAGAAAAGGGTACTACGGGGCTGGAGAGATGGCTCAATGGTTAAAAAAAATCACTGACTGCTCTAGCAGAGGTTCCCAGCAACCACATGGTGGCTCACAACCATCTGTAATGGGATCTGATGTCCTCTTCCAGTGTGTCTGAAGGCAGCTTCAGTGTACTCATATACATTAAATAAATTAATAAATCTTAAAAAAAGAAAATGACACTGTATCTCAAGATAATTTATCAGTATAGTAAAAGTGCTTAGAGAGAGATTTATAGCATTGAAGGCAAGGCTAATCTATAACCTAAGTGATCACCTTAGAAAACCAGAAAAAGAAAATTAAGTGCAAGTGAACATAAGAAAATAAAAGGAAATATCAATAAATCAATAAAATGGAGAATAGTAAAAAGTTGATTCTTTGAAAAGATCAATAAATGTGATAGACTCTATCCAGATTAGCTAAGGCAAAACAGCACAAGCAAAAATTATTAACATCAAAACTAGAACCATCACTTCATTGAAAAGATAATAGAAAATATTGTGGACTCTGATCTTATAGCCATTAAAGAGATAATCAGAATTATCATGGGCTCAATGTCCACAATTTTAAAGACACAGATGAAATGCATAGATCTCTTGAGAGATTCAACGTAAATCTTTTATAAAGATAAATGCGTAGTCTCAGTAGATCTGTATCTATTGAAAGTGTGTAAGTCGTCAGTTATGTCCAAAATTAGAAAGTACCGGTCTCAGCTGGACTCCTTGGTTGTTCCACTGAACATTTCAGAACGAAACATAAAATATCATAGCTCATCAATGATACTAACATTACCGCAATACCCAGACTAGACGGGAACTCCAGGAAAGGCTATGATAGCCAAATATCATAAACATAGATGTAAGAATCTTTCATAAAATATTTGCAAACTTAATCCAACAGTATGAAAAGAAGTATATACTACAACCGAGTGTGCTTTACTTCAGACAGCTGGTTGAATGTTCAAAAACAAATATCATCTGGCAAAAAAAAAAAAAAAAAAAGTCATTATATATGATCTGAAGTAAAGTTACTTCTAGGCAAACTAGGATTATGCAAAACTTGCTCAATTTGATATTAGACATGAGTCTTGTGGTAGATATTAACAAATGAATCTGAAATTTATAATCAAGAGTTAAAAAACTCCAAAAGGAGAGAGAATTCATGTTAAACTTAGCCAACTTACTATGAACCTGAAATAACCAAGACAGTGTGGTCTTAGAAACGGCAAAAAAAAAAGGGGGGGGCGGGCTAGAGAGATGGCTCAGCAGTTAAGAGCACTGACTGCTCTTCCAGAAGTCCTGAGTTCAATTCCCAGCAACCACATGGTGGCTCACAACCATCTGTAATGGGATCCAATGACCCCTTCTGGTGTGTCCGAAGACAGGGACAGTACACTTATATACATAAAACAAATAAATCTTTAAAAAAAAAAAGAAAAGAAAAGAAAAGAAAAGAAAGAAAAGAGAAGAAAAAAAAGCAGGCAAAAAAAAAAAAAAAAAAAAAAAAAAAAGAAATGCAGACCAGTGGACCGGAAATAGGTCTACATGTGTAAGCCAAGCCCTGGTTGAAGAAGGAGAAATGACTGTTTAATAGAGGACGTATAGTCTTTCAACAGACCACTCTGGAACAATGGCCCATCACAAGACTCACATATGCACACCCTCAAAGGACTCTAAACATATTTTACTCCTTTCACAAGACTCGGATGAAAATAGATTATAGATTTAAGTGCAGAGTAGGAAACTCCAAAGTGCCTAAAATGTAACACTGAGGAAAATCTATCTGGTCATGGTGTTGAATCAGTTGGCTGGAGTCCTTTTGTTCTGTTTATACAGAAATAATGTGTAGCCAAGGAGACAACCTTCAAGTTGTCGGCCCCTTTGTTTCCCTGGGTGTTTTGCAGCAGTGAGTGATGGCAGTAAGCAGGTGGGAGCAGCAGCAGGTGGTACCTTCTAGTGTTACAATCTTCATGCATGCCTTGAATATTGGGACTCTAAGCCCTGTACGTGCTACAGCTCTTGTGTAAGCCTAGAAAGCTGGGATTTTTCAGCCCTTGCTTGTAATTAGGGTTGAAGTTTGTGGGCAGCAGGAGTATAAGGATTTCTCAGCTCTTGACAGCAGCCAGTGTCACAAATCTTGTGTACAAATCTTGTGGAGGCCAAGGAAGTTGGGATTCCTGAACCCCACACTCTGGCCAGTGTTACGTGCTAGCCCTGGGGCCTCTGAGACCCTTGGTCTTAATGATCTGACTGTTCTCTGGAATTCCTCTGGCAAACAGGGCCTGCAGTTTTTCATTTCTGACACCTTATGCCCTTTTCTTTTTCTTTGGCCTCAGCTGCCCACCTTCCCCCATTGCCTCTCCTCTTCAGTCCTTCGTGTCCCACCCTAGCAGCTCTCAGACTGTTCATCCGATTCTTCTTCAGCTGTCAAGCAGCTGCCTTGCCTCCCTCACCCACCGCCCAGCCTGCCAACTTGCTCAGCTGTCGCTGCCACTGCCACTCCGCTGCCTTTGCCATCCCAGCAGCTCTGCTCTTTCTGTTGCTCAGCCTCACTGTTAAAAAAGACCACTGGAGAGAGCCCTTTTATTAGGCCTAATGTTGCCACACCAGGGAAGGCAACACAATACAATGTATCAAGGCCGTTACTCTTAGAAAGTCTGGGAAGCCGGAGAACAAAGTGAGAAGAGGCATTAAGGCAGAAACTGCCATTTGTTTTGAACCAATCCAGCCTTGCCTCACACCACTGAGACCTGTTTTTTATCAATCACAGCCTTGTCTCTTTACCACCACCAGTCAGAGCAGTTTCTTTGCTAGGCCAGTGTGGTGGCTTCCTTTTTGGCTTATGTGGAAACGATTGCAGGGTTATAGAGACAGAGCTCATGGAAGCATGCTCACGGCTGGCAGGAACTGTTTCAAACAGCCCTGGCTGAAGCTATGCTCTTCAGTAGTTAGGGCAATCAACTATGGCAGTCTTGTTTAGTTTTCGCAGGGTGTCTGTGAACTGTTCTCAATTGTTGGCGCTGGCATAAGGGTAGTTGACTATTTGATTTGATAGTTCTGTTGCAGCTAAGACAGCAGGGGAGAGTCTAACCCTGCTAATTAGGGAGGCAAATTGGGCCATTGTTCTACATGTTTGATTATGGGAAAAGAGATATCACAAAGAGTACTTAAAGACTGTTTCATCAACACTGATAGCGTTGTCTTTTGTTTGTTTTGTTTTAATAGTATTTAGCACTACTCCAAGGAGGGTAAGGTCCCTTGCATTGTACTGGCTAATAAACTTTTATGTGTAACATCAAAGGTCTGATCTGTGGAAGGAACAGGATAAATTGAGCCTCACTAAAATTAGATATCTGTCTCAGCAAAGACAAAAGACACAAATTCAAAGACTAGAAAAACAAGCTACAGACTGTGAGAAGGCATTTGGAAAACACACAAGTCAGTATGGAAACTTTCTGTTCTATTTTTTAATCTGTGAACCTGCACTATGTCTTGAATGTGGAATGTCCCTCATAGGCTTATGTGTTTCAACACTGGCACAGATGGCGGTGTGGCTTTAGAAGGTTGTAGGCTATTTGGGACATGGGGCCTAACTTGGGGAAGTGGGTCATTGTGGGGCAGGCCTTATGAGTTCTTGGCCGGCTCCCTTCTAGCCTGAGCTCTCTGGTTTTTGACGGCTAATGTGATTTAACAGCTGCCTCACATTCCAACTGCCCTCCAAACAGCCCCTGCTGCCATTTGATAGCCTGTGTTCCTTAAACCAGGAGCCAGAATAATTCCTTCCTCCTTGAATTATTTCTGTTAGGTATTCTGTCACGGCAGCAACCTAAAACTGCTCTAACAAAATCAATCTGTTAAAAAAAAAAAAATCAAGCCAGGGTTGAGGTTGATGGCTGTCGGTGGAGGGAGAGTGGATTTTCCTTAAGGGTGCAGCCCCTGGTACGTCAGCTATGCTCCACTGGATACTCTCACCCCCATGAGTATCTGGGCAATGCAAAACAGACTCAGTGGGTTATTTAAAAAGAAAAAAAAAAAAAAAACAGACACCGATTTGTGAGTGGGTAGGGAGGTGTGGTTAATTTCTGAAAATAATTAGGGAGAGGAACTGGGGGTGAATATTATCAAAATGCATTGTACAAAATTCTCAGCGAATTCATAAAAACATTATATTTAAAAAGAAAAAAATTAAAAATCAACACAGGAGCTGGAAAGACGTTCAGTGTCTAAGAGCACATACTGTTTTTGCAGAGGATCCAATTTCAGTTTCTAGCAACCATTTTAGGGCAGCTCACAAGTACTTGCAACTAACTGTAGCTCTAAAGGAATCCAGCACATTCTCCTGGACTTTGAGGGCACCTGGTTATACACACACACACACACACACACACACACACACACACATACACACACACACACACACACACACACACATGCACACACTTAAAAATGATTTCACATTTTACTAAAAATGCACGGATGGCGAATATCCACATGAAAAGATATTTAACATTGTTAGCCACCAGAGAAATTATTATTATGTTCCTAGAAGATATTATTACACCTCTATCCGTAGAACTACAATAAAGAATAATGACAACACTAAATGCTCGTGAGGAAGCCAAAGACCTTGAACTTTTCTTTTCTTTTCTCTTTTTTTTTTTTTTTTTTTTTGGTTTTTCGAGACAGGGTTTCTCTGTGTAGCCCTGGCTGTCCTGAACTCACTCTGTAGACCAGGCTGGCCTCGAACTCAGAAATCTGCCTGCCTCTGCCTCCCAAGTGCTGAGATCAAAGGTGTGCGCCACCACCGCCCGGACCTTAAACTTTTCAAGCTGAATAGTGGAATGACAAGACAGTCTATTAATTTCTTACAAAAAGTATCCCAAGAAATGAAAATATTTCTCTATCCAAATATCTGTGCATTAATGTTCACAGATGCTTTATGTGGCACGGGTGGAAAATGGGAGCAACTAAAGTATTTCTCACTAGGTGGTGGACGAACAAGTTGTGAGCTACCCAGTTTGGTACCAAATCTGTGGTAGAGCAGCCAAAAGAACCGAAATGGATGGCACAGGCACAAAAGTGAGTGAAAAGATGCCATTCTCAGCTTTTCACGGGCTGCATGACCCGTTTGCATGACATCCCCCAATCACTGAAACTCAGAACACAAAACAGACTGTGAGGATAAGGGGAGACAAGAAGATGAGAGTAAAGGGAGGAACAGCAGAAAAGTAGATCCTTTCAGAAACAAAACATTTCAGTGTTTTAACTCAGAGAATAGTTAGAGGACTCTAGAACTATAAAGACAGAACTATAGAAGCACCATTGCCAATTTCCCGGTTCTAATATTATACCGCAGTTACGTCAGCTATAACACTTGGGTGTGAAAGTGCTGGGTGTAGGATGCCTTTGTTTTAATTTTGTAATCTTGATTTTTTTTTTTTTTTTTTTTTTTTTTTTTTTTGGTTTTTGGAGTCTGGGTTTCTCTGTGTAGTCCTGGCTGTCCTGGAACTCACTCTGTAGACCAGGCTGGCCTCGAACTCAGAAATCCGCCTGCCTCTGCCTCCCAAGTGCTGGGACTAAAGGCGTGCACCACCACCACCCGGCTTAATTTTGTAATCTTAAGAAGATTTTTCGTTTATTATTTTAAATATTGTGCTTGTGTCTGTGTGTGGGTGTGTGTATTTGAGTGCAGGTGCTCACACGGGCCAGTGCCATTTGATTTTCCTGGACTTATAAGCAGCTATGAACCACCTAACACAGATGTTGGGAACGAAACTTGTGTCTTCTACAAGAGCAGTACATGTTCTTAGACAGTGTGCCAGTTCTCCAGCCCTTCAGTTTTTAATAAACCCACAATTGTTTCAAAATTAAAAGTTAGAAATTCTAATATTTATAATTAAAATGACAGTTTTCTTTAATTAACTAGGCAAGCTAAAGAGAACATTGGAGAAACATGAGGAGGTCAGACTGAACTGTAGATTTCTTTTCTAAAGACACAAAGCATGGAAATGACATTCAGTAGAAAGATGCAACTTTGTGTAACCACAGCACCAGAATGAAAGGAGAGAGGATGGAGAAAAGCAAACTCTGAAAAGAAGACAATGGGTATTTCCCAAAACCAATATTTCCCATGAGATGGAAACAGAGTAAGTGTGAAAAACTTCGTGCTGTGGTAAAACTGCCCAAAAGTAAAGAGGAAAAACAAATACTGTAAGCGACTGGGAAGAGGAATGTCACTCTCCTCATCATCTCAATGCAAACAGCAATAACACTGACAACTGACATCTCTCCAGAAATCACAGAAGAAAGTCGATGAACGGTTATATCTTTCCTCCTTAGCCTTTATGCTTAGTTGTGCTATTTAGTGTTGATCCTCAACTTGATAGGACCTAGAATCACCTGCGAGATAGGCTTCTGGGAATGCCGGTGGGGGATTATCTTGATTGTGCTAACTGATGTGGGAAACTCATCATAGTTGTAGGCAGGACCATACCCCTCACAGGACATCTGGGCTGCCAAATGCGGAGAAACCGATCTGAGGCTGAGTATGCACACATTCATTGCTCTTGATGCATTGCACTTGAACAGTGAGATCAAAATACAAAACGAGCGGGGACTTGAGAGATAGTCTTTAAGAGCACTGGCTATTCTCCCAGAGGACTGGAGTTCGATTCCTAGCACCCACATGAACTGACAGCCATCTGGAACAGATGCTCTTGGCCTCCAGGGACACTGTAAACAAATGATGCGCAGAGTATATCCAACAAAATGCAAAGTAAGATGAAAATCTTAAAAAAAACCAAAACAAAGCAAAACAAAAGCAACCTTCTGTCCTAATGTCAGGAAGATGTCTTTCAAAAGTAAATGGAAAATAAAGATGTTCTCATGGAAATAAAACTAGCAGACCACCCTGTTGATTCACTGAGATAAATTCTAAATGTGTTTCACATAGAAGAAAATAAGAAATATAAAATAAGTGAATGTTAATGAAACAGATATTGTAGAGTTATTTAGCCCTGTGTTATGTCGCTCTTGTAACACTGCAATGTCTCGTAGAGTTTAAATGCATGTACATTTAGCTGAAATAATCACATAAAATGTATTGGGGACTTATAATAAAAAATAACAAGATGAGAAGAGTCGAAAAATATAAAAACTACTTTAAAAAGTCAAGTATTGAAAAAAAAAGAAAAAAGAAAAAAGACATGAGTCAAACAGAAAATAAATACCAAGCCGGGCGGTGGTGGCGCACGTCTTTGATCCCAGCACTTGGGAGGCAGAGGCAGGCGGATTTCTGAGTTCGAGGCCAGCCTGGTCTACAGAGTGAGTTCCAGGACAGCCAGGGCTACACAGAGAAACCCTGTCTCGAAAAACCAAAAAAAAGAAAATAAATACCAAAATGCTAGATAACATTTAAAGCCATCAGCAATTAGCTTGGGTGTAAATGAAGAACTTGGGCAACAATTGTTACAGTGAGTTTAAAAACAAATTAAAAAAAAAATCTTTTAAAAAGAGCAACAGTCATGAGCTGCTTACCTGGGGTGTTCCCAGGTAAACACATAGGGCTAGAGAGAAAGAGAGCATTTCCTAACAGCAAGCCACCCTTCGTCAAGAAGTAAGGCTTCCAGATATTCCAGCACCATTTATTGAAGATGTGGTCTTTTCTCTAGGGTGGGTTTTGTCTTTATAATCTTTGCCAAAAATCAGATGGCTGTTAGTACTGTCTTACCTAGAAATTTGATTCTTACTTTATAACTTCCCAAAAGATTGATTTTAAATGCACCAAAGACTTCAATGCTGTACCCCAAATATGTAGAGGAGACAATGAGAAGCACAGTTCAGAATATAGACTCAGGTACAGACTTCTCTATAGACCCCAGGTGTACAGGAAACAAGGCCAACACTCAACAAGCTGGCAGGCATGAAATTAAAAAGATTCCATGCTCCACTGGAAACTGAGTAAAGGGGCAGCATAGAGAATATGAGAAAATCCTTGACAGCTATGCATCTGACAGAGGACCAAGAATATATAAGGAACTAAAAACCCTAATTATCAAGAAAACAAACCAATTAAAAATGGGCTCAACACTGAGCAGTGAGTCCTCAAATGAAGAAATACAAGTGTCCAAGAAATATCCTGTGTCACCAGGGAAATGCTACATTGATATTTTACCTTACCCCAGTCACAATGGACAAGATCAAGAAAACAAATGACAATAGATGCTTTTGAGGGAACAGGAACACTCGCTGTTGATTAGAGTACAAACTGGTGCAGCCACCATGGAAATCAGTGTGAAGCTTCTTCCAAAAGTGAGTAGAATGACCTTGTGACCTAGCTATATCATTCTAGGGCATATACCCAAAGGACTTTAGCTATAGCCTATATAGCTACAGAGTCTCATATATACACAGAAAAGATCATATGCACACACATATACAAATACAAATATGGAGAGAGATCTATATATAGATAATATATAATCTATATATAATATATAGTCTTATATATACAGAGAATATATATATGTGTATACACACACACACACACACAAACACAGATAGCTGCTCATCTATTTCATGGCTGCTCTACTCACAATAGCAAGGAAATAGAATTAGCTATCTACTAGCTATCAAATGGACAATGAAGGTGTGGTTTATACACATGGTAGAATTTTATTTCACTTTAACAAAAAACAAAATTCACAGACAAGTAGATGGAGTCAGGTAACCCAGAAAGACTAACACCACATTTTATTTTCCATCTGCAGACCCTTGCAGCAATCTTTAGATTAGTGTGTTTACCTTGAAGTACTTACAGAAACCAGGCTGGTAGAAAAGGGTCACTATTGCTGAGAGGGAGAAATAAGGATCTTAAGGATGAGAAGACAGTAGAATACGTGTGGAGGTGGATAGAGTACTGGAGCAGGAAAGATTCCATGGGGAGAGAGATAGGGAGTGTTGTGTAAAGCAGGAGCTGAGGAAGGGAGAGCTTCACACTGGAGTGTTTTTAAAAGCCACATTGAAAGTTAAGTTTTACCACCACCAAAACTAGTAATAATAATAATGATAATAATAATAGAAAGGCTCAGATACAGGTACCCTACACAAAGTGTTAAGGCTACTCCTATGAGCCCTGAGTTCCATCCCCAACACTGAAAAATAAACGGGATAAAAGAGATTCTTCTAAACATCTTTTTCAAACCCAGATGCACACTAGAATCTTTCTATTTAATGTGCCTGTTTCTACCCGTGGTTATGCTTCCAAAACTCTACAGGAAAGGGGCCCAGAGTCAACATTCCTAAAGCTCCCTTGGGTAATACTATGTAGCCAGACAGAATATCCACAGAGCCACAGTCATGACACTCTAATTGCTTCAAACATGACATATTAGTCCCAGGCAGAACATACTGCTGTGGCTATGACAGAAACATGACAATTCCCAGACTCCAGGTGCATCCCCCACTAGAATGCATATCTAGGGACAAAAAAGCCTGCATGCCACATTTAGATAGTTAGATATTTTTACCTTGGAGGGAAAAGTTACTGCTTGCTCACAAGCCTCACACAAATGAACCAACCTTCTTAGCATCTGCTGAGAGCAACAAACCAGGGCAGAAAAGCCTGTAGTTGTTCTTTTTTAAAATATAATTATTTCTTGGCATTTTCATACATGTCATGACACATTCTGGTTACTCTTACACCCCATTCCCTCCTATCTCCTTTCTATCCTTGATATTTCCCCTTCCTCTTTAGAAGTCTTTCTTACATTCATGTCGTTTTGTTTTGTCTTGTCTTGTGACCCACTGATTTTGACCAGGTTTTGACCAGGGCTGCCTGTGTGACTATAAGCTTTTTTTTTTTTTTTTTTTTTTAAGATGTATTTATTTTATGTATGTAAGTACACTGTTGCTGTCTTCAGACACACCAGAAGAGGGCATCAGAACCCATTACAGATGGTTGTGAGTCACCATTGAGGTTGCTGGAAATTGGACTCATGACCTCTGGGAGAGGCCAACGTCTGAGCCAACTCTCCAGCCCATGACCATAAGCTTTGAGGCATCCTTTGGAGTGTGACGAGCTCACCTGTGGGTATGCATGTATCTTACTGTTACTTTTCTAATGATATGATAGAACACATGACCAAGATGACCAAGACAAAGAAGGAAGAGTGTATCTGAGCTTCCTGCTGCAGAAGGTTAGTGCCCTAAATAGCAGGGACAGGGTGACAGCAGGCAACAGGCACTGCAGGAGGGACAGGAAGGTAAGAAGGTAAGAATTC
>JANHMN010000007.1:60397485-60428581 GCA_030674055.1 Rhabdomys pumilio
AGAATCTCTGTGAGTTCGAAGCCAACCTGGTCTACAAAGCAAAAGTCCAAGACAGCCAGGGCTCTGTTTCACACAGAAACTCTGTCTCGAAAAACAAAAGAAAACAAAGCAAAGCAAAGCAAAAAGTGCATCTTGGTTGTAGTGGCACATGCCTGTAATCCCTGCACTCAGAAGGAAGACAGAGTTAGGCTGATCTCTACCTTTGAGGCTAGCCTGGTCTACATAGTGAGTTCCCAGAACATACAGGGCTATATAATGAGACTCTGTCTTGAAAAAAATAATGAAGTAGATTAAAAATATCTGCCCTCTCTTCGGAGCCCTGGATATTTTTTATAATTCTGAGTATCTCACTATGAACTTGGAGGACACGCTCCATATTCTGGCCGAAATTTCTTTTTGTCAACAAAACATAATGTAAGAAATACCAACAAAGTTCAGTGTAAAAAATAATCATCCTTAGAATATTGGATCACAAGCCATTGCAAGATCCAATTTGGGCACATTGAACAAGGTGAACGGCTCTCTGTTTCTTTCTAGAAGTGGAGGATTGCTGAGGGAAGAAAAGAGAGCGGGGAGCAGAGAGAGGCAGGAAGAGAGGGAGGGAGAGAGAGAGAGAGAGGGAGAGAGAGAGAGAGAGAGAGAGAGAGAGAGAGAGAGAGAGAGAGAGAGAGAGAGAGAGAGGAGAGAGAGAGCTCACGCTGATCATTGTGCTTCGTGGCTAAGAAATTGGGGGATTGAACAGCCCTGAGCTGCATCGAGCTAAGCCCACACACTTGCTCCTTCCTTTACCTGGAACCGGTTTTCCCCCAAGTCTTTGTGTGGTTCGCCAATGCCTTTGCTTCAGATAGACAAAGGTTGCCATGGCGAGCCTGCTCTGAGGTGGGAGGGACCTTTTGGGAGAGTCGATGCTCAAGGCTGTTGATGCCCTGAGCCGAAAGGTTCTTTCATCTTCTAGGTTTTACAAATGTCACCTCACACAGGGTAAGAAATTGGCAGCTTTTCTTCCACAAGAGCTTTCAAACCCAATTAAGAGACCCATTTTGCAGGTCTCATTTGTCCGGCCTCACAATGATGGTGTGCCGTTGGGCTCAGACACCCACTGCTGCGCCGATGCTAAGCTGTGATTATGGCTCTGAGGGGATCGATAAGGCAGGCTGCCTCGCGGGCTGTCACTGGGCTCAGTGCTCTTTAAGGCCTCACAAATTACAGACAATCAGCCTCGTGAGCTGAAAAGGGCCAGCCAGCTCCCTGCAGTAAACACAAGGAAGTCTGCTTTCCACCAACCCAAACTAAGTGGGTTGAGCTCACCAGGGCTTTGTTGAAGCCTGGGCTAAGAGATGCCAGAATTAGTCCTAACCTAAGGCTGGGACTTCTCAAAATGAGATTGTCTTTACTGAAAAGATGGTTTAATCCAATGGTAGCATTCAAACCTCCAGACGATATCCCACGCAAAGAGCCTGGGCAAGCTGGTGGTAATACTTAACACCATCTTTACACACTGCCTTTAATTAGTTTTTGCTGCTGGAGTTGTCTGACCCTCAATTTCTTTGCTATGAAAACTAAGGTTGGTAATGCAACCAATCCTCATAAGTATTTTGAGGATGAAAATCAATGATATAAAGCACAATAAGCAGGCTAAAACACAGTTAGATTTGTAATAGTTATTCAATAAACTTTTGTTACTTGTAAACTTCTTTGAGAAGTACCAAACTAGAGGATTCATCTTTGGGATTCTAAAGACTCGAAAATGAAATTGTTTTCACTGTATAACAAGTGACCCAGAAGTATTCTTTTCTCTGGTCCTATTCTGATTGGTGGAGCACTTATGTGCCATGGGGAGAAAGCTGATGGTCTTGGAAGACAGTTGCCCCTCATCCTAAAGACTGTCCTCTGAAATCTTACTCATAGGACTGAAAAGTGTAATATGACATGAATATCTTAGGTGTTATTTACATAAATTGTGGTGCATCGTAACAAGCTGTACACTAATAATATTCTCAAAAAATATTTGGATGAGATGAGAGGGGAACCAGTATGAGAGTAACAGGATGCATGGAGGAAAGTGCTGGAGGAAGGAGGTAGATAAAAATAAAGTGTAACAACATGAGTGTGTTGGGGTTGGGGATTAGCTCAGTGGTAGAGTGCTTGCCTAGCAAGCGCAAGGTCCGTCAGCTCTGAAAAAGAAAAGAAAAGAAAAGAAAAGAAAAGAAAAGAAAAGGAAAGACAACAACATGTGTGTGTATATGAAAGTGCTATAATGAAGCTCATTGTTTTATTTACTAACTGAAAAAATAAATTAAGAAAATGCTTAAAATGGCTGAGTAGGAAGACTTGTCCTTCAAGTCTGGCGACCCACATGAAGGTACAAGGAAAGACCTCACTTCACAAAGTTGTCCTCTGACCTCCCTGTGAGAATCATGGCACGAGTATTTCTGTGCACCTATCATGTACACACACAACAGTATAGTAGTGAGAAATTAAAATATTCAAACAGCGAAATATATAAGAAAACACTATGCCAAAAATGTATATGTGTTGTTTTAACCCACACATACAGAAATACCGGACTAAGACTAGAGAGAATTATACTCTAAAATAGCTACTGTATTTTCCCATTTTACAGTGAGTGCCCATTATCTATAAATACAGAGGGCACAATCATTTTTAAAAGTAAGAAAGTATAATCAAAATTGACATGGGAGATAGTAAATTGGCAATGTGGAAAATTACAGTGATACACAGAAAACCATGAGCAATTCGCTGAAAATATAGAGGAGAAAATGACCAAAAAGAAAAAAAAAACTATTCAGAGAGAGAGAGAGAGAGAGAGAGAGAGAGAGAGAGGAGAGCAAGCTTAAGAAAACAGTACCAAGTCTATGGAAACTCAAGCCCTGAAAAGAGTTGAAATGGCCTCCTCGTTAACATAGGACAGAGGAAATGCCCCAAGGTAGATAGAGAGCAGGGTTGTTCATGAGGTAGCAGGGTTTACCAATGCTAAAATCTCAGCCAAGATGTGGAGTTACAGTGAAAAGTCTGCTCTAGGGTCAGGCCTACTGTGAAGAGTGAGATTCTTGCCCAGAAAAAAATAAACCATAATTCCAGGCCATGCCTCTGAAGACAGCTCTGCTGGCCTCTGTAGCCCTGAATGGCTGCACACTCCCTGTGCACACTCTGACTTGACTCTCCTTGTCAAGGACGATAAGCATGCCCTGGCAAGTCAGGATTCCAGCATCAGTGCCTGGAAAGCCACTTAGAAGAAACAGCTCTGACTGCGTGTTTTGGGGACGTGGGCTGCAGCCCCTTCTCCAGCTGAAACAGCACCTGTGCAACACCTTTCTGTAACGTTACCCAAGGAAGTTTGGCCATGCCACACAACCTCTGAAAACAAACAAAGCAGTTCTGTGAAATTAAACTGGGACTTCCCTAGAACATTCCTGCTGCCATTTTTAGACGTCTGGCTCACAGTATCCATTTATACTTTACTTATGATACAGTATGTGTACGCTTACTTATTACAAATATATAATAGTATACTTTAATATATTAATAATACATATGGTAATATTTATTTATTTATTTATTTATTTATTTATTTATTTATTTATTTAATAGGATCTAATGTGGCCAAAGCTGATGTGAATCCACCAAGGACCCCCACGAACTCCTGATCCCTCTGCTTCCTCCTCTCAACTGTTGGTATTACATGTGAGTCTCAGCTCACCTAACTCTGGCAGTTCATTTTTGTCAGCTCCTTACTTACAGTGACCTAGATATGACAAAGGGACATAGTCAAAGAATAAAAAGAGTGGTGTGAGCCACAAGAACTGCTGGCTTGCCCATTCTCATGTATTAGAATGACTAAGATCTATATTCCCAGGCCCACCCGAAACCCTGCTGAGTTTGACTCTCTACAGGCAGAGGCTAGGAATCCACTGAGAACAAATCCTTTCAGGGCTCTTCTTCGAACTGCATACAACACAGACTGCATCTCCCAGCACCAAGATGCCAGGCCTCTTTCCCAGACCGAGATTGTTTACCTTTCAGGGGGAAAGGGGACTTTGCTAATGTGATTACATTAAGAACCTTGACTTGGAAAGATTACCTTGGATTATCGGAGTGGACCCAATCCTATCACACGGGTCCTTAAAAGTGGAGACCCGATTTCACATCTGCAGTCAGAACATGACAGTGAGAGAAAGGTCAGCGAGATGGAACGCAGCTGCTTTGGGAGCTGGAGATGGGAGTTGCAGGCCAAGGAATTCCAGAAAGCTTTAGAAAACTTGAGGAGGTGGGGAAATGAATTTTCCCCTTGGGCTTCTAAGATGACAATCTAGATTTTAGTTCATTAAAACCTAGGTCAGACTTACAGAACCATAGCATGAGAAATGTATTTGAAGCCACTAAACTGTGAGTAGCACCTTTATGAAACAGACTATATGTTGGGGGTTAAAACACACGAGAAGTTAAAACAAATAGTCCTAGGACTATAAAACGAGGGCCTTGCTTCCTAGTTTAGTTTGTCCACACCAGACACGTGATCTTCCACAAAGGCATTCTTCTGTCAGTCCAGTGCTCTCATCCATAAAGTATGTGGAGCCACCACTGCTTATCAGAGCTTCTGAGAAACATATATCTTTATTCTAAGGTTAGTAATACTTTCTCAGTGTTACAACCCTGAACTTGACATGAGAAAAATAACATAAGGAGGGGTGATGGGTTAACGTAGCTCATTGTTCGTGTTACAAAATGTTTTTTTTTTTTTTTAAGATTCACATTTGCTGGGGCATGGCGGTACATTCTTTTAATCCCAGCACTTGGGAGGCAGAGCAGGTGGACCTCGGAGCTCAAGGCCAGTCTGCTCTACACAGTGAGTTCCAGGCTGGGACTACATAGTCAGACCCTGTCTTAAAAAGAAAAAAAAAAAGGGCATAAATTCCAATCATTCACTCTGAAGATCCTGGTGGAATGGAAAATTCACCACGGCTGTCGTTTGCATCTGTTGTGTGCCTTCATGTAAGCTCTACAGTTGTTCATGATGAATACGGAGAATGAATTAAATGTATGCACAGACATAGCAGAAGCCTTAAGTAAGCTGCTGGCAGACAGACAGATAACACATACAGCCAAGTAGCACATACAGCCGTTGAAGCATGGCCACAGCTGTCACTTGCGGTAAAGATAGGATTCTGTGGTGGCAGCAAGACCTTAGGTTCTAGAACACACAGATACAAGGTCTGTAACTTCCAAGCTAGAAGCTGAGGGGTATGTTATTAGTTGTTTTGTGCGACGGTTTCCGAGGTTGTCAAGAAGTGCGTCTAAGTCACAGTGAGAAAGAAGTCAGTGTGTCTGGAAAGTGCTTAGGGAACAGATACCCCAACATCTGACTGTGCTGTAGCTACTGTTCTGTCTCCCAAGAGGGCAGATGAGTACTTGCCACAGCTCGTGGGAAACAGTACCAGGATCTAAATCCAGATCCCATCAACTCCAAGAACAGAGTTCCTCAGCTTTCCTGTTCACTGGAGGAGGAAACCTAAAGGCACGGCAAAAAGCAACGTGGGCACTGTTTTCTGTTTTGCAACTGCAGACCTTTGTGGAGCCCACACTCCCAAAAGTCTGCCTTCCCACTTTCCCCTCCTTACCTGGATCACTCCTCCCCCTTCCCCAGCTCTTCCAGCCAAAAAGGCCTCTGGCAGCTCCAGCATCTTCCCCAGCCAATCCATCATCACTGTCTCCAGCTCTGTGCACGCTGGGCTAGCAGCCTGCAGTGGGGGTTGGGGGAGAAAGTGAACAGCTAAGCCACAGGGCAGCTGGCCTCTGCACAAAAGAGTGACACAGGAAAGCATTGTTTCTTTGGTGGGTTTTTATTTGATCAATTTAACAAAAAGTTCACATTTTTGCCCCCCCCTCAAATCCACCCTTGGTGGGGAATTAATCCCTTGGTTCTGGGATTTGAGTGTGTCTCCCACATTCATATGTTGAAACCTGAACCCATGATGAGAGTATTAAGAGGTGGGGGCCTTTACGGGTCAACCAGCCTGTGAGGCTCCTTGCTCGTGAACTGGTGGAAAGTGGATCGTCTCAGGAGTGGATTAGATGGAAACAAGGAAGTTTACCCCAACAACAGAAGTTCTTGTCTGTTTCATGCATGCTTGCTGCCCGCTGCACATTCTTTGTTGCAATCACACAGCAGGCCTTGCTGCCAGATGCCGGTAGCATGTTCTTCACACTCTCGAGTAGACTTCTAATGTTTACAAAGGCTTCAGGCTACAGGATTTTATGCTCCTCCAGAAAATGAATTGAGACAATGCTATGTTCTCATTTCCCAGAGATCCTAGGGAGCCTCAGGGAGTTGGCTCTGCCAGGAGGCCTGGAAGCAGGGTCTGGGCCTGGTGGCATTGACAGAGCTTTACAAGGAGAACATTTCTCTGCTCTTCCTCATCTCCTTCCAGATGAGATCTATCAGGGATCCATGGAGGGTAGACCTCTATGAGCCCCTTCTGAGTTACCTCACCAACTGTTATCATCTCTCCATGACAGGTCACAGGGTATAAACTAAGAACAGTCCCTGGCTACATCAATTTCCCCAGCCTACCATGCATACAGCCATAGTTCTCTAAGAGCTAATGCTGAAACAAGGGCCCAGTTGCTGAGGAATTCGGGGTCAATGCCTGGCTAAATCCCAGATTTAAACTCTCTCAATCTCAGATGGGCCTCAAATGCCAACTCAATCTCAGACATAGCTTCTTTCATTCATCTAGATTGGTGTAAGAAGAATGGCACTGTGTCTGCCGGCTTGTGCATGGTGTGCTTGATCATATAACAGAAAAATGTAAAAAGGTCTGCTGGAAGACCCTCCTTGATGGCCATGAGCAAATTTCAGAGTGCAGGATGAAGCCAAGGAAATGGGCACTGGCTACTTTCTACTGCTAGGCAACACTAGACAAGCCACACTCATCTTATGTAATCTTTTAATTCCCAGTGACTTGGTGTCTGGCCTCTCATTGCACACAGAAGGTGGCTGACTGGGTACTCTTAGGTCCAGGCAAAAGTGACTTGAGCCTTCATTTTCATTTGGGTCTTTACCTAAGGGGGACAACATGGTGACCCGGATGCTCTTGTGCATTCTGGAATTACGACATACTGATGAAAAAGGAGCTGAGGACTTTCTCTCTTCTGGTCAGATGGTTATCCCCATTCTGGTGGGTTCTACTGCAGCCAGGCTAATGCTAATTCCTAGCATAGGAACCAACATTTCATGTTGTGAACCACAGCTATCAAGCGACACAATCTCTGTGTCAGGAAGGCAGGCATTTTCTCACTCAAGACCACCCTAGAAAAGCAGATAAATTAGAGTTTGATCCTGGGTCTCCAATAGATATGCAATGGCTTTGGAGCAGCAGAATTACACCAATGAAACCTGCCATGACAACATTTAGTGAAAGGAAAGGTTATACTCTGCCTAGGCCTGGTCTGCTCCCAGGAAAAGAAAGTCTCAAGTGCCTGTCCTACAAGCAATGGCGACAGTTCAGCAGGAAGGCCACCTCAGCCCTTCCCATGAGCTGTGACTCCCACTAGCCCAGTCCCTGAGGATCCCAGGTGGAAGAAAATCAGGTGCCATGTGGTGAAACAGTCAGCTCAGCTGGGCCCTTGATGGCTGCTGAGAAGTCATAAGCTGGTTTTCCTTCTGTATCCCAGGTCCTTGCTCAATGCTAGTCAATACCATTGGGCTTCAAGGCACAAATATGACAGATACTCTCTATCTAAAGAGTCAAAGACAGTTCTAGACATTGGGGAACACTTCATGGTGTAAGAAGGCCCAGAACCTGAGAGCTAATGGCATCTGCTTTAAGTCTTGGCTGAAGCACACAGCTGGGACACAGAGAGCTGGGAAACCTAGGCCAGATGACTTCAGAGTAGGGAACTTTCTAAGACTTTACTCCATGTAGAAAAGGACCTCACACAGGGAGGGATGAGTAGCCTGTAGGCAGGCACGGGCCTATTTTTAGCACTTTTGCTCTGCCTACTTGCCCATCAGATAGGCTGGGCAGTAGGCTGGTGGAAGGCAGATGAATGAGTCAAGGGTGGAAGCATTCTCTGAAATCAGAGTGCATAGCAATCTTCTGGTCTTGGGGGAATGGAAGCTTCACAGCCTTGAACTGGGATTTTGATTCAAATTAAGTGGTTATCAAAAACAAAACAAACAAACAAACAACTCCCCCTCCCACACACAAAACAACCCAGTACTATGCTGAGTCCTTCTCTTCTCTTCTCTTCTCTTCTCTTCTCTTCTCTTCTCTTCTCTTCTCTTCTCTTCTTTCCCCTTCCTTCCCTCTCCTCCTCTCCCACCCCCTCTATTCCTTTCCCCTCTCCTTACTTCCCTTCCTTCTTTCTCTCCCCTCTTTTCCTCCCCATTCCCCTCTATCTCTCTCCTTCTCCTTCCCCCCTTTCCCACAGTCTACTCAGAATTCCTCTTCCCTTTGAAATTCCCTCCCTGGGGCCCAGACTCTGCTTTTTGCAAAGTAGCCCTGCTACCTACAGGTGACAGAGCCACCTGATTCTGTCCTGTGTGCAAAGGGATCACCGCCCCAAGCAAGAATAGACCCCACCACAGGATCTTGGAAATACTCACCCAGGAGAAGCCAATGCAGCCGATAGCCCCGCATAGCATGTCTGCAAGCATAGCTGGGTATGAACTAGCCGTGGGGAAGTAAGCGAAGAAATAGGGACTGTGCCAGTGTGTTACCTGTGGGGAAGTGAACAGTTACGCTGGGGCCTGTAGAAGGCAACCTGGACAGAGTTTCTCAAGTTCAATCATCCCACATTTTCCATCTGAATTTCACCCCATTATCACCACAGTAAACAGACTCCTTGTTTGTGCTTCAATATCTTTGCTAGCCAAAAAGTGCTGTCTTCATAAGATAATATGGGAAATTATTATATTTTGTCATAACACGTGAAGTCTCTAGGTAGGAATGACAGTAATAGCTCCTTTGGGTTCTTCCTGGGTGCTCTGGACAGGGAAAGCACTGCACCAGACAACTGAGATCCTAGAGTGAAAAGCTTGGTTTTCTCAAAACTGCCCTAGCAAATTCAGTTGCTTTTGTGTATTTTGGTTTTCTGTTTTTAATGCCCAATTAAAACAATTATTATTTTTTTTCTTTAGTATGGTCTCTTCTCACTGGCTTGTACAACCTGCTCCCTCCAAAAATCAGCATGCTTAAGAAGAGATGCTGCTACCTCAGTTGCTCATAACAGCCACTATCTCCCCTGCTTCCTCCACACTACTCTGTGCCAACCCTGGGTTAGGTGCAAAGGAAAAGCTCAGGTTGACAGGGAGGAGATCCTCCTAGGTGGTGATCTTGGGAATCCCTGGGATGATGGGAACCAGGACAGAAATGAGGACACACAGACCAGTATTGGCTACATGAGCCGTCTTTCCCTTGCAGGGCGTATGTTGAAACAACATCTCCAGCCCCAAATGGCAGTACTGGGAGACAGGGCTTTGGCAAGGTACTTAGATCATGAGAGTGGGGCTTTGTGATGGGATTTGGGCTCGTATAAGGAGATATGAGACTGATCATAGACTAAGAGTTCCAGAATTTATGGAGGGCATGGTCTGTATCCATTTGGAAAGTTTGAACACAAATCCCACCTCACCACCGAATTTCATTAAACAAAAAATTCCACTTTTGAAATATTGAAAGTTGATCTTCTGTGTGGTGGTTTGTAGCAGACTAAGGAAATATTTCTCTCTGCAAAGTTCAGAATACTTATATGGTTCTGATCAAAAGATTCTGGAAAAATAGTCCACTCTTGATTTCCCAAAACCAGAAACTATGTTTCTTTCTGCATCATTAGCCAGGTGAGACTATTTCTGAATTTTTCCCTCCAGATTCTAGTCAAATAAATGTTTCTTTTTCACTGATTATAAGACAAAAACTCTGTTGAGTTTTAAGATCTCTGAAACCAGGATATATTTTCCAGTGTAAGGAACATACACACACAGAAACGACTCTCTCTACAAAGTACAAATGTCTGTGATGAGGCACAATCTTAGGCTGGTTTAAATAATTATTTTTTAAAGAATATGTCTGTCCTGGAGAAGAGATTTTACAAAGTAAACTTCGGGCAGAGACGGAAAAGAAGCATTCATTCTTCGCCAGGGTATAAGGAAAGATGATCCCTGCGAGCAGGAGGGGCCTAGATCCTGTCATTATAGAAGCTGGGAGCTCAAATCACTCCATGTAAACACTGAAGTAAAGATGAAAGTAGGGTCTGCAGGATGTGAGGAGCATTGGGTGTCAGGCATAGAAGGAGCTATTAGAGAGAAGACGTTAAGTGTGGTGGGGGGTGGGGGGGAAGAGGAGGAGGAGACCAGAGAGCTAGCTCCTTACCACTGCTGGGTATAAATCTGCTCTTTGTAACTTAAGAAGCCCTTATCTGAACCCAACCTCCCCAAACTTGAGAAATGTAGAAGCTGCCACGTCTCCATGCTTTATTATAACATCTTGCTATGGTATGGCTCTTAAGAAGCCCTAAAACTTCTTGTGTTAGAGGCTCACTCCCCAAGGTGACACTAATGGGAGATAGTGAGAAGCCTTTGTTGATATGCACTCAAAGGAGGCTGTGATGGCGGTCCCCTCCTGTCTCTCTGCAATGCTCTCCAGCCGTGAGGTGGAGAGCTCTGCTGTGTGCTTCAGCCACGATGTACTACTGGCTCACCATGAACTAAAAGCAACAAGACCAAGGAAGGAGTCCTGCAGCGGAACCTCCAAAACTACAAGTCGAAATGAACCTTGTCCCCGTGGAAGTTTGTCATCCCAGCTATGTTACAGGGTCAGAAAGCTGACTAACACGTTGCCTTGCTTTTTTTTTTTTTTTTTTTCATAGTCTTTGCAAAGATATAAACATGTCTTTTCTCAGTAAAACCACACACTAGGCCTTTATGTGGCACGAGCAAGCTCCGATTAAGAAGATAGCCAACTAGGATAGCTCATTAAAAGCTGGAAGATTCCAGCAAGGCTCATTGCAAGTCTGTCTCCAGGCCTGGGAGTGGGACAGAGCCAGAGGGAGAAAAAAAAAAGTGAGAGTGGAAGAAAATCTGGGTAATCAAGAACAGGAAAGGGGGAGGGAGGGAGGAAGGGAGGGAGAGGGAGGGGCTGACAGTGAGTCTCCGAGGCTCTGGAGAACTTCACGGGCTGAGTGATGTGTTCAGCAGAGCAGGGGTGAGGCCCAGGAGGCTTTGGGGGGAAAAAAAAGAATGTTCAGATAAAAACCAAAACATCTGTAGTGGTAACGCGCTTGTCTTTGCGGAAATGCCTTTATAAAGTGTAATTGCAAAGCCCCGTAGAGAAAGAGGCCAAAGACTGCACAAATGCAGAGGGCCAGAGGGCACAGATGGGGCCCAGGGCCTCAGTTTCTTTCAGGTACCTGGAGGCTCCACACTGTCTGCAGCTCTCTCTCTTCACTAGCCGCATCTTGGAAAGGCCAGGGTGAAGAATCCTGACTGGAAAGCACACTCCTCTGCTTTCCTCTTTGTGAATAGCCACAGAGCGTGTGGGGTGGATAGTCCCACACTGGCTCTGCACAGTACAGACTCTTTACCTAACTTCTGGTTAACCACAACTAGCAGCGGGCTGGCTGGATCTACTCAGGAAGCTAATGCCAGAGCCTCTGCATTTTCCAGCTTTGCTCTGCACAGTAAATACTCCTATAGAACACAGACTCCTGCGGGAGGACAGCCCATTTTTCCAGCACTGCACTCCTGTATTCCTACTTGGCCTGACATTTGACTGTGCCTCCCTGTACTGGCTTTATGCTGAACGGCTTAGTTTATTTGCTCAACTCGCAGGCCGGAGCCAGAATTTTGAGTTATGCTCAAAGAACAAATGCCATGGGAAATCTCCTGAAGATGAAACTTGACAAGGGCTATGAGAGATGTTCTGGAACCGAGGAGCTGACTCTGAAGCCGAGGACTTTGGCTGACTATGCGCCTCCCTAGAGCCTCTGTGTTCTCTGTGAAAACAAGTATCCACTCTGTCAGATTCCTGCCTGCCTGTTTCTCGGTCACCTTAAAGTCACAACCACCTAAGCACCCGTGGGGGGTATTGTGTGTGCAATCTGCCAGTTTTACCAGCACCAGGCCCAGACTTCACACATGAATTGATGATCAGGGTCAGACCCATTCGTTCAGAGCCATGTTAAAGGATAGGCTTTTAGGTAAATTGCTTGCTGGGTAAAGTAGTACTCTGGAGACGTGGCACTGAGATTCACTGCAACCCTTTGATCCCTCTGACTATGAAGGATAGCTCAGCTATTCTGTGCCCTTGGGCAGAACCTGTGCACAACTGCCCATGCCCAAACAATATGAAGAAAATGTTCCCTCTGTATAGGAAAGCTATCCTTTGGAGATATATGAATGGTACAAGTACCTTTATTTAGGATAATTTATTAAACTACTTGCAATCAGCCACTAAGAGCTTATTTTTACTTACTATCGAAGGATAACACACTTTAGGAACCTAGTATGATGAAGCAAGTCTTGGGGGCCTTGGGAGATACCCCTCACACTGCCTTCAGAGCCTATGTGGTTTGGAGCTATCATTCACTATTCCATGAGAGCTTCATGGACCCCTTAACGTCTCTAAACCTAAGTTGTCTCAGCTGAAAGCAAAACAATGGCTAGGAGTTTCTATTAGTCTACCTGTTGTGGTGACCCCATGATACTTGAAGTAGAGCTTTCAGTGGGCACCATAAAGGCGTGAGCCCAGCTGTCATTTGACCTCAAATACTTACCCCTGGCATGATTATCTTCTCGATATCTTTGATTATGTCCTCATATGTTTCTGGCTCCTGGGGGGCAGTGGTGGGGATCAGGGCCCGAAGGTAGCCAGGCTCCACATCAGGGTACACTGGACGTCCCTCGATGCCATCCAGATAGTCAGCTATATAATCCACCATCTCCTTCCCTCTCCTCCGGAATTCACGTGAATCCATGTTGAAAACTGCCCACAGAGAGAATAGAAATCAACCAACAAAGCATTAGACCTCTGAACTGGAGGCGCAAATCCAGGGAACAGTGACTCTGTATCCTAGAGACCCTCAGTCCCCAACTCAGCATCTCTTTCCACCTTCTATATCTGGATGAGACAGACATACTACTGGATCCACACGGTGCTGAACAATGCCCTTTCCACATCCCACAAGTCAGTCAGCATAAGGCAGCACAGCGCCCTCATTTTAACAACAACAACAAAAAAATTATTTCAGTAAAATGCAAGAAGCACACAGTCATGGCTCTTCCCAACTTTAACGACAAATACTGTTTCTCGTTCTGCCCCACATTCTGCCTGTATGTACTCTTTATTAGCCATCTGAATGAGATCCTTGCACTTTGAGCCCACCTTTCAGCTGAGAGATGAAGATCGTGGCAGCCCCTGAGGAGTGGGTAAGGGCAGGACCACAATCTGTGGGAGCTCAGCCCAGAGCCCTATCCAAAGCTAGATATGCTTTTTCCTGGAATCCCACCTCCTGGTGACCTGCGCCTTAGCCTATAAGCTGCTTGTCAGGATATTACTTTCTTTATGTTACCCAAGTCAGACACACAGGCAGCTATCAGAGTTTGTGTTCCGTTATCTTCTACATTCCAACAACCCAAGTGAAGCTGACATAGTCATTTTTCTACCAGGCGCTTACTGCAGCTTACTTGGGCTGCAGATCATGAGACAACCCTTTTGCAGTACATTTTGAGAGTCGTTTTAAACAGTAAAATCACAAGAAAAACAGTAATGATATAAAAGATGAGGTCAAAACAGATGGGGGGGTGGGAGGGAACGGATCCTTAATTTACATCACAAGAGCTCAAAACACAAGGCAGAGTAGTGCTTTGCTCAACCTCAGAGGGATTGTGTGCATCTGATGGTTCACAGAGTTCCCGGGCTCTGTATCTGAGGACTCAGATACAAGTTAGCACGCTGGAGAATCTGAGCGTCTGGAATTTATATTTGGTAAAAATCAAATGTGTTTGCAAAACAAGAAAGATGAACAACCCTCTAGAATCCTATCATCCCCATTTGTAACATGTGTCTTTCCTGAATAGTTTCTAAATTTGTGAGAGACAATTGAAAGCTAAACAAAGGATACATTTCTAAATCCCTCCTTTAGTCCAGAGCTTTGTAATTGAAGATGGATTTTCCATCAGAGTAAGTACTGGGGATGAGTCAAATCCATTGTGATTAGCAATGGAGCTGACCTTCATGTCATGTTCCCAGCACTTCCCCATGCTCCCCATTGTCTGGGATGGGAGGGGGGGCTGGACAGATTTTGTGATGTTAAATGTGTTAGAAATGATTCATCAGACACTTTTTAAAAATGGGAAGACAGATTTTTATTCAAGAGTATTGCATAGGGGAAAGAGTTTGACCTCAACTTTGAAACACCAGGGACAGATGGGGAACTGTAGCCAAAGGGGGATTACTCGGGGCTCTCCAGAGGAGTGAAGCCCACCATATACATATACTTCTAACTACAAAAGGGAGTTTATTGGATTGACTCACATGCTCAGAGGCTGTTTCTTCCCACAATGGCTGTCAGCAAGCTGGAGAACTAGAAACCAGTTGCCACTTAAGTCCAAGAAATTGGAAGTCTTCGTACAGGATCGACCAATGATTAGTTAGAAATCAAAGCCCTGGAGGTGCTGCAGGGAGTCACTGGGTGCTGGTATTTATTGAGAGGCTGAAGAAGCCAGTCTGATGTCCACAGGTCACAACAGCCACAAAAAAAAAAAAAAAAAAAAAAAAAAATGCCCGCTAGGGCAGAGATGCAGTGCTTCCTCCTTTGGCCTTTTGATTCATCTGACCCAGCCTATTGGTGCTGCTCAAATGCAAAGCTAGTTTTTCTGTCAGTTCACTGACCATCCTCCAAGACTTTCTGGTAATGTCTTCCCATAAGCACCAAGAAATGTGCTTTACCAATTTCCTAGGTGTCTCCCACTCCAACCAAACAACCAAGGGCAACCATGATAGCAGCCGCTAAACCCAGTGAGTAAGAAAAACACTGAGAACGCAGGAGTTAGTCTCCGGGTTGGGAGGTAGCAAGCTGGATCAGATACCAAGGGTGGAAAGAGATGAGATATATATGATTAGATGCTAGCAATATCCGCTTTGCAGGGCTTCTTTGTCAAACTGGGCTTAAGCTGACTAATGTTGAGCTAGGAGATAGCTGGTATCCAGGGACGACCTGCCTGCTCAGGTTTTTTTCTTCCCCCAGTGTTCTCTGCTAAAAGGACTACACACAGCACAATAGATGACCCAGCCTCCATTTCAGAGTTACCATTTGGGTGCACATTTGAGGCAAGCGTGCTTGGGAGACAATGGTGATGCATAAGGTAAGATATAAATTACAGCAGCCAGGAGAGCTAAACAGGCGGCAGGAGGGAAACCATACTGATAAATGCATTCTGTCCTGGGCCTTCTCATGATGACATTACTGAGTGCACACTGGGACCTGGCTACAGTCAGACAATGTCCCGCCTTTGCGGAGTATTACCGTCATTACCTATTCCCAGCTCTGTTTGTGGGAAAGGGTGGGGTGGGGGTCAAACTGCAGGGCTGAAGCTCAGGGTCAAGAGATGACCTACTCAGAGAGACCCTGACTCATGTTTAGTGGCTATAGACCAACACACTGCACAATTGCTACCATATTAACCCTCGTTTTCCTTAACTGAAAACAAAAATAAAAATTTTTGTTTCAGTAACGAGAGTACCGCCACAATCAATTTTATTGAATTGAATAAATACAAAGGAATAGCTTTGGACAGTGGTACTAAGAAATGTCCGTTAGAGCAGCTCCCTGTTGTTTATATTTTCCTCTTCTGAGGTTTCCAGTTACTTGCAGTCAGCTGCAACCCAGAAACGTTGAATGGAAAATATATGACTTGCAGTGTTTAAGTTGTTCACCCTTCTGAATAGCATAATGGCATCTGTGCCTTCCTGTTCTGTGTCTTCCCGCACATGAATCACCCTTTAGTTCAGTGTTTCTCCACTGTATACACTACTTGCCTGTCACTTGTCACAACACAGCAGCTCTTTGTCCGAGTAAGCCTTACACTAACGCATAACGGCTCAGCTGCACATTAGCTATCGTTGACGTCTTTCTGTGTCTCACTTATTAAATATGCTTCCTTACGGGTATGTACGCATAGGATACGTTTCTGTCCTTAGTTTCAGGGAGCCTCTGTAGGTCTTAAACTGTATCACCCTGTGAATAACAGGCAATTACTTTAGTAGCTTTTCATATTAACTCTAAAGCAAGCCTCTTATCCGTTCTGCATGTTTTTGCTTCACACTAAAAAAAAAAAACAAAAAAAACAAACAAAAAAAAAAAAAACCAAAAAGTCCTAAAATGTGGAAAACATTTGATCATTTTTTTAGGACAAATTTTTCTACAGATACATAGCTTTAGTGTTTTTAAATTAAACAGCCAAATTTCTCTGAGCACACTTTTTTATCAGGTTACTCCTTTGATGGGGAGTGCTGTACAGTCACTGAGGTTAATTTTAAACTTAACCCGTCT
The DNA here is from genome assembly GCA_030674055.1 of Rhabdomys pumilio. Taxonomy (NCBI): domain Eukaryota; kingdom Metazoa; phylum Chordata; class Mammalia; order Rodentia; family Muridae; genus Rhabdomys; species Rhabdomys pumilio. The sequence continues at coordinate 60,414,058 of JANHMN010000007.1, forward strand.
CATAAGCATGAATGGTTCTCTTTTAACTCTGACTACTAAAATCAACCAGTGCTCTGATGTTTCTTTGACGTTTGGATTTTTTTTTTTTTCGTTTATGAATTGCTTATTCACTGTATCTCCCACTTAGATTTTTAGCGATCTTTTATTTAATTGCAAGGATCCTAACACATAAAAAACTTCTACCCTCATATCTGTTTGTTTATGTTTTGTGACATTTTCCTCGTTTTTGCCTGACTTAATTTGAGATTATTTTATTCTGACTTTTAAGAGTCAGAACAAAGAGCTCTTGTAGGAGATTTAATTTTTATGTGACAAAATCTCACAAATTTCCCCTTATGATTTGATCCTTGCCTGCGATTTTTATGCCTTTAAAAGTAACCATTTTTTGCAGTCTCTTTTTGTAGGAAGCTGCAGTCTCTGAATGCTCTACAAACCCGAGAGAGGCCCTCAGCCTCTCAACACACCAGTGGTGTCTACTGGGAGTCACATCGTTTTATGGACAAAGCAGGATGTGCCAGGGAAAAAACAAATAAGCATGTGCCAACCCACTATGAAAGGAAATATTCCTAGTCAAACTGTAATATAATACGTGGTTATTCTTTTCAAACCATCCTGTCATTTATTTGAAGATTATTTTCCACTGAAACCTTTGCAGAAGGTACTTAGAGCAAAGCCTCAAGAGACTCTCACACTCATTTTGGAGCTGTCTGATATTCATGGCTCCGAGCTGGGCAAATATTAGCTGGAAGATGTAGACACTGATAAGGCCAACGGCCTACACTTCTCCCGACCCTGAAAGGGTTTCTGTTGACACAACCTGATTTGTCTCGGCAGCAGCTGCACCGCATAGATTTTGCATGGAGCCCCTGTCATAGTTGGTTCATGTGCGGTGAGCAGGGCACCTCCCTGGATGTTTTATCATAGGAGTGACAGTCAGCACAGCGCTATACTCATGGGTTTCAGGAAGATGAGAATTCCCCTCAACCCCTGGTTATGAAGTTATTATTGTACATTTCTGTTTCACTGCTGTCCTTTGGTAACTGAGAATAAGTGAATAAATAAACGAATGAAAAGCTTTCTAAATATTTTATTTCTGCTCCATCGTATATTGGTTCCGACCCTGCTTTTATGACAACTCAAACAGCAGCTTTTCATATCTCTGGTAGAGTCATAGCTACTGTAGCAACACCCACAACCACCATTTGTTCTGTGATCTGGATAATTTTCACCATGCTCAGGCTATAGCTTCTACTCTCTGCAATTTCTCTTCTTGGACTCCTCTGCCCTAGCCATTTTCCTAGAGCCCAACCTAGGCCCTTTACTTACATTCTTACAAATTGAATGGAGGGTAGTATAGGAATTCTACTTCCCATCTAGGTCCCATTGACGTGGTGAAGAATTGTGGTTGCAGACCTGAAACATGCTCTACTGAAGGGACTTGCTCATCCTATGTGGCATGTTCCAGGGTATGACGTCCCGTGGGCTGAGGGAAGGACAGTGAAGATCCAAACGCCCATGCATGGTCATGCCTAGCATTTCACATCTTCCATGCTTCTATCTGAGACCATTAGAAAGGTTTCTAGCCATGAGAAATCTCTAATAATTTGAAGCAAGACTATCTGAAACTTCACCTCAACAACAACAAACTCCCCTGAGCCTTTTTAGACTCTTAATATGCTAACTAAATGAAATGCTTTTAAACAAATTTTCTGACTAGCATTTTTTTTTTCTCCCCACTGTGACTGTGAAGTACAGGCATAGTCAAAATCAGCTCAAGAGCAGCCTTGGTATGTGCCAGTGTCAGGTGACCCAAGGTCAAGGGTGCGTCTTCAATTACCATGGAGCCTTCAACCTTCAACCTTTCTAAGGTTTCCTGTCAACTTTTGCAAAGGCAAACAGGCATGAAAGCACCCCCAGGAGTGCCATCGGTAGGATGAAAAGAAACTACATGCTGAGTGCCTGCAGCCTGAGTCCACACTCAGGAAAAACTTTTACTAGGCAGCAGGGAAGTATTGTGCAGGAGAGGGGGATGGGGTATGAGAATCTTTTCTCCTCTCCTCCCCTCCCCTCCCGTCTCCTCTCCTCTCCTCTCTTCTTCTCTCCTCACCCTCTCCTCCCCTTTTCTCTTTCTGCTTTACCTCCTGCATCCCAGGCTAGATTGAGACTCACTACATAGCTCAGGATTGCCTTGTACGCCTTTTCTTCCTGCTTCCACTTTCCACGTTTACAAACCGCAGCCTAGTCTGCTCCACACCAGACACAAATTTGGATGTGCTGGTGTTTTAAGTGGAGAAACTCACTGAGCAGGAGCACATCGTTTTTTCTGGCTGTAGAGGCCACTCTCTCACAGGATCTTGCTTGCATTTCTGCCCTATGGCTCGAAAGCTTCCCTTTACAGAGTGGAAAGCCTGCCGCCGTTCTGTAGCCACCCACCGTTTCCTTTTCAGTCTGGAGAAGTAGCCTGCACTAACCACAGATTTTCTAAAAGTCAGAGCCAGGGAATATGGAGCCAGCGCTCAGAGCTCAAGTCTACGCTCCCCTCCCGTCTGATTTGGGTGTATCTTCGGGTGGCTTGTGTTTCTCACCACTCACGGTGAGGCAGGAAATAAAGAGAAAAGAGAGATCAGGGTCCCACAGTCTCCATCACAGGGATATCCCAGTGACCTAAGGACCGTCCACTACATGTCTTATCACCTGACAATAACTCCATTCTGGGGTCCAGCATAACAATATGGATGTTTGGTAGACACTCCCCTGAACCAGAGTACCCTGCTAGCAAGGTCCCGTTTTTAGCTGAATTCAGGCTCTGGCTCCTCCTACTACTGGACTAACATGAGCTTTGAGCATCTTAACAGATGTTGCAAAAACCCATTGCCTGGCAACCACTAGAAAAGTGTCCTAAAGTGGCGTCAGAACTTGAAGCCTGATCATTCCCTGAGCCTCAGGCACAATCATGATCCCCCAAATGCCTCCTAGGTCATATAATATAGCAGCTTCTCAGACACATTAGTTAGTGAGAGGCCATATTCATCACAAAGGGAAACAAGAAGCTGGTGGGCTTGGACAGTACTTGTTGAAATGTAATCCTAGCTGGGCGGTGGTGGCGCACGCCTTTAATCCCAGCACTTGGGAGGCAGAGGCAGAGGCAGGCGGATTTCTGAGTTTAGGCCAGCCTAAAAAAAAAAAAAAAAGAAAGAAAAGAAATGTAATCGTAGCCAGTCTTACATATTAATCCATTTGTGCCACATGGCAAACCAGGTGGCTTATACCCCACAAACAATTTTTTTTATTTTTTATTTTTTTGGTTTTTTTGAGACAGGGTTTCTCTGTGTAGCCCTGGCTGTTCTGGAACTCACTCTGTAGACCAGGCTGGCCCCAAACTCAGAAATCTGCCTCTGCCTCCCAACTGCCTGGCACAATGGTTTTATAAAGTTGTAGAGACTAGGATTCTGAAATCACACTTACTTTCTGGCAAGGTGCCAATCCCAGCCTCACACTATTGACTTCTTGCAGTGTCCATGGAAAAAGGAAGGAGGGAGGGCTCACCTTAGGATTTCTACAAGGGTGTCATTACCATCTTCCAAACCAAAGCACCCCACAAGGTCTCACTTCCTAATACCACAATGTCCTGTGGTAAAACTGGAACCTATGAGCTTGGCGGTAGAGAAGCCACAGTTCTTTGAACTCTATTTCCAACCTGTGAGCTAGCCACAGGTCCACACTCCACACAGAACTTTAATGATGGTCAGGATGTTCACAGCGTGCCAACTCTCTTTCTGCAGACGAGAAAGGAGCCACTGATTCTTTCTCACTTCCTGTTTCATAACCATGCTGCATCTAAATATTTTCTTAGCTGACAATATATATGGAGTTTAACTAATGATTTTCAGCTCTGTTCTCCCAGGGAAATACTATTTCTAATCATATCACTGTGCTGTGATGCAAGTCATAGAAAACTGGAAAAGAATCATAACATTTGTGATTGTAAAAGAAAAAAAGATAATATTTTGAGACTGAGAGATCACTTTGTGTGTGTGTGTGTGTGTGTGTGTGTGTGTGTGTGTTCGACTTTCTCCATATGCCTACATGCAAAACCAGAAGATAGTCCCTTCACCTTTCTCAAAACTGGGACCTTACAAGTTACTGTACACCCATCCAATCCCACTAGCCAGTAGGCATCTGGCGTTAGGAATGGCACTGCCAAGGGTCAGATGGAGTGACTGCAGCATCACAGGGCAGGTGCCACCATCAAGGGTATCTGCAAATGATGTGAATTCCCAATGCACAAGACAGGTGTGAGTCGTGCTGTTCGTTTTGCGTATTGCCTAATCCTTTCTAGAAAAGCTGCAATACTCCAGAAAGCTTAGCTCTGCACTAGGCCAATGTAAACACGCATCTCAGTAGGCTTTTATCACCCACTCAAATTTCAGATCTAAAAGCATTAAAATCTTTTTATTTGTGTTTACTACTTTTTAAGTTTAGCAAAGCAGCATCAGGTGATTTTAACTTAAAACTTTCTCCTTTTGTTCTTGTATTTTATTACCCCGAGTTTATTGCAGAAGAAATGCTCTTCCCACACTCTATGTTTTCTCCTCAATTTGTCCCCCTTTCGCTTCTGTTCTTGAAGTCATATCAATAGTTTAACCAAGGCTCACAGGCCACTTGCCTTTCCCGTAGGCTAGACACTCCTCGGACTGTGTTCCAGGGGCTGCCTCTCTGTCATAGTCTCATATTGGTTTATTGTCTTTGCAAACACTGACACCTGGCACTGTGGGTTTATTTGGTGCCCTTTGGTACCCACTCCTGGTAGTCTCAATTTTCTATCAAGAATGAGGTCAGTGGTAAACACTGACTTCTCTATTCCTCATTATCCTTGGTATTGCACAGTTACCGGCCTGTCACTGTGTTGCTAAGAACCCTGTATGTCCGGCTCCTCCACATTCAATTCTAAGAAAACATTGACATTTGGTTGTCACATTTTATTGTTTAAGAAACCAAACAAATCCGTATTTCCTAACCAGCTAAGCACATGGTATTCACAGTATCTTACTTAATACTCAGTAACACTGTAAAGTGAGGTGAGGATTATTATTACGGGTAACTCAAGTCATTAAGTGTATGGATGGACACAGTCTTCTCTCCTTCTGAAGCCAACCTCTTCAAAAACCAGCCTTTGGCCTGGTCATCCTACACTGTCTCTGTAGCCAGAGAGGCACAGGTGGACCTCAGTGAGCTCTTCTGCTAGGACTGATAGAGATGTTACCTGTAACCCCAAGTACAGTTGCACTGGTCCTACCTATGTCACTAGGTTCCTGTCACTCTTCCCTGGCAGGAGAACAGAAGAATAGCTTCAGGAGGAGGAGTAAACCACCATGCTGCCCACCATCCTAGGTACATCTCCATACAAACAGGCTGGGCTAGCTCTGCTGTCCTCTATTGCCTCCGTTTGCAAATCAGCTCTGCAGAGAAGTGAATTACCTCCCCATCAGAAGGAAGAGAGTAGACTAGAGGCAACAGTTGGCTTGTATACACCTACATAGATCAAAAACGGTTTGTCCACATGAGCCTGTCCCAGCAGAAAGACAAGCCTAATTCCTACCCACCTCACGTCACTCACTCAGTGGGATTTTAACCTTCCCTATGAACCTGCTCTTCTTGCCTGTGAGGTACATCTGTGTCCCCTGAGGCTCTTCCTGCCAGAATGCCTAGGAATGGGAAGAGAAACTTAAGATTGTTGTAAAACACCAGTGAGCCATCGTTTCCCAGACACTTTCTCAAACACCAGACAGAAAAATGAGTTTGCAAAAGTTCAGGGGAAAGTCTTCACAATAATCAACTGCCTCAGGAGAGGAAAACAAACAGAATTAGATCCCTGGACATTTCTTTGGCTATGTGGCGTTTTAAAGGAAAATGTAATTTTCTTTATCTTATTAGCACAATTCATGTATGGAGGCCCACACACCATGTACCCAGGGAAAGAAAAGGTTGCTGTCACAGATGACAAGGTCTTATTTCTCTGCAGACATCCAGATTCCCTGTCCCTGCTAGTTCTTCATTGTCCTGGAATACCCTGATCTAGGACACTGCAGGCTCTGACTGAATGAGCTTGGGGTGATCCTGAACAAATCCTGGTTCTTTCTGGCACCCCTCGAAGTTCCAAAGGAGGCCACCTTTCCTGAGATTGTCACCTTTGCTTTGATCCTGTTTTGGAGGAGAAACACAGTGTTTCCTGACAAGAAATTGTGTATCAGGAGCTGAACTGGAAACCTTTGAAGAAGAATAAAAAAAAAAAAAAAAAAAAAAGCTAAGAGGAAAACCCAGGTCACTTGACTAAAGTTACCTTGGAAACTGGAGCTAGGAGGATGCAGAGGTGGAGTGGGTGCACCGGCGCACCTTAGCACTTGTGGCCACCTTGCTCGTTTACAGCAGAGCTCCCAGACACTGACCATCTATTGTGTGCCCAGCCCTTTAGGAGTGAGATTAGTACATTATGTCGGAGAATGTTGATAGCCATCCTTCACCAGCAAAGCACACCTAGGTCTGCGGCCCCGAAGCTGCCTCCTCGCTTTCTATCGCACAGCTGCAGGCGTCTCTGAAAGCCAGTTCACTCACTTTGTTATGTTGCCACAATTGTTCAAATAGCAAGGGTTAAAAAACCATCATAAGTTCCCAATTCTCTGCTGGGCTCTTATAGAAATGTTTCAAAATAGACAGGCAGAGGCTGGTACATAATTTCTCAGGAAGGTCCCTTAGCAGCCCTGTCACCTGTGCGTGTTGGATGCTTAGCCTTCTCAGCCAGCAGCATCTCTATCCCTAGAAAGACACCATGACCATAAATCAACCACAGATGCCCACTCCAGCCCCAGGGTCGTTGTCTACCAGAAGTGGGTGCTGGGGTCTGACCCTGAGCCATGCATGTAGACAAAGAGCTGTACTCACAGGCAGCTGGAGTCGCCTCCTCTCTATTCGCTCTCTTGCTCTCTCTCTCTCTCTCCTTGGTGACAGTTAAAAGACACAGAGGATGCGATTGCCATTTATGTAGACAAAGTGTCCGCCTCCCGAAGCCAATCAGCAGCTTTCTCTGCATTATTTACCCAGAGCTTCTCCTACTCCCTCTCCCTGTATGCCTCCTGCTCCACAGGATGGAGCCCAACAGGGCAAAGGGAACAATGGGGCCTGGAGAGAAGCCCAAAAGTGGGTCCTGGGTTCCCTGTCACTGTGTGGAACCCAGATTAGAGACCAGAGCTCCCAGAGACTTCTGGCAACTCAAAACCCAGACTGCATTCTAGGGGAGACTCCTGGCTCAGACCCTTCTTCATCCACAGGGACCACTGGAATGCTGCTCACAGATGCTGTAAGGGACTGAGAGTACCAAAACTAAATCTCACTCAACTCCTTCAACATACAATACTGGTTCCTTTTGTCAATCACCATCCAAACTATGTTAGGCTCTGTATACTTTTGCCCACTGAATAGGAATGAGGAGAGGCAGACCATGCATCTTGCTGATCAGTGTGGCTTACAGATCTAAATTTGTTCTATTTTTAAGGGCTACCCATGACCAGGTGAATTTAGAATAAGGGCCTTGGCCATGAAAAGAAGGAAGGGTGGAAGAAAGACTGACTTTAAACAGCAACACCACGCAGAAGCCTCTATCAGAACCAGATACATATGTACACAGAGAATACATACATACACTCACAGAGAACACACGTGTGCACAGAGAACATATATGTACAGAGAAGGCACACAGGTATAGAGAATGAACACACACAGAGAATACATATACATACAGAATATATACACATGCAGAGAGAGCAGATGTATGTACAGAGAACATACACACATATGCATAGAGGGTACCCACACGTTTATAGATGGCATATTCATGTACAGAGCACACACACACATGAACAGAGATACATACATGCAAAGAGAGCAGACACACGCATAGAGAACATACACACACAAACAGCACATACATAAGCATGGAGGGTACACACTCATATACATGGGGCACACACAAACAGATGGCACACACATGCAGAGTGCACACATGCATTAATAGAGAGCCCATCCATCTGCAGAGATCACACACATGGATAGTCAATAAACACACATAGAGAGAGAACACACATGCATAGAAGGTACCCACCTATGCACAGAGAGCACACACATATGATCAGAGAACACATACACTCATGTACACAGAGTACACACACACACACACACACACACACACACACACAAAGGCACACATGTGCACACAGGAAACACATACACAGGTACATTCAAATGTGAATGCATGTGTGTATATACACCAATACAAATGTGTGCATGCAGTCACTATGCTCATGCAGATGCAGACATAAAATGCACATGTATGCAAGCATATGCATACACTGATGTATATACATACACAGATGCATATACAATACAAACATGCCATGTTCAGAGTCTATGTACAGTCCAGAGTCAGGAATTCTCCAAGGAGAGCTGACCATCTGTGAGGTAGCCCCGGCAGGATCTCTTCAAAGGCACCTTTGGCATAGAGGAAGTGGCTTCCATTTATTTCATTCCATTCTTGTACATTCTTGGAATGTACAAGAGGTGAGGGGAGTGTGGCAGGAGGAGCCAGCACACAGCCACGGAGGAGGGACCCTCGCTCCCAGCACAGGCAGCTCCCTCCACGATCAGTGCAGGCAGCAGCCATGTGTACAGTAGAGGAGGTAAGGAGATTAGGTATATCTGCACAGATGGAGCACCCCAGCAACTGGTACCATCATCGGGGGTGGGGGAGGGAGCCTTGCTGAATGAGCAGAAGGCTGACAACCTCCCCCCACCCACACACACCTCCCAGATTACCTAGACTACTAGAGAAAGCCACAGTGAGGTGGGAAAGTCTGTCACTGAGCTAAACAAATATGCCCATGTTCTTATGAGGAAAAGGAGGCCCCAGCACCAATTTACAGATGGGGAAATAACTCCTCAGAGAGATTGGGGTACTTACTGAAGATCACACAGCTGCAGACAGACATTTGAGGATATAGGCATGTTTAACCTAATTTAAATACTATTCAATGCATACATGTTCCGAAGCACTACCCCAACATTGTATAAAATGTTTCTATTTTAAAAAAGAAACAATCAACAAAATAAGACAGGTGGCAGCATAGCCTGGGAAAAGGTTGGGAACACCTAGACATCATGGGGACCATGCTTGGTGAAAGTGAGTCCTCTGAGCCTTGAAGCAGAGTGTGGGCGTGTCTCAGGCTCCTGTGTAGAAGTTCTTACCGGCATTTCTCAGGGAGTAAATTGCAGGTTGGATGGGCAAAAATGAGAATACATAGATGTAAGATTATTTAAGATTCGAAAGGGAAAGACCTGAGGTGGCAGGGGAAGGCACTGAGGTATAGGGTCAGGCCAGCAGGCCTCAGGTCTTGTACTGGGATCTGCTTTCAGAGCCTGGGAGGGGGAGTTCCCAGTTTTAGCATGACAGTAAAGCAGACAGATCAGTGTTTACAACAGAAGCAAACCAAGAGGAACTGATCTAACAAAAGCCGGCAAAAGCTCTGCGGGGTTAAGGGGAGACGCAGGGGAAGATGAGACTAAGTGGAAATAAGCCAGCGCTGAATAGGAACAGCCAGGGTTATAAATACTTAAATTCTTCTCTAACAGGTGAACAGACTCAGCGCCACTGTAATAAAAATCCAACACATGTTTCACTCTGAAATAGAAATGAAAAAGCGGAAGTCCAAGAAAGGCCAGTAGAGTTCAGAGACAGAAGAGCACGGGGGTGGGGGGGTGGGGGGGTGGGGGGGTGGGGGGGGAGGCAAATAGACTCATAGGTAGTTAATTAAAAGAAAAAAGATTGCAGATGAAAAAAAAAAAAAAAAAAGGCTCGAGTGTGGAAAATTGACAGGTGCACATTGCAGACCAAAATGGAATGGGTGGGGTGCTAGACGCCGCCACAACTGTGTTCCACTTGGAAGGACACAAAGCTGGACTCTCTCCTCACTCCATCCTGACCTGTAGGGGCAAGCTTCTAAAAGAAACCGAGACACATGGCTTTCATGATACAGGAGCAGAAGGATTTCCTAAATGATTTGCTTTTTCAGCTAGCCATAAAAGATAGACAGATTAGATTTTTTTTTTTCTTACTAGTACTTCAAACTATAGAAGTTAGAAACTAGAGGGAAGCTTTGAGAAGCATCTTGCTAATTATGGGTGAGCAGTTTTGAAATACAATAAAATCAGAAAAAAGCTGGGCAGTGGTAGAGCACGCCTTTAGTCTTAGCAGTTGGGAGGCAGAGACAGGAGGATCTCAGAGTTTGAGGTCAGCCTGGTCTACAGAACAAATTCCAGGACGAGCATTTGTGAAACATGGAATTCAGGATTCTCATGAGCACGTGAATACATCTTTGTGGTTGGTAATCAGATAAAGGGACTGTTTATTATTAACAGATAGGGTTGAGTCAGCATGTTTTAGGGCAACCCTTGTCCTGGCACTTATCTTTAAAGTTTTAATATCATGCTCATTAATTTAGGTGGATTTCCAGGTCAGCAGTCATACCTTCTCTGAGTGTGACAATTTGACTTTATTCTGGTCTTTATTTTCTGGTGTCCCTTTGCTGAGTGTTGTGGCAGACCCAGCTACGCCTGGCTGTGGAGCTCTCGTAGTGCAACCAATGCTGTTGAACAGATAACTGCTCAATCTGTTTTAAAAGTTAAAATAGATTGTTTATAAACTGAAGCAGCAGAAACGTTTCCCTCACTAAATACAATGCTAATGTAAAACTATAGTTAAATTGTATGAAGAAAAGAAAGCTCTCTTTTCACTCCTTTGTGGTAGTGACACACTTTTTACTTTTAAAGATGTGGGTACCAGAACACCTAAAATTTGAAATCACTCAGGTGGCTGGCCCCGAAAATTCTTACTCCTAAACAATATTGAAAAACTTTTACTTTGGAACAATATTGATTAGAAGCAGTTAGCAAGCAAGCTGGTCCTATTGACTTTGAAAGGAATGTTCAGAATGTTCTTTTTTTTTTTTTTGGTTTTTTCGAGACAGGGTTTCTCTATGTAGCCCTGGCTGTCCTGGAACTCACTCTGTAGACCAGGCTGGCCTTGAACTCAGAAATCTGCCTACCTCTGCCTCCCAAGTGCTGGGATCAAAGGCGTGTGCCACCACCACCCAAAAGGAATGTTCTTAACGTTTTGCTATTAATTGTAACTGGGAATTTGGTATTGGATTGTCTTCTGTTCTTCTTCTTATAGTAAATTCTTCAGTGAAACAACTTTTGTATTGGGAGATGAAGCCATTATAGCATTTCTTTTCCAAACTGTTGATGTGATGACTGACAGGTAATTTGAATCTTAAGTGACCCAGAGAACATGGCCGAGCCTCAGTTATGCCTCCCTGCTACTCCTGCACCATCAATGGTGTAGTTTGGAGGTGGTGGAAGCATAAGAGATGGATCTACCTGAACATTGGCCACTGATGACATGAAAGGGGTACTGGGACTCCAGCCCCTTCCTCTTTCTTTCATTTATACTTGGGTATGATGTAAGGGGGTTAGATTTTAGAGATGATCTAATTACTAGATGCAAGGTCCCTTATATGGCCAATAAAATAGAGGATTCTCAACTGTGGATTTGACTAGCTGTGCGTCAGAAATGTTTTAGTATTTCATCTGCAGAACAAGCACATGCTTCTTCTTGCCATTATCCTGGTACAGTAGAATGTTGTGAAAAATATTTAATCTCAATTGAGAGCTTCTACCCACCTTTGAGTACTTAGTTCCCGCATAAATAACACTTAGGCCTTTAATTTATAATAAGCTGTAATCAACACTAGAGCTGGGCAGATATCTATCCTCTATGCTCTTATGTCTATTTTCCTGTCAATGACCCCCCTATATGATTTGTCAGGTTTTGTCTGGTCTGCTCATAGCTCCAATTACCCAGTCCTTGTGGCCATTATTTTTAGATTCTTACCCTATCTCCTCTCTTTCTACCTTTCTTTCTCTTCTTGTGGTCTCCTCAGACCCCAAGCCCGGAAATCTCAAACCCATCTATGTCTCTTCTGCCCAGCTATTGGCTGTCAGCACCTTTATTGAACCAATAGTTTTAAATTAGGGAGCTAGGTCACATTGTACATATGGATTCTCTGCTTCCTGGGAGCAACCAGGCCTTGGAGAAAACTGAGTCTTTACACACACACACACACACACACACACACACACACACACACACACCCCTGCCAGAAGCCATCAACTGTGAACAGTTACACTTCAGTCAGCATCTTTATTACAGTTTTTAAGGACTTTTTCTTTCTTTCTTTTTTTTTTTTTTTGAGACAGGGTTTCTCTGTGTAGTCCTGGCTGTCCTGGAACTCACTCTGTAGACCAGGCTGGCCTCGAACTCAGAAATCTGCCTGCCTCTGCCTCTGCCTCCCAAGTACTGGGATTAAAGGCATGTGCCACCACTGCCCGGCTTAAGGACTTTTTTCAATCGCTTCCTTTCCTGACTCTTTCTTTTTATATTATATTCTTTCTGAAGGAGTAGAATGTTTGTCATGTAATTTACTAATAAACTGAAATTATTGAGTTGATTATTCAAATAACGTTTTTCAAATTTGAAAATCTCTTTTTCTTCCTCAGCCTTCTGAGGGAGTGTCTTCCAGGCAGGGTGAGAGTTTTGTGAGGGGATTTTCTCAGATCTGGGAGCATGAGCATGGATTTAATTTTCACAGGAACCTTGCCAAGTAGGTTCTATTAAAACACCCATTTCCCAGATGAGCAGGCCTAGGGAATGAAGTGCCTGGTGCCCCTTGTTGTGCATGGTATTGTGAAGGAGAAGCCCTATCTCCTTTATCTGCCACGGAATTGTAACCCTGAAGTCATCGTGTTACCACTGCATAGGAGTTCCAGCCGTGCATGTATGTATGCACACACGTGCAACTAACTATACGAAACTGCAATAGAGCTGAAAAGTTTGCCAAGGCTTCAGCACAGAAGAAGCATTTTGTCATCAATAATCCCCATTCTCAGGAGAGCCGTCATTTCAGCACACATTCAGTAATGTGGAACCCAAGAGTCACAATAGAAATGGTGACTTTTCAGCAACTGTCGCCTGACAAAATATACTACTTACTTGCTTGGAATTTGGATTCTTCACAGGTCCAGTCTGTTATCGGGATTGTCCAGCTCTGCGAACTGAGGAGAAGATGGCGACACAACTGTGAACTTGGTGCTTGGGCAAATGACTCTCATCACAGCTTGGAACTGTTGCATTTCTCTGTCCTTGCATTTTAGCCTTGTATTCTGGTTAAACATTAATTTCTGATGGTATAAAGGTCAGGGTAGTCTAGAGAATGCACACTCACTTGGGGGTTGGCATGTAGCCCTTCTTTGGGCTCCTAAGAAAGCTCACCCTGTGAGCCTGATTCACAAGCCCTGACAGCATGGCTCTTTCTTGCCCCGGCCGGCGGGGGTTCGACTAGACCTTAGGGAAGGAGGTGAACGAATGAAAGGACAAGAGACACAAAGAATGAGAGCCAGTCTGAAGTTCTGATCAAGCTCTGAAACTTTAATTTTGGGGGCAGGTTACAAAGACACAGCAAACCAGGAAGTTTGGGCAAGGGCATTGCTTAGGGCTATCCTACTATGGAATCCTTATTGTCTAAGACCAGTCCACTGTCATATCCTTATTGCCCTAGACCATCCCATTATCATGACCAACTCCCAAGGAAATGCCAGACGTTCTTTAAGTTCCTGGGACCTGAGACCTGTGAATGTCCTTTCTTAACCTTGTACTGACTAGTCTTTCTAGAACAGCAGGTAATTTTCTGAGTTTGGCTCCCGGTGGCGGCACTTTCTTACTAGCATAACCTTACCATCACACAGACCCAATTTCATGTTGTTAGCCTCACTAAGTGATTCCATAACTCCAACCCCTGTGTCAGGAAAAGGCTGTCCTACATTGCCTTGACTCCTTTATCAAGGACCAGCTGGCTATGTTTGTATGAGCATGTTTCTGGGCTGTTCATTTGGTTTCATTCAGTGTTTTATAAATTGCTGGCCTTAGCTTACCAGTGGGTCATATAATCAATTTGGAAAGGCTCAAGATCAGCATTTTTTTTTTTTAAAAGAACAGAATTGAGTAGAAAAAAAAGGAATACCACACTTACTAATAAGAATGTTATTGCCTGAAGCTTCAGTTTCAAATGCATATTTATGTGCATTTATGTGCAGCCTTTGTCACAATATAGAATCTTTCTAACTGTAAAGAAAAAGCCCAAACCCTCTATAAAGAGGTGATATCCAAACCCTCTTTATAGTTCTCTCTTTCTCTCTCTTGGTCTCATGCAGTCTAGGCTGGCCTGCACTATAGATCTTGTAGGATTTTATGTATGTGGGATCTTGTGACCTCTGTCTTTCAGCTGCTAGGATTCTAGGTGCTAGTCACCATACATAGCTAAGAAGTGATCTCTTTCTATAGAAGCAGAGGGTTCCTGTCCCC
>JANHMN010000007.1:60428591-60536267 GCA_030674055.1 Rhabdomys pumilio
GACCAACTCCCAAGGAAATGCCAGACATTCTTTAAGTTCCTGGGACCTGAGACCTGTGAATGTCCTTTCTTAACCTTGTACTGACTAGATTTTCTAGAACAGCAGGTGATTTCCTGGGCTTGGCTCCCAGCAGGTTCCAATCTGAAAATTAGAATTAATGATAACTATAGAAAGCTAGAGAGGGCAACTTTCATAGGCAGCCAGTCGTCCTTATTATTATTATTTTTTAATTTTATGAAAATTTAAGGGGCTGGTGAGATAGCTCAGCGGTTAAGAGCACTGATTGCTCTTCTGGAGGTCATGAGTTCAGATTCCAGCAACCACACGGTGGCTCACAACCATCCGTAATGAGATCTGATGCCCTCATATGGATGTCTGAAGACAGCTACAGTGTACTTACATATAATAAATAAGTAAAAAACCTTTGGGTTGGAGTGAGCAGGACCAGAGCAGGGAAGGGGGGGGGGGGGGGGGGGGGGAGAGAAAATTTGATACATGAGTTATACTGTATTTACATTTTTTAGTCATTGATAGCCAATAGCTCTTTGTCTATGGGTGGGACATTATGAAATTCACTCCATACAAGCTGGCATGTTGACTGGTGTGCTTCTGTGCAGATCCAAATTGTTGAGAATTCATGAGTTGTTAAGAGTTTACTACCTTTCAGGCACTGTTTCAGTCCCTTGGCTTCTACCATCTTTCTTCTTCCTGTTTGAACTGTGTTAACCTGGCCCAAGAGGTTTTAGTGGAGAAGAATTTCAGTTTGTGGCTTAGAAACTGTTTTTGTGGTACTTTGGTGAGTGTGGCTGCTTTTTGGCATTGTTCTAAGAGTCTGCCTGAGGTTAAGGTGAACAGATTTAGATTAATTGCTTTGAAAAAGGAAGTCTTAAAACAGCCTGCTGTAAATTCTGTTGTGTAGTTACTAAAATTCACTCTTATGAAGAGCATTTTAATGAAAAGGAGCAAGCTGAGAAAGGAAAAATATAAAATATATGGTTGGGATGTTAAAGGGGCACCCAGAAGTAAAATGGAACTGAATCTTGTGTTTAAGGATATTAAATAGAATTAAGGGAGTAGTGACCTTGGGGCAAAATCCCACCCAGCTAAATTTAGGTCTGGGTTTGGTAGTATAAGCCTTTAATCCCAGGAGGCAAAGACAAGCAGAACTCTGAGTTCAAGGCCAACCTAGAGCAGAACAAGTTAGTTCTAGGTGAAGAAGAACTTAAATCCTGGCTTGGTGGACCACACCTTTAATACCAGTGCTTAGGAGACAGTTGTGCAGATCTCTAGTTCAAAGTCAGTCTACAGAGCAAGCTTCAGGACAGCCAAGCTTAGGCAATGAAAGAGTTGGAAAACAGAAAGCTGATGATAATGTAATAGAACAAGAGGGCCATGTTCCAGCCTCAGCAAGCGGCAGAACTTAGCAGCTTTGGCCATGTGGCTCTGGCTTTAGAGTCCAGAGTAGAAGGGACTACTGGGAAAATTGATGCTGCTTACCCGGAGCCAAGAAATTAGTGGTAATTAAGAAGACACCAGCATCACTGAGGTGAAATCTTCTGGGAGGTGTTTTCTGAGAGCACAAAGAAGCTATGTTCCAGAGATAGCCAAGGCTATTCCTCCTGCTGCAGCTGTAACGTGTAAGAGTCACCCAGGTGGTACTAGTTTTGAAGGCATGAAGGGGTCATGAAGAACTGCTGAGCCTTGGCACTGTGAGAGGCCATGGAAGGCCATTGGTGAAGGTGCAGCCTAGGTTGCAGTGGATGGGCCAGGACTGGAGGGGTTATGCAAAGGAATTGAGGCTTGTCACTAAAAAGAGAGCCTATGAGAGATTACTGGTGAAGTCTAGTTGCAGTGACCACAGTCTATTGGAGATGTTGGTATCATAGGATGATCACCAGAACAGCAGTAACAGTGGAGTGGCTCAATCTGAGCTTAGAGTGCTACAGAGGGCAGAGCTGGAGAAGTGACACCAGCCCTTTGGAGGAGCTCAGGACATCATGTGTGGATCCCAGACATTGAAACAAGAAGTGTAAAACTGAAGTTGCTTTGGAGACCCCAGTGTTTGAGATGCCACAGCCATAGGATATCTGCTGGGGAATGCTGCTAACAGGGGGTGGAACCAGCCCAGGAAAATAACCTTTTTTTTTTTTTTTCTTTTTGTAATCAACAAAGATGAAAAAGGAGTTGGAGATCTGAAGACCACTTTGACATCAGGCATGAAGATGAAGAGTTTGGAGTTTGCCCAACTGGTTTCCTGTCTTGATTTGGGATTACAATTAAGTGATTGGATGAATCTCAGAAGAGACTTTTAACATTATTGAGACTGCTATAGACTATGGGGACTTTGGAAGTTGGACTAAATGTACTTTTTAATTATGCTATGGCTAGATATGACCCCCATAGGCTCATGTATTTGAACAAGTCTATGGACGGAGGCAGGGAGTGGAAGGTATTGTTTTGTATATGCTCAGCCCAGGGAGTGGCACTCTTTGGAGGTTTGGCTGTTGGAGTAGGTGTGTCACTGTGGGAGTGGGCTTTAATACACTAGTCTTAGCTACCTGGAAGCCAGTACTCTGCTAGCAGCCTTCAGATGAAGATGTAGAACTCTCAGCTTCTCCTTTACCAAGCCTGCCTGGATGCAACCATGTTCCTGCCTTGATGGACTGAACCTCTGAACCTGTAAGCCACCCCCAATTAGATTTTGTCCTTATAAGAGTTGCCTTGGTCGTGGTATCTGTTCACATCAGTAAAACTCTAAGACAAGGTCTTTGATCCACTTGGACTTTAGTTTTGTGCAGGGTGATAAATATCGATCTATTTATGTTCTTCTACAAGCAGACATCCAGTTAGACTAGCACCATTTGCTGAAGTTTTTTTTTTTTTTTTTTTTTTCCCCCCATTGGGAGATGGGAAGGAGGAGGGGGAGGGAGAGTGAGAGTGAGAAAGAGTTGGGGTAGCTGAGCAGTCTTTCTTTTATGCCAGGTTGGCTTGCACCTGGCAGGCAGAGAAGCAAGCTGTTGATGATAGATGTTGGGCGGAGCCTAGTAGAATTGCTGACAAGCACTGTTGGTAACTTTTCTGCCCTTGAAGCTTGCCTCCATCTTCTGATGTTATATAACGAGTGCCACCAGTCTCTAAGGAGGAGGCTTCCAGGTCAGAGCCAGTTTGATTTTTTTTCAAGTCCTGTGATCTGTTTTGTTTTGTTTTTTGAGACAGGGTTTCTCTGTGTAGCCCTGGCCTCGAACTCAGTGAAGACTCCCAGATTCGGGAGACCCTTACTCAAGTCTCGGGAAGTCGCGAACACCCACAAACTCCAAGACACCGTACCTGGATGCAATTAGCAGAGGTTTATTAGGGAAGAGAGCTGGCAGCCAGCGTTCAAACTGCATACTCGTGCAAGAGTATAGTTTGACCCCGTGTGGTAGGCTAAGGAACCTTTTATAGTAGGGGATAGGGAAAGGAAGGAATTTTCGCGCGGTTACACATGATTGGTTATTTCAAATATCAGCAACTTGCAGAGGCGGCAGGATGGCTAGTTAGGACTTGTCTGGGCATGCCTTTTTACTTTTCTTTGTGGCCAGAAATCTGTCTTCCTGCTTTGGGCCTACCCCACCCACAGGTGGATTTTCTTCCCTGAGGCTTGAGGAATGTATCCGGGCAGTGAAGGCCCGAAATCCTACATTCAGTTCCGCCTTCCTGGAACTAGTGAGCCTGTATATATTTTATAAAATGGTCTTTATAATTTTTCACTCTACACTCAGAAATCTGCCTGCCTCTGCCTCCCAAGCACTGGGATTAAAGGCGTGTGCCACCACTGCCCGGGAAGTCCTGTGATCTAAGTGCATGGCATCTTCAGTAACAGGGACTTGAGTTTAAGTGTTGGAAAGCAACTGTGTTAGTTTTTCAACTTGACACAAACAAGAGCCATCTGAGAAGGGGGAACCTCAGTAGAGAAGATGCCTCCATGAGGTAGGCTGGGAGGCAAGCTTGCAGGGCTTTTTCAATTGGTGATTGAGGTGGAGGAGGGGTAGCCCACTGTGGATGATGCCACTGGATGGTCCTAGGTTATAAAAGAAAGCAAACTGAGCCAGCCCATGCAAGATGTTCTTCTGTGTGGCCTCTGCTTAATTTTCTGCCTCCAGATTCCTGTGTTCTCATCTATGATGGACTATGAACTATGAGCTGAGAATAAACCCTCTCCTCCCCAAGGTGGTCATGGTGTTTATCAGAGCACTAGAAAGCAAGCCAAATAGCAGCCAAGTGCACTAGCAGTAGCCTGTATTGGGGTGTGTGTGTGTGTGTGTGTGTGTGTCTGTCTGTCTGTCTGTCTGTCTGTCTGTCTGTCTTCAACTCCCATGTCAAACTACTCTAAGGAAGTGGTCCCTTACCTGGTTCTGTTTTCCTTTTCTTTTTTTTTTTTCCCCCTTCACATTACTCTATGGTTCCTGGGGTAAGCAATATTCCTCAGTATGGGGTGACTTCATTTATTCACAGACTTATATATGTGTGTTTAGCATATATATTTAAGTAAAATTAAAGTAGATTTCCCTTTGGCTTTTCCAGGTTTCTTTAGTCTGCCTCCTTCCCTCTCCCTCTGTATCAACCCTTCCCCCATGAAGTCCTTTGCTTGTTTTTCCCATTTTTTTCACCTCTTAGCACATAGTCCCACTCTTCCTGTCTCTAGCGCTTCTTCTGCCTGCCTCCCTAATGGTTCATTTCTTGATGCCAGGGCCTCAGTAAAGAAACGGAAATAGCTGCTCTGTGGGTGGAAAAGGAGCCGTTTACTGCCAAGGCTGTCTGCCAACCAGAGAGAAGGGTGAGGAGGACTAATCTCCACATTAGACAAGAATAGATGGGCTCCTGGGAGAAAGGGGAGCCTGTGAGCTGGGGTGGGTTCTCTGAAATATATAACAGGTACTTGTGAGTACTTTGATGTATAGACTGAGTACTCCGAGGGAGCTTTCAAGGAAGCACACACCTTGATTTGCCGATAGGCCTCACAGGCATATGTTAATGCAAGAACTGGCAATAAGGAGAATCCCTTGTTTTGGCAAGTGAGAACCAGTTTCACAAGTTCCTGAGGAATGCTGGCTTTTGTCTAACTGCCAGAATTTGGGGAAATGCAGTTTCCTTCAGCCTGGACAGTTTCTACTCTTCCAGCTCCTACAGTAACTGCATATTATAAAGCCAAACCGAAAATTTCAGAGCTAGGATTCACAAATAAGAGATAACACGTGGCGTTTGACTTTGGAGGTTTGGGTTACCTCACTTAATATATTTTCCAGTTCCATTCATTTACTTCCAGATTTCATGGTTTCAGTTTTCTTTAGAGCTGAATTCCATTGTGTGCATGGGCAACATTTTCATTACCCATTCATCAATTGATGGACATCTGAGCTGCTTGCCTTTACTAGCCATTGTGAATAAAGCGCTAATGAAGACAACTGAGAAAGTATCTCTGGAGTAGGACTTTGAGTCTTTTGGGCGAGTGACAAGGAGTTATATAGATGAGGCATATGGAGATATGTTTCTGGCTTTTCGGGACTGCTCCATAGTGATTTCCATAGCGGCTGCCCTAGTTTGTAATCCCATTAATAGTGAAACAGTTTCTTTCTCCTCACCCACCTCTGCAGCATTTGTTTGATTTTCTTTTCTTCAGTTTTTTGTTTGTTTGTTTGTTTTGAGACAGTTTCTCTGTGTAGCCCTGGCCACTCTGACTGGCGTAAGATGAAATCACACAGTCATTTTAATTTGCATTTTTCTGATTGCTAAGGATATTGAACACTGAGATAGATAGATTTATTTATTTATTTATAGAACTATTCTATCTATGGCCCATTTTTGATTATATCATTGGTTTTCTTATTTTTTTGTTTTCTTTTTTTAATGTGTATATTCTGAATATTAATTCTCCCTTGGATGTACAGCTGGTAAAACACTCCCCCCCCCCCCATGTACTCTGTTGGACTCCTCTTCACTGGACTGGATGATTTGCTGTATAGAACTTTTTATTTTTATGAGGTCCCTCCTGTTGATTGGTCTCATTAATTCTTGAGTGAGTGGAGTCCTATTTGGTAAGTCCTTGCCTGTGTATATATCCTGTTGGGAACTCCATGTTTCCTTCTAGCTGTTTCATAGCTTTACATTTCCCTACTAAGATTTTTTGATTCGATTGGAGTTGATTTTTGTGCAGAATGAGAGATAAGGATCAGATTTTATTGTTCTACATATGGACATTTGAGTCTCTCCACATATGGAGTTTTCCAGGCACCATATGTTGACGATGCTGCCTTCCGTCCAGTGTGTGTGTGTTGGCATCCTTGTTGAATATTGTAATTATGTGCACAGAAGTTTGGATCTTTTCTTCTGCCCCATTGATTTACATGTCTGGGTTTGTGCCCATACCATGCTGTTTTTATTGTTAAGGCTCTGTAATATAACTTGAAATCTGGTATGATAATCTTTTTTTTTCTCAGGATTGTTTTTGCTATCTAAGAGTCTTTTGTACTTCCATATAAACTTTAGGATTCTCTCTCTCTCTCTCTCTCTCTCTCTCTCTCTCTCTCTCTCTCTCTCCCTCTCTCTCTTTCCCTCTCTCTCTCTCTCCTAAATGGAAATTTTATTAGAACTGCATCAAATCTATAAATTGTCTTTTGTAAAATGATCATTTTCCCAGTTAATTCTCCTTCCTTGTGATCACGGGAGGGTTTTCATCTTCTAGTATCTTCCTCAATTTCTCTATTCAAAGACTTAAAAGTTCTCATTGTTAAAACCTTTCATTTTTTAGTTAGGCTTATGCCTAGAGATTTATGTTTTAAAAGAATTATTTTAATTTTAATGACGGAGGGAGGAACACTGTGTGGACTTGCATGTGAGTGTAGATGTTCGTGGAGAACAGAGGCACTAGATTTTTGAGATGAGTGACAAGACAGTTATGAGTGGCCCGACATGCGTGCTAGGAATCAAGGTGGGATCCTCTGGAAGAGGAAGCCCCTTAACAGCTGAACTCTGTCTCCAGCCCATAGAATTCTTCTCTTCTCTCTTTTTCTCTTTTCTTTTTTCTTTTCTCTCTTCTCCTCTCTTCCTTTCTCTTCCCCTCCCCTTTTCTGTCCCCTTCCCTTCTCCTCCTATTCTTTGAGGTTATTGTGAATGAGAGTATCTGCATGACCTTTCTCAGAGTGTTTGTTGTTAGCGAATAGAAAGGCTACTGATTTTTTAAGGTACATTTTGTATCTTGCCTCTTTTCTGAAACTTTTAGAAGTTTGGTGAGATCTTTGGGATCTCCTATGGGTCACATAAAATCATCTTCAACTAGAGATGATTTGCTTTCTTTTCCTATGTATATCTGTAAGAAAAATGAAGCAGAGAAGCAAATAGACAATCTCGGGAGGCCAAGGTGGCTTTATCAGAACAGCAAGGACCACAACCATTCTTCACAATAGAAGTTAAGTGCATTTAGAGGGGGCTGGGAGACACATATCCATAGCTACTGGAAAGTTGTGGCTAATTGTGTGTGTGTGTGTGTGTGTGTGTGTGTGTGTTTTGACTGGTGAGCTGAGTGGGATGTTTTTGAAACCTAGATGTATTATTCCTGCAGGTGGAATGGAACAGCCATGCTGGAGTTAAGCTGTTCCTTATGCCTAGGACCTATTGCCTAGGACAGTCTGCCCAACAGCATCCATTTAATCTCCTTCTTTTGTCTTATTGCTCTAGTTAAGGCTTTAAGTGCTAGACTGAAAAGGAGCTGGATTAGTGGACACCCCCATCTCATTTCTTATCATCTTTAATTAAAAAATTATACAAATTTTATTTGAGTTTAATATGTTTATATGTACAGTGAGGACTTTCTATAGAAGAAGCAGTCCCCGAGAAGTAGATTGGCTTGAGAGCTCATATACTACTTTAACAGAGAATAACACATTCTGGAGTCAGGTTAACATAAAGAAAAAAACGATTGAGTTTGCAGTATTACGTTAGACAGGTAGAAGTGACACGGACTAAAGTGACGAAAGAAAAAGACTTTGGTACATTTGTTTTTATGTCATCTTTGTGGTGATAATTGACCCGACTCAAATGTTAAGAATGTTTACTTCTATTACACCTTTCTCAAAGGAAATTTATGGACCACTTTTAGACAGGTAGGCTGGGATCAAGAAACTTTTATTTAAAAAAAAAAATGTTTGAAAATTTCATTATATGCAAATAATGCATTTCTATCAAATTCATCCTCTATTTCTCCCCTCCAGTCCCTTCTTTATTCTTTCCCCACCCCAACCTTTTCTTCCCAATTTTTTTTTTCTAAAACCCACTGAATCTAATTAATGCTACCTGTGTGGTGTGTGCATGAATATAGGACCATAAACGGGAATGTGGGTAGCCACTTGGGGACTACATCCTTGAGGAATAAGAAAGCTTCGTTCCTGACTCCTCTGAGTTTGTCTCCATTTAGGATGCGGGCTGTGGTCTTGTCAGATAGAACCTTTAATGTGTTGACGTGTGTTCTCCTTCGTCTGATTTTCTTTGGGACTTTTATCATAAAATCATGCTGGATTTTTCAAAGGACTTTTTTCTTGCACATGTTGAGATAATCATGTGATTGTTATCTTTAAGTTCTTCTACCCAACTTTCTGAATTTATTGACTTATGCACTTCCAACTATCTCCGCACCTTCAGGATAAAGCCAACTTGATCACAGTGGATGCTCTTTCTGAGAGATACTGGTATTCAGTTTTCTGTTGTTCTCTTCAGCCACACTAATACCCGATCAAAGGCAAAGGAGATGCTACTGGAGCCTTAGATAGTTGTAATCAGGCTTCCTGTAGACAAACTCTCTCTCCTGCAGCTTTTTAAAAATTTTTATTTTATGTGTGCCTGGCCTGGGAGATGAACCAAGCTAGAATTAGGATGCCTGTCTTACTCAGGGTTTGTATTCCTGCACAAAACATCATGACCAAGAAGCAAGTTGGAGAGAAAAGGATTTACTCAGCTTACACTTCCACATTGCTGTTCATCACCAAAGAAAGTCAGGACAGGAAGTCACACAGGGCAGGAACTTGGCAGCAGGAGCTGATGTAGAGGCAATGGAGGGGTGCTGCTTACTGGATTATTTCCCCTGGTTTACTCAGCTTGCTTCCTTCACCCCCCCCCACCCCCCCCCAGACAGGGTTTCTCTGTGTAGTCCTGGCTGTCCTGGAACTCACTCTGTAGACCAGGCTGGCCTCGAACTCAGAAATCCGTCTGCCTCTGCCTCCCAAGTGCTGGGATTAAAGGCGTGCGCCACCACCACCCGGCTAGCTTGCTTTTTTATAGAACCCAGGACTCCCACCTACAGTGGGCACCCCCATCCTTGATCACTAATTGAGAAAATGCCTTACAGCTGGATCTCATGGAGGCTCCTTTCTCTGTGATAACTCTAGCTTATGTCAATTTGACACAGCCAGTACAGAGGCCTGTGTTGAAAAGAGGAACTGGGTGAATAGAGCTTAGTTAGACAGTAGGACTAGCTAGAGTGTGGTATTATGCTTGGTACCCAGGGCGGTGGGAGTGAGTGAGACCAACACAGCTCCTTTGCTAGTCACCAGGTAATATGGCAGTTTACAACTTTTTTTTTTTGGGGGGGGTCTTTTTGAGACAGGGTCTCGGTATGCATTTCAGTATGACTAATCACTAGCTCGCAATATATCTTAGCCTGAAACTCTTGATCTTTCTGTCTCAGCCTCATAGGTGCTGGGATTACAGGAGTATGCCAAGCTTGACCTACATACTCCTTTAAAATATGTGGTGCTAGGGATTGGCTTTAAGTATGCCACATATGTGTTACGTCACTAAGTGCACCATAATAATTATCAAGAATGTCCCCCAAAAGGCCCATGTATTCAGACCTTCTTTCCCAGTCAACTGAGAGGTGTTCTAAAACTTACAAGATAATGGCTTGGAGGAAGGAAGTTCTTTGAAGGGCAATCTCTCTCTCTCTCTCTCTCTCTCTCTCTCTCTCTCTCTCTCTCTCCTTCTGACTACGACGAGGCAAGCTCATTGAACCACTTTGCATCCCCTCTGTGATGTACTGGCTTGACCCAGGCTCATTGTAAAACCTTCAAAACTGAGCCAAAATAATCATTTCCTTTTTTTTTTTTTTTTTTTTCTAGACAAGGTTTCTCTGTATCCTTGGCTGTCCTGGAACTCACTCTATATGTAGACCAGGCTGGCCTTCGAGATCGCCCTGCGTCTGTCTCCTGAGTGTTGGGATTAAAGCATGCACCAGTAACAGCAGCTTCATTTCCTCGTTTTAAGTTATTATCTCAGGTACTTTGTTATATTATGGAATGCTACCACAATAGAATATTATAACCAGATTTTAAGTAA
Organism: Rhabdomys pumilio; assembly: GCA_030674055.1. Classification (NCBI taxonomy): domain Eukaryota; kingdom Metazoa; phylum Chordata; class Mammalia; order Rodentia; family Muridae; genus Rhabdomys; species Rhabdomys pumilio. Next base: position 60,438,954 of record JANHMN010000007.1, read on the forward strand.
AATTAAAAAATAGTGCATTTCACCATATGCACAAATGAAAAACTCATTGGTTAGTGCCAGTTTAATTTAACTTCTCAATTAAAGACACATCAAGAATCTCTCAAACTTGAAAGAGGCTGGAGAGGTAAATTGGCCTTCCAAAACTAACAAAACAGAAAACACCACTATGCTCTGCCTTTGAGTCATAGAATCTGCTTTGACTTAATTGATTAACGTTACAGTGTTAAAACTGCATCCTGCCATTGAGCCACATCCTGGACTGCAATTCCTACTTCAAATGCAGCTGCCACGGCAAGGCCATCTTTTTTTATTTTTAAAATTAAAAAAAAAAATTTAATAATTTACTTTTATTTTCAGTATATTGGTGATTTTTTTTGACTGCATGTATGTCTGTGTGAGGGTGTCAGATCCCCTGGAACAGAAGTTACAGGACGTTGTGAGCAGCCATGTGGGTGCTGGGGATTGAACCTGGACCCTCTGGAAGAGCAGATAGTGCTCTTAACTGCCCAGCCATCTCTTCAACTTTCAGCAAGGCCATCTTTTGGGGCCAATGTTTTCCTCCCACTCCAGCAGGTGTGTGTCAGTCGGCTTTGTACAGGCCAGTGTGTTCTAGATGAAGACAGTTCAGTTACTCTTGATTCTGCAGAGATCTCCCATGGATAGCAATCCTGAGGGTTGGTGTCTATCTTGAGAACTATAAAATTTACCTTTTTTTGATCTCTGCTCCCCACTTGCTACTTGAATGGCTGATGTTCAGTTAGGAAGCATGTTTTGGTGCCATTTTTCTTCAGATACCTTTAGGGAGAAGGTCAGGCCCAAAAAGTTGAATTTCGAATCTAATATACACCTATGCCATGAAGCATTGACATTCATTTATTAGCAGAGAGTTAAAAAAGACCAAGCTGAGTCCAGGTAGTAAGCAGTCCATTAGAATGTGAATTAATCTGCCCCAGCCCTATGTCTTGCCTGTAGGATGGGATAGGTAAGTGGAGAGTCCTTACGCTCAACTCTAGAACCAAGCTTTGCTGAACAACTGGCCAGGTCACGGTGTGGGAAGATTCTCCAATGAATCACTGCTTATTCCAAACTACCATTGGGACTTGTATAATTCAGTCTCGCACTTAGACTAGTGCCTTTTAGTTGAACCTTTTCTGGTGATGAATATACCTTCTGTACTCTCTGCAGCAGCCACTAGCTCTGTCTTGCAACTCAGAACTTAAAACACAGCTGGGAAATGGAGAGGCTAAAGCTTTCTTTTTATATATTTGGGTTCTTTCTAAGCAGAGGACAGGGTATTTCTTGGTCTTGATCTTGTAATCTTCTGTTTTAGAGGCATGAGTGCAGGGGCACGCTACAATGTTGGTTTTAGTTAATTACTTATGATGTGTGTGTACGTATGGTGAACATGGATGTGTGTATAGTGTGTGTGTGTATGTCTGCATGTGCGCACACGTACATACTCATATTGCGTGAGTAAACAAAAGAGGACATCTTTCAGGAATTGGGTCTCACCTTCCACCTTGTTTTGAGTCCAAGACTCTTTGTTTTTCTTGTCTTGTGCCTTTGGGGTGCCATTTTGTGTTGGGGGGGTATCTCTTATTCTCACCCCCCACCTTGTTTGGAGGCATTGCCTTTCCTCTACTTCTCACCTCCAGCCTCATTTTTGAAGCAGTGTCTCTTGCTCAACTCCTCCAACCTATTCTTCAGCAGCCTTTCCTGTGGCTTCTTGAGAAGCCTTCTGCCTTGTTTTAAAGGCAGAGCCCTTTCTTCTTGCTTAGACCTTGTGTTAGGTAGCCTTTCTCATTGCTATGTGCCCATTTTCCGGGCTAGCTGGTTCACAGGTTTCAAGTGATTCTTCTGTCTCCTCTTCCCAGCTCACTATGGGAGTGCTGGAGATGGGCACATGCACATCCACTTTAAAAAAAACAAAAAACAAAAACATTGGTTCTAGGAATCAGAATGGAATTGATCAGGCTGATGCAGCAAGTGCTTTGACTCATTTTTGTTGGAAGAACTGCTGTTAAGGTTGCAGTCGACCATGTCCAGATAGGCTCTCTGAGCTCAGTGCAAAAGGGGGGGACTCAGGGCTTCTTCCTCTCTGCCTGATCTTATCTGAAGAGCATCTGTAAGCACAAATGCGTGACCTGACTCTGCACAGAGCTTCCTGAAAGTACGGCATGATTCAGCACATAAGTCCCGATTAGCCCTCTGACCCTGTGAGAATTAGGTACTATGTTACGACCAGTTAGCCCTTCCCACCTGTAACCCTCCCAAAAGAAACAAACTGGAGTAAAGTCCAGAACCTTGTGGCCAGATTGTACCCTGCCCCTTTCTTCTGCTCCCTTTGTCCTGGCAGGCCTGTGACTAACAGCCCCCCCAGGGGCGGTGGTGGTGAAGGGAGGGTCACATATCTTCACAATTCTTCCTTCCTTCCACCCAAGATGAGGCTTCTCTGTGTAGCTCTGGCTGGCCTGGAACTTGTGCTATGGATCAGGCTGACCTTGAACTCAGAGATCCACCTGCAAGCACTGAGATCAGAGGCACATGCCACCACCACCTGGCTTCATCTTCACAATGCTTATTACCTTCCAGATGAATCTTCCCTCTGACCCAGAGCTTACCTTTGGACTTAACTTTCCTTAGCATTCTGTGCTGCACCCCTCACAGACCTCAGTATGTATGTGAGAAAGCATGCACTACTCTCTCTGTTTATCTGTTTATATTCTCAGGTCCCATATACCAAATCGCATTATATCTGTATATAACCTAAATATATGCTCTTGTAAAGTTAATATTGTCAATATAATACCTATAGTACCTAATATAGTGAAAAGGTTGCATAATAGTTGTTATTCTATACTGTTTAGGGAATAAGGGAAAGGGAGGCTATAAATATTCTATGATCCTAACTAGAGCGTACACATCAGCAACAACGCAGCAGTTTCAGTTCAGGCTTAGTTAAATCTACTGAGACTGGTGGATACCAAAGTCTGGCTATAATTCCAACAGATTTTATTACTAAGAGAACTGGCCATAACTTTTATTTCAAACAACAAGCCTCCAAAATGACATTTGATTAATATTCAATGGAAAAACCAAGTAAAAATGTTTTTCCGGTTGTAAAATTTATTGGAAAGCCTTTCAGGAGAGCCATCTGGAAGGTGTGAATCCACGTGTGGGAGGGGGGATTTAATGAGATGATCAGTTATAATCGCCTTGAGCTATCCACGCAGCCCTTTGTCACAGAGCTTGCTGATTTATTTTGTGTACCAACATCAAGGAGCAGTTGAGGAGGCAGCAGAGAGGAGAAAGGACATGAGTACCAAAGGATTTGGGAAGAGCAGATGACAGGAGCAGCAGGGAAAAGTAATCCAACATAGAAACAATTGAGCTCTCTAAAACCAAAACAAGGGCTTGGGAAAATAGTTCAGTGGTAAAGTGCCTGCCTAGCATGCATGAGGTGCTGGGTTTAATCCCTAGTACTATTTAAAAAATAAACCAAATGAAAGCAAAACAACAACAACAACAACAACAACAAAACACCAAAACATCCAGACGTTAATACATGTATTATTTCAAGCAATCAAACCTATAGTTGGAAGGTGTATCCTGTGTTCCAGGAAACAATATCAGAAAAGGACAATGATATCAACTGCCTTTTTTGTGCATAGTCTTTCATGGCTTCTCAAAATATGCCGTTATCCTGAGGATTCCTTCTGGGGCTGAGATTGGTGGCATGACTCTCTTTGGTCACTTTGATCTTCCTGCTACTGGATCTCCAGGGCCCTGATAGCAGCCTCACCGCTTCAGTGGATGGTGGTATGACACACAAAACCTGTGTTGGTTGGTTACTTAGCTAGTTAGTTTGTTTGTTATGGTCACCAGTCATCTGAAGACATGCCTCCATTAGATTGGCTTATAGACAAGTCTGTGGGGCTTTTTCAAGATTGATGTGGGAGGGCTTATCTGTAATGCTCAAAATTAACCTGTAAGCTCCACCTGCCAAAGGACCAGATAATATTCTGAAATACTGGGAGTTGTAGTTGTGGAAAAATAACAAAAAGCAACCAAAGCCTGATGGGAAAGTACCATGGCCTATAGGTTTCTCTTTATAAGCAAGCCACTGCTTATATATGGGGCCATTCAGCTGGAAAATTCCAGGGAGTGGTTCTGACCAATCTCTTGGTCAGCATTTAGTATTTAATAAAGCTTGCTTTTAAATGTGGCTCAGAATAGTGAAATTGGTTTTTCTCCGGCAAATCTCAGGACTGTACCATGGGTGATGCCATCCCAGACCAGGTGGTCCTGAGTTGTTTAAGAAAGCAAACAACCCGGCCGGTGGTAGTGCATACCTTTAATCCCAGCACTTGGGAGGCAGAGGGAGGTGGAGGAGAGGTGGATCTCTCTGAGTGTGAGGTTAGCCTGGTCTACAGAGTTCCATCTCTTAAAAACCAAAAGTAAATTAACAAAACAAACAAGGTAGGAGGAGCAATCGAGTCAGCAATCAATGTTTCCCCATGGTCTCTTGCTTTAGTTCTTGCTCTGATTCCCTTCATGAGGGACTGTAAACTGAAAAAGCCCTTTCCTTCCCAAGTTGCTTTTGGTCATGCTTTGAGTCTTATCACACCAATTGATACTGGGACCAGGACTATTGCTGTGACCTTACCCCCGGGGCACCAGGTGGGAGGGAGGTGCTGATTGTAGGCATGGTTAAGAACTTTGGCCTGGAAAAGCCACTGAGTTCTCAGAGCTTAATACACTATTGTGGGAGTTTAGACTATGCTCGGAAAAGTTCAGACAATGAAGGTCTGGCTTGTGAAGCTTCAGAAGGAAGTTTGAGACTCTCTCAAAGACTCTAGCAGGGCAGTTCGTGTAGTAGATTTAAAGTAATCCTTTGTAGTGTATGGTCAGCTAGAGCTGAAGAATCATCCGTGATCAAGAAGAGATCAGGACCACTGAAGGGAAACCTTTGCTTTACTGCAGTGGTTCTTAATGCTTCTTCTTAATGCCGGCCCTTTAACACAGTTCCTCATGTTGTGGTGACCCCCCAACAAAATTATTTTTGTTCCTACTTCCTAACTCCAGTCTTGCTAGTGTTGTGAATTGTAATGTAAATACCTGATATGCAGAATATCTGATAGGTGACCCTTGTAAAAAGGGTCATTTCGTTGGACCCTAAAGGAGTCATATCCCACAGGTCGAGAACTGCTGCTTTAATTTTGGACAATAGCTGCTGGTCAGCTGGAGCTGAGATATCAGTTACGGTTAAGAGGAAATCAGCATTAAGAGGAGACTAGTATCGCTGAAGTGAAATCTTTTGAAATTATTTCTTCAGGATTAGCATACAAAAGCTGTGGCCTACAGAGTACCAAGGCTACATTTCATGCTGGCAGCTGAACTTTGTAATGTGTAAGAGTCTCTCCTAGGTACTCCTGATTTTGAAGGTGTGAAGGCTCATGGAGAACAGCTGAGACTTGGCAGTATGAGAGACTAGGAGAGGTCATTGTGAAGGTGCCTCCCAGATTCTCGACTTTGAGCTACAGGTTTTAATTTATATTGTTGAATGTTGGTTTTGTTTGGATTGTGATTATGTCCTGGTTCATTCCTCGTAGAATAAAAGTATGTAACTTATTTTTCATTTTACAGGAGCTCACAGTTGAGAGTTTGGACTTTTTAAATTTTTTTTAGAAATTTATTTACTTTTATTTTTATGTGCATTGGTGTTTTGCCTCCATGTATGTGAGAGTGCCAGATATTAGAGTTACATACAGTTGTGAGTTGCCATGCTGGGATTTGTACCTCGGTCCTCTGGAAGGGGCAGTCAGTGCCCCTGAGCCATCTCTGTAGCCCTAGTAGTTTGGACTTTCTTTTTTTTTTGGTTTTTTGAGACAGGGTTTCTCTGTGTAGCCCTGGCTGTCCTGGAACTCACTCTGTAGACCAGGCTGGCCTCGAACTCAGAAATCTGCCTGCCTCTGCCTCCCAAGTGCTGGGATTAAAGGCGTGCACCACCACCACCCGGCTGAGTTTGGACTTTCAAAGAGACATTTTTTAAAATAGAACTTGGACTTTTAAAGTATTAAAGACTTTATAAAGTTCTGCTTTGTTTTATGTTGTGATATTAATATTAGCATGGATTCTTGGGGCCAAATAAGAAAGAAAAGTTTATGGTTTTATAGTGTTGAGGTTGTTCAAGGTGAAAAGAAGTCAATCGTGTTGGTTAATTTTTTGTCAACTTGACACAAAGTCATCTGAGAAGAGGGAATTCCAAGTTGTGAAAATGCCTCTATCATACTGTAGACAAGTCTGTGGGGTGTTTTCTTGATTGATATGGGCAGTGGCATCCATAGGCAAGTGGTTCTGGCATGTGTAAGAAAGCAAACTGAGCGAGCTAGAAGTGAGACAGCGAGCAGTTCCTTCATGGCTTTTGATTTAGTTCCTGCCTTGAGTTCCTGCCCTGGCTTCCCTTCATAATGGACAACTGTAAAATGAAATAAACCCTTTACTCCCCAAGTTTTTTTTGGTTGTGGTGTTTTATCACCGTAATAGAAAATGCACTGAGACAAAGACCGATACTTTTTATGACACATTTTCTACTGTTTGTTTCCAACCTTTAAGAGTGAGGTCTAAGTGCCAACGTACAAAGTCGTGTGACTGAATTTTCTACTTTAGTGTTTTTATGGTCACTGAAAAAATATATTCTGAAACAGAGTCTCAGATAGTCCAAGCTGTCTTCTGGCCTCTGTTGCTAAGGCTAGCCTTGACAGAACTGTCCTCCTGCCTCTGCTCCCAAGTGTTGGTATATAGGATTATAGGCATGTGCACCATTTGACACAGAAGATATACTTTAACCACTTATGAAGCAGTGATTCATGGTTCACATTGTGCTCTGAGGATTTTTTTTTTCTTCCCATGTGTGCCATGTTTGGCTTCTGTTGTCCTATATGAAGTGACCAAAGTACATTTGAAACTGTGGCCTGATAGTACCATACCCACTTGGCTCCCACTATCAGACCTGTGAAACAGTGCTTGTCATGATAGGATGGAGGTGTGGTGCCTTATTGCCTTGCTTTTGAGATTTGCTTGTTTTTGTGAGGGGAGCTTATAGCAAAGGCGGATTCAACGTTGTGTGTGGTGCATGTCAAAGCCTGAAGCAGACATCAGTTGTCTTCCTTGATCACTCTCTACTTAAGTTTGCTGAAACCGTGTCTCTCACAGAACCCAGGGCTCACACATTCTGGCTAGTTTGGCTAGCCTGCTTGTCATATAGACTCTGCCATTGCCCTACACATGTGGGGACTACAGAGTTGCCACATTTGCCTAAATTTTATTTAGGTTCTGGAGACATAAACTCTGGTTCCTGCTGCTGATACAGCAAGCACTTTATCCACTGAATCATCTCCAGAGTCCTAGGGACTCATGCTCTAAATTAAATGAGCAAGTCTTCCAAACTGCAGGTGACAATATTTATTTTCTCTGGGTGACTGGGGTAGGTTGTGGAGGAGGCATGAAGACAAGGAGCCCTCCACTGAGCAATAGCCAGAGTGTGCCCATTTTCTTAATTTGCCAATTCCTTTCAATAATCTATTCTATTTTGTATGTGTAAATGTTTTGCTCCCATGTATGTATCCCATGTGCATGCCTGGTGCCCGAGGAGACGAGAAAAGGGCATTGGATTCCCTGGAACTGTAATTAATAGGTGGTTGTAAGTTGTCTTGTCAATGCTGGGGCCAAACTGGGAGAGCAGCTGGTGCTCTTAATTGCTGAGTTGTCTTTATAAGGCCTCTTAGTTTCCTATTTGACAAGAAAGCCTAGGTCCTTGATGTTGTAATGCCTTGTCAAATGTGAATTTTGGAGGAGTTTTGTTAAACTTTGTGGACATCTGACTCTCTGAAACCTTCCAAGGTTTGTGATTCCTTGTGTATGCCTGTACACAGTCCTGGGTATATAGGTGTCCATGAACAGGAAGTTCCTGTTTGTGTGAAGGTCAGAGGTTAACCTTGGGTGTCATTCCCCAGGTGCCATCCACTTTACTTTATGAGACAGGTTCTTCCATTTAATCTAGAACTTCTCAATTAGGCTAGGTGCCAGGGAGCCCCAGGTCTGGTTGTGTGTCTTTAGCACTGGGATTACAAGTGTGTGGCACCACTTGTTTTTCTGTGGGTTCTAGGGTTGGAACTCATAGCCTTTTTTTTTTTTTTCTTTCTTTAAGACCGGGGTTTCTTTGTGTAGCTCTAGCTGTTCTGGAACTCACTATGTAGATCAGACTAGCCTCAAAGTCAGAGATCTGCCTGCCTCTGCCTCCCGAGTGCTGGAGTTAAAAGCATGTGCTGCCACCACCACCCAGTTGGAACATATATCTTTATCTTGTGTGGCAAGCATTTTACCCAACTGAGCCATATCTCTCCAGCCCAAGCCTGTGGTTCTTTCTTGTGGGGAGGAAGGACAGGTAGAGGCTTGCCTAGCTGAGGGGCTCCACCCTTTGTCTAATTTCCACAGTTACTGGGGATCTGATTCTCCTGTGCCCACAGCTGTCACTCTTACCCACCGAGCTTACCCACCCCGAGCCCAGGTTTTAGATATCGGCGTAAGAAATAAAAACAACAGGACACCAAGAACGCTTTATTAATGTTTATTTCTAATAACAAGAAACAGAACGTCAGTCCCTTATTTGTACAAAAATACCTGAAAGTTTACAATTAGGTTCACGAGCCAAAGAGCTATGTAGCACAGAGTGAAGCAAAGCACGCGGGGTAAAGGTTTTGTCTATTAATTAACACCTTCTGCATTCCCTGAAATGTTAACATGTCAGGTCATTGTTTCCGGTCACTGCATTTTGCACTATGACATCACAAATCTACGATGAGCTAGTAGCGCCCTCGGAGGCATAGTGATCGGACAGACTGTCAGGTATTTAAGTGCAGAAAGGAGAAGACAAAACATCTAAGCTGAGGCACATTTCTTCAAAGTTTAAGCAAACAAAAAAAGAAAAAAGATAAAACACGTTCAGAAACTCTTAACACCTAATAATATAACAGAGTCTACCCTATTAAAACGCTAAAAACCCAAAGCATTTGGCATTTTCCTTCTCAACTTAGTCCAGGTGGTTACACGGAGTTGTCATTTAGAAAAGAAAATCACAGGCAGAGATTACAAAGTCAAACAGGCTCCAAAACAACCCTGAGCTGTCCCCTTTACATTCATGTCAATTAAATACAAAAATAAAAGTCAATTGTCCTTCAGTCTCTGATTAGGGGGGCTGGGTACCCACTAACCTAGGGACCAGCTGTTTAAGGTGGAATTCCCAGCTGCCTGTGCAAAGGCTGGCGAGCTCGGGGCCACTGAAGTCTGCTACACTCAAGGCGTGGATGGGTTGCAGCCTTCAACAATTCACTTCGGCAAGGGAAGTACAAAATACTACGTGTCAAACCAGCTACGTACAAAATTGTGAACCAGAGTCAAGCCTATACTTCCTCTTAAATAAAATGCATACTTATAAATATGAGATACACATCCTAGCTGTTCTACTGTAGAGGCAAAAGAGAAAAGGATTATGTACTGTGGGGACTGGTCTGTGTAAACTGGAAAAAGAAACCCTAGGGTTGTTTACTGTCTGTTTGTAAAGTTCTGACCTTAAGTCAGCAAAAAGAAACGAGTATGGTAAAACTGAAATGTCTGTTATCTGTTTCTAAGGGGAAGATCAGCGGGAGCCTGCTGCCAGGTATGAACTTGAGAATTCTCTCATTGTCAACTGAATGATTAACTAGCTGCGAAAGAAAGAGAAATGCAATTGAGCACTTATGCGTAAGAAAATGGTTAACTAAAAAAAAGTCAAAAAAGATTAAAAAGAAAAAAAGAAAAAAAAATTCTTCATTTGTTGTAATAACATCTCGTGGAAACACGGTTGCGTGGTCTGTGAACTACAGTGTTTCTATCCTGTGGACCAGCTTACTGCTGGTCTCTTTACAAAGCGCTGTCATATCTATCTTCCACTATGCCGTCAACCGCAGCAAAATCAGAAGTGGCTCCCTGGGGAGCACTTCAATGAGTCGGGACTGGCAATCTAGTGGCTAGCTCAGGTAAGTAGCAGACTTCCTGTGTGGTGTCAAGAAAGAAAATGTGTTCACCACAGTTGTCTGTGTGTTTCTCAAGGGAGTCCTGTCTGCTACTCTCATGCCTGATAAATCATCAAGGGGACAACAGAGGGTCCTCCACGGAGCTCAGGGGACCCAATGATAACTCCGGCCACCTTCTGATTCCTCTCTCGAAGGAGGAGGCAAAACATCATGCTCCTAAAATCTGTCCAATGTTCACAACCACTGTGAGGTACTTCTCACCCTAAGCCAGCAGAGGCAGAGCCTCTGCATACCCTGCTCCTGCTGGCTTAGGGGGTTTTCAGTAGGGTGCAGAGGTCATCAAGCAAAGACTTAAAAGTCTGTGCCTCTGCAGTGTTTCCTTCTCTTTATCACCATAGATGCTCAGAGTGACAGAGCACAAGGCCAACAAGTTGGCATTTTTCTCTTTCTATCCTTTAACCCCCCCCCCCCCACCCCATCCCACCCCTGTGTGAGAACTGAAATGACTGAGGCTACTGCAGAGGGTAAAGGCAGCGATTATTCTACAACAGTGGGCGGCTGTGAAAAATGGGAGGCACAGGGCACCCCAGATGGACTGTGTGGCATCCACAATGAATACCAATGTGTTCCAAGAAGGCTGGCTGACATCAGTCTGAAGCTGAGGTCATGCAGCTGTGCTGTGCTGGGAACAGTAAGTTTACCAAAGTTATGAGGTCTCCGGCACTGTGGAGAACGAGACACACTAATAATAAATGACCAGACGTCAGCACAACAACAAGGATGACCAGACTGTGGCAGCTTGATTGCGTCCACAAAACATGCTTGGTGTCAACTGCGGTTGACACCTTTTATTTTATTATGTTTTGTTTTTTTTCTGTAAAAAAAAAAAAAAGCTTTTCAAGTATAATGGGAAGGACTGGGGTGTCTATAATGTAGGAGCCAAATCCACACTGTCGCAGCCTGCAGAGAGCAGAGTGCCATCTAGAAAACTTTGGGGGACCCATTTGTAGGCTGAAGCCTGCCAATTCAAAAACTCTTTGTCTCATCTGGGTTGCAAAGCCACAACATCCTCTCCTACCATAGGCTGAGTACAACATTGACAACGAAGAAGGAGTGCAAAAACGTGACCAATACAAAAAGTAAACATCGCAGTTTGAATTGTCAAGGTTATTCCAGGGCAAGAGTTCATTTCCAATCATTTTTCTGCGGTTTTTCACCCTACATGACCTAATCAAAATTGTCATTCCAGTTTCTTCCCACACTTGCACTGGATCTCTTCCCTCCCCCAATTTTAAATGGCTGACGCAGGGGGAGGTGGTCCTGCTTGATCCGCAGCGGCAAATCTTTGTGAAGTCCAATAACTAATTGATGCAGGTCGGTTGGTACCGATCAAAAAAGCCATGTTGTTCTGAGTCCTTGGGTGGGAGTAGGTGTTGTGTGTTCTCACCCTCATGCAGGCCTCTCTTCTCCGTTCCAGTGTTGCTGCCTCCAGCCTCTTGAGTGGGCAAGGAGGTCATAAGGCCACGCGGATGCAGTGGTGCTTCAGCTTGCAGGGCAGAACACCTTTGTTGAGCTGGTAGAAGTCGACCAGCTGGATCAGATCAGAGAACTTGGTGTTCCCATCATCCAGAGTGAAGAAGGTCTGCCCGTCATCCTCGCACTGTGGAGACACAGAAAACAAAAACACTTGCCATGTTAGAAGGTGATCGTGGGGAATAACCTGTGACACTATAGGGAGACTTGAACTACATCAGACAGTCTCATCATTTCTGTGCTTTAAAAGGGAAAGCAAAGGGGATGAGGAAGGTGGTCTGTAATGGCACAGTCGAATGGACCACAGGTAGATCTGTTTCATGATCCAATGACCAAGTGGGCAGAAGAACATGAGCTCCCTTGGGAGCCACTTAATCATCAGCAAGTTCCTTTATATTCTGAGCAGCCATGAGGCACCATTCCTGTGGTGAAAAGAGCCAATGTCCAATCTGCTGCAAGAGTCTAGTAGACCTAGATACTCCTACTTAGTTTCATATAAGCTGAGGTCTCGGCAACAGTGGCCTCTCAGCAATATTCCCTCGGAGACTCTTGAGAACTGCTTCCCTAGAAGCTTGTTATGTTTAAATTGGAAACTGCATTAGAAATAGAACCAGGGAACTCAGAAGTGAGACTGGTTTAAAGGCATCGGTACTTACAGGTAAGATCTGGAAGTTCTTAATCTTCTGGTGATGGCACAGTGTCAGTACGAACGCCTTTGGATTACTCTGGCTGTCACGAAGGAGGAACAGCCTGGGGAGTGGAAAACCAGCAATTATTGATTCCTTTTAAAATCCAAATGAATTGGCCGTGAATGAACGTACATGAACGCATGTGTATACTAGCTAGAACTGACTGAGAAAAACGGGCTTGCAGCCATGACTCTTTGGTGTGCTGGTACCTGAGTGACTCAGTGGCTACAGTGGATACAGCACCCAGAAGGGTGTCATTCAACATTGAAAGGAACCAGGGGCCCTGAGAATACGGCTGATTCAGGCAAGGCAGGTAAACTACAAAGATGGAACTGAAATGTTCTGTGTTAGAGAGTCAGAAACTCTTCAAAGATTGACAGGGATATGCCACAATTATCCAACAAAGAGAAGCTTTTCCCTAGAGAAGATGTCGAGCACACAAGGGAGGAGTGGAAGACTAGAAAGTATTCACCTGGGATACAAGCTTGAAAAGAAACAACATATTTCCTACTGCAACAGTGCCTTACTCTTGATATTTACTCTTCACAAAAGGGAAAAATATTAGCTCGACGGTACAGGAATCAGATTGAGACTATCTTTATCCAGCGTCAGATCACCACCATGGGGATAGGAGAGATGTCTCCAGCCTGAATACAGTGAGGAGGCTACTGAACCATTTCCTGTGTACTCCTGCCCCAGATATATGAGCCAACTCTAGGCATGGGACACTGCCTGGAGTAAATCCAGACACCACTTGTAAGGTCTGTTGTCTGCTCACAACAGGAGCCGACTATAATGCCTTTAAGGATGTTAGATGCAGTACTCAAGGTTGTGGATTTTTTCTTTTTGTTATGAAGCATGCAATGAGGGGGTACTAAAAAATGTAAATGAGTAAGTGGCAACTGTATCAGTGTTAGCTTCCCGGTTTTTATAATGCCACTGTGGTTACGTAAAACCATACAAAGCTTCCACCAGGAATAAAAGGACACTGAGCTATAATTTACTTTTAAATGATTAAAATAAATAAACAATGGCAGCGTGAACATGCTGTCTTGTTAACCACTGGTCCTGGGTAAAGTTATATACTAGAGTTGACTGCATTTTTCCTGAAACTTTTCTACAACTTCTAAACAATTACAAAATAAAATTTAAAATAGAACAGCACAAAGAAGCCTAAACTCATGCTTTCCCATACCTTAAACACATTTGAAAGGAAGTTCCCAAGCCCTACTGGCATTATGAAGAAGAAATGTTGAGATATTAGACCAAACTACTACTAATAGTGGTGTCACCAGCTTGGAAGGTGTGATATTTGAACAGAAGGCAGTTAAATAGGACTGGGAAATCCACACCAGCATATTATTCCATGGCGCCGTTTAGCCAGGCTTATAGGGAAAATGTTATCCTGGACCTGAGACATGTCCAATGTTTTTCTCATATCAGAATCTATATTTAACTAAATATCTTTATCTGCATCTACAGTGATCACATGAAATCAATGAAAGTAGGAGGGGCCAGTCCTATTTGGTAGGGAGGAGAGGGACCAGTGGAAGATAAGCGACAAGGAAAGTAAGAAGGGAAAAATATGGAGAAAGTACAATGGCAGGTATATATTAAAACTCTGTAATGAAGTCCATTGTTTTGTAAACCACTTTTTGGTTAGGGGTGCGGGGAGGTGAAGGGAGAACATCATTACAGATGCTATTGTCATGGAGCACGTTCCACTACAGGTAAGATGACAAGATGCCATGAAAAGAACATGGTTATTCACACTGAAACCAGGGAGCTAGAGTGTTCCTTTCTAACCAGGAACAAGATGGTGGTCCCTGTCTCATCTATCTACCTACTATTTCTGTCTGTAGGTAGGGCACTGGGACAAGATGAAGGCAAGAACTGAGAAAGACCACTGGGACAACTGTGCTGTGACACAGCTTACACCCTGAGGTTCAAACTCTCTTGCTGGCTCTGGTTACCTTGTGACAGCTAATGATGTGAATGCTTGTAGGTCAACCTGCTACATGCATGCATTCAGTCACCTAGTCACTCTGGCCAATGGCTGCCATCATCCACATCCTCTGCTGTCCATAGTGGCTTAGTAGTGAGACAATCTACTTGAGCAGTCATGACTGTGAGATGCAAGCCTCTTGTGGCTCTAAACCACAGCTGTCTGAAGCTCCTCTTCATAAAAGGGAATTTATAAAGTGTATAAATAAAAAGGTGTTAATTATTTCTTTTTTCTCTTTGTTTACTGACTTAAAAAGTAAAAATAACCAGCCTTGTTCTTTTCTATTGAAATTTCAGTGAAGAGGTAGAGGGCACATATGTATATATTTGCAGGACAGGATAGTTGGAAATTATGTCTGCCCTTAACTTGGCAAGGGCATCATACTTTGCCTCTGAGCTAGTTTCTTCAGGGAATTGTGAGTCCTTGTGTGAGGCAGAGCAAGTGTTCAGCACACTGAGACCTCAACAGGTCATAGATTTAATTAGTCCAGTTTCCTTACCCGTCCACGAGACCTTGTTGCTTGATGATCCTGTGAGACTCCTCGCGGGAGATACGTCCATGGAACCAATGCTGAGTCCTGTGAATCACTGTAGGAGAGATGGGGAATGGAGGGTAAGACATGGCTCCTCTATAGAGACCCTCAAGAGCCCAGAAAACAACTTTGACAAACTTGGAGCTCAGCTCTAGTAGTGTGGCAACAGAGGTAGCTCTGCCTGTGCATTGTGCACAGCTTAAGAGAGGCTCAGAGAGCAGGGGCCTTCTTCACATTTATAGACGTGCTTACCTGAATTCAGAGTCGAAGGATGAAGAGGACTTTGGCTGCTTAGGACATTCATCCGAGTGCTTCGCTTCTGCAATAGAAATGCTTAAGTCAGCAAAGATGAGAAATTGACATACCAAGTCACCCCCTGTCCAGGACAGGGTGGCTGAGCAGTGTCCCCTAACCCTTATCCTCCAATGACACTACCTGACTATGGAGAATAAAGAGGTTACTGACGAAAATGGTAAATAGAATACATTTTGGTTATTTCTAGCCAACTGTGACTGTGGTAACATGTTTTTTTATCCAGACTACTTAGGCTACAAATCCTGGAGACTCAACAGAGCAGCACAGGCTAGCACTTTAAGCTCTGACAGTTTTCAGAACACTGCTCTCCTGAGTCCCTGTACTGAAGACTTTTGCCCTTTTCCCACACTATGGATGAAGGACTGGGAATGTCTTCTAAGCAGAGCCCTGGGCAGGTGTTCTGCATATGGTCTTTAGATTTCAGGGAAACCTGAGATGGGAGATAATCTTCCCATCTGCAGATTCAGCACTTGAACTTAGAGAGAGAACTGTTCCCCGTGGAGTCCTCATGCGAATGTCTGGCCCCGTGCCTTCCACGAATAGCCACTAGTAATTTATCAGCAGGAACAGCTCAGGATAGACTGGTGTGGAAGGCTGACAGCATGGCGGACCTTTGGGGCCAGCTGCTTCCTGCACTTATTCCCATACTCCCTTCCACCAACACTAGCAGAGCCATTCTCCTGGCAAAACTTGGGGGTATATGTGTAACCAGTTTCAACCAGACTGGGGTTAGTGACTTACACGCCAGGCATGGCCCTCTTCCAGGGCAGCACTCTGGGCTTCAGCCGGGTTATCGATCACTCTTCCAACTTGTCCAGAAAAATCCATGGCCACAAGAGAATTCTCAGAAACGCTTCGCTGCAAAGCAAAGGCCACAGATTCTAAGATGCAGGGGAATCAACCAGGCAACATGTCAAAGAGACCACCCTCCCACCATGAAATAATCATAAAGACACCAGAAACTGTGCTACAGAATTCCCTGTTAGGTTGAAAGCTCAAGTTATCTAAATGGAACCACACTAAAAATGGCTTTGGGCTTTGCTTAAAAAGAAGGAAAGGAAAGAAGGAAGGTGATCATCTCCAGTTTTTCACTGAAGACGATGCTGGGGGCATTAGTTAGGGAAGCAGACACAAGACTCTTCTATGATATAGCTTGCTCTTTCCTGGGAGTAAGTACCAGAGGGTCTTTAAATCACAATTTGCTAATATAGTGCATCTCTGTGCTTTGGGGGAGCAGGAGTGGATATACTCTCAGTATCTTTACTATGGGTTCCAAAACAAAAGCCAAAGATAAGAAAGACGGCTCCCCTTATTTTTGGAATAGGTAAGGCATGCTACAATGAGGTTCCCACAGCC
Organism: Rhabdomys pumilio; assembly: GCA_030674055.1. Classification (NCBI taxonomy): domain Eukaryota; kingdom Metazoa; phylum Chordata; class Mammalia; order Rodentia; family Muridae; genus Rhabdomys; species Rhabdomys pumilio. The sequence goes on from JANHMN010000007.1 coordinate 60,455,457, forward strand.
TTGACTCTTGAGGGCCCTGACTCCACCACTTACCATAGGTGCATTGAAAGGAGGAGGCAAACCCTTCCTCTGCTGCGGGATGCGATAGTTTTGGTACAGGAGCATTCCATACTGAAGAGGAAAGACTAGCGTTAGTACCAGCACCTGAGAGCTTCCACAGCCCCAGCCCACAGCAAACCCCACAGTTGGGAGGGGAGTTCTGATGCACAATAGCGGGATACTCTCTGCCAACCTCCCCTCTCCCCCATGAGCATAACACTCTGAAGATAGTGTGTTTCTGTTGAGTTCTGCCTCAGAACTTCCATCCTGAAAGAAGGGGTGCTGACCAGTCTGGGACTGTTGGAAAAGGGAAACAAACAGGGCAACAACACTTATCATACTACCAAGGTCAAGAGTAATTATCTTTCTGGAGTTTTGCATGAATCAAATAGTCTAGGTGATCTACTACATTTGCTACTGCCCGTTTTTATGGCCAATTTACTATCAGTAGCCCCAGTCTACAGATAATGGCAAAGAAACACAGGAAGCAAGTGATTCAAAATCAGGAGAAGAGAGGCATTCAGGACCTCCAACACACAGCCAGCTAGTTCTAGAGGCCAGCCTGATCTACAGAGCGAGTTCCAAGACAGCCAGGGCTACACAGAGAAACCCTGTCTCAAATAAACAAATAAATAAATAAATAAATAAATTTGAATATATAAAGCACAGCATCAGGATGTCTTAGAGGATTTTAATGTGCAGAGAATGATCTTCCACAACAAGAACACTTCAGATAGGTGGTATAGGACCTGGAGACAGCTCTTATGTCAGCCTGACTGTGGTGAAGGGATCAAATAACATGGCTTTTTAGTAAGTTAAAAAGATGCAAGTTGTTGTACTGGGATACCCACTGGAGAACAGTGGTCTCTGAGTCATTAGAATGGCCTGCCTGATATACGTGCTTAACTGGGGACCCTAGGCCAGACCACAGAGCCTATGTTAAGAATGTGACTCACGCTGGGCCTGGGGCTATGCTAGGGACTAAGGCCAACCACATAAGTGATGGGTCTGCATGGCCAACAATGCATGGAAACTGGGGTCTACACTAAGGTCCGGGAGAGCTTCCCTGATCAGTAAAGCTTTGGGTGGATTATCATACATTTTTGTCAGTAGGGTCAAGTACTGTCTACGTGCCTGACTCCTTTCTTCTGGATTACTCTCGGGCCTTTAACTCACACCTATTTATTATCCCTTTTATTATAATAACGCATATAAGAGCTTTGCTGAATTTGTAGCCTTAGCTCATTAATGAAGGGGAGGGAGATCTAGAGGGCCTCTCCGCACAATACCCAGTGACACTCCTAATAAGAAAATCTAAAATATGTGCACTTTTGAGCAACAGTATAGTATCTCAAGTAGAAAATCCCAAATTTGATTTTGGGATTGAATGTGAGAGGTCAGTGTCTAGGCAAGTGTGTAAAATTACTTCAGATCATGTGTAAAATGTATGTATGAAACAAATGTTTAGACAAATATTCCTAGGTCAGAAAAAGCCAAAAGCCAAAGTGTTTCTGGTGCCAAGTATTTTGGGGAAGGGTCATTCATCTGGAATTACACAAGTTTGGAAGTCTAATCCTCTTACATCTCCTTTTCTCTCCATATCCTTCCCTCGTTATTTGGCTTGAATGCCGGTTTTGAATGTTTTCAAGAAGACACCGAGATCACTGACTTTTAGCTTTCTCTCTCTCTCTCTCTCTCTCTCTCTCTCTCTCTCTCTCTCTCTCTTTCTTTCAAACACGTATTGAACATTAAAAATTTGCCTCTGAAACTCTGCTGTAACTGTAACTTGTGGTACTTTTATGATTACTCAACTGACATATCTTCTGATTTTCTTTTGCCTTCTCTCCTTGATCTATGAATTATTTTAAATAGATCATTTCTATAAGTAGGTATAAAATTATACTTTATTTGCACTGGATTTTTGAATGCATTTTTTAAAATCTCAGTTACTAAGGAAGTAGACTGTTTTCACATTTATTGTTTTTAGTTTAAAAACTACAAATTCACACTGTTTCTACTTAAGAATATAAGGACCCACATGGTGGTAGTTGTGCTCACACAACCTCTTTAAGTGGTTAAGCCATTACCCATTCATGTACCAGCTGTCTATAGAGTTACGTTCTTTCATTTTCCTTTTTATTTTAGTTGACTGGGCTTTAAAGATACATGTATAGTCCAATTAATGTTATTTCCTTTGTGTGCCCTAACAATGTTTCCTGCTTCATTGCCATGTAGCCTTTCACTTCCTATTCACATCAAATTAAATGTGACTCTCCCAAACAGCAGAGGATTAAGGTAACAGTGGACTGTTTTGTTTCTTTGTGTAAAGAGACAACAGCCATGTCTCCACATTCAGAACTTGCCATGTTAAGAAATATCCTTCTGGGCTGGCGAGACGCCTCAGGGAGTAAAGGTGCTTGTCACCGAGCCTGGATTTGGTCCCCAGAACCCACATGGTGAAGGAGAAGGCTACCCCAAGTTGTCCTCTGACCTCCATACACATGCCCACACACATTCCCCTAAAGAAACTAATTAATAAATTAACATAATAAAGAACCATAAGCACATCAATAAAGTTCACAGGAGTTTAACATTACAAATGGGGTTGAGTTTGGGGATCTAATGAAAGGAATCCATTTGCTTTGTGAATCTATTGTGCATTGACAGGTTTCCTTTATTACCTAGTTTCTATTCTGGCCATTAACCCTGGAAGACTCAAAACGTGGAATAAAAGCACAGATCTTTCTCTACTAACTCAGTGAGACACACAGGTTCTTAAGTGAGATGGTAGGCAAGTTTACTGCTTTGTGCAAAGGTAAAAAAAGCTTTAGAGTCATGGTCAAAGAATGCTTCAGAGAATGCACCTCAAGACAAACTTAAAGAGATGCTTATTTTAAACAGGAGGAAGCTGTGATTTCATAGAAGGCACACCCTATTTAGCATAGATGTTGAGCAAAATCAATCTATTAAGTACAACCAGGCTCAAACCTTCCATGGGCCCTGGGATTAGATGGCTCATGTCCCTGGTTCAGAAGTGGCTTGAACATCTAACTGGGGATGTCAGACAGTACTCTTATCCCTTCTGCAGGTCATAGAAACCCAGGCTGTGGCTACTTTCCTTGCCAAGTTCTAGCAGGCCAAGGGTAAGAAATAAGTCTTCACTGTTACAAGCCACTGAAACTGGAGATGCCTCCTAATTCATAATACTCTAATATGGCACATTTAAAAAAAATCAGGCCTTTTATCTGCTTGTTATATTGGGCAGTTACAGATTCTGCCCTAAAATGAGGAAACATCTGCTATAAAAATCTTTGAAAATCACTAGCTTTGGCCTCTTTAGGGAAAAAAAATGTAAGGAAAGGTCTAAACCCACAATACTTACAATTTAGATATGACAAAGAAATACATTTGGGGGAGTGGAAAAACTCCAACAGCCTAAGGTTTGAACAACTGATTTACCAAGTTAAGATAACTAACAGCTATGCACAAAAATGAACTGACACCTTCCACTTTGTCCCAATAAGTTGATAAAACAAAGGATATTTTAACATTAAAATACATTACATTAGGTAAGGTGGCCATCATCTCAGACTGAAGGACTACAAAGCTGTACTTCCCGTATGAGCACAATTGGCTTGAGGCCCAATCCATCCTACTGGCCTTAGCTTTCATTTTTGCCATGGAGAGGAGACACCTCCTTTCAGTAACTGAGACTGCCTGTGTGGAACCTGGGAGTGAGTGCTTGCACCCAAGGGGAGATCCTTAAGGAAAGGCTGTGGACATTAAGCCACCCAAGTCATTCCGTGGTTCTTAGTCTGCCGCTCTCCCTGGCAGGCAGGCTAGGCCCGCAAGGCTCCTCTGACCTCTTTACACCCAGTGCAGTCTTTTGTTCCGCATAACCTTCCCATTGCTGACAGGACTTTGATCACCACATTTAGCTGCTTCAGAGCACTGCAGTGAATTTCTTCTTTGTTTCCGACATGCTGGTCCTACTGTCAAAGTGCTTTTGCAGAGGAGGCTCCTCATGCCTCTTGGTGGTCTGCTGCCTCGCAGAACATGAACCTAATTGCCTTTTCAGGGTGGGGTAATTTAAAACCAAAGCAACCGCAATGACAGGCTCTTGTGCTGATTCAGCAAGACATTTTGTGGGGGGAATTTTTACATCAGTTTAAGAAACTTTCAGAAAAGGAGGGAGAAGAGAAGTAGGTAACCGTTACAAGTTTCTAACCCTCTACTACCGTCCTATGTCCAAGAAGTGACGAAGAACAAAAAAGCTGACCGTAAGCCCTGCGTTGTTCACTAAGTAAATCTGTACCACGGAGCACAGCAATGCCTCTCTCCCACACAAAAATGAAGGGCAGCCTAACATTGTTATATACGTATTTTTTAACTAATAGTTTTTCTAAAACGTTGATCAACTTTCTTTTTTTCTTTTTTGAAGAAAGGGTTTCTGTATAAAGTCTAAGCTGTTCTCAAACTCAACCATCTTCCTACTTCCACCTCTAACTGCTGGGATTCTAGGCATGTGTACCACACCTAGAAATCTCATTATTTTTACACATACAAAGTATTCCTTTCACGGCTAGCTTATATCATGCCAGTTTAATGACAGACTTTGAACGGGCTTAGAACTGAGAGTTGTCTACTACAGGGGAAATTTCTTACCCCTGGATACTCAGAGGACATTTGAAAACATCTAGAGGCATTTTTGGCTGTCTCCACTGATTGGGGGCATCTTGTAGGAGAAATCTACAACGCACAGAACTCCGTCTTTAGCCAAAAAGGAATCAGTTTACATCCACACTTGATAGTGCTCAAGTTGGAAAGCCTGTTTCTCCCCTTTCTAATGGTCTGAGCGCTTATGTAGAATATGCAACTACAGTTGATAAATCACATTTAGTAGAAACACCATAGCATTTTTGTGTGGGGATGGACCCACATCCAGTTGCTTGTTCTGCATGAGGTGCAGCCAACTGTAGCCTTGAGTCATGTTACCTTGAGGAGTCTGAAGGCTGTCATCCAGCAAGTACGGATCTGCTCATCTTCGGCACAGAGCAGACGAAGCTCCTTCATCTCAGTCTTCGCCTTGTTTGGCTACAGGAGACAAAAAAGCCAATCAGTGAAACAGTGTGAACTCATACTCCCAATGTTAGAGAAGGCTGTCCTCACACCTTAGAAGCCAATACACCATGGTACACCAAGTACAACTAGTCACTGGTTATCTGCGCAATGGCAGGGAAGCTGACCTAGCTCTCACCTTCCAAATATCCATGGAGATTAAATAAGATGGTGACTGTAAAATGATTACAAAAGGTCATGCATAAGAGTTTAGGAGATAGTAGTCATGACCATGATAATCAACACCGCCACAATCTCACCAAGAGGAAAAAGAACATGGTCTTGGCTGTGGTGTGCGTGCATGTATGTGCAAGTATGCATTGTTTGCACCCATATATATATATTCACATCTGTGTGTTCTGACTACAGGCACACATCTATAGCCATGTGACAGTATTCTCATATACACATATAGCGGGTAGGCAGTATCGTGGTCAATCCTCATGACCAGAAGCCCATATAGACATTGTAGAACACTTAGTAGCTGCAGGCAATCAGGTGTTAGGTCAGGAGTTCCTTCCTTAACCAGCTTCTGTTTCTCCTTACTATGACCAGGTAAAAGCTGCGGCCAGTGTAGGAGGGCTAATGGCTACCTGGCCTTAAGTCATAGAGGTCCCTTAGTGCTCCATAGAGTATGTGTCTACCTTCCTCAAGCACCCAGGCTCTTTAGAGCAGAAGGATCCACAACCAAATAAATACTGGCCAGGAGAAAATGCCTTTGCATAGCTCCCAGTCCCAGCCCATGGACAGCATCCTGTAGAGTACCTTGATGCACATCCCATGTTCATTGGGTGCATTGTACTGCTTCTTTCCAGCAATCAGATAGAAGATGCTGCTCTCTTCCAGGTCAGCCAGCAGCTGCAGGTGTCTGGGTTCCTGAAAAACAGCCGTCAAGTGAACTGTGAGGTCACATTTTCCGGAAGAAAGTCTATAGAGCTAAAAGCTCACCTTTTCCCCCTGGTCACACACACACAGAACTGAAAGGACAGCATGGAATCTCAACAACAGCATAATCCACAAATGCGAGCTTTGTGATATATAGACCCACTATTGTTTTTATGAACTATGCAGTTCTTAAAATTTGTTCCAGTAGAGTGAAAACCATATTTTGCTTATGAATACAGGACAACAATTCAGCACCTATCCTATGGCCAGGTTAGATCTAAGTTCCAAATTAGGAAGACCAAATACACCCTTGCATTGACTGAGTCAGCCAGGAGCATTTATATTCAACCCACAGTAGGGATCCAGGGGTGACCATCCTAAAGGAACAGGAGCTGTTGCCCTGTGTGTTTCCATCCAATTTCTGATAGACTAGTACTGTGTGTACAGTTATTATATAAATTGATCATTAATTAGTTAACACTAGCATAAAAGAGGTTCGGGGACTTTTTAAAAATTAAGCCCAAGGCCACAGCAAGAACACCCACTACAGGGAGAGGTGGAGTGTTCTAAAACTTACTTTTGAAGTCCCCTTGGTGGAGTAATAGAGGCCAGATCTGCGCAGGCACACATACAGCTTCTTCCAAGACTTACGTCCCACCTCCTTCACCTGCAAGAACCCCTGGATCTCAGGGCAGCTGCTGGAGTTCAGAAAATTCTGTGAAGGAATAAATTTTTAAAATTAGGCAATATGCACATAAAATAATGAGAGCAGTTATCTTATTAGATATAGCTGACATTTTCTGAATCATTAAAATACTTTGGGGGAAGGTTAGGCAAAATTTTCGTCCTTCAAACTTCTTAAAATCCCAACAAAACTGGTGTTGTATAGGATACAGCAATTAATACTGAGACAGAGAGAAGCAAGTAGCTCCCACTATGGTGTAGCAGGAATGCTGCATCTTTCCTTTTCAGGAATCTGCTCCTTATTTCAGCCTCCAGCAAGTCTATTTCAGCAAGAACACAGTGTTTGTTTAGTACCTGCAGAAGCTGCGCCTGGCCACCGTTGGATTGTTGGCACCAAGTGACCATCTGATCCGGGAAGAAGTTCTGAGAGAGAGGGAGAAACAGGGTACTATAGACGCATGTCTGACAATATTAAATTTTCTCCAGGTATGATCATGATCCATTTGTATTTTAGATACCAGTGCTTCTCATTTTTTTTTTAAATCAAAACTTGTACAAAAAAAAGAAAACCAAAAGCAAGCCAATAAATAAACAACAGTGACTGCAGTTCTGCTTCGTTACCCAGAACTATTACATTTCTTTCTTTTCAAGAAAACAGTGAAGTAGAAGCAGAACCGGAAGTAGACAATGGTCTCCTCAAGCTGACTGGCAGTCTGCTTGGTGACTCAGGAAAAGACCAAAGGCTTAGAAGTCATGAAAGCCCCTTTGCTACTGTGTCACATGACAGGAACCTCCCCACAAACAAACAAACAAACAAAAAAATCAAGATGTTGATGTCAGCATACCAACATATAATCAAGAGAATATCTGCTATTTGCTGACTATTTATTTGATTAATTTGTCCCAGTGTGACCATCTCTACCCTCTGAGGAAGGACATCTAGTGATGACTGGGTTGTGAGGCCTATTTAATTAAATAGTGACCCAGCTTATCATCTGATAATCAGGTTTTATTCTATCTAAAACTCCAAGATTTCAGGACACTTACCACCGGATTCTTAAAGAACTCGTACTTCGCATAATTCTTTCTGAACAAGAATTTACTCTCACTTGGCATGGTGCTCTCCACCTGGACCACGATCTCATGGTCCTCCAGGCACCTCTCTGTAGGGAGAAGCAGCACATGTGAGAAATAACAGAAACTTCAGGGCAAGTTCACAAGGTCAAAAGCTGGTTTTAAGCACTGAGATGAGTTTGTCAGGAGCAACACTTAATTCGCTGATGATACACTAAAAGAGGTCTTAAAGCTCACTAAAACACAAAGTCTGGGTTAGTACCGGCATGTATGCATTTCTCGTACAGTTGGAATTGACACAGCTTTAATGAGAGAGTCACAAATGATTTTGCCCTTATACTACAAAATTTCAACTCTCATTTAAAGGCAAAGGAAAGGCAAAGACAGCAGGTAAAGAGGATTTTCAAGAGGCAGGGCAGGTAGGACCACAGGGCATACAGGTGGTCAGACCGCGACCTGTAGACAAGACACTACAAGCAGTGGGATATACAATGCACTCATTGTCTACACCTAGCTAGTCAGCACTGGCTGTGTCATGGAATGAAGGCACCAGCTGGATTATTCACCTCTTGCCTTCACCAGGTAGATTACACACACCTCTTAGAACACCTTATGTAAGGACCTGGAAAGGCTGGTTAGTCCCTTTTCTGAACCTCTGCTTTTACAGGGAGCATGAAGAACTACATGTGTGACCTGATGCCAGCCAGGCATTCATAGCTTAAGTGAACACGAGCGTTCTCTATTCTGAGTCCCCATCGCTTATGAAGTCAGGGTTGAATATCTAGAAAAATTTCATCTTCAAAGGAAAGGAGACACATAGGAAAAGCCACTTTAAAGGGTCTCAGAATTGGGAGAAGGAATTTCTGTTCACAAAGAAGAATTGTGGTTACAGGCACTGCTCTATGAGGACTATTCCCGTTACGAAGAGGAAATTCTTGGCCAATGCGTTTTTTAGCCTCCATTTTGATACTGTGAGATGGGGACATCGTGGCAGAAACATGCAAAAGCAGAATCTGTCCCCATTGGTAGCTACAAATCTCATAGGGCATGAAAAGCCATGCTTGATGCAAACCTAGAATAGTTTCCATTTACTTCTATCTGGGAAAATTCTCCCTGGAACACATGAGCGACTGTGTTTATACAAGGGTTATATTTCCTCAAGACATATGCGAACAACCACATACAACTTAAGCATTGACTAAAAACTGATGCATGGTTTAAAAAAAAAAAAAACAGTCAGGCTTAAGTTCATTCATTTTAAACAGGCTTTCTCGTCCAAAAACACATCAGCAAATTCCATCAGGAGCTTTACTCGGAGAAAATATTCTAAACTAACTTAAAACTCAACAACCCAATAACCTGTAGGTGGTTGTTTTATGGAATAAAATATTTTTACCATTTACAAATATAAATTTGTAAAACTGAGAGGTAGCGGCGGCCCTAGTAAGAATGTAGTAGCTAGCTCTAAATCAAAAAGTGTGCTTTCCAAAGAACCCTGAGGAGGCACAAAGCCCCTGTCGGGAGCTTTCTAGCTAGGACCAATGCTGTGGTCTCTATAGCTCTGATCCTTTACAGCAGCTGCCTGGGAGAGGTCCTTGGGAAGCTGCACACGTACTACAGGTACACAAGGGAGGGCTTGGTGCCTGGGGAAGGAGGCAGGGGAAACTGGGCCCCACTGTGGTTTCAGGTAACCAGTGACTGCCAAGCTAGCCCATGCAGCCCTGAAGGATCATGCTTCTCCCACAGCTGGCAATGGACCCCAGAAGGGCCTCACTGTGGCTCCTCAGGCAAACCAGCTGCAGCTTCAACTCCAGGCTCCTTCCCCAGAAAGCTGGGAAACAGGAGAAATCCTGCTGAGCCCTTGTTCAGGGCTCTATAGCTGGTGACCCCAGGCTGCTGTGGAGTGGCTCTAGGCTTGGATTTATCACTGACTGTTCCCACATGTGGGAGGCTGAAGAATCCCCAACAGGTAGGGGATTCTTATGGGAAGTACTCATCAGGAAGATACTTTTATTAGTGAAAAGAACCGGAGGACTGGCATTTTGTTAAAGAAGGCACCTCAGAGGTAGATGCCAGCAGAAGGTGACACTGGGGACTGGGAAGAACCATGGGCTTCTGGCTCACAGGCTTTCACCTCTGCTTACTCACAGATATAAGGAAGACAGGGCAGGAACACCACTGTTACTGTTTTTCCACCAGTCTACTGGATGACCCGTAACCGTAGTAGGTCATTATAGACTTTTCTAGCAAAAAGGGAGCTGGCTCACACAGGCTATCTTTGCAACTGTATCTAGTTTAAAAACTTTAACTTCTGGTTAAGTTTCCGGTAGATCAGCTGCAAAAATCAGCATAGTAATTGTTTTCAAGTCCTTAATTTGTGGTTATCTATGAACTAAAACTATCAGAATGCTATCCTTATGCTCCTATTTGTCACAGTTTGGGGTCATAATCTGTTTTAGAATTTGCCTAAAAGACTTGTACATTGTACTGCTTCCCTGTGTGTCCTCCTCCCTAATAAGAAGGCTCAATATAGAATTGCCTAAGAGTGCTATTTCCATGGAGACAGTGATTCCCAGGAATGTAGGGCAGGGTGGTTCCACACTGAGCATAGGTGAGGCCCCACACTTTAGGCCAGGACCCAGAAACCCACCCTAGAGCAACATCCATTACAAAGAGCCTCCCACAAGTCTGTGGTTGAGCCCTCAGCAGCAGGGCGGCTGATGCTGAGGAGGGATTTCTGAGAGGAACCGCAGAGCGCCACGTCTCTCTACCAGTAGGACCCTGACAAGAGACTGCTGTGCAACTGGGCAGAAACTGGATTTCCTTTTAAAGGGCTAATTAGCTATGTTCTTTTTTGTTTTAATTAAATGATAGATTGAATCAACACCAACCACACACACACACACACACACACACACACACACACACACACACACACACTTCTCTCTCTCTTCATGGAGAAGAGTAAAAGGCAGAAATGGAGCCTGTGTTGGGAAGTCCAAAGAGAGGTGGAAATTGTGACTCAAGCTCACATCACATTATCTATGCTTAAAAAATTGTATGCTATCTGCTGGAAGAGTGCCAATCAATTCAATGAATATTCTAAGCCAAGAGGTTGCAATCCACTTTACTAATCTTTCAAAAGGGTTATAAACAGAATTATAAACTGTGAAATTTGATATCTCTTTTTTAAGACATGGAAGACATGGAAAAAATTATAGCTTAATTGAGTGAAAATTCTGTTTTTAAATACCTGCTCATGATTTTGCAGGCTTCAGACTTCATGCAAATAAGATTTTAAGCAGAAGTCTGACAAGCGTCTTTACCTGAGATGAACCAACTGAGCACACACACACACAAAGGACCTAGTTTCAAATATTCTACAGTCTAAAATATGCTCTTGTTCTACAGAGAAATACAAACATGTACGTGTCTGTGCACATGTGCATACACAGTACAGGCATCACCTCAAAAAGGTGTTATGTAAGCATTATATGTCTATGAGATGCCTCTGTAATATTATCCTGACTCCCTGTCCCTACTGCAAAGGAGTCATGGCTCCCTTCTTCCTATCATCAGAGTGAGCTACTTACTCTCTGATTTGGGCAGCTGTACTCCAATGGGCAATGGGTTCTAGCACACAGGTAGGCAACAAGCCCCCTCAGGGCTCTTGACATTTAGAGAAGAACCAAGTCATAGAAGACCTACGACCCAGCCCAAACCTTTGGAAAGTTCCTACTCTGAGAACTGAAGGAGAAATTCTCAGAGTATCAGAGGGAGAAAAGTGAAATTTAGGAGGAAAGATGGGGCCAGAAGGAGTGGAGAACAACTATTGACCACCAGCCAACATGGCAGGAAATGATGGAACATTTACAATTGGCTGTAGTATACCCATTTGATCACACACTAAAGTCTCCAGATGGTATTCCCAAGCTAGAAAGCTAGTTCCCTACCTAATCCCAGTTGTGGGTGGTGCTCCACCAGAGTCCAGCTGTTATCATCCACACAGTGACTTTTGTAAACCAGCAGCTGGCACAGGTCCCTGGCCGTCATGTCGGTTAGAATCTCCACCACTTTGCTTGTCCCATCTTCACTAAAGACTTTGACATCCTGCAACACACAAACGGGACAAATACATATGAAGCAACTCTGCATTTACGTGAAAGAAAAATAAACAAGAGAAAACAAAAGTAAAGACATGAGTGTTTCATCTCAACACATGGACAAGTGGGGGTTTTTTGGCTCCACAGATGTAGGTCCAGGGCTATGGGATTCTCTTTCCTCTCTTTGGAGAAAGCAGGGAACCTCATAGCCACAGACAGTACACAGCCAAGCCTGCAGTCCAGCTTAGGGAGTAACAGAACTCACCAAAACTACAGGTGGTTCAGATTGGACAGGTTAGACTTGTCAAACTTAGCAAATGTCTGAGTTGACCCTCCTTCTATCCTAAATTGTGAGAACTCTTTTCTCTTTATCCCCAGAGCAGCTCCTGTTAGCTGTACACTCTTCATAGCTCCTGAGGGACAGGAGGAAGCTGAGATAGACGAATTAGGGATATGCTAATATTTAGACTGATGAAAAAGGGCATAGAAGAATTCAGTCACAAAATTGCTTGGCCTTTTTCCTACAAGACTGAAAATAAGCTATAGTTTCCAGGTCCTATTCAAATCCATGAAAACCAAATAGTTCCTAGGGAAAAGGCATAGAAATCTTGGGAGATTAAAAAAAAAAAATTCTACCTTCTCCAGTTGATGGGGATGCAGTTTTTAGATGTATTTAAACAAACAAAAACAACAACTATAACAAACCCCAACAACAACAACAACAAATCTCTACCAAGGACTTAACCTCAACATCATGGAAAAAGCAGTCAGAGGGACATGGTGGCATTTTTAATTGTGACTGCCTACTACTTGGTAGATTGTTCCTGGTGTTTCCCTACCTTCCCTGGGAGGCTGGACTCACTGTTTAGCTAAAGCTGTTTAGCTAAAGCTGAAGTCCTAGGCAGCTTTGCTTCAATCAAGGCTGCCTTCACCATCTTACTTGCCCCTCTGACGTAGGAATCAATCACTTCTATAGCCTACTCATGCCCTTGCTAGCACTGATATAAATGCCTGTGGGCTCTCTTCTCCCACTTCTCTGCACTGGGACCTGAGGTTGAGGCTGATGACAATGATAATACCAGCAATGACACAGCATGACTGGCTGCAAAAATCCCTGGGTGATGAAAACCTAGCAGGCTACTCAGGCTGGAGCGGTCTCTGGGTTCTGACCAACCTCTCACTAATCTTTGTCCTCAACTGCTGCCATCAGAGGCAACTTTAGTGCTGAGTCTGCCATCAGCTGACTGTTGATTGTCCTGATAAACTACCTCCAGTGGCCCAGTTCTCTGGTCCCTTTTCTAGTTCATGTGCTTGGAAGGATGGCTCTATGGAAAGGAGTCAAGCTAACACTATGGAAAATACTATGGCCCTGGGGGTAGAACCTATGTCTACATCATCTTGTAGAAAAGGCCCCTACTGCTGAAGGACAAAGTAGCACGAGGCAGGGGAGAGGAAGGTCATATTCCTCTGGCCTTTGAACTCAGAAGCTGGGGTAGAGATGCTTCAGGGATTCTGGGAAGGGCCCTTTTCTATGCAAGACAAGCTAAGGGAACCCAAAGGCCCTCTTGACTTCTGCCACTCCCTGAGTAAGAACAATCTTAGGGTTTGCTTTCAAACCTTTCACTTTTAAAGAAAAATACCACTCCCTTTTCTGGAATTTATGTCTCAGCGAGAGTTTGCCTGGACCAGCAGAGCAGATGCCTACGCACAGCTCACATGACTGACTCCGTCTAGGAACTAACACTTAATTCAAATCAAGAAAATATGTCTGTGGTCTCTAGGCAAGAACATTCTTTCTAAAATGCTTTAACATAAAAGAAACAGAAATTTGGAAAGTATAAATGCATTTGATATTCTGGTTTGCAGTGTCCAGGGCCTCCTAAGTCAGTGAAGCTTTCCACTCCCCTGATTGGTCTCCTAATGCTCTTCCTTTCCTAAGCTTCGAAACATTTATGTGGTTACAGCAAACACTGTCTCCTCCAGGAAAGTTATGTGGCGGTGAAGTATGTGTCTCATGTCTCCCCAAGTCTACTCGCCACTCTTCCTGCCCAGATCACCCGTGGCTCCATGCTTCAGTCTGTTTTCAGCCCACTGCATTTTTCTTTAAACTTTCTTTTTTCCTCAAATGCTCCACAGCCAAACCCTCTCCCTGATCTATATAGTGTCTGGGCAGTACAAACTAACACGTACTCTGTCACAGGTTTATCTCCACTGCTTTGAGATTCCTACAAAAAGCCAGGTTGGCAGGACAGGGCAGTATGTGATAGGCAAAAAGTTAAGCCTTTCCTCCCCGACCCTGAACCCCAAAGCCTGTGACAGAGAACAGACAGAAAAGTACACACCTCCCGTTATAGACTCTAACTGACACACCATTCTTTGGCTATTTCCCCAAACTCCACAGGGCTTGCTGCCCGCAAGCCAAACAACCTCCAAGACAGAACTCTGGAAAAACCATTACACATTCCAGCAGTGTTGATCTGGGTAAATGTTGGAAGCTACAGAAGGGACGTTTTTTTTGTAGCAAATATATAAGGCACAAAGCTAATGCTGTGTGCAGCTCTAACGTCCTTCCACGGAATCTTTTAAAGGAGGGTTCTAGGTGAAGTATTTTGTGCCACACTGTCATCTGTCCCTTTAGCAGACCTCTGAGCTGTGCTGGGGCTCATTAAGGAATCAAGTAAGGGTTGTATATTTCATAAGTCTGTGTAAGAACTTGGGCCAAAAGCTTCTGGGAGCAGCCTGGGCCTCTTAGGCACATTGAATGCTCTCATTTCTTACTCAGGGTGGATACAGAAGGTTCTCTCAAAAAGAGCAAGGTTCTGGGCCCCCAGCAACTCATATTTCAGCAGGGTGAGAGCCATAACCCTGGCAGCTATTTTCCATGGGAGAATTGTCCAGGGCACACATGAATCTGTGCAATACAGGAAGGGGGTGGGAAGCTGGAGAGCCACAGCTCCAACTTGACATCTAGGGAGCTGCCTTAGCCTCACTTTCCTTATCTGAACCCTGAAGCACTGTTTTGACAATGAGTGGGACACACAGAGCCTGATGCTTCATGTGTGCAACTTTGGCAATGGCAAGAAGTTTTGGCATGACAGTTAGGGCTTGTACTAAGTAGCAATTCTAGAATCAGAGGGAACCACAACTCCCTTCACAAGTTACCCGACCTTTCTGAGCCTCAGCTTCTCCATCTGTGAAGTGGGCATCCGTGCCACTGGATTCACAGTGTCGGTTGGACACTGGTTCTTAGGTTGTCTCTTTGAAAATCTCGCAGTGGTCTTTGTCCACAGACCTGGGCGGGTGAGTTTCGACAGCTGAAAGCCTGGAGGGAACTTGGTAGAGAGATGGGGAGGACTCTAAATACCTGTTCACCAGTACTTCCAATTCTTAGAAAGCAAACCTCAACTGGTTAAGATGCAATGGGAAAGCATCACAAACAAATGAACCAAATATTTAATTGCTTTAAAAATAAAACAGCAATGTGAAAAAGACCGGGCACAATTACATAAACAGCATAAAACTTTTCGAGGGGGATGGGGGTTGGGGTGCTTTTTTGTCGGATTGGCCCACTACACACTCTGCTGTAAGGGCCCTGATGAAGTAATAAAATGTTCCATTGTTCTAGACTTTCTCTTGTCATTTCTTATACATTCACCATATAGAGGAAGGAACAAAAGCCTCTTTCTTTGCAGACTTAAAGGAAGGTGTTTAGGAAGAAGTGGTGTGAGGCACGTCTGCTTCGTGGCCCCAAGCTGCAATCTGGGATGCCTGGCCTTTTCTTCATGGTCCCCAGCAGGTGAGCAGTATGGGGGTCTTTTCGACTTCTCTGCTCCCCATCTTGGCACAGATTCTCACCACAGCTTCCTGTAATAGACCTTGCTGCTGCTGGCTGGAACCTAAGGAATCTTGTTACTGAATTCAAAAGATCTTCTGACTTTGGCAGTTAAAACTGTGCCAAAGGCTCACCTTATAAAAATAGAAAACAGGACACTCGAAGCTCTGTGCCTCTCTGGCTCCCCTCACCAGCTGCCTGCGGTGCAAGAAGTCCCTAAGAAGATGGCCTGGTCCCTGGGGCTGTACAGGATGATGCCCCAGCATCAAGACAGTCCATTCTTTCCAGACATTACACAGTAACTATAGCAGTGGTGGGCATCTGAAAGCACAAGCTTTTGGACCCTGAGTTATCTTTATTCGTCATCTCTGTTTAAATAACTCCTAGATCAAAAGATCTTGCAGAGTCAAGGCTGGATGTAATCAGAGGACCAGAGGAGCTCTGGGGAGGGCATGCATGGGATACTCAGGGAATCCTACACTAAGCGTCTGAGCAGTGACTGTTTTATTCTGAAACTGCAGGACCTAGAAGGACAAAGGTACGATAGTCAATGGCAGGCAGAGAAAAGCTAGCTTAAGGCAGGTATTACACCAGCCTCGTCAGAAGCTTTTCTGGAGGCAGTAGGACTTTCCCAGTGACAAAATTAGTTAGTCCTCGGGCAAGGGTTTGAACCCAGCACTCTCTTCTCTAGTTGGCCTTTTTTCCTCCATCAACTATCTGCTCCTCAGCACTTTGAATCCTTGCCTCAGAAGCTCTAAGATTTTTGAGCTGAGACGTTTCAAATACCCACAAATAGAGGAATGGGGGACTGTCTTATGACTTGAAGTTTCAGGATGAATCGGATGGGCTAAATTAATTTTAATAAAAAAAATAATTTAATTTAATTGAGTCTTCTTGAGTTCTGTTTTAAGTTACAGCACTGGTTTGTCTCTGAGGACTGAAGCCGAAGCACAGGATTCAATGCCATGGACATGGTGGCTCTTCAACCATAAGAATATACAACCCTGCTTGACTGTTAACTTCAGTTTACTTTGCAAGTCTATGCAATTTCATAGAATCTTACCAGCTACACTTTTTAATAAGGCTTACAAATATTTTAAGTCCTTGGAAACCCCTTACAAATGAAACAGTTTTAACTATCACTAAAAATAGATCTCAAAATTTGAACAGGGCTCGTGGGAGACTTCTCTACAGTGAAAGGGTCTCACCAGCCGAGACTGCCCTGCACTGGTTCTACTTCAACAGACGGGCTCATCTGGATGAATAGATTTTTTTTTTTTACTTTTCTATTTAACTCATCTGAGATGCATAAACTCTGCTATTTTGACAAAACTGATTTTTATATTTTGGAACCAAGTCATATCAAATAAAACTGAAAACTACTTAGGAAAAAGATCTGTTAGTGAACCAAAGTCGAGTCAAAACAAGGCTCCCTTACCTGTGTGGCCCCCAGAGCTGCCTGGGACAAAGGATAGCACTACAAGCTACATGAGTTTTTCTATAATTGTGTGCCTGTGATAAAAGTTCAGTTACAGACATGGTACAAAATTAACAGCTCATAATAACAAACAATAACAGCTCAT
Source organism: Rhabdomys pumilio (assembly GCA_030674055.1). Classification (NCBI taxonomy): domain Eukaryota; kingdom Metazoa; phylum Chordata; class Mammalia; order Rodentia; family Muridae; genus Rhabdomys; species Rhabdomys pumilio. Next base: position 60,472,775 of record JANHMN010000007.1, read on the forward strand.
AACAATTCTGAGGATATATTGTGATAAAAGTTATTCACATAAGTCATGGCTCTTAAAAATATTTGATTCACTCGTACTTACCTTTTCAGTTAAAGAAAGTTATTTTACAGCGTCTCTGTCATTTCCAAGTAGCCAGGATCACTGTTATTGGGCTTTAAAACTCTTATTAAATAAAACAAGAGTTGCTTAAACTCAAGAATCGTGATATCAAAACATAGTCACGTTTGCACATGTATACATGTGTATACAATAGCAATATGCACACATATATCCAAACACACACATATGCACAAAGATGATGTATAAACACAAATACATATGTTAGCTTTATATAGAAATGACGTGATTCTCGTATCAAACTGGAAAAATACAGTAAGGAACACAGAGGAAATAAACTCAGCTAATCACCGACAGTTCACAGACGCACTGTGACAACATTCTTCTGCACAGATATTTATAAATAGAAACCTTGACAGAATTGTAATCATACTGCACACACACTTTTCAGCTGGGCTGTACAGCTTCACATTACATCATGAACACTTCTCCGTGTCATCATGCTTCTCCGCTGCTTCAGAGCTTACGGGCATCAAAAATGAAGAACTCTCCCACACTGCCCACTGCCCCCCTGCTTTTTCTTCTTATTATAGAATTATTAGGATTGTCTTCAAATATATCTTAGTGCATATGTTTATTTTCTTAAGATAAATTGCTTGACTTCATGCCTTGCTAAGATATCTCTTTATTAGGTTTAAACATTTCCCAAGGACTTAGTTGGCCAGACATTGGGGTAAAATGCTTAAGCTGTTGAGGAACAGGCAAATCTGTGGACCAATCATCTGTCATCTCCAGATCTTCAGTTTCCCCAATTCCCGGGGTATTTTCCCCTAGTGCCCACTTCTCATATCTGCCACACTAGACAGAAATTGTGGTGCAGCGTGGACTTTCAGCCCACATGTCCTAGACATGTTCCTAGGCTTTGCTACCTGATGCAAGTGTCAACCTCTCTGACTGGATGTTCTTAGCAGTACAATTAGGATGGTTCAACACATAGGATGTCACACAAGCAATGTATGAAAGCACCTCACAAAGAGTTTTCACTCAGCAAGTGATTCCCAACACTCACTGAAGTATTAATAGATACCACACACACCCTCCCAAATGGTTGTTTCTAGGACTAAAAATCAGGCAACCAAAGCAAAACTTGTCACTGAGGACACCACTGACAACATCTTTTTGACTGCTGGGCAGATGAGTCTGCTGGGGAGCAAGGAAGAGACTCAAACCAAGAAATAACAGTGTGTGCGCTAATTCCTTTAAACCACGGGAACAAGGGTCTGTTGAGCAGAACCTTAGAAGGCCCGATCTCAAAATGAACACGGACCGAAAACTAATGGTACACACTTTATACTCCCTTCTTCCAAGTGGTTGGTACTCTCAGAGTTAAAGAGGTTTCCAGGATAGATACAAAAGCAAATGGCACTGTCTCAGATCTCTTGGTTTATCCCTTTGCTCCAGACAGGCCCAGTAGACATCTTCTATAGTTTCTTGAAACTACAGAAACTAATCAGCATGATGGACCATCTGGTCCTCTGCCTTCACATCCTGGCCACTGTCACCACAGAGTCTCATGATGTGAGGCCACTAGTAGAAATCTAAAACCAGATGGCAACAAATAATACAGCCAGGTCAGGGACCAGTCCTACCAAACCACATGCCCTCCCATTTTGTTCCAAGGGACAGACTGTATTTGACATTTATAAAATGAGTTTATATGTATATGTATATACACACACACATTCATAAAACAATGAGTCATTTAGCCCAGCAATAACACTGACTGTTAGGGACTCTACCCACCCCATCTATTAAGTGACCAAAGACATATGTATAAGGACAGTCACTTTAGTTTTGTCTATTACAGTAATAAGGAATTTCAAACAACAAAAATGTTGATGAGCAGGGCGCCTCTGCATAACAGAACACATGACACTGTGTATCTAGTCTATGAAAACTATATGCAGACACTGTCCATCCTGCTCACCTCTGCAAATAAGACTGTAGTTAGGAATTTATAGAGAAAATAACCCATGTTTAACAACAGTGGCAAAACACCTACCTACAAAAGCAACTTAAGGGAGAAAGGGCTTCTGTTAGCTCACAGTTCCAGATTAAGATCCAGTGACAGCAGCTTGAGGGAGGCTGGCCATAGTATATCCATAACCCAGAGCAGAGAACAATGGAGAATGTGCTCTACACTTAGTGCATATCCCCACTTTTTACAACACAGGATTCCTCGCCCAGTGGATAAGTCTTCTCACCTCAATTAACACAAGATAATCCCCCAGAGATCCATCTCCAAGATGATTCTAGATTGTGTCAAGCTGACAAATGACACTAACTATTACAACCCTACTCTCCCTTAAGACAAGGTCCTATGTAGCCCAGGCTGGTTTTAAACTCACTCTATAGCCAAGGATGACCATGAACTTTCCTGTTCTCCTGCTTGTACCTACCAAGTGCTGAAAATACAGGCACACACCACACATGTGAGTTTTAAGAAGTGTCTGGAATTCATCTGTAAGTCCAACCTCAGATAGCTTCTTGTAGTGTTTGTTTCACTCTTTGCTTTTACTGTGAACAATTAGTTGTTGTAATTTTGAAAAGTCTGTTGTATTGTGGTTGTTTTTGTTTGAGCTGTTTCTTTATTTTTCGCTTTTTTGGACAGGGAGCAGGCTGTCTATATGAAAAGGGCTAGACTCTGGTAGATTTGTTTTATCTGCGGTTCCTTCCCCAGTGAATAGGTGGCTCTTAAAAGACCCACAGATCATTCCTAAGTGTCATGTACAAAGCCTTATCTTGCTGGGCTCTTATGGGTTCTTACACGGGGCCTGGCTAGTATCAGTAGCACAGACATAAGTGCAGAGGTGACAGGGTGAGGCATGGGGTACATATGTCCATGAATGGAAGACAGCTCTTTGTAATGCGTAGTATAATTCTAGTACAGCTGCCTTTATTAATAATCTTAGTAAAAGAGAGTGAATTAAAAAAATCATGGAAAAACTTCCAACCACTAGACTGAAGCTCTGCCTGAAGCTGTGGCATAATACTTTTATAACCTAAGAAATCCCATCAAAGAATTCAGCAATACACAACTACAAGTAGGATTTAGAACATTTTTTTCCCCTAAAAAAGAGATATTTTCTATTTATAGTTATCAGACTTAAAACAAAACGAACGTAAAATGTAATTTAAAGTTTTATAAAAATTTAAGATATGAATTAGACTGGGTAAAATTTTGCAAGTATTTCAGGTTCGTTTGCAGAGGATGAAGTAAGAAGTGCATTCTAAAACTGATTTTCCTGGGACTTTTCTATGGTCTGAAAAGTCCTGAAGAGCTCTGGCTGTTGAGTAGAACATACCCAGAAGCTGGTTCAGGGCAGGGATACTACTAAAGACATGCTGAGACCCCTGCCACACCAGAATACTGTCCTGTGCCCACTGGTGGAGATGGAACTAAACACTCAAGGCTTCCTGACCTCATCTTTCCTTTCTCTGCTCTTCAAGCTGCCTCCTCCATTCTTGTTACATCTCACCTTCACTCTTTAAACAACTTCATTCCTTCTATTGGGGAACATGTTTAGAAACCAAAAGCAGAGAGAAAGTGCTGACTATCTTATTGTTACAGTTTGAACTGAGTGTCTACAAAGGTCCGTGTGTTCAGGACTTGATCCTAGACTGTTGAAATTTGGAGAGTGGAAGCTTTGGGTGGTTCTTCAGCTACTGTGGGTGTGCCCATCAGAGAGATATTATGGTATTGCGTTTTTCCCCTCTGTGTCTCACTTGACAGCAGTACCCCAACCCTAAGGAGGGCCATGTTATCTTGGACCAGACCTAGGAGTCAAAATAACCTATTTTATCTTTATAGGTTGGTGCCTCAGGTCTATTTTGCTGTAGTGGTGGCAACCTAACACATTTATTGTTGTTAAAAACACTATTTTGTTGTGACTTAATGATCAGAACTCATATTTATATTCCAGAATTAAATGAAGAAGGAAATACTGCCGCTTCCCCTGTCAAGTATTTATGATATTGCTGCCACTGATCTGCTTCCTTTCCAGGGCTTGGTGGAGAAAGTGGGGGCAGTGTGAACAGAGACACTTCCAGGGATAAAAGTCGGGGAATGTCCTGCTCATGTCAATGAATCCAAGAAGACAGGACACTGTAAAACTGTTAGGAACCTAACGCTTTGATTCAGCAGAGAATGTCTGTGGATGAAATTACAAGAAGGAAACTACTTTGAGGTGAGGTGAAAGATAAACAAGTAGTCATTTGCATGTAGTTCTCTAGAGAACCTGAAGACATGTAATTATTAACCTTTCCAGATGAGGTCAACATCTGTATTCTCTTTCCTAGAAATGTGGAGACTTGGCACTCACGGCCACGGGAGGGTGTTTACTCCACTCCCTTTGCTGAAGACACTCAAAATACCCTTGCTTGCTTCCCTCCAGGGATTTTTTTTTTTTTTAAATCATTTTTATGTTTGTTCTGACTCCACTCAGGCTGGTTAAGAGAGTGAGGGGTGAATGTCTAGGAGACATGTCCCCAGACATGGAAGAAGGAGGAGGGAAGTGCCATACTGGGCAAAAAGATGCCTTACAGCACAGGCACAGACGTGAAGACTCAAGCAAGGTCGAGTTTCAGCCAGCAAGGCAGTTTTATCTGCTACAAGAGTGAAGAGGCTAAGATATAAGGATTGGTAGTGGTGGTGAACACTTCCAAGTTGTATGGGATACCCTCAGCTAAGACAAAAAGCTTTCAACTTTGTAATTTCATGAGACACCTCTGTTCTAAACCAGGAGGACCATCAGAGGTGCAGAGTGTGGAAAAACACCCTCTCAGTTGCTCATAGTCAAGGGTGGCCTACCTTAAATGTCTATGATTTTAAGTTTCTTCAGTCTGGGGACTATTTGCATATACACAATGAGGTTACCTGGGGAGGAGACCAAGTCTAAATGTAAAGTTTAGTTTCAAGAGTGGACTAATCCTTAGCCTGAAGATTTTTTATATAATAAAACAATGATTTTAATATGTTAATGGTTTAATGAAGTAGCAAAAGTGGAGTCTTCCACTTGTGACCTGATGTTGGAGTCTGAAGCATTTTGGATTTCACTTTTGCATGAGAGATGCTCAGATGCAGCTATGAAGAGCAGACGTTCACATGCTGTGGGTATAACAAGTTGCTTTCCCTGCAAGGTGAACTGTGGATTCTAATGCAAACACAGGGAAGAGTGCTGTTTGAAGGCAAGTGAGATGGCAAGCCAAGCCGTTGCAAAAGGGATACTAGCCTGTTTTCTGATGCTGAGACGAAACACTGACCAAAAGCAACTTGATGGGAAAAGGGCTCCTTGACTTATAACTTCCAGTCTAACACTGTGTAAAGTCAGGCAAGAGCTCAGTATGGGAACGATAGGAAAATTCACTCAGCCAGCTTTCCTTATACGGCTCAGACCTGTTTGCCTCTGGATGGGGCTGCCCAGGCGTGGGCTGGGCCTTCCACATCAATCATCAGTCAGGACAATCTCTCACAGACATGGCCGCAGGCCAATCTGATCTGGGCAGTCTCTGAATTGAGCCTCCCTTCAGATGACTCTGGGATGTGTCAAGTTGACAGCTGAAGCTAACTAGGACAGAAGCTAATCAGGTAAAAAGTTCACTAGCTGGCGACATTCCCATTTTCTAATGAAATTTAAAGCGAACCATCAAGTAAGAATTCGCAAATCAATTTTCCCAGGAAAATGATTTCTGGTTTCTAGCAGACTTGGAGGCTTTTTTTTTTTTTTTTTAAAAAATTACCAAATTACCAATATTCAAAAAATAAGCCCTTCCTCTTGCTGGTCTCTGACTCTGCAGAAGGATCTTATCACCTTGGTCCCTGTGCAGGGAAGGCACAGACTCATTTCTGTAGCTAAAGGCTGGTAGTACTTTCCACAAGATAAAATTTAAAGGCTCATGTTTGCAGTACTCTTTCAAGATAAGAGAGATCTAAGACTGTAGTAATCAGCTAGGCTTCTCAAATTTATAGAATTTATATAAGATATTTATAGTGCAGAGAAACACTAGGCTGGGATTTCACATGAGATTCCTGGGATGATTTCTTGTCTCATTTTTAGCCAAGTACATGGTCGGCTCTAGGTCAAGGCTCCCTGCTGTGATTGCATCATTTGTTCAGAGGCGAACAGAGACATGAAGGTACCGTCACGTCGTCCAAGCAAGAGGGATTATGCTCTGGCTCCAGAGGCTGTAATGCTCGGGGCTCTGAGCACTTAGCAACACCACCAATCAACTGTGACAGTCAGGGGCAGCCTTCACTTTTATCTTGGGCAATTTAGCATCATATCCGAAATAAGCTCAGTGGGAACTGTTTTTATGTGAGTATTTTTATAATCTGTAATATTTAATAAATACTTAAAATATGTAAAGTGTTTTTTCTTTTTTAAAACCTTCAAAAAGCTCTAGGTTAACTTGAGCTTTCTTTGTTAACTTTTTCAGGTTCTCTAAGACCAAGTAGGAAATGTGAATTCCCAAGAACATGGGAGAAAACGCAAAATTTCCCAAACTAGGAAATAAACATGTTTCCCAACCTAGAGCCTAGTACTTGGTAGACAATGCTGCACCACAGAACTATATCCCCAGCCCAAGCTAGTGGTTTTGCCTGGCTGCTTTTGGTAAATTCACATGGGTACTCCTAATGAGATGGTGTTCAGCTCAGGTGTTCTGTAACTCGGGATTTGCTGTGGCACCTTACTTCAACAAAGGGCTTACATGTGAGTGGTCTCAGATACAAATTCTATTCTTTTGACATTTTAGTTACTGACTGTGCAAAGTGGCCTTGCCCTTCTTGAGCCTTGGCTGAGATTTGAGCAAGTCTCTGGTGGTCTGTTCTATTCCACAAGAGGAGAAGAGGGTAAAATAAGCACCCACAATGGCAGCTGTGGCATTAGGTCTTGTATCAAATATAGGAAGCAGCTGCACTGTGCCTACATTTTCCTACGTGCTGAATTAATGTCACAACTGCTCCGAGAGGCTAGGGTCAGTGACACCAGCCTCCTCTGACAGACAGGGAACTGAGACTTTCTAAGGTGCTGCTGTTCTGAAGGGGCCACCAGCCATCTTAATGCATGAGCCTGGGCTCACCCTCCACACACTGGACTTGCCTCTTAGTATAGGGAAGACAGGCCACCAGGCAGGGCCACTTGAAGAGATATGAGTGAGTAGGAGCTCAGAGGAAAAAGGGATGGATATGTCAAACAGAGGATTTTATCTTTGACACCAGATGAGTTGATATGTCTTGTGCTGGGCTGTCATGGGATACTGGCATTGTCTGTCTCACTGTGCATCCCCACCTCGGTTCTATCTAGAGCCTAGAGACTTCTCTAAGCAGTCACAATTTGCCTCAGGCTGGGGTCTCAGAACTCAAATTAAACTTCAGTTAGGTCTAGGTCTCGATACTTCTGATCTCAGAAGGCACCAGAAAAGATGACACACCAAGCTGTGGAGATACCAAGAGCAGGAGGACTAGTGAATGAGTGACTGAGGCTTCCATGTAGATGAGAGTCTACTCTTCACATGGTGGCCAGGGTTAGATTTTCCTCCTATACAGAGGTCTCAAGTGGCAGTGCATTCACAGAACGGCAGGTAATGCTTAGGAAGACCCCAGTGGTTTTCAGTAAATGTAGGAGTGGAATCCTGTGTAAGGCCATCAATTCAGTTCCAGAAAATTAATTTTTAAAATTAAGCAAAAAGAAAAGAGCTGTTTGGAGTTGAGGCAGTATTTATGCACCATTAATGATGGGGCACCAAATATGAGACTAATTGTGTTTAAATAGCAAATGGAAAAACATGCTCTAAGGAGTCATTATGTGGTCACGGGAAACTCTACTGGTTGAAAGAGAAGTCTGCCATTGCTGAGCTTGTCATGAATTCAGAAAAGGTCCCGTCTACAGCACTACCTATCATGAATCAGACCTCCTCTTCTAAGTCCCCTGATCCCCCATATTTCTTAGACGTTCTGCCCTTGAACAGTACAAGTCAACAATGACTCTATCTGCTAGGTCTGGTGTGTGTGTCAGTGCACTCAGATAGGATCTCAGTCTCCCCTGTCATCACTGAATGTGTTCAAGCAACTGGCTCACCCACTGAGGTAGAAAGGTTGTGTTTAATGACAGGCCCAACTTTGGTCATACCAGCTCCACCTTCAGAGACAGCATATACGTTCTACAACACTGAACAAGGTCAGGGCAGCTTCTGCTTTCTGCCCCAGATATCCTACTCCATGAAAGTTAAGTGTCCTCATGAAGGAAGTCAGCCAGGTTTGGTTTTCTGCAGCTAAATATATCCTGACAGTGGCTGAGACAACTTGGAAACCCATAAATCCAGCAGCCATGTTAGTATCATTGTCATCTGTAACTGTGCCAGTCCTCAGTGATATGGGGTCCCTCACACCCTTCCCAATAAAGCTGTCCCACCAGGCTGCCGAGTACATAGCCCCTCAGACAAGCTGTACTCAGGGCAGTGTTTGTTGGAAAGTAACAAGCTGGATTTAGCTTACTCTATGCTATCGGCATAGCCCCTGTGTGGGATGACTTTCTTCAGTGGTGTAGCTATTAATAAGTTGCTCATGCTTGGTAAATAACCTTTACCCTCAATAAAACTCAATGGGTCAGAACAAAACTAAAAAGGCTAGTGAGATGGCAATACATATCAAAGTACCAGGGTTCTACTCTGAGGAACTGAGTTTGATCTGTGTATCTATATAAGAGAAGAGAACTGAGTCCTTCAATTTGCCCTTTGATGTCCACACTCACTGTACTGCACGTGTGTGCCTACTAAATAAATAGATGTGATAAAAAAAAAATAACAACCACAAAAATACAAGAGAGTAGGCTAGGGCTTCTGAGGAAGAGGAGACTTAAAAAGAGTGTGATATTGATCAAAATATACAATTTACATACATGAGGTTATCAAAGAATAAATACAAAATAGAACTTAAAACAGCCACAAAGAACAACAGCCTTCCACAAGTGAGAAACACCCTCCCTGCTCTCACTGGTCCCAGTTGGCTTGAGGAATCTGACGACAAACACGCCAATGCACTGTTCTCATGAAGAGCCAACTCTGATCCCAAGAAAAACACGAGCAGGCAAAATTCCCGGGTTTCCTTATTCTTACAAATTTGGACAATCGGTGGGGAGGAGGCTCATTTTCTTGCCAGCCAAGGCAAGGGCCAGACAGTACTTTTGTGGTCTACTTCAGGACAGGAAACTTGTAAACAACCTCGGGACAAACCATACACGATCATCAGGATCCTTACTCAAGGCAGAAGGTCACCAGGGAGGTAGACAGCCCAGATGCACTTCAGCATGTGACCCTGTGTGGAAGCCAGGACAGTGCTGGCTCTGAGACAAGGAACACTGACCTCACCTTCTAAGTCTGACAGTGCTGTAATGTGGGCGGCTCGAGAGGCACTCAGGGGGAGCAGTGTTCCCAAGCCAGCGAGTATTAGAAAAAAACCTAGTGCTGGAAAGCCTGGTGCTGTATACCACTAGACTGCAGAGAATGGGGCTTGCTGGCTCCTCTGTGTTAAAGTACAGCAGAGGTGGGCAAGTAGGAGGAGGAATGGGGCTAGTGGGGAAACACAGAATCTTCTAAATTGCAAGTTTGAAAGAGGCAATTGAGGTGGCAGGAAGCCTGTGAGGATTCTAGGCCTAGATGCTAAGTCAGACACACTAGTTGCTGACACTGGCCTCAGTTTCCTCCAATGTAGGAGACAGTGACATCTGTACTGATTTACAGGGCTGACCAAAGCAGTAAGTGAGCACCACAGCAGCCTGTGCACCACACAGAGCAGAGCCTCCATGCAAAGTCACTGTCTCTGCTCTATTCCCTGCAGCAGGGCGTGGTGTGCTGCTGAGCCCTGGGCTATCCTGTTCCCAGCCCACTGCTCAGGGAGTTTGAGATGACATGATTCCCCTGCCCATGTTTCTGATAAGCTGAGTGGCTGTCACTGGGGAGTTTCTCACACGGGGTCAGTGACTTGTTCTCTAGTTCATAGTACCACTTCAAAGGAGAAACAAGTTTTAAAAAGCCAGTTATTATCTCCTGGGCCAAGTGGCCATTCTTTGGCCTTGAGCAGGCTGCATTCGAAGTCAAGACCTCAAGATGGAAGCTCTGATTGTATCCCATACTGAAGAGCACTTGCACAGGAAGGCCCAGCGGTGTGCCACAGCAGAAGGGCTGATTGACCTGGTTGACCTGGTCGCACGATTTCTTTAAAAGAGCTAAAATTATCCTCAAGCATCAAATCATTAATCGAAAAAACAGCAGCAGCAGCAGCAGCAGCAGCAGCAACAACAACAATAACAACAAAACACAGTTAAGATGCTTTGAAGCACAGTGATGCATTCCTAAGTCTGGTGAGAGGCTAAAGACACTTGGATGCCAAGCCCAAGGACCTGAGTTCGATCTTCCAGGACTGGCATGGTGTAAACAGAGAACTGACTTACGAAAATTGTCCTTTAATTATATACATGCATCATGGCACACATGCTGCCCCCCGGAATAAGTAAATAAATAAGTATATAAATACACAACTCTTTTTTTTTTTTTTTTTTTAAAGAAAACTACCCTGATACATTCCTAACTTAGTAAATTGAATTTTGGCCAATACATTAAAAAGACTCATGAGACAAAAGTTCTTATCAACCTGAAGAGGCCATCTTAGAAATTCCCTCCTTTCTCCACAAAGAAATGCATCATTGTACTGTAGTCAGGGACCACTTACATGCTTGGCAGGAGGCTGGCTTGGAGGTGGAGGCAAGGAGCTAGGAGCAACCGAAGGAGAGCTCCCAGGGGCCCCACCAGTGAGTTCCGGAAACGGGTTGGGGATGGCCGGAAGAGATGAAGTTCTGAGCTGCTGGTCTTCCTCCTGAAGGCGCCTACAAGGACGGGATAAAGAACTAGTTTGCCATCCCAGCACACACCTGCATGGTCTACACCCCAGAGAAGGAAATGCTGGCTTTCTGTGGATGCTGGCATAACCATGTTCATGACAGTATTATTCACAGTGGCCCAAATTGGGAAGTAGCCTAACTGTCCAACTGTGAATATGCGTGTCTCTGTGATAAAATATCATGTAGCCTTAAAAAGAGAACTATCAAAAAAAAAAAAAAAAAAAAAAAGGGAAGGGAATTCTGACATATGCTATAAATCCAGTAGCAGAAGGACACATACTGGAAGACTCCATTGAACAGGGCATACAAAAGAGTTGAATTCTGAAAGTAGAATGATAGGCGCAGGGGAGAGAGGCAGGGAGCTACTGTTTAATGAGTACAGTTTCTGTTCACTAAGATGAGGATATTTTGGAGAGTGGTCATCAATCATGAGTGTTCACTTTAAAAAATGGCTACCATACAATGTATATTTTGGGCTCAGCATACTATATACTCTGTTGGCATCTGTTCAGTGTGTACCCTGTATGTAAAAAGGTTTGATGAATAAAGGCAGCTTTGAGAGAACAGGACTTCCTGAAGTCTTTGAAATGAACACATATATGATCGTAGGAGGCTTCCTGTTTCCTTGCCTAAACTGTGGAAATGATCAATTTATGAGCAAAGTGATTAGGACTATACTGTTTGGAAATCAAAGCTTCATGTATCTATCTTCCTAGAATGTCCTTATTGATTCGGCTTCTCCTCTGTATTCCTTGGCACTTCTTCACGGTCATCTCTCCTTCCTTTCTCCCTTTGAAAAATCCAAAGCTCACTTGTCAGCCCATTAAGCAATGGATGATAAATTGGGTATAATTATGAAAAGAGCAGAGAAATCAAGTTCAAAGTCAAAGCTAAAATGATAATAAATGCCCAGTGCTTTTCTTTGTAGAGTCCTGATGGTGACCTCCTGACTCCATTTTCTGGGGCTTCCTGGGGAGGCACTTAATCCCATCTACCCACCCACCAGTGAGGTGACATTACCAGTGTGTAGAGCCTTCCTTTTAGGACAGTCAGAGTGGGGTCCACTCCTGATCTGCTCAGAATGTCTGGCTCTCCTCTTATTTCGGCATACCAGGGAACTACGTTTTATATATTATCTTCAAATAATTTTTTGAATATTTTTACAGTCTGATAAGATTATTGATCCTTCCTGAAAGAATTTGCAATTTGAAAATTCACTGTGTGATCACTGGCCTTACCAACCATTCTCTGACTTCAAAGGAAGATCTGCCTAGCTGTTTTGTGTGAACCAGGAAACAATGCTCTGACTATTAAGCTACCTACCAGCTCTCTCAAGGCATGAAGGGAATCTGTGTTGTGAAACATGGGGAAGTCGTTCCTATACCAGCCTGATGATGTGCAGAAAGCTTATTTTTACTGTTAACAAATCGTGATCTTCTTATAGCAGTTTCAGCTTTAGCATCTTTGATCTACAGAACCAGACAGGACTGTTTCTGATGTTCCACAGCTCACAAAAGCCTCCTTCTTTATTAGAGTGTATTGAAAATTTATAAATTATTTCAATTTTAACCTCATTAATTTTTTTTTATGCTATGACATTTCACAGATACTGCCCAGAAGTGTAATTAAGGGACATTATGCAAAGATGAAAGCAATCCCTGTTACAGAGGCTCACATCAAAAGAGGATGTCCCTGAGGCTGCAAAATGAAAGTGTCTGTGGAGAGGACCTGGGAGGTGGAGGTGTTTGTGCTTCCAAAACCTTGCCTCGATCATCCACTTGATGTAAATAATTCTCTCCCTCACCAGAACCCTCCTCCTGCTCCATCAATTAGCCTGTGGAATATCTGGGCCTTCTGCAGACTTTTCCTCTGCCCAGTTGTTGGGAAAAGTACAGAAGTCTTTAAAACCTGCTCCTTGCCTCCACTCTCCAACCTTCTACTTTCTTATTATCATGAACTCAGCTCAGATCTGCCACCTCCCAAGAAGTTTCCTCAAGGTACCAGTACTCTCCTTTTGCTAACACAGATATGCTTTTCTGTTCAGTCCCCTATGGATAAGGCCAAAACAGAACCACGATGGAGGTTTGGAACTGTATTTTTGAGTAGGCTCTGGAGGACACTGCAGCTGGTCTATAAACCCTACTCTGAGGAAGATGGACTTGGAGCATGGTTACGGTATCTGCTAGGAATCAGGAGCTCAGGGAAAGGTATAGATGCTAAGCCAGGCAGCAAAGTTCACACTAAAAGGTGAAATGTTACACAGCATACCCAGGGCTACTGAGAGCTGCACTTTTAGCTCTTTGAGGTCAGCTGGCAGAAGCATGACTTGAAAATTCTGACGACATACCCCCGGATGGTGAGCAGCAGCCTAGTGTATCACAACACACATCCCACTTGCTTACTTCCATCTTACCACTTCCTGTCATCTCACTATCACAACAGGAAGGATAGGATCCACTCACGTGACTTCATTAGTGTTATAATTGTTTTGTTGTACTATTAATTATTGTTGTACATATTATAGTGTCTAATTTGTAAGCCCAAATTCACCATTGTTATGTATGTGTAAGGAGAACTACAGTAAACGTGTGTGTGTGTGTGGCTGTGTCTGTGTCTGTGTCTCTGTGTGTGTGTGTCAGAACTGTGTTTCAGCTTTAGGTTAGGATTGTGAATCAGTTTCCTCAAGATTATAGAGTGACAACTGTAGCTGCTATTAAGAGAAGAAACTCATCTAACTTGATTTTACAGTCACTGCCCATCACCATTTGGAGATCAGAGTGCACTGTCTGGGCAGACAGCAAGTATTCTGGCCCACCTGAGAGGAAGAATGTGCACAGGCTGCGAGCGTTGCATTTTCTGCTTTGGGGACGCCTGTGGCTGTCCCCGGGAGCTGGCGGCCGCTGCTCCCTGGTTGCTGGCATCCTGGCCATTATCAAGAAGTGGCGCAGTATCAGTATCAGACTGCATGTTGCAAGCTGAGTTAAGGCTTTCCACGGACGAGTTATTATCGTTGTTCATTAGTACTTGAAGCCCAAGACCATGCTCTGTATATAAAAAAGGCAAGAGAAGAAAAAAAAGTCAGTGAGGGTGTAGTTCCATCAAAATGGTTATCTTCGAGTGATCAGGACCCCAACAAAACAGTAGTTTAAAAATACTGTGAAATCATATTAGCTACATACAATACATGTTAAGTCTGTGTGTATACATAGTACATGTATAGTTCAAAATAAAGCTATCCTACTTGGAATGACAATGCTTCCTGAAAACGCTATATATTATCAAATAAAAACCCCACTATGAAGCATGAAAAATCTCCTTTTGAGTTGTTCGTCAGGGGTATCCAAGACACCTTCAGAACAATATAGCTATTGCAGCTGCTCTTGGTTGCCTTCTGTAAGTTGAAGGTAAGTCTCTATTGCTAAAGATACCATGAAGTTTAGACATATGATCTGGTATACTCAATCTGGATCTGACTTGAAAGTCTCCGTCCAGAGTTTTCATAATACCAAAAGGTGCTATAAAAGCTACTAAGTGAAGGTGACCAGCTATAACACCCATGAATCACAACAATTACCAGCATGGCAAGATATTAACAGTGCAATAGTGGCACCCATAGCTTGGTGGCAACCAATGATTTCTCTAATTTGACTTAAGGCCAGTACTGGAAACCTACCCAATTTTCCAGTGCAAGTGAGGTCATGGATATTAGAGAAGATTTTTTTTTTTTTATCACTTTACTAAACTAGCATAATTTCTAATTGGATTCTACTCATCCTTATACCCACAGATAGCTATAGCTCTCACCTCTTTGCAACAAATGGAAATAATTTCAGAAAGTCTAGCTAGACAAAATATAGAGAACAACTATTCATGGGGTGCTCAGTCCCTACAGATACATCTACAATACAATTCTTGTAGTTAAGGGAACACTGAGAAAGAAGGAGTGGAAAGATGGTAAGAGCCAGAATAGCAGAAGTTGGCTGTAAAGGTGTTTCCTAAAGTTGTCAACTTAACAATAGGGTAAGAAGTGGCTCAAGCTGACTATATCATAGCACTTCACAAGTTGTAAGAGATGACCAGGTGTGACCCTTAAACTCCACATAAGGCTGTCATGGAATGTAGGATACGCACTCTCATAGAGGTCAAGGCCTCCAAAGTATAGAAAGAAATGAGAATGCATTTGAACCTGCTTGTCATGCCCAGATTGCTCCTACAACCTCCATGCCCAGGACAACAGACTGGAGGTTTCTGTTCAAAGTCTCTTAAAGTCTAATACAGAGTTAGTAATATATCCATCTCCTAGGGGACTCTGAGGGTGAAGTCAGGTGTAACCTGTTTTATAATAGTCTGATACAGAATAAGCAGCTCCATTTCACTTGTTTTTTTGAAAAACAACATAAACAGGCAACTGGTCTATCATCCAAGGAAGCATGTTTAAGGAATGAAATTAAGTGCTTTTTTTGTTTGTTTGTTTTGTTTTGTTTTGTTTTCCCTAGAGAACAAGCAGTAAGGAGCATCTTGGATTTGAAAATAAATTTAGATGCATGTTTGATCTGGACTATGAACAACAAATGAGCTCAAGGATCTTTATAGCTCTAGCTGGGTCAGTAATTCTGTGGTAGTGTGCTTGTCTAGAATGTATGTGCACCAGGATTTTGTTTTTCAGCACTACAATGTAGCCTTTCTTTGTGTCTTTTGTTTCTTAAGACTAAAGGATGAGACAACAAAAGATACTAAAGCCCATTAGAGAATACCTGGCATGGTGTAAGAAATGGAAAGAAATTGTATACTTCAAGGAGTAGTACCTCTGGGAACCCTGGGTGAAGGAACAGGGCCTAATGATGAGAATATATAAGCAGAAACAGAAGAACATTGGGAGGCCCTGGCTTGTAAGTGAGACCCTGATGACAGAAGCTGAAGAGCGGAAGTGGCCCATGGTATATCTAGGCAGTTCAGGTTCCAAGATCATTAGGAGAGACAAGGTAGCAGGTTGCTGAAAATAGTGGTGATGGGCCCTAACTTTCTGACTGGTATAGTCACTGTTGGAATAAGAGCAGAGACCATGTGCAAGAGATGCTGACAAGTAGGAAACAGTGGGCTGTAGGCCCAAGAGAGAAGCAGTTAGGTGCACACAAGCATTCAGATTGGTAATGAAATCTAGGAACTATATATAGATAAGGGATGGAGGAAGAAGAGAATCTTGATACAGCACAGGTTCTGAGTGGTCACATATTAATGCTATAGTCATCTATTAAATGGACAAAAGTGCTGAATTGGTAAAATGACTGAAAAATTAAGATATCACAAAGGGGATTGCTGAGGGTCACAGCAGAGCACTTGCCCAGCTAGGGGTTGCCTGAATAGCAACAATCTAAGATTCTAGTAGGGCAAGTAGGGGTTACATTTTCAGGTTCTGTCATCTTCTGAAGGAACATGCCACTTAAAGGCCTTACCAGAATAGTAGTAGAGCAGCCTTTAGCCCACTTATGAAAGGAGGCAATCAGAGGATAGCTAAGGAGAAGACCACAGTGGGAACAGAAGTTACAGTAGAGTTCACAAGTCTGGCACTATTAGGAGAGTTCCAGAATATGTGCCTCCTGACATATCTACATTCAGGGTTAGTTAACATATTAACAAGCATTTTCTTCTCCAAACAATTATTTTGTTAACAATTAAGAATTATCCATGCTTCTATTCACAAGTAAGCATTTCTATGTTGATAGATCATTTAAGAAGCAACACTGGGTGAAACACACATTTTACTATACTAAAGAGTGAGGGGCAGGCGGGGGAAGGAGAAGACTTAGGCCAGGCCCCCTTCACTGACTGAAAGGACCCCATGCGAACCAAGTTTTGCTCCATGCAGAGCTACTCCCTAAGTGTTTAGACAGAAAAGAGCCTTGTAAGACATTGAGCCCTATTTCTATGGCCCTAGCCTACAGAAACGTACTGGCAACACGGTTCCTGGTCCAACAGCGCTCCCAGCCTCTGAGAAAACGAAATGCCTTGGTTCGTGCTGGCAGATTATCATTCATGGCTATTTTTCCCTGGGCTTGCTGTAGTCTTTGGCTGTGCCGACCCCTTGTGGCAGTCTCTGGTGTCTCCTGTCCTATTTCTCTTTTTGGAAACAGGTAAATTCCTGAGTTGGTTCTCTGTAGTAAAACCAAAGACAAAGCAATTCTGATACTATTCAAATATTATTCATATAAAGCAGATGGATTCTAGAAGAGACAGCACGTGTCCAGATTGTTCTTCTCTCCTCTGAAGTGGGTGATTTCTTCATCTGAATATATTGTATTGGATGGTCTTTGAAAGGATACTAGGTTAATTTGATAACATCCAGTTACCAGGCTACAGTCTTCACCAATCAAATACTATACCCAGATTCTTCAAACCTTCAAGCTTTTCAGAGCTGTCAGAATAAAAGTAAAGACTCAAACTTCTAAAATGGTTTACTCAAAACCCAACTTAATATGTCCTATTAGGACAATGATAATTTATATATTTCAAATTTTAAAAAACAATTACTAAGACTTTATTTGAAGTTCCTAAAATTCTAATGTAGACTAAAAATAAAATCTTCTAAACTATTTTAAAACAGCTGATTCTTAAGGGTCTACACTAATTTTATTTTTCAAGCACTGGAATAAGATATACTAAAATTATATTAGTTCTTTTTAAGAAAATTATATGTATTTATTTATGGCAAGGTGTGAATCACAGCAGTTGGGTGGAGAATAGAGGACAACTTCTACGTTGGTTCTCTCCTAATTACAATGTGGGTCTGGGATTGAACTCAGGCTGTCATGCTTGGAGGTGCCTTCCCCCCCCTCCCCGACCTATTTTACCAGCCTCACATTTGGTTCTTGTAAATTTTCTATAAGCTTATATTTTCCTCAACGAGGACCTTGTGTGTGTGTGTGTGTGAGTGTGTGAGAGTGTGTGTGTGTGTGTGTGTGTGTGTGTGTGTGTTTTATCTGTGTGGTCAACTGCTAAACTGTTTTGTAGCCCTATGAATCTGAACAGATCTATAATAACCCACTGGGAAAAAGCTTTCTGCCAGTGAGCGGAAGTGGAAGAAGGAGGCTGACTGCTCTGCTCTGCTTGTCTCCTCAATGGTGATCTGATAGAACGGGCTCCACAAGGGTACCCCTTCAGAAAGAACACTAGGAAAGAAAAGAAAAGTGACCTTATATAGACAATTTCACCTCCAATGAATTTGTAAGAATGTGTTTCCTGACAAACATGGCTGCCAAATCAAACCCTTAGTAGCTGTCTCCCTTCTCTGAAGAGCCAAGTCCTAACTGGGCATGGACTTTGCCCCAAATATTTGAGGTCATCTGATCTCAAATTCACATCTCTTCTTGCTTTACTGTCATTAACAAACTCAAGGCTAGTTGTTTGAAAATACATGTAAATCTAGTTAAATAAATTCTTATTTGGTTCATAAGCCATGACTAGCAAATATTTCTCACAAGCCAAGTGAGGTGTGCTGATCTGGAAAGGGCAAGAAGAGGGGAGAGGTGCTGGCAGAGGGAGGCTCTCCCTCCCTGGGCGCTCGGGCGCACGTACCTTAGCACCTTAACAAATAATACACTTCTTGGTTCATAGCACCATCTAGTGTCTTTTTTACGCGAACTGGAGATTAACGGTGGTTCTGGGTTTTCTTTACTAAATTATTTTGTCTCCTTAAAGACATTTGTATTATACATATATGATGTATCTATTGTGGTGGTCCAATCTTCATAGGAAGCCCCCCTTGCCCCCCTGCCTGGGAACACTCAGTGCCTTCCTTGCTTTTGCTCTTGCTGTACATCTGTTGGGAAGAGAAGAGTTGTAGGCAAGCTTGTGTGTCTATCTATGTGACTTAATGACTGAGTCTCTGGGAAGGAAGAATTACAGTATGTCTTTCTATCAGAGAAATTTCTGATTCTTCATTTTGGACCAAGTTTTTTTTTCCATTTTCCTGGACAAAACAGTAAAAAATGATTAACTGCTTTGTACTTTGGTTCCTATGAGATTTATTTTTAAAACTATGTTTCAAGGAACTGTACAATAATTCCATTTAAAAAAAATAAGGAAAGCTACTTATTTTACTCAATGATTCCATTCATTAAAACCAAAGAACTGGCACCTAGTGCTCAATAAGTGTCTCATAGTAAAGTGTCCTTCCTTGGATTTTATAGTATCCTCCCACAGTGTTCAAGGAAGCACCTGGACATTACTAAGTCTCTTCCCAGTTCTTTAAGGTGACTTGGAGTCTACACCAAAGACCCATACAACACAGAAAAGGAATTTTCCACTACCAAAATGTTTCAGCCTGCCAAATGAGAACCAAAGATTTGAGCTGCAAATTACATTTTAAAAGCACAGATATAGCCATGCAATTTCTATTTTTACTTTTAGAAGATACCTTGTATGTGTGCATAATCTATGAAATAACGGTCCAAAAGGACCAAAGATAAACTGTATCTTTCAAGTCTTTACCAATTTAAACTGTTTCTTTTCAACCTTCTAATTTCAATTTCTACTTTTTCTATTACATCATAAATCAGGAGAAGCCTGGGTACAAGAAACTATATAAATAACTTGTCACTTTAGAAGGTTTCCATTTTCCATCAACCCGAAAATATTAGTCTAAGAACACTGGACTCGAAAAAGGAAACTCGAGGTTATGGTCCAAAAGTCTGTCACTTATGGGTATTGAGCTCTCAAAGAGTCAATGTTTTAAAACCAAATGAGACACTAGGAATCTTTATCATCATATTAAATAGAAACACTGTATACTCAAGAACTTAACTCCATAAATTCAAAGTCTATTCGCCCATCTAATGCTGCCTCATTCAACACATATTTAAGTGAGTACAAACTACCTATCCAACCTCATTTAAGGTACTGGGACACAGATGTTAATAAAATAGACAAGCTCCGTGTCTCTATACTATTCATAAAGCATTTTGTATTTTTAAATGTTTACCACAAAGAGTAATTATTTGAAAAGAATGTTTATCCTGACTTAAACATTATACAATATATACACATATACTAAAACATCACATGGTACCTATAAATATGTGTAATACTTACGTCAGTAAAAAAAAAGAAAAGAAAACCCTGCCACCAAACATAATGAAGACTTACCCAACACGCACTGGAGGAGGGTTAGAGTGGTTAAGTATAAAGTAGCAGGGAAGGATATGAAAATTGTTTTTTACAACTTTTGGAAAAGTAATTCCATCTATAAAGTTAAAACCTGCTCCAGTTTAAGTGGCACCTATCAGGGAGTAGTATGTTCTGTAGGAATGTGAGCATGGACTCCCGACTGAAAGGAGTCGGCTCAAGAAAGGATGTTTTTTGGTTTGAGCTTAGGGGGAAGTGGGAAGGTACAGCAGGCTTGTATCCTCAGATGAAGGGATTCTTGGCAGAGTGAAGTTCTTGATCTATAAACATACTCCAGAGGCCAGCACTCCTCCCAGCATGGGTCTGCTCAGTGCTTAAGAGAGAGAAGTTGACGCCACCTCTGTTTACAGGCCAGGCAGTCGTAGAAAGGGCACTCGGCTCTCAGAAGAGCCTCAGTGTTAAGGCATCAGAGGCTGAAAGCCATCCCAGGAGAGCCCAGAACCAAAAAGCCCAGGAGACAAAAGCTGGCTTCTAGGACAGAGACTAGACTGCAGTGGCACCAGAAGAGCAGGTTCAGACAAGGGTTCGGTAGAATGGAACATCTAGAGCTATCTCCTAATATGCCCAAAGTGCAGGACTACCTGGGATTCCGTGGTTGAAAACATGTTCTTGGAATGTACCTGGAGGTATGAATCCCACTCTGTAGGGCTGGGATCCGAGAATAGTAGAACTAAGTTCCTGCTAAGGTCTGAATATTTGCAGGTCTTGAAACTCTAGGTACTAGAGCCAACTTTCATGGCGCTGGTGGGTGGGACCTCTGATGTGACTGGGTCAGGAGGGCTTTGTATTAGAAATAGGATTAGGCACATTTGCCCCTCCGACAAGCAGCAAACACAGCCAGAAGGCAGCAATGAAAAAAGTGCTGCATCTGCAGAGGCCTCCATCTTGGACTTCTAGTCTGTAGAGGTGAGTGCAGTCCACCTCTGTTACTTACATACCACCCAAGCTGTGGCACTGGCTTGTTGCAATCTAAAGGGATTATGACAGTTACTAAGTGAATGCTTGCTCTTTGCATAATAGTTTTTATGTTATGAAAAATAAATACATAACCCTAAGCAGCACCTTCTTAAAAAAGTGACTCAGGAGCAAAGGCTCTCTGAGTCAGAGTGTGACAGACATATATCCTGATAGACCAGGTTCCATGTAGACCTCATAAACTAGATGCAGACAGGAAAAAAAAAATGTTATTTTTTATTTCTGCCCTTCTCTGAAAGGTTGCAATTAGTAATGACAAGGACAAAACTGAGCTGTCATTTTCTCAGTACCTACAAGGTGCCATGTCTATGTGGCACATGTCACAGGCCAGGCTATTTTTCTAGCTATTTCTAATATTCCTACCAAACCAGTCAAGTTGTCAGTTTTCTACTTCTTTTTTCCAGGTTAAGAAATGGGCCCGAGTCATTCAATTACCCCAATGGAGACCAACAAATAACCTATGGTCATTTAAAAGAGAAGTGCCTCCTACATGGTCCCCAGATGGTTATATCATTTGGAGAGTAACAGAACCTTTGAAAGGCGCAGCCTTACTAGAGGAATTTCATCACTGGGGGTGGGCTTTAGGGGTTTACAGCCTCAGTTCACTTTGATCAGCTGGCTTCCTCCTCTGACTGACTGGACAAAAGAGTGGCGTGAACTGGCAGAGCAAGGCCCAGAATAGCTAAGACTTGAGAAATGGCAAAAAATGACAACTTTTTTTTTTTTTTTTAGTTTTGCTCCAAATAAGGACCAGAAGGAAGAGATTGGCTGCTTGCATGACACTAGTCAAAGACAAAGGCAAACTCCTCATTGCCTGTTTGTCCCCATCTTCCCTATGAAGATAAATGATCTTAAAAGTGGGAATGAGGGAAGAGGCACAATTAAGGGGATGACATTGTTCACTGTGCAGAGATGACAGTAGGGATGGAGCATCTTCTTTGATGCTTTGAAAAAGTCCATGGTCAAAATCTTACTGTGAGCCACAGAAAAATACCAAGAATAAAAAAGGAAGGAAAACAGTAGTGGACTCAGATAAGGAACAAGTTCCAATATGGAGGCCAGAAAGAACAGATGGACAGAAGGTTCAGAGAATGGATCTCACCAGCCTGGGTTCAAGTCTAACTCAGGCACTCACAAATGGTGGGATCTGTACATTGCTCCTAAGTCTGGCCTGTTTCCTTCCTATAAATATGGCCCTAGTAACAATTCTACCTCATGGGACTTCGAGATAGATTTGATGAACTAAAACATAAATCACAAGTTTTCACTAGTTTCTAGAACTTATTTTTTAAAACAGAGAAGTCACAGAAACATACAAGTAGAAGACAGACAAGAAATCATGTCAAAGTTAAGAGTTTATAATTCTTCATGCTATCTGATACTAGCACAATCACTATGATGTACAAGTGTCACTATCTGGTATGGCAAGAACTATTTAATTTTCCATAATGAAGAAGGAATGTAAATACTAGAAATTTGATGGGAAAAGAACTAGAGATGAGTCTCCCACTTTTTAACATCCTGACTCTAACAAACGTGTTAGGCATTAGAAAAGAAGTGAGGAAAATTCTGGCAATTCCACCCTTAAATATATGTATGCCCATGAGACTTGAAATCTAGAGGTTTAGACATTCACATGCTGATGGACACAAGAGCTAAAGGTGGAAGCAAATTGAATGAGAATTTTAATTTTATACATTTTTCCATAAGAAAAATTCCATAAGAAATTTCTTTTCTTAGAAATTGTTGGAGTAGTTTTAAGTATTAGAAAATGAGCCATTTTAGAAGTAAAGTGTGGCCCCTATTGTTGGTGCAGCTAAGAAATACATGGAGTGTTTTTAGCAACTGCTACATAAAAATAAGCAGCTTATGTTAGGAATGAGATAACCAAACAGGAACGACAAATCCTCTTTGCCAGAGAGAAGTAAGAGGTCAAGGAAAGGCACAGCTAATCTTTTATTCTATACATTAGGTCCCTTGTAAGGAACCAACAACTCTTGGTCCCACATATTTTTAATTCTAAAGTTGTTATCAGAAATTAAGGAAGCAAGAAGGAACAACATAGTGTCTTGGTCCTAGTCAGCCAAATATCCCAAGAACCTCATATACTGAATTTGGTTCTGGGTGTGGGATATGGGGACAAGAGGATGGCGGTTTGGGAAAAGCACTAAGAAGGCACCCTGAAGGCTCCCGTGGGGCTTTGTGCTTGCCTGGAGACAAACTGATTCACTTTCTCCCAGGAAGGGAACAGCCTCTGTACCGTGCTGCCAGAGAGCTGTACACCCCAGGACTGCTCGCCACAGACTCTCAAGCGCTGTGTGTGTGCCAAGAGGGAAGATGAACATTGCACTTGGACACACTTGAAAGAGGGACTGTGCCCTTGTATTCTCTGAAACCTCCCTCAGAGCATCAGCTTCCTTGATTTCCACTCAGTTGGTTTCCTTAGTTTTTGTGTGAAATGAGTGTCCAGAGTTAGAAGGAAGACAGCACGCTTGATGTTTCTGCAAATTGCCTGTCCAGGCTCTTTGCTACCTTTTCTATGTGACATTGTCTTTTCTATTCATAAGAACTAAAGTCCCCCCCCCTTTTTTTGACAGAAGACAATATTACGATGCATGTTCCATGCATGTTGCCTCCACTATCAGGGAGGGGCTGAAGTACCATTTAGTGTCTTGTATCATTTGGTTTATTTATACAAAAATGCATATCTACATGCACTGTTCTGAAGTTACCGGATGTCTTAATAAAGGTCTTAGCCTGCGAGTGTGAAGACACTCACTTCTAGTTTATTCCTGTTATTCAAACAAAGGACAGACTTCTTTCATTTTTTCTTTAATATTGTAACATGTTCTCTATATCCATCCCTAGGTTATGACAATAAACCACCTTGAGTAGTTAACCCCAACTTGAGTGTAATACATCTAAAGACTAAACTAAAGGATTTGATTAATTAGTGAGTTATTTAGATTTTAAAGAGTGCTAAAATGTGAAACAGGCCTATAATTTTGGCTTCCAGTACTATTTCAAATATACTTATAAATATGCTTCCAGTAGGAGAGTTCTTGTGCCTACATCTCTCTGAAACAGTCTGCATAGACAATGTTTGTTCTTTCAAAATTTTGTAATATTCATCTGCAAACTCTGTAGGTATTATTGAAAGAAGAGTCTTGATCACTGGTTCCTGTTTCTCTAGAGCTATTTAAGAGTTTTCTGTTTCTGGTGTTAGGTTTCAGCTCAGTGGTAGAGCACTTGCCTAGTATGCCTGGGGCCATAGGGGTCCAAAACCCAACACCACACATACACAAAGAGTTGTCTATTTCAAAAGCACATATGCTTTCAGACGGTTGCAATCATTTATCTATATTTTTACATTTATCTATATTTTCATGGCTCAAGATTTTCTTCTTTCTAAAACTCTAACCTGCTACTAATATGGTTTGCTTTCAAACAAGTCTATGCACTGTGATATAACTTTCTAATTATTTGCTAACACAAAAGACTAGCTTTGCTTTTATTATTGTCTATTGATCTATTTTTATTTCAACGAGTTCTTATGTTAACTTTTGGAATTGTTTTCATTGAAGCTGCTCAGACTTATTCTATGTAAGCTTTTCTAGCTTTAGTAATCCTTTTTAAAACGTAGAAGTTAGGTTCTACACAGCACTTGAGCAGCGTGTGGACACACTTTCTCATTGCCATACACTCATGTCCATTTCATTCTAAATGACTGGCATTTCCAGCATGATTTCTTGTGTAGGCCATGAGTGAAATCAGGGTTTGTTTTAAAGTTTCTACAAACATGTTACGTGCTTTGTTTTGACATTTGATTTAATCACACTAGGTCAAAGAACGAGGCTTTCATGAAATGGATTGCTTAAAATTTACTGCAACTTTCCATATATGGTCAACCTTTCAAAAAAGTTACACAGGTTTAGAGAAGAATCTAGAGTGTTTAGTGGGTGAATCTTGATTGTGAGTCTATGAATACTGTTATGGATATGCTTGGATTTATCCTGTTATCTTGTGTGTTCTGTATGACTTTGTTTTTCTGTTACTGTGTTATTTTTTTTCTTTTTCTATATGGTGTTGATCTTTTAAGAAAAAAATAATTTTATTTTTTTTCTGCTTAGGAACTATAAATACATATGTTCTTTTAGTAAGTATAGTTAACTTTTAGCTGCATTTAATATTTTCAAATGTATAATCAAGTTTACCTTTTCACAAGTAGTTCCTCATTTTACTTTTCCTAACTAGATTTTCTTCAGCTTTGACTCATACTCATTGAAGACTTCCAAAATCTGAGTACATGGTATTCACTTTGCCCTGTTTCAACCATTTGCATTGCATTGCACTAACAATAAAATGCTAGTTTCTCTCTACTGCATTGTTTCCTCCTTGCCATGTTCCCCTCAATACTCCCATTCCCCTTTCCTGAAGTAGCATTTTTGATAACCTTTTTCAATATGAGAAATCAAACCCAGGGAATATGCCTGATAAACAAGGGCTCTACCACTCACTTATGTTTCCCTTCCTGAATCCTTTCAACAAAACTTGCCAGTAACTTGTTTTCTAAAGAATTACTTGAAAAAGTTTCATTGTGCCCTACGAGAAAGGATACATTGGTATAAAATTCTAGATAGTTACCTTTCTCTCAGTGCTTTGAAACTAAATCAGATTATCTGACATTTGTTGTGCATGTTAGATTTTTTGAATTTAAGAGAAAAAGATGCTAGAGCTTTACTCTATTAATGCTAGGAACATACAATTGGGTTTCTGTATCCCTAGGATTTACAATTATAGGTTCAACCAAGCACAGATCAAAAACACTTGGAAAAATTCCAATCGTATTAAACACACAGGTTTCTTTCTGTGTCACTGCCTCCTTAAACAACACAGTGTGACAGGTGTTCCAACCACGTCATACGTTATCAGGAAAGATAAGCATTGTAGCAGTGATGTGCAGTGCACGGGAGGATGAGCATAGGTTTTGGGTTTAGTACGCTTTGTAATAAAGACTCAGTCACTTTCACATTTTCCTATCTATAGGGTTCCTGGAACCTCATGGACACCAAAGATAACTATAAAGTTTTCAAGTAGTTGCAAAGTTAGTTTGTTCTTACCTGGTTGGCTTCTTGGTTGTGGCGAAAACCCAGACTTAGCTAGGTTTTCGGATTTGGACGTTGACTGCCCCACTTTGTCCTAAAAAAAAAAAAAAAGAAAGAAAGAAACAGAGTGAAGGGAGGCATCACACCTGCCTGTCTCGTCGTGCTCAGTCCTTTCTTCTCTTCCAATTTATTCTTCTTCTTCTTCTTTTTTTTTTATTATATAGTTTTAAGTGACAGTTGAAAAAGTGCTGTGGAAGGCAAACCAATCGTGGCAAATTGTAATCGGTTGTCAAGGGAGTTAGAAGCTGTTTTAGAATTCCCAGAAGAGTAATTAAAAAGGACAGCTGTTGACTGCTCAGTTCAGGCAATGAATGTCAATAATCAACACTCTGTAGAGCACACACACTTCTAGAACTGCTGGTACCCAATGCTGGCCTTCCTGGGCCAGAAACATCCGGAGAGGAATCATAAGGAGTTCCTTTTGAAGGACAGGGAACTCAGTGGCTGAGTGAGGACAACATCTTAGGCAAAAATTAAAACAGAACATATAGAATTTTAAAAACGTATTTTCATAAAACACCTCAAGATGGTGACAGAAACGCTAAAATATGGGTAAAAATATGCTACTTCATATCTGTATGCTTACAAAAAAAGAGCAGTGATTAACTCTTGGTAGTCAGATGTCAACAATCTCTTACGAATCTGTAAAATCTGTGAACATTTTGAAAACACATGTACCACTTCTGTAATTAGAAAGGTTTTGAACTGTGCCAAAAGCACAGAATGTTCATTTAAGTCTACTTAATATATAGTCACAAGGAAGGCACAGATTCCATTTTGATTGCAATGGGATCATATCCGAATAGAGTCAACATAAACGAACAGTGTCGGAGGTGAAAAGTGCACTGAACATATCCAACCAACTCTACACTGCACACGAGACACGGAGCACTACAGAAAACTTCTTGTTTCTCTTGACCCAGAGGTTCAGCAGAAACTGTGGCTCATATCCACTACCCAGCATAGCAAGACAGCACCATATAACGCAGCATTAGTCTACAAAATGATCCAAGTTTAAAATTCAAACTGTGCTGAATGCATATTGCTTTTATACAATGATAATGTCAAAACCTTATTAAGCAGAACAATCACTGATTGAGGGAAGATCTACAACTAATAAATAGCGACCTTGTACCTGTCTATTGTTCACAGCATGCCAAGCTGCTATAGCATGAGATTCTGTTAGTGTCAAGAATATTTCAGAATATACAGTTGGCCTTTGATGCTTTTGATTATATCCCCATGAATTCAAACAACTAAACTGAAATGATTAGGCGGCAGAAATGCTTCAGTCTGTAATCCTATGGACTACGAACAAACAAAACCCATCATGATATATCCAATTGGCAGGAAATCATTACTCACAACAGAAAATGGAGCACTGCAAGGGTTGCTGAGTTTCTTGGGACTTGACCAAAGGTATTAAGTTGCTTCTAGGACTGTAGCAACTTCAACAATATGAATAGGAAAGGGGATGAAAAACAGAGAAGTCATACTGCCCTCATTTTCCTAAATCTCTGTAAGTTACTCTTTGATCTTCGCTTACACATATTACTTCATTGAACTAGAGCAGAACTTATGTTTTAAATATGACGTTTGCTACTCTATTAAACCCACTGAGCATATCTCAGTAGTGTATCTCAAAGTAAGCATGGCATGCTTGAGTTCTTGCTTAGGCTGGGGTGCAATTTCACAGACTGACCATTTGCTTTCATCTTGAGAATTGTTTTTTCTTTCTATTGAGAAAAAAAATTAAGTCCACTTGAATTTTGCTTTAATTTTCTTTCTGACTTGTATATATCTGACATTTATTTTGGTGATCTGTAGGAAGAGAGAGATTTCACAGATATCACCCAACCAATTTGTATTTGTTAGTTTTCTATTACTGTATCAAACACCCAAGATAACACTTATTATGAGAAAAGGTTTAATTTGACTCCATTTTAAAGGTTCTGTCTACAACTGGTTGGCCCCATGGCTTCTGGACGCCTAAAGATGCCAGATGGCAACGACAGGGAGTCCATGGTGACCTGTTCACCTCATAGTCAAGACTTTCAAGAAAGTGGGAAAAGAGAACCAGAGACAAAGAAGCAGCTCCCCTCAAGGGCAGGTACCCATCATCTCTCCCTAAGCTTGACCTCTGGAAGGTTCCACCATCTCCCAATGGTGCCATCTAGAAGAGCAAACTCTTAACAAGAGCTTTGGGTCAACAAATCGCTTGCAAACTAGGTTGCCATGTACATATTAAGTCTTGCTTGCACTTGCACGCCCACACACAAAACACACACACAGACATGCACACACACGGGTCCTTCTCAGCTCTCTACTCATCAGTTGAGCACATCTGTCTGCTTTTGGGCTGACAGCCTGCATTTTCCATTCATACAGCCTGCCAACAGGTTTTATCATCAGCAGAGTATTTCCTCTCTTACTTCTTTTACATGAACATCTTAGTCATTTTCTTCCAAGCAAATTTCTGAGCCAGGAAAGATTTAATACAGATTTAGAAAAGTCATAGAGCACATAGCTTCATTCATACAGGTTGTATGTCTGACAGTGGCTATACCATACAACCCAGGTATGCAGGGACCTCAAACAGTTAGCTTTGTATAACTACAGTATATGATGTTTGTGCAATGATAAACTTGCCAAAGAATACATTTCTAAAAATGTATCCATAGCATGGCTTTAATTTTAAGGTTTACTTGAAATATTCAAATGTCTCATCTGAAATATGTCCTAGAATGAGTATTACCACTAACAAAAATACTGCTATTGGACCACTAGCTTGGAAGTAGTTCACAAGAATACTGGGAAGCATGTACCAAGATATACAAACCCATCATTTCCAGGAGCTGAAGAAACTGGGTTCCAGTGGCTCAGACCTCATAGTTGTACTTAAATATCTCCCCTTACCACAGACATGGCCCTGCCTGACAGCACCTGCCTGACAGCTATGTCCTGTGAACACTCAGGCCTGAGACCCTCTCATGAACGCAGCACTCAGAAGTCATAAGCACACTGCACTACATGGACACAACTACTTAAAAGACAAGTAGCTTGCAGACAGAACTAAGGCAAATAGTATAAAGTAGATCTAGAAATACAGCATTCCCAGTTAAATCTGTGGTTCAGACAGAAAATTATTTGGTATAAGTATGTAACCAAACACTACATGTACTTACTATAAACTGTAAGTTATCTATAGCTTCCAGGGGCATTTTCTATTTCATCTGACAACACTCATGATGTCTCAAGCAACTGTTTAAATGTGAGGTAATCATGAAATCTCACTAAGAACTGTATGTGTTTGTAAAATCCCAGATGAAAAAAAGACATCTTTTAAAATTCAGAATTCTGTTTCTATGAGAAGCCATGAAAACTTAAACTCAAGGTGAGCGAGCCTTAGCTGAAATGCCTGAGACATTAAAAAAATATTTGAGTATGTGTGGCCAGATAGATATATCTATAGGAATATAATTCAAGTCAAAACATGAATTCAGTTATGTGTCATACACACCTTTTCCTCACAGTGAACATATGCTGTACTTTTATTAATTGTATATAGTGGCAGGGAGCAGATTTTCTAGTTATGGTCTCTCTCTCTCTTTTTTTTTTTTTACAGTGAAGTTTTAAATTTTAGAGCAGTTTGTATTTCAGGTTTTTCAATTAGAAAAAGTAAGCCTGCATATTAAAAATTATGGCATTTGTAAAATGAAATCAAACCCCCAAAGACAGAGGAGTAAAGTTACCTACTGACTGTGGCATTGACACCCACAAGGTCAAGAGCAAATGTCTGCCTGCCATTCTGAGGCAAACAGTGCACACTGCCAGGGGCGAGGGAATGAACAGCGAGGCCAGACTAAAGGTTTCCTCTTCAGGTTAGTTTCTGTTTATCTGTATGTCTGCTTCCTAGCCTCCTGGCCTCTACCAAGATAGAACTGGGCAGAGGAGAGAGAGGGTGGCCTGTGGGCACAGTCTGCCTAACTGGAAGCCCCAAGCGGGAGCTGGAGAGGAAAGCTGGGATTCTTCTTTGAAGGACGGGCTAACAGTAAATACTTTTTAGACTATGCTTCTTAATTACTATGCTGTCTGCCTCCAGAAAAAGATGGGAGGGTTGGGAGTGTGTTTCAGAAGTTCTTTACCTGAAGCTCTACAGGGCACTTTCTTAGTTAATGCTGGACCTTCTCGGAGTCATGTGGGTTTTAGAAGTATTTAGTAAAAATCTCAGTTAAGCATATCCAAATAGAAACAAGTCTTCGTGAAAAAGGAATGGGCAAATCCCACCTTCTCTTGGGTGGCCCAGTCTGGGATACTACATTAAATGGTGGTGTGGAACTCATGCAAAAGCCTGAGATTGGTGAAAAAGGACAGTGAAGATGGTCAGCTCCATTCTGCCTCTGTGTTAAGATGACAAGACTGCCTGGGCTGCACCATTACATCCCTGGACCTTTAGCTTCACAAAATGGTGGCCAGCGGAGCAAGGTAAGCCAAGGAGAAACAAAAGCCAGGAGGAGGCTTGATGGCCTCAGGTTTCATAAGCCATTAGAGTGCTGTGTGAAGGCCCCTTTGGAATTCTTGCTGGCCAAAAGCCTGGCACTCAGCTGCTGGTCTCCTGACTGTTCTCAGTTATTCCCAGCAACTCTTTTCCTTCTGTCTTCAGCACACTGCTGAGACCCTAGCCTAGTGAATAGCCAGTTTCTTCCATTCTACTATTCTTCCATTCTACTGATCAAGCAAGAACTCAGTGTTTCAAAGCTTGGGGTAGTGACTTGGGGAAGGAGGACAAGTAGCAGAGGTGGGTGTGGGGCCCAGCTCAAAGGAAAGGCCAGTACCTGCTGTGTACTGACCACCTCTGCACTAGCTGTCATCCTCCAATCACTGTATCTACTTTCCCTACAGTAACAGACTATTTGGTGAAAGCTGCAGTCATGGTGTTTTAACTCCTCTTCTGGTAAGATGTACAAAATCAGTTGCCTCAATGGTTATAATGCTTACCACAATGATCTGGAGCCATGCTTTTGTCCACATGGCCCTGCCTATTTAGATGACACACACTTTAGAACTATGTAAAGGCAAAGGAAGGGAGAGCAAAGACTTATGTCAACCAGGCATGAAGCCCAGCCCAGAATAGTTTCCAAGAGCCCACAGGAGAGAAAAGCTCAGCATGCCAGCTGTCTCTATCAAGGAGGGAGGGCAATAGTTTTTAATCTGTAACGGTGTGAATTACACTTTTTGCTCATAATTCTATTTATATAAGCTGCTGAGTCTAACATGAAAATGTTTGGGCCATTTCTGGACAGACTTCAAAAAATATGTCTCATCTATGCATATATGTGTATATATGAATAGATGTGTTAAGATGTGTGGGTGTGTACATGCATGCGTGCTCAAGTTCTCAATTAGATCTGTCTACTAACCTAACTACTATAACCTCTTAAAGGCACAAATAGCCCTAGTACTCAACATTTGGCATTTCTTCAACATAACTACCTCCAAAGTAGGTTATTTTTGACAGCATCAGCAAAAGCAATTTTCAGTGGCTTAACTTTAGCACTTGTTCTGCTATGTTAGACATACAGACATCAGATTCAGTTATTCATGGTAGAGTTTGACAACGTTTCATACTTTCAAACATTTACACTGAGATGTTACATAGCATACGCTTCCTCTGTTGTACGTGTACAATCCAGTGAGTGTTGGTATCAAGACAGAGAGTACAACCCTCACCATGTTCTAATTTTAGAATATTTCCATCACTCTCCAAAGAAACCTCATGTCCAGAGCCTGTCAATCTTGACAAATGGTTTTCCCAAAATAAAATGTCTTTGCCAAGTCAGTTTTATTCCCGGTTTTAGATCCGGTATTCCCACATCAAGGAGGTTGGCTTGGCCTTAAGGTTAAGGATACCGGCTCTAGAATTTCTGCAGATGAGCATCTACGTGACCTCAGGGAAGACTCCGCAACCTCAAGGACTGCTGGGAGATTTAGTGTGATCATGCCCATAAAAGCCCCTCAAAGCACATGTTAGCTGCTGCTCTCACTACAACCATCGCTGCACCGCCACCTCCTAAACAACCTCCATCACCAGTTCATTGCACATGCTCCCCCATCTTCTCTACCAGCACCACCTTGACCATCATCTCTCCTCCATGACTCCTCCATTTACTCCCTGACAAGTGTTTCCTCTTCCAGTGTCTCCTCTACTCTATCACATCTGACACTCGTCTTCCTCCCTTCCTTCACCTCCATCTCCTTTCTCTCTTTAACTTCTACCATTTCTACTAATGTTCTTCTTCTTACACCGTTTCCATCTCCCTCCTCTTCTAGCATTGCTACATTCTAAGCTTCCACTATAACTCCCAATGGACCCCACTGCCACTATGAGTTTAAGCACCTTCAATCTACCATTGCTATGACTTTTCCTCTCTATCTAACACCACCTCCAGCACCCTCGACCTTTAACAAAGCACTTCCCTTGTGAACATACAACTAAAGAGGACATCAGATCTTGCACCTTTAATTACATAAGGTTACTTTGTTAGATCTGTCAGCAAGTAGCATCTTAACCTACCGTGAGCTCTACAGTAACTTCAGTCAGGACACTGAAGAAGTTCCCATCGCATCTCAACCCACATCCTATAACTATCTAAGCACTAAGTGAAAACTAAAGCCCTTAAAGTATGCAAGACTACCAATCAAGGCACAAATGGGGCATGGATAGAATTGAAAAGCAATGTAGTTCTAATCTGAATTAAAAAAAAGTTTGATTCTGATCTCAAGAAATTCTTGCCACATGATTTAAAGTCTTGGAAAAGGGGGAAATGCCAGGTTTTAATCTCTGAATATTTCTCCCTGTCTTTTTCCTCTCCCCTGTCACTAAGAATTACTACATATAATGAGTTCCAGGGATCCTTAAAGAGTCAGGCTAAAAGGTCACATAGAGGCTCAGCCCTTTGGGACTGAAGAATCACCTAGAATATACACTCATAGATATAAAATAAACAAGGACCAAGGTACTAATTAATAAAAAGACATACAGCATGTTAACAAATGTGGAGCTCAAACTTGGAAAGAAAACATTGGACATTCTGGTCCTCTAGCTATAGGGACAATCCCTAAGCATCTCAGTGTTTCAACTGCCTTGTCTCTAAAATAGAAATCACCACAAAGGTGGTGCCATCAAAATGAACCTACATTCTTCAGTTCCAAGCCTTGTATGTTCACTCTTGATTCTATAACTCATGTAACATCTATACTAAAGCCAACTCCCCAAACATACAATTAGAACATTAAACTGGATGGAGCTGCTGTACAGTAGAGTACCTGGCACACAGCAGGCATACCATATGCCTATACTCTGCCCCTAGTTTTGCATGAGGAAGGGATGCACTCATTCCTTGAACTTGCTAAACAATAATCTCAGAACTTGGAAAGAGCTCTCACTGTCCTGGCTGACCGGGAAAAGGCCTCAGGGTTTAATGTGATGTAATCCTTGGTAGTGGTTCTTCCTCATCTCTAAGTCCCTGTAGAGGGCAGAGGGCCAAGGGTAAATGGCAGCTTATGGCCAAGAACCCAGAGGCAGAATGAGGTTGGCCCAGAGCTTACCTGGACCAGGTGTGATTGTTCTTCAGAGGGTAGGTATGTGTTGGAGCATGCTTAAGTTCAAGGTGACGACAGTTCAAGGTGATACTTCCTTAAGATCTGCTGTGGTTTGAATATGAACCATCCCATCCTACCCCTGGGCTCATGTGTTTGGATTCTTGTTCCTTAGCTCATGGCTCTATCTAGGAAGGTTATGGAACCTTTAGGATAATAGAGATGTGATGGGGGGGAAGTATGTCACTGGAGGCAGGCTTTGAGGTTCAAAAACTCGTTCTACTTCCTATCTTTTCTCTCTCTATTTCTTGTCTATGGATACAATGTAGA
Organism: Rhabdomys pumilio; assembly: GCA_030674055.1. Taxonomy (NCBI): domain Eukaryota; kingdom Metazoa; phylum Chordata; class Mammalia; order Rodentia; family Muridae; genus Rhabdomys; species Rhabdomys pumilio. The sequence continues at coordinate 60,507,036 of JANHMN010000007.1, forward strand.
CTCTCTGCTTCCTGCCCACCAGGCAGACTCATGCTCCTGCCACTATGCCTTCCCTGCCTGCAGCGCTGGGCTGTGCCCCTTTGCACTGTAATTTCAATGCTGGAGAGGTTCAGGCAGGATCACAAGTTCAAAGCCAGTCTAGGATCCATAGTGGGATCCTATCTCAAAAAAAATCCTAGGAAGGTATAAACAATGACCTAAGCCCTATCAGTCACCACTGAATCACCTGTAGAGACTTTTAAAGCTGTAATGGCCCATTAGAGGAAAGCGGTGGAGACTAACCAAAGCTTGAGTCCTACGCTGCTTCCTGCCTTCCTGACATCTGGTATGATTGAAGGGAGCTGCCTTTACTTTCGTCATTAACATACTTTACAGTTGGATTACCAATCCACACCAACCCAGGATGAGCTAGAAGTTGACATCATTACATCAACTTGTCCTGGCTTACTATGTCCTCAAAAGCTAGGAATCCCATTTTCATTTGTAGACAAATTTGGACAGTAACACTAATAAATATGCTTATTCCAGAGGGTTTGCTGGGAAGACACTGAGTTGAGGGATAAACAGCCCAGTCACAAAACACAGGGCAGCTTCTTGGGCCATCCTGGAGGAGATGGCTTCCTGTTCTATCATAGCCTAATATGGGCTGGGGGAGAGGTGGTATTGGGCAAGGGGCCAAGGGGAAAATCATGGAGGACTTCACTGTTCTTTTTAATAAGCCGTACATACTCTTCCATGCCTGAATAGCAGTTATAAATGGCAACAGCCTGGCTATTCATAGGGCCACTCCAGCTCAACAGACAGCAAGGAGGAAGAGCCAGCTGGCCTCCATCACAGTGGCCCAGCTGCCAGGCTGTGTGCTTCTAATACTGTCAACAGATGAAATGACACTTGCAAGAGAAGATGGAGGACTATGGGAGTGAGCGTATACACATATAGATGTGATGTGTATGTGTGTGGTGTGTTACACTTAAACTATTCAGACACAGGTCATCGGTAGCTACCATAAACTCTTACCTTTCCCACTATTAACGTTGCAAAACATTTCTCTTCCTAGAGACTTTCCTCTAAATTAAAAATTGATTCTCTCCCAGGACATCAATGGCGCTGTTACTTACCTGCTTACCTGTTATCAGCTATACTTTCAAATGTCTTCCTCCTCCATTCAAGGCTTCTTTTTCAAGAATGGGGTTCAAATGTTAATGAGTCCCTAGCTCCATTTGTTGACCGTGTTCTGAGACCAGTATGTGAAAGGACCTTTGAAGAGTGACATTAAGGCCGTGGGCAAGTTTTCAGCTAATAGTATCCCAAGCTGCACAAGATGGAACAGTTGAGAACAAATGAGGCCACATCTTAATTCCATAGTACTCTGCTTCCTATGCTACTCCTGGGGAGCCCACTGGAGGAGTGACAATAAGAGTTCTGCTCAAACATTTCCTACCCAAGAGACCAAGTGCTAGGATGCAAATTGTGGTGGGAATCTCCAAAGTGAAATCCAGTGGTTCACACAACTGATACCCTAAGGATATGATTTGACACATCTCCTTTAAAAAGACCTATGAATCAAGTGATTCGCAATACTATTAATGACCCTTTCAATGGCCACTAAGCTGGAAATTATAATTACCTCTAGACCCTTTCTAACCAAATACTTATCTTGCTTTCTAAATATTATCTAAATACTTTCAAGAACATTGTTTCTCTCTTGTTAATATACTACAAAGGACAAGGTGAGGTGTGGAGTGAAGGATGGAGGGAAACCCCAAGCCACTTTTTCAGGCTCAGCACACGACTATTTAACATGCTCTGGGGAAACCTGTCAGTGTGTGCACTGACAAACAGGGCTGTGAAGCCAAAGTGGAGCCTTTTGATAGAGTACAAGAACTCATCAATGAGCTGTGTAGACGCCTTGCTAAAACCACACACCACACCCTAAACATGGAACCCATCAAGCACCACATGTTCAGGGAGAGAAAAGAATACTATAAGTAGGAATGGATTCACAGCTGCAGTTTAAAGGCCCCATGTGACTGTGGTATGGAAACATACAAATGTAACTGAAACTGTTACTACCTTATAGGCCAAACATGTAAATAGGAAATTAAATAGTCTCTTTAAGTAAAATAAATAATTTAAGGTCCCTCTTAAAAATTATTTTTAAATAAACAGTGGCAATTGCCTATTTTTGGTTTTTTTTTTTTTTTTTGGTCTATTGATATATAATGATTGCCTATTTAAAACATACCATTTTTCTTTGTCTGGTTATCTGAAGCACCCGAAGCACATAGAGTAATTATCCAGGCATTCCCCATCCTTCAGCATCTGAGTAAGTAAGGATGTTTCACAGCACCCGAACCCAAGCAAGTGAGATTGTCAAAATAAACCAAAATAAACACATGCTTCATCCAGGTGCCAAAGAAGAAGGGATGCCCCAATTCACTGAAGTGTCACAAACTGTTAACACAGATGCCATGTGTATTGCTTGCCACAGTTGAAAAATTACAGCATGGTAAAGGTACCCAACCAGGAATCTATTTTAAACTTTCTCGGAATACAGAAATCACTACAGGCCTCTGTGCCCAGCCGACTCTGCCCATTGCCAAGAGCCAGTCACTACCTACCTTCCTGAGCTGGGAACAGGACTAGGCTGGGGTCCCCACAGTGCAGAGCCCAGGCTGGTTGCAGACGGGACTCAGTGTGTACGTGCAGAAGGAGGAACTTGCCAGGACTCCTGTCTACATCCTCAATAGATTATTTTTAATTCTTTTTATCCATCTGAGGTAAAGACAGATCCCAGAGGATTAACTTGTTTCTCTAGATTCTCTGACATTCACTGTGATATAGGCTCAAAGGCTACATTCTGTTTCTGTGAAGATGGAAAAATATACATATCCCTCAAATATCAAGAGTCTGATCCAAAGACCAATGGAAAGACTATTTTTTTTTTGGTCTGTTGGCATTAAAGGACATTTGCACAAAATTTACAACAAAGGCAGTATGGAGAGCAGAGTTCTTGACAGGATAGTTCATTTTGACAAGAGAAGTGAAAAGCTCTCTTGGTTCAAAGCTCTTGATATTTCAGAGTTACTGACAATGAGTTTTTTGTATTTACAGAATTTTCCAGGCTCATTCTGTGTCGAGTGAACTGCACACTCCTCTTCTGACCACCAGCCTCATCCATCATGTTTTGGCCTTTCATATTTCACACTCTTCTGCAACTCATCACAATACCCTCAAATGCTTGGGGACCCCTTCCTTGGTCTCTCATAGTATGCTGGGCCTATCTTCTACCTTAGAAGGCATCTCTCACATCCCCTGCCCAGACAGTCTACCCTCCGCCAGATTGTCCTTACTGTATTTTTTCATGATTATTATCACTGTCCATAACTGTTCCATTTGTCAGTTGTTCCATGTCTACCTCTTCCAGTAGGATTTGTGAATCTATTTCTTTGTCTAGTGAGGTACAAGTTGGCAACCTGACCCCCAAAATGTGTTTAGTATATGGACGATACTCAGTATCAACTTACAACCTTAGATTAGCTTCTAAGATGTGGTCATCTTGATGCTGAGTAACTTCTAAGCATTTCCCGATGCCTACGACAACTATCACACTGCTGACTACGTTAACAGAGGAACAGGGAAGGTCTTTGATTTTGCCGAGACAAGGGAATATGAATTTCCAAATTTTAAAGTTGAGTCTAGGCCTTCTATGTGAGACGACTCAGCCTCTGCCTGCTATTGCCCTGCCTACTACTTAATCACTATCCATCATTCAAGCAGAAAGCAGGGCCATTAGATGGATGCAATGATTTTGAAGCTTCTGTATGGATAAAATTCACCTATCGAGTGACTCATTGACTGAATTATATATCTGATCTAAGCCACAGTTATTAGTGAACACAGCTAGAATTAGAAAATTATTTGTATGTTGAAGATTTTTAAGAAGTTTTTTTTTCTCTATAAAACCCTGGAGATTTATCTAATTGCTGTAATTGTAGATTGCTCAAGACTGGAACCCACTGTAAATCATCCTGTTTTCTGAGAAATTCTGGAACTGTCATCTAATTTTCCAGGAACACTGAATACATACTGCCAAGTCTTGATGCTGGATTTTTATAAGAGTAGACAGTGCCTTCAAAAGCCACTGAACAGCATTGAACACATCCTTAAAGTATGACAGAGGAGAGCAGAGAATAGTCAACATTGGCGCGTTCCTGGTGTCCTGGCTCCTGGGGAAGCAGCCTTGGGCACAGCAGCATCAAGGACAAACACCCAGCAAGTCTACAAAGTAAGGCATTGATTGGAGTCTGTGCCGCTGCCATTTCTGTATGTACCAGCAGGAAATGGAAAACGCCAGGGGGAGGTGATTGAAAAGTAAGAGAGTCTTTGTGTCTTTACCCTTCCCTGGGCCATTATTTGGCCTCAAAGTCTATCCTGTACCCAGCTGACAATGACACGAGTAAAATAACTTAGAGAACCTCTCCCTTGGGATATGGTCCTCTGAGTTCCATGCTGTGTTCTCTTGGGGAGAAGGAATGAAGGGCCACACAGCATGCAGGGGGAAGGGCTGTAGTATGAGCCTAAACAACCAAAGCTAGCTGGCTACATGACAATCAGGCCTGTGACCCAGGGATGTAGCACAGAGCTTCAATCAGCCAGAGCCTCTTGAAGAACAAGGAGACCAGTATGTATGAAGCAGAGAGAACTGGATTTCTACACAAGACCTCACCCGCTAAACAGACTTGTAGGCTGCCACCAACCTTCACAGTTGGCTACAGTTTTCATCTTCTTTTCTGGCATGTAACTGATTTTGGCTTTACATCAGATTCAATAATTAGAATGAATAGTATTCCTAATCTTCAGCTTTTTTTGTAGGTTTGCTCCACTTGGAGAGCAAAAAGATGAAAAAGATTTCACTCTGCAGCCAAGGCACTGAAGGCAAATAATTATCAGTGTAGCTAAAGAGAGACTTCAGAGACTAAGGGAGAAGAAAGATACATTCAAAGAAGTAAGAAAATATGATTAAGGCCAGTCATGTGAAAAGACTTCAAAACCAAGGTGGTGGGATGAAGGCCCACAAGATGGTGCAAGTACTTCAAATGATGTGAGTACTGATAATCATAAATCAAGAGTTCCTGCTCAAATCTAAAGAGCCAAGGACCAATCCTCAAGACTCTATCCACACACACATTGGAACTAAAGTCTGTTTCAGAACTTGAAGGACACTGTAGATGAAATCTTTCTAGTAGCTCAGGGAGAGAAGCTGGAGAAGTGGAAGAAATAAAGATTAGTATCACCCCTAAAATTCTACCTTAGGCCTCTGGGAAGAAAAAGAGCCATGCTGTGGAAAGGAACTCATCTGAGACAGGCAGCTGACAACTGAGCCAAGCAGCCATCTTTTAAGAAACCATGTGTCTCTTTTCCATCTCTCCTCCTTTGCCTCGAAGACTCATGTCTCCAACTGAATGCCCTAATGTGTGCCAGCATTCCAGCAGGCCATTTGTAGTTTTTGAAGAGGGGAGGTAAAAACACCCAGTTCATTTGAATACCTAATTTTGGGAATCAATGCACACATTTATACTCTGACAGAACTGTCAGAAAGAGATGCAGTGACTCTTTGCAGGAAAGCAAGGGCTTGGGCCAAGGTTTTCTGTACTGTGGGGCCTTCTACTTGCCTCTAATGCTCCCTTGGTAATCTGCTAGCAAAGGAAATGGCAGATAAAGCAGAAAGTATTCTGGCAGCCAGTGGCTCCTTGTGTCTTCTTTAAATTGTATTTACTACACTGTGGAACCTGAAGTAAAGACCAAGCATGAAAAGTCATGCATGCTCCTTCTCCTCAAATAAGTCCCTGCTCACATTTAGTTCACTTGCAGCACGCCAGTGTGTGTAGTGACTTCATGTGCAGGCATGGACACAATGCCTGTTCAAAAACTGCTAGCTTTTCTTTCTGAAGCCACCAAGAATGGAGCCTGGAGATTTCTATGTGGTCAGCAGAGTGTGATATCCAGAAGAGTGAGGGAGAGATCAGATCTGTTAACTTTACTATTTCATAGCTAAACCTGACATATCCATTCAGTGCTATCCCCTGAAGTACACAGTACCTGATACTGCATACAAATTGGGAAAAATATTTATAAATTCTCTGTTTGGCATTAATAGCCAAGGCACATGAAGTACCCTATGTGGCAGCAAGGAAACTTAAAGACTCAGAAACAGACTTTGCCTAAGAATGAAACTACATTCTACATCATTAATCATTAGGGAACCAGAAACTAAGACTATACTGGGATACTAACACATACACACACGCACACATGCTCACAGACAGAGGAGGGGGAAAATCTGCCAAATGTTGGTGAGGACGTGGACAAATTAAAGCACTTCTGCATTGTGGGTGTAAATGTGAAATGTGGTTGTTGTTGCTTGTGAGCCTACAAAAAGCAAAGCCTTGAATTAATATTATATAGAGTATCATACCATGTTCATAGACACTGAGGAAATGTCGTATAAGCCTAGAAATGTATAGCTGATTAGTATCTTAAATGCTACCAGGCTTTCTCGTTAATAGCTGTAGAATAACTATAGAAGTGTGCCAATAACTGGGGCCCATTTGTCTTCCTTGATTTGAGGGCCTATTGACAAATTTGTCTTGCTGTCCTGGTTTCATGTGTACACTTAATGCTAAATCCTTCTTTGCAGAATCTCATTATAAATAATGTATGAGAGTCTGTTCATCTGTGCTGAGTTGTGACCTCATAAATACTTAAATAATCGTCATTATAAAGTTTATTCTGCTTTATTAAACTATAGCTTTGAAATACAGTTAAGACAAAGTCAAGAGCTGGATGATACTAAAGTCAATATTTTCCTTTGAAAAGTCAATATTTATACCTTTGGATCCCACAAATGAGCTTGAATATGCCTTTGTTCTTTTGGTGTTATGTTTTATTTTTATATTTTAAGGGCTATTTGTACTAATTAGATTATTTTCATAAATTTGAATAACATTGTGCCCAGTAACGCTTTTTCTGAAAACTGTGTTGGACATTCCTCACTGCCCTCTGGAGACTGGCAGAGCACCGGTAACATTTGAACCCCAGCTACCACAGCTAACTGTGAATCCTGTTCATGATGGACTTGATCTGTATGTGTACACACTCCTACCCTACTGTTGGTCAAGTTGACAATCCAAATGCAAAGCAAGCATGCAGTTGACTAAATGACACTCTGTGACGAAGCCTGACTTACCTCAGTTGTCTTTCAAGACAAGCATCACATGACCTTTGGCAGTATGCTCAGTGCATGGTAAAAATCTCTGCATTCAACTTCAAGTTTTCTCTTCTATTTATAAAGCTTTTCATTCCCTTGATTTTAAAGCATGATTGAGGGCGTTGGCCCACAATCTGCAAACAGGGTCTTGATGGAGTTTGGCTTTGTCATAGTGATGCTTGTTTCCCCTTTCAACATCCTCAAGTCCAAAGACCAGGCTCTGGATACTCAGGTTATATTAAGCACATTGGGATGGCAGATCTACTGGGCTTCCCTCAGCCTGCTCCATGCTGTTCCCAGCCAACAGTGTGGCCATTATGATTGCCTTTTCCTTCCTCTGACTTTTTCTTTTATAAAATATCCCACATCTGCTTAAGCACAACTAGCAAGGGGAAACTGAGGTGGGGGTGTCATAGAAACACACATTGTTTGAACATATCATAACAGTATCTAACACATTATGTTCTAACTTAAAGAAAAGAAAGTTCAAAAACAGCTGCTGATGTGAAAAAAAGGAGAAAGTGATCATACACTGCTGGGGCAGGCTCAGAAGAGACCTGGTGCAACCTTCTTTGTTATGACTCAAATGGCACAGAGTAATGGGGACTCAGGACAATTTACCAACTAATAGCTGTGCTTTGTTTTCTTTCTTTGTTTGATTTCTTTTTTGTTTGGTTCTGGTAGCCCAGGGTGCCTTCACATTTGTGAAGGACTCACTGATGGTGACCTTAGATTCTTACTCTCCTGCCTCAATTTTCAATGTGCTAGGATTACAGGCTGGTACCAGTGTACCCAGCTTTAAATAGCATAATTGTTGACAGGCATCTTAAGTAATACAATTTAACTTAAAAATTAAAATTAAAAAGAAATTTCAGTCTTAAATTATTACCACAAAAGGTTGTACCTTCCATGAAAGCTGGGAAATTCTATTCTTTATGAAGAGAATTGAGCAACGTTCATGATCTATTAAGATAATCACATTCACAACAAACAGCAGAACATTTGTGTTCTCAATCTTAATGAAAGGATAAAAAGAAATGAATACTGTAAACATCAAAGGGAAAACAGAGAAGAGACAAATGAAGAAACATTTAAGGCAGAGACAATTTATGATAGAAGATAGATGGCTTGTGGCAATGAATGTCAACTGCCCAATTATCTCCTGTTTAAGACATTATTCACAAATATTCTAACATTGAAAAAAATATTTGAGGCAAACTGTAGTAGAAAAGTTTTAAAGAGACAGAAACAGAGCAGACACACACACACACAAAAAAAACTAACAAGAAACACAGAATCATTTAGTAAGACACAGGGAAAGGCCAAGAAAAACTAATTCAAATTTTAAAGTGATACACTGACAATAACTAACTTATAGGAAAAGAGGCAACATTAGGCCTTTATTCTTAAAACGTGTTAAAAATATACTAACATTAGAATAAATCAAAACTCTTATAATAGAAAATGGTGAAGATAAAATTGAGTATACCCTATCTTAACTTTTATTATACAGAACATGTGTACTGACTTTGTTTCAGCCAGTCATTCTACATGATTCTAACTCTGCTCTGAACCTCTATGTCTGTTCAATTCTCTCTGCTTCTTTCTCTTGGATCCTGAATAATTTTGTACATTTCTTATATCAGGAAGGATATGTGAAGTCTCTGTGTTTTGCCACTGAGATTGTGATGTAGAGTCCAGCCCCCTAAATCAACAGTCTTTCAGACCATAACATCTCCAATGCGGTTCTTTCCTAACTTTGTAACTTAAACGACTCTCTTCACAGTCTTTGTAGCTTTTCCACCTACACTGGCTGGCGAACAATCTCCTAGATTTGTACCTACAAACTTTAAATATGGTCTCCCTCAAGATTTCATTTGTAGGATTCTACAATGGAAAGATTAAAACTAGGATAAACAGGGACTTCGTCTTAAAATAGCTACACTGTGAATAGTAAGTGGGAGAGATTCCGAAGACTTTAAAAGATTTTAGTGGTCTTGTTGCTCTAGATCGCTGGTGGTGGGTGAGGCTGGGGAAGGATGAGGAATCAATCCTCTTCAAGCCAGAAATAGCAGGTACAGAATTTAAGCCTTTAAGAAATTGGCTGGGGCACATGCTCTTGATGAAGAAAAAAGCAGAGAAAAAAAAGTCTGGAGTCCCACATTCCTTCCAAATCCACAAAACAGACAAGGCTTTATAGTAAAATAAGTTTGGGTTTATACAAAGCCAAATGCTTGGCTTCCCCTAATATGTCTTTGAGCCTTTAATCTAGTAAGGCAGTTCTCTAAAGCAAGGTGAGAGGAAGAGCTTTTTCCATGATTTAACTTCCATCCCACGCTTTGTGCTTTCTTTCCTTCCTCCTCCTCTCCACCCCACCCCTCTCCTTACTCTTCCCCTTATAGAAGAGTTGGCTGGGTCACTGAGGTGGAAAACCTATTGTGAGGACTCTGCCCATTTAGAGTCACCACAAATATGTGAGTTTGGAAGCCAGAAAGCCAAGACAGGTTCCCCATCCTACAGGGTCACTCTAGGCAGAGACATCAGCTGAATCCTTTGCCTGGACCCAGAGGATACAGCCAGAAGATAAAAATCCTAGATCATCTAGAAGATACATGTGAAAGTGTCTAATGTTCGGTCTGAGAACTGAATAGACCATTTCTGTTGAGAAGCATATGGAAAGTATGGGACACAGTATGGTAGGGAGGTCATTTTCAGCGGAGGCACTTCATTAGCAAACCCCCATCTGATGAGAGCTTTCTGCTTCATGTATATTAATATTAATAATAGTCTTTCTTCAGTAGAATGGGTGGGGGGGGGTAGATCTACCTTATATATCAGCCTTTGAGGCACAGTAACCCGGTCTCATGGAAGGAATGTGAGGTGTGTATAATATCAACCTCCCAAAGGCAAATGGGCTTGGTGCTCCATGCGGCAGTATTGGGAGTGGTATAGTCTTTAAGAGGTGGGTCTATGAGAAAATATTTAGGTTGCAAAGGCATTGATTTTCTCATAAGAGCTTGGAAGACTAGAAGGCCAGGAGAAATGCAGAAAGTAGATGCCTGACTCATGAGGTTATCAGAGGAAACAAGGACATTATTGAGAGGTGGGAAACAGGCCATGCTTGCTAGTAAAACAAAACAAACAAAAAGAACTTGGTTACATTCTTCCTGTGTCCTGAGAACTTGTTTCAGGCTGAATTTAGAAGTATTCATTTCTTTAGCAGAGAAACTTTAAGGCAGCATGACATTTGACCTGTGGCATGATTAGCATTTTCTATTCTTACCACAACAGGAAGAAACAGCAAGTGGAATAAAAGTAAGTTTAAAAAATATGAAGTTTGGTGAGAAAGTATGTGAGCAAGGTTAAAGTTTCAAATGATGAGTGTGTAGGTGCCAAAGCATCTGCACTGAAATAAAAGGAAATATACCTGCAGGCAAGATCCTACCCATAAAAGCTCTAACTTGAGAAAATGAAAATTCACTTAAAAGGAGAAAGCCTTTTGACGTGAATGTTGCAGAGGCTTCCTGGTCAACAGTGACTGTCTAGAGAAGTGTTCTTCCCAGGCTAGCACAAAGAAGCTGCTACAACTGTGCTTTAGGTAGAGTAGACTCCACTCATAACTGACAGAACTAAGTGGCACTGTGTATTGGGGCCATTTTAACAGAAAATTTACAAAAAAACCCAAACAACCCCCTCCCAAAACAAAACAACAAAAACCAACAAGATAACTAGAGCATAGTACAAACATTGGTTTCCAGTATAGAATCCTTGTCTGATCTCCACTGGAATTCATGCTTCTTATTCTTGCATGTGCATCTGTGACTTACCACAAAGGTCTACAAAATAATAGATATGGAAGCTTCGGCAAGTAATCGAATTTATGAACATAGAAACCTCAGATGGGAAGCATCAAGAATATCTAGCTTCTGAATGTTTGGGTGTTGCCCCATCTACACTCTAGAGAGGGATAATTATTGATGAGTGTCAATTCGAGGGTGATCAAACTGACCAGCACCTTGCACATATGTAGCACAGAACATTTGAACTGGTGTGCTGCTGCTGCTTATTATCCTTATCTGCGCTCTATTCCCACAAGAACTCCCACTCTGCTCTTTGTCTGACATGTACTCCACGCTGTTATCTACTTCCCAGCACACCAGTCCCAACATCTATGCACGTATCAAGCACCAGAACACACTGTATGACATCAGAAGCTACAGAGATTGTGCCTGAACTGAGACTGCTGGGTTTGATCTCTGTAACTTATCTTAAAATGCCACATTACCTGCTTCTTGACTTGCACTACATCCCTCCTCCTGCAATATTGGCCTCATCACTGCTTAACCACCAGTAAACTTAAGCCTTATCCCTAATGACCTAACATTCTATACTACCAGAAATGTACCAACAATCATGAATATTTAAATGGTTTCATGCTTTGGAGAAACTCTTGGTTCATAGACCCGCTGGCATTCACCAAGATTAAAGCACCACTGTTTTATGATCTGCAACTAGATCTTTCTTCAGTTCTGATATGAAATAACAGTGAGAGTTAACATCTGTTTCTGAACCCATAGACCAATGGCAAAGAGATGGACTGGCAACTCGAGAAGAAACAGAAGACTGACAAACCACCAGGATTTGAAAGATCACTGGAGTCTTTAAAAATACCCATAGATTTGACTTCTAGAAGGTATTGTGAGAATTCTGACAATTATTTTCAATTTCTGGCTGAACCTCATAAGGGCCAAATGTCAAATCTCTAAACATCGACCTAAAATGCACCAGCCATTTGGGAACAAAAATGTTTAAATAGGAAACTAAACACCAGAGTAGGACTGGTTATAGTGGTGGTGCATGCCTGAAATTCCAGCACTAGGGAGGTGAAGTAGAAAGATCATGAGTTTGAGGCCAATCTGGGCAGCACAACAAAACCCATTGGAAAAAAGAGGGGAAAGCCAAAGTAGAAGATTTTAGTTCTGCCAAGATGGTGTAGCGCTATTCCTCTCAGGCCTTCCTACTATTACTACAAGCCCTAGGTCTAACTAGCAAGCAAAGGAAGACTCCAGGAAATGGCAGGAACAGGACAAGTTTCCTAGGACCTTCGGTCACGATAAGAATCTTGGAAGGCACTGTGCAATACCAAAGAAAAACAACCATCAGGTTCAGAAAAGAAACCCTGTTGTAACAACCATAGGAACAGTAAGTAAGAGGGTACCTGAGAGAAACAAAGCTTTTTTTTTTCGTTTTAACAATATTCACTACCAAGCACTGAAGGAGAAGGTAGTCCCTCTGCCACTAATTTCAGGGAGGTATCAGGACTTGGTATCCTACTCTTTCTCAGATTCTGACATGGATCTAGCAGAAATATTCTAATTCCTTCTTCAACATTAGGTCTACTGGCAAATCTATTTCTCACCTGGTAGAAGGAGATGATGAACCCATTCTTCTATAGGAGCAGAGCAAATAATAAATAATGGGAGCCAATACCTCCACCCTATGTCAGTGAGGGGAATAAAGTAAAGAGTGGGAGCTAAAAGTGTCAGTGGGACCCACAGGCAGCTTTTCTTTTCAAAGGCACTTTCAGTGACCTCTTTCCTTTAAGGAGACCCTACTTGTTCTGAGGACCATGAGCCCAAGAGAATAATCTATCAGTTCAGTCAGAGCACTCAGAATGTAATCACTTCCCAAAGCCTATCAGCTGACAGCCAAGCTTCCAACACATGAGCTTTCAGAGGACATCTCAGTTCAAACCACAGGCTTTGCCCACACTAGGCCTGGATGCCCTGGTCTGACACTGCAAAGCCATTCCTGGCTGACAACAATCTGCCCCTGCCACAAACCCTGATTCTATTTTGTGTCATCCTCCAGAAATGCCAATGGATTGGGCTTCAATCAAAGCATAAATTCTAAACAAAGTATCTTTCTATTCAAAGTATTCCCTATATGAGGGGACTGTGGAACCCAGGACAGTGCTCTGTATCAAATGGTAATTTACAACAAACATGTGGAATGGATTTTAAAAAAGTTAGGAAAGTCAGACCAAATTTACTAACAGTTTTAAAATAGACTGAGAGTATATACACTCCAATGAGTCTAGTTTCAGGTCAGATAGCCCTTCATGGATACTGAGGAGCCTTGCCAGTAGCCCTGGTGGACTGGCGCTGTCTTGGAAGATACATATATTCCAGAGCAGAGAGCCCACACACCACCATCCCCTACTATAGCCATTTCCCCATCACACTGCTTTAGGAAGGATTTAGGATAAAGTATAGAACCAGGAAACACAGGTATAACAACATTAACTGGTTTTCCCTAAAGTCTAAGACTTTCCACCCTAGACCTAGACTTAAGAAAACACAGTACTCAGTTACCTTAGTGACTATATTGTGTGGGCGTGGTGCTTCACACCAGCCACTGAGGCCCACAATGGACAGTTATGGGAGTTTTGAAAGCTGGGTATGATAGTATATACCCATAATTCTAGTATTCAAGAGTCACTGGCAGGAAAGTCAAGAGATCAAGGCTACCTTTGACCTATGTAGTAAGTTGGGATGGTCTCAAAACAACAAACAAAAATACTCTAAAAATTTATGGCTAAAAAAGCCTGGAAATTCTTCCTCAGATCAGTGTTTGGTGGGACACACACTATTCACTGCCCATTGACATTTGTGAGGATTCAAAGTTGTCAATCAGAGCAATAAGTGTGTTGCTGGTAGAGTGCTTGCTTAGTATATGTAAAGTCTATGGTTCAATCGCCAAGACCAGAAAAATCAAACCAAACAGTTATGGCAATGGATAAATGTAGATCCAGCTCTTGGAGCTCAGATAAAAAGTAGGGCCTGTCATAGCACCAGGCCTTTCCTGCCAGGAGGCCCCATTCCTTAAGCTGCTATTGATGACTACATTTCAAGACAGAAAGGCCAACTGTGAGAAGCGTCTTCATTTCCATGCTGTGTCTACATCAAGCAGTCCTGATCAGGCTATCGGAATGCAGAGGCTTTGAGGAAGAGCTCCATTTGAATGATGTAACCAGAAAAGAAAAACACAGGAGATACAACTTGGTCAGATGATCCTAGTGGGGCCAGGAGTGGTTATAGATGGCCTTCTGCCTATTCAACTCTGAGAAGGCATGCCAAAGTAAAAATAGACCTACACCTCAAGGAACCTCCATGCTGCTCACAATAAATTCTTGTTGTGGAGAAAGACTCTGGTAACACTAAGGGGCAGAGGGGGCTTTTGCTACTGGATTCCAGAACACCTGTTATAGCCTACTTACTCAGGGTCATCCTCCCAAGTGTACATGCACCTCAAGCTGCAGACACTTCAGAGACAGTCTAGAAGGAACAACTGAAAGCTAAAACAGCCATTTTGTAACTATTCCCTGGGCCTCAGACACCACAGCCCTAATGCCCATATTCAACTGTGCTATTAGGAAGAGGGTAAGAGCCTCTGTCCTGCAAAACCCAGTCTGTCTCTCCACACAGTGTATCAGAAAGACAGATGATGGCTTTAAATCATTTTTTTAAAGAAATGTCATCATTTCTAATTCTTATATTTGAAGATAACCTCCTCCATTGGATCTATTCTTTTCTTAGATTCTGGTTGAATGCCCCAGAGCCACTTCCTAATGCCTCTGCCACATTTCCTTCAGATTTAGAGACTTGCTTTTATAGTGTGTAGGGGCACAATAAGTCAATATCTAAGATAAAACAAAAAAAAAATACGGAAGGTCACCACATCAAACACTTTTTGTCTGTTTTCAAAAAAATGGATGTTAAACTTTGCAATTGGAAAAATAAACAATACACTTTTTAAGTCTTACAAAATGAACTAATATACTACCCACCACAATGACCTCAGGGTTGATCCATAGCCACAGAGACTGTACAAACACTTCTCTTGGGCATTGCTTACCATGACCCCAGACAGCACCTACAGCAGGCTCTGGTAATGTTTCAAAGCAGACCAACATGTCATGGTCATGGGCTGACCTTGACCACTCCCATGGGAGCCAGGCACCCACTGAGTCCAGATGGAACTCCTTCATATGTTTTTCTTTCAGTCAGGAAAGCATATCTCATGCAGCCTTATAGTTGGACATTACAAAAACTTAAGATCTTATTAAGGAATATACAAACCTGGACTAAAACAGATATCTTAGCTTATTCCAAGATTTTCTAGAAACAAGGTACCTCTTGATTCTTGTTTGGGATCTTTGGTATCTTCCAAAAATTCCTGAGCTAACATAAAGTGTTCTTTCTGTCTAGCGCTCACACACTAAATATTTAGAGTAATAACAGTGACTATTTAGACACGCAACAAATCCCAACTTTCACAACAAAGACATTCAGCCTGGTTGGCCACAGGGAAGCCTAGGCCTTCTTGAAAAAAAGACAGAATAAACTTAACAAAGCAAATTCCACATTGGAAAGATACAAGAGACTACCATGATTTCACAAAGTAAGGTACTTAATAGGATAAATTAAGAAATACATGAATAAGTAAGAATAAAAAAGTGCAAATTTCTAAAAGGTAATCATGAAATTTTAGAATGCTATGGCTAGAACATATGGGCAGATTCAAGTGAATTTACAATTAAATCTAGAAGATGCAGTATTGCTTGGTGGCAGTACAGTGACTCAGCCTGTGTGGGGCCTTGAATTTGAAAACTAGCATCTTTAAAATACAAAAGTGGTCTGGGAAAATAACTCCATTGACAAAATACCTGCTGTGTAAGCATGAAAATCTGAATTTGGATCCCCAGAACCCTTGTAAAAGGTCACACATGGAAGACACAGATTCAGTGAGAGATCCTGCCTCAAAAATAACAGGTGAGGTACTTGTGTGGGTATGGTATATAAACCGGAGTATGTTCCCATGTGTGTGTGTGTGTGTGTGTGTGTGTGTGTGTGTGTGTGTGCATATGTATGAGCACATGGAAAAAAAAAGGCCAATGTCAGATGCCTTCATCAATTGCTCTCTATCTTACTTTTGGTAACAGAGTCACTGTAGTGGTATGAGTGAAAATTGTCCCCCATAGGCTCATATATTTGAACATTTGGTGTCCAATTGCTGTCCCTGATTAAAAGGTTATAGAACTTTTAGAATGTAGAGCTTTGCTGGAGAAAGAGTGTCATGGGGGCATGGGGTGGGTAAGAGTTTATAGCCTTGTTCCATTTCCAGTTCACTTTTCTGGCTTCCTATGTAACAAAATGTGATCAGTTAGCTTTCTGCTTTTGCTATCTGCTTCAGTGCCTTCCTCTCCACATTATGGACTCTCCTTCTGTAACCATAAGCCCAAATAAACTTTTCTATTAGTTTCTGGCCATATTTTATCACAGAACAGAAAGGTAAGCAATAACACTCACCGAACCTAGAACTCACCAGTTGGCAACACTGGCTGGCCAGCAAGCTCTAGGGGCCCTCGTCTTTCCCTCCCTAACACTGGGATTAGAGAGGTACATGTCCAGGCCTGCTCTTTTTACGTGAGTGCTGTGGGTCCGTCTCATGTTTGCAGAGTAAGCATTTTATTGACGGAATCATGTCCCTCACCTTACTATCATTATTTTTTAAAGAAAAATATCATTGAAAGAAAAAGCCTAAAATCCAAAGCACAGTTGGCAAGAGAAAAAAATATCTCCTGCTTGCTTGAAGATTTTGGTGATAAAGTATGAAACAATAAAAACCCTTAATCTTATGCACAGTATATACCATGCATAAACCAAATTCCATCAGACCAGTAGCTCAAAAAGAAAAAAAATGAGCAAGACAAGGCCATTCCCCTTACATCAAAGGCAAAAAGCCTACACACATCATGAGCCCTAACCACCCCAGGGGCCAAAGATCACATGGTGTAATAATAAACAGAAATGCAAAGGGAATGGGAAATAGAAAAACAGATTTTGAAAAAAATTCATTGTTATTTACAGATGCAATGAAGGACGATCAATCCCAAGGTGAACATTTAATAAGGTTACAATCTGGGAAAAGGCTGCAACCCCCACCCCCCACCTCACTAGTAATGCAGTAATTAGAAAGCTGACAGTAAAACAAATCATTTCATTCACAAAAGCATTAATATTCTCCAGACAGAAATAGACATGAGAGTCTTCGAAGATAATGGAAGGCTTCTATGGAGGAACTTGATGTAGAGAGCAGATGTAGAAACAGACTCCCTGTTCATCACAGGGTGGAGACACTTCTTTTACCACTCCCGTGAGACAGGGGAACACAGCTCACTTCATACCCAGTGTTCAGAGAGTTCCCTTGCTGAGCTGATGCTTTACGTCCACAGAACACATAGAAAACTTTGGACAACCTAAATTGACCTTCTGAAATCCTGCCTTTCTCCTCCATTAATTCTGTTCACATATTGGCTACCTATCAATGTGTATCATGGACCCTCCACCATTCCTCTATGCCTTTCACCCAATCTATCAGCCTAACTAAGCTTAGCTATAAAAGCAATGGAGAGCCATCCATTTCTACCTTTACTGCTGACACTATCTATCCCTTTTTTTCAGATACAGACACTGTTTTATCTCCCAGCATCCTTGTTACCCACCCATCCCCCAGTACTGCAGGGCCCATGAGCTAAGAAGCATCTACATGCCACCCTTACCCATCTTGTGCTGAGATATCAAAATATCTGAGCCTAGATAATTTATAAATAGAAGTTTATTTGCTCATGGTTCTAGACGCTGCCAAGTCCAAGTGCATGGTCTTGGCATCTGCTTGGCTTCTGGCAAGGGCCTTCTTGGTTCATTAGAACATGGTGGCAGCACCACATGGTAAAACTCAACAAATATCCTAGCTTGCATCTAGCCTCTTCTTGTAAACTCACCAATACCACCATGGGAGTCTCCTATACTCATCTAAACCTTCTTACCAACCCATTCAAGGGCCTCAGAACTCTATATACTACTGGCATAGGAGCTTAGAGACTCAGTTCTCAACAAAGGAACATGCATAAAAAATTCAAATTATGATACTTTTTATACTTTGAATTCACCCAAATAACCAATGGATGTTGTCAGGCCTAGTTAGCTTGAAGGAGCCCATCTGCCTTTGCCCTTGAGGAGCTCTCCCTCCCTCCTCACACCTAAACACAATGGGCCTATTAAGTGCTTCAGGCTAAGTCACATGAACACTGACTACACAGACCCTGCTCTGTGTGTAGCTTCCAGAAAACCTGGAAGAACTTAGTCCTCTATTTTCTTGTTTTTTTTTTTTTTTTGCCCATTCTTTTTCTTTCTTTGTCTTTCTTCACTAAAGGAGTTTTAAGAAAAGATAAGCACACTCAGGGAAAGCCATGAAAGACATCCCTGGAAGCAGCTACTGTCTGAGAGCCAGCAGGGCAGGTGGCTGGATAAGATGGTCCCTCCTTCCATCTATCTCTGTCTCCCTTTCCTTCTCCTCTAGGACTTTGTCTCTGGAGAGATGGAGTCAGAGCTTTCTGGGTACCTTATCAGCCTATTATCAATACTGGTCATGTCACCCCACACTCCTCAAAGTCCAGCAACCTTTGCCGCCACTGCTATTTTAAACTTAATCACACCTTTTCATGAAGCATATTCTACCAGTAACTAGAAAGGACAATAGGTTTTCAGAATCAACTATACCCATGCAAGTGTGAAGAAACCTTGCCTCTCAAGTGATAAAGATTTTAAGAAAGGCAATGAAAAAAATAGTAAGAAAATAATTATTACTGACTCAGAAACACACTGGACTGCACAGAGCATGTCTGATGAAACATAGGAGATCCACATGAGAACTGAAAATTATTCCACTTAACAATTCAACCTATTTATAGTCCTTTTTTTTCTTAAACTTGGTATCTGTTTATAAAAAGTAAGGTAATCTCTTAGTTGGTCTTCTTTGTCCCCAGCTCAGGTGTTAACAGTAGTCTACTGAGTTCCCAGCCTTGCAGACTAGCCTTGTGAGGAGAACAGTATCTAAAGACAAGAATGCTCAACTATGGCCCATTATACTCCTTGTCCTCTAGTTCCAAAAGTGATACCTGGCTCCCAAGGATTCAGGGCAGGCAGTGTACAACATATGCCACATGCTTCAGACAGATCTCATGCACTGGAGCAAGAAGAACCCTCCAGGATACAGGCCAGAATTACTTTTAAGAGACTATAATACAATCTTTCCAGCTTCCCCTTCATTCTTTCCTAGGATAGGTTGATCTGGATTCACAGGGCATGTGATTGACTATTCAGCCTTCTACTCTTGGTAAACTAAGAGAACTTGAGAAATGGGTGGCAGTGTCTTTCCTAAGATTTTCAAATTCTGCACTTTCTATAATTGACATTATACTTATGTTGTTTTAAGGGTAGGGCAATTTAAAAATATATATTTGCTTTGATGTCTCAAATGGTAAATACTGGCAGATATAGCTCATTTGGTTGAGTGTCTACCTACCATACATGGCCCTGAATTTGTATTACACTAAAAAAGTGTACACTACATTAAAAAGCTGGGTGTGTGGTAGATGCTTGTAATGCTAGTACCCTGGAAAGAGAGGTAGAAAGAATAGAAGTTTAGGGTCATTCTTAACTAAACAGCAAGATAGAAATGAGAAAACAAGGAGACAGGGGATGAATATCAATAATTTAGCCATTTAGCCACAATTTTTTAGGATCTTCAGTCAGTTTTTAAGGACCAATGGATCTTGTAATCTACAGCTTAACGAATGTTTTGTATACAGTGTCCTTTGCCTCCATAGCCCTCAAACCTAAAGTAGTTCCCCTGGGAAACAAGGCCTCACTAGTCATGCAGAACTTCGAAGCACAGATAGTGTCAATATAAGCTGGGTACTGTTGCTCCTCTGTAGCTGGGGACATCTTCTCTGAGACTCTGGTGAATGTTTTTGAGCTTAACTTCTGAGTTCACATTGGCAAAGGGAAGACTATCTGTATTAGTCTGTTCCAAATGTGTGACATTAAGAATTTGCTGCCTGTGAGGAATGGACTGTGAGGCTCCAGTGAACAACTGTGTATCCCAGGCCCAATGGGTTGGAACATCCAACCACGTTCTGTCTATGGTCAGGCCACCACATCCGGGACTGAGCACAGCTCTTCAAGGATCTATTTCTGACCTGGGAACATGAGGCACTTTCCAAATGGGGCAAGGGCCTTATCACACCTCTTACTTCTCCTGAGGACTTGGTATAGTACAATGTACAATGTTCTCCATGGAAAAGCCAAGGTTGGCCCTGGGAGAGTGGTATAAACTCAATCTAACTTCAATGTGGTAAGAGTATACTAACTCTGGTAGTAGACTAAGAGTTGCTATAAGACTCTGATGATGGTGTGCATCTTTAGGCAATCTTAATTGTCACTGTCACTATCTCTATGACCTCAAAACGTAAAAAATAGAGCAAAGAATGTTGCGAATTATGCACACCTGTTCCAAAAGGCCGAAGTGTCAAACACCCAACAGAACACCTTACAAGTAACCACAGGAATATCAAAAGATATGAATTCTTCCTTGAAAATTATCCCAGGGGAAAGGAGTTGAATACTTGTACCCAATAGTGAACTAAGCACTGTGAAAAGCCTGTGATATCATGCTAGATAGTGAAAGCATTTTCTCCAAGATGGAGAACAAGACAAGTCCTTCACTTTGCTACTTTGATGCAGCATGGCTTAGTTAGAAAGTTCTATCCAGGACAAGTAAGAGAAAAACATAATGACAATACCAATAGAAAGCACCTAATGGGAAAGGAAGAAGTAAAAATATCTCTGTTCAACTACGAGACAAAAGCATATGAAAAATTTTCATGAGGGGTTTGATAATGGTCTCCTCAGGTATGACACCAGAAGCAGAACTAGTAACTTCATCTAAAAAAGAGGAGCTTAGGGAGGTAGTTCAGTGGTAGAGTGTTTACCTACATGTGTGAGGCTTTAACTACAACCCTTACCTCACTCTCATTCTCCCAACAGAAAAGAAGGAAAAAAGAACCTATTGTACATTATAGGGCACTTAAATCTAGTTAAAATCCACAAGGAAAGAAAAGCACCCATAGAGACTGACCTGCAGTGTCTGTGACAACTCAAAACATCAGTGAGATACCACTTCATATACTTAGATGAACACAATAACAACAGGATGGAAGCAGAAAATTGGGAACCCTCATACATTGCTGGTAACAATGCAAAATGGTCTGGCCACTGAGAAAAGTCTGGAAATTCTTCCAAATGTTAAACGTAGGACTACCAGATGACCAAGCACTTCCAAGTCTGGATATATACATCATAATCTAGTAGCTGGAGAATCTAGCATGAAGGCACAGGAAGGCCTGCTGTCTTTGCTGCTCTTGGCTTCCAAGATGGCACCTCATTATTCTACCAGTCACAGGGACAAACATCTCTACAAGCATGAGGAGCAGAGGGTAATAGACCTACCCACTCAGTCCTTTTTATTAAAGTCCTAATCTCATTCAGAAGGTCTTTGACCTCATGATTTACCTAGCTTCTAAGAAGTGCAACTTCTAATGCTATTGCACAAATAGCAACACAAGAATTTGGGGTCACATCACCATAGTGGTGCACTTATCCATAAATACACTAATTGAAATCAAACTGAATACTTTAAATGAGGAGATTTCATGGTGTGTAAATTAGATCTCAGTAAGACTGTGTAAAAGAAAGGAAGAGAACACTACAAAAGGCCACTGTCATGAAGTTAATGGGCAAAACAGGGAGTTCTGTGTCCTACAACTTCAAGCCACCATATTTACTCCTCCTCTGAGTATTACAGGAAGCACAGTGACTTTTCTAGAAAGTACTGCTACAAAGAACCTACATTAGACCATTGTTTCTAAGCTTCCTCAGCTGTGGAGCTTCAGGAAAGTGCTGAGTTGCCTGCTCAATCTCTCAACATGACAAGGATGACTCTTGATAAAAAGGTGACAAGGAATAGGACCCAAAATCCAATGGGCTCTAATTAATACATCCATTGAGCAACTAGAACAGGCATGAATACAAGAATTTAGCAGTGCTTTCATTATCCAGGGAGGTATTTTGGTGTCAGATTTTTTTTTTAAAGGTAGCACTAAACAAAGAAAAGGAGTGGATTAATAAATTAGAATGTAGTCACATGTTCAGATAAGATGAAATTAATTTTTGTCACTTCCCTTAACAGGGTTAATAATGAGACAGCTTAGACCTACCTTCCAGGACATGGCAGACTTCATGCTGACATGCGACAGGGCAAGAGCGCAGTCTGCAGCCTCAGTGGGACATCTCTGTTGTCGCTGTAGACACTGAGGAAGGCCCTTCCTAGTCCTTACCTTACTAAGAGGCGAAGACAGTGTGCAGGGGCCCCTGGAGAAGCAAGGTGTTAAGGCATAAAAACTGCAAAGCAAGCTACTCGGCGGTAGAGGGCGCAGGTTAAGTGCCTCTGGCCCTGTGGTCAATCCCCCACATGGCAAGCATGATAAAGGAAACACCAGCTCAAAGAAAGGTGCATAGAGTTTCCTAATCCATTCCAGATTCAAAAGGTCTATGGGTTTTCTGAGAGTTGTACCATTCTAAATGAAGAAAGACCTTCTACATAAAACCTACAGGAATGCAAGTGAATGTGCAAACAGGACACCTCAAAAATGTGTAGCAGAAAAAACGGATTTACAATTTAGCACATTTAAGAATGCTACTTATAACAATGCAGGGTGAATGGTAGAAAAGGTTTCAAAATATTCCTGAACTAATAGCATTATTAACGACAGTTCTTAAAGGGTAAAGTGACTTTAAAAGAAAATTTCTAGAGAAAAAAATCATGGGGGGGGGGGGTGTAACTTGAGGAAACCATACTAAGGCCTCCCTGCACAAAGCCTGGACATCAAGTAGCACACTGGTTGGAAAAGCAGACCTAGGCTCTCACACCATACCTACTGCAGCAGATTTTAGTGGGGCCCGAGAGACCTGTGCATGCTAACTTTAAGGAGCACCACTTTTAAACAGTAAAACAGTGTTAAATATTAACAGTTAACAGTATTAACATTTAACTTGTCAGAACGGAAACTTGCTAGCTCCCTTCAAGACAATAAATAAATATTAATAGCAGGCCTCCCTCCTTGCTTATAGCTTTAATTTCTGCGGTCTCAGTTACCTGTGGTCAGCCAACATCTGACATTAAATGAAAAATTTCAGAAATAATACTGTGCCTGATTCATAAATAAAATCTCACCACAGATGTAAATGTGGACAGGCTCAGTACTGCCATAATTTGGATCTAAATGTCTCTCAAAGATCCATATGTTAAAACAGTTGGCCTTTACCTTGGAGCCGTAGAAGACAGCTGCAACCTTCAATAAATGAGGCCCATAGGAAGATATTGAAGGGCCTCAAATATGCCCTTCTCCTTCTCTCCCTCTCATTGGCCAATACAAGGCAAACACTTTGCTCTAAAACATACTCTTCTCACCATGGTGTACCATGCTGCCATAGGCCCAAAAGAATGGGGACAAGCAACCATGAAAGAAAACCTCTGAATCCCTGAGCTAAAATGAGGCTTTCCTTTTTTTTAGTTGATTCTTCCCAGTATTTGTTACAATGATAGACAGCTATGTAACTCAGCTCCTATCTGTAATTCAAGCCTCCTCTGGGGGTCTCAGGGAGCACTCCTCTGGATGACAGGGACTCCTGTGCCTGTATTTGTCTGTCAATCATCCTAAGATATCTTTCTGCTCTTTTTTTTTTAAAATAATTTTATTTATTTTTTTCATTATCGTATTTAGCTATTTCTTTCTTAAATGTGCTACAGTTGCTGTGACAAAATGTTTGACCAAAAGTTCCTTTGGTTCCTTACAGCTTGAGACGGTACAGCATGTCATGGCGGAGACGGCACAATGGAGGAACAGCTCAATGCTGCAGAAACACGAGGCAGCTGGTTAAATTACGTCAAGAAACAGAGAAAACTCCAGTGGGAACCAGGTCTAGACACTACCACCTACCAGTAACCTACTTCCTTTGTTTCCTGAAGGTTCCTCAATTTCCCAATGCAATGGTGCCAGCTGGGGACCATGTGCTCAAACACATGAGCCTATAGGGAAACATTTCACATGCTAACTGTACCCAGTTTCAACCTAATTTTGGAAAAACAGACCAAGAAAACAGACTGATTCCTCAAACATTTGTTGAACATGACAGGAGAGGGTCTTATCAAAAGCTATCAAGGTATTCCTTGCAATTTTTGTTCCACTTAAAGTGCTAAACAGCTGCTTAAGGTTGTATTAGCTGTCATGGCCATGGCTAGCAAAGGCAAAGAGCTCCTGGACTGGCTCCAATGGGAAGAGAAATCATGTGTAGGTGACTTAAAGTCCCATTTATACCATCAGGATTTTCTTTCCTCCCTGCTATTAAGTTTCAGCCTGAAGCATCCTGAGTTCACCCCTGGTGCTTCCTGATGCCTACAGGAAGCTCTCCACAGACTAGAAATATTCCTGAAGTGAGCAGTCCTGAAGCCCCTGCCCCAAAAAAGCAGGAAGGCAGAGGCCAATAAATATTGATTGGCCACCTCCAACTCACCATCTCCTTACTCTTTAACTCTCATAAGCCTTGAGGGAACAAAGCCCACTTAGCTGGAAACAAGGAAGGAGAATACTGAAAAAAAAAAAAACCCAAATAATCATCTAAAGAAGGGGTTCAGGCACTGACGGCTTCAGGAATAAGGCAAGACATTGGGTCGTGCCCACCTGCATACACAATGTCTGACAATGGCTTGTAAGTTTAAAATAGTCTGGATTAAAAATGATAATGATTGTAGTTCATTTATGAAACCTTCAAAAAATTTAACTTAAAAAAATTGAGTCAAACTATCTCCAGCCATGTACCCTCTGTAGTGTATTCTATGGATTACAAGCAAATGTGGTCCATCCAAACAATTTTGGATGTGATGGGTGGCCATACCAACTGTCAGATTTGCCTTTCAGCGCCCTGCACTGGTGGAAGCTGGAATCCCGGGGCCCAGGCTGACTCCTTTTATAAAATGGATGAAATAGAGAACAAAGATGGCTCATACAAAGGCCTCTTATGACACACTCTCCCAGACTTCCCAGAGTCCAAAGGGCTCAGACTGCTTCCACACCACCCCTCATTTTGCTGTTGTCCCTCTAGTTAGGCAGTAACTCTGCCAGAAGAAGTTTCCAACCTTTTGCCCTAATACCCCAAAGCCCACGTGGTTTCAAGGCTCAGGACACAGCATCTCTTCTCCAGCTTCATGTCCATTAGGAACAAGCTGTGGAGGCTGGTGAGATGGTTCATCAAATAAAGGCATTTGCCATCAAGCACAGCAACCTGAGCTCACTCCCTAGGTCCCCCAGAGTGAAAGAAGAGGCCTTACGTTGTCTGGTGATCTCTATACATGGTCTGCACATGAGCCGCCCCCTAAATTAAATGCATAATTTTTTTAAAAAAAATTAAAGCATCTCCAATTGGCCTCACAGTTATGGTAGATGCAGCAAGGGCCAAGTATAGTCTGAAGATGTGGGCTGAGCAGTATATGCTCCAAGGTCATCCCCCTCCCCACCTTCCCCAATACCCTCCTACCCTGGGTATCATCAGACCTCAGTTCCCCAGCTCTAAGATGACACGTTTACCTGTGCTAACCCAAGAAAGCTTCCTAAGACATTCTTTCTAAGTCATAAGTATGGAACTGTCTGGTTTTTGTGGGACCACAAAGGTTCAAAGTGAATTCAGACTGTCGCCTAAATGTCACGTAATTCTAAAAATTCAAAAGATGCACTGTTCTCTGAAATTTCCTTAGCCCGACACCAAGAAGTGACTGGTGATGGAAATCCTTAGGAGAGGGTTTACGAACAAAAATAACTCGCATTTTAATTCTACCAATCTGGCACTTCTCCCACACCCTTCAGACTGGTAGTGAAATTGCCATTAACGCCATCTGCTGCCTTCTTCTAACCGTTAGTACACAATTCTCAATACTGCCACGCAGGAGCTATAATCCCTGATTTCTAGTCCAGACACGGGGAGGGGCAAGAAGCACAACAGGAATGCAGCCGTAAGTCCACATGGGGACCTCATAGCTATGCCCACAATTAAGTACATAGTTGTATGAAACCCTAAATGGGAAGTGCTACTTACCATCTTCATTTCCATCTTCACTGTGGAAAGAAAAATCTCAATCACCCCAACCCCAACCTATCCCCCCCCCCCCCAATCCTCACCCCATTTGTTGAATACAGGAGACCTGGGCTAAAAGGTAATGCACAGGGTCATTACCAAATCCCCCACCCCAGCCAACACCACCAAAGCAAAGAAACAGAGACATGCAGAAAATGAAGGCCGAGGCTGAAGGCCCTGGCTACCAACAGGTCAAAATCCCTGCAGTCATTCACTACGTTACAAATTCAGACAGAACAAAAATGAAAAACACTCACTTTTTACTCACTGGTCCAGAAATGAAACTATTTGCTAATACAGACAGCAATGTCCCTAGCCATCAGCTGCCTAGGTAAATGTTCTGTCCAGGCCTCTTATCAATACACTGGCAGTGGCTCCTGCCATCAACAGAAAAATGGCAGCTGATGAGAAGGGCAGTCAAAATGTAAACAGGTGATCTGACTGCTTCTCTGAAGAACTACGTCAATGGGGAAGGAATAGCGCCTCTGGTCATGTGGACAATTTGTTGAGCTCAATCAAAAACATAGAAATGACGACAAAATCTCTGTCATCCAATTTTAATTAATTGATATTTTCCTTCATTGAAATAAAAGATTTCAGTGAATGAATAAAGATTTACAGTGACAATGTACATTTATCCCAGGCTCCTATACTAGACTATTCTCCATTGAGATTTAAAAGATTACCAGGCTAACCTTAGTATCCTATTTTTAAAGAGAAAAAAAGGTTCAGTTACCCCAGATGCCCAGGTCTGCTTACAGCCCAAGCTGGTTCGCACAACCGCTGTCTACCACTTGGCTGAGAGCAGACGCTACGTCTCCACGTTCCAATTACAGGTCTACGTGGGTACAGTTACTACTTGTTACATAATATCTTAAAAAAAAATCGAGATTAAAAATGGTTACATAATTCTATCCTACCGCTACGGTCCACCCAGGCTCGCGCGATCCCGGACCGTAGGCGAGCCGGTAGGCGAGCCGACAAGCTAGCGATAGCAAGAGCCGGCGAGCAAGCGAGCCGACAGCCAGCAGCGCAACAGCGCACCGAGCCCGAGGCCATTCGTGCTCGCGAGCTCGCCGGAGCTGCCCACCACTTGGACCTTTGCAGATTTCAGAAGGTGAACCCTTTCTAAATGACCACCCTGACTTTAGCACCTTTCCTCTTACCCCGAGACCCCCAGAATGTTGCGAATGACAGAGCCCACCTGCGTACCTGGAGAGCCGGCTAACACAGACTTCGCCACACGGGGTCGCTGCGTGCGCGCTACCGGGGCCAGCGGACAGCTCCCGAAGCCGGCAGGACCCAGCGCGTGGACAGCGCTCTTCATGGACAGCGCTCGGCTGCGCAGCTCGCTCGGGTTCGCCTCGGCTCCGCCCCAGCTAAGGGCCTACGGCTCCCCAAGAAGGGTTCCGGAGCCTCAGGAGCACGGAGGCCTGGCAGGCACGCGCTGACACGCGGCAACACGCGCTAACACGCGCTAACACGGGCCGACACGCGGCAACACGCTCCGACATACGTGTTACATGCGCCAACACAGGCCGACAGGCGCTAACACAAACCGACACAGCGAACTAGCTCCTAAGCGAACCAACAAGGCCGTGCCGCTAAGAGAAGGATGAACGCGGCCAGCCGGCACGCGCCAACCTAAACCGGCACGCGCCAACACAAACCAGCACGCGCTGGCACGCGCCAACGCGAGCCTGCACGCGCCAACGCGAGCCTGCACGCGCCAACGAACCGGCACGCGCCAACGCGAGCCTGGCACGCGCCAGCACGCGCCAACGCGAGCCCGGCACGCGCCAGCATGCTCTGGAACGCGCCAGCACGCGCCGGCACGCGCCAGCACGGCTGACAGGCGCCCACACGCACAGACATACGCAGACACGCGCCGACACGGGCCAACACGCTAAGCGAAGCAACATAGCCTCCCCAGAAGCCATCCCAACAAGGGGGCCATACCTCCCCCACCCCACCCCCCCCAAAAAAATTCCCGTTTGGACCCACCCCCATTGTAGCTCAGGTGCTGGGAAGCCTGTCCTGCTGAGCTGGTCCCTGGTCCTCTACCGCTCTCCTCAGCTTCCAGAGAACTGACTGGGCACCCCTGACGACCGGTAGGACGAGGGACGCGGCTGGTCCTTGCGCACTACGGGAACCCCAGGACCAAACCCATGTGACGCAGCCACGCCCCGAGGCCCAGCGGGGGCCCTCTGCTGCCCAATCCCCGGATCCCTGGTTCTCATGGCAACCCTGAAGAACCTCTTGCTCCTAGCTTCTCATCCTCCCCTCCCCCACTTTCCTCTTCGCTCTGATGGGCAAGAACAGGAACGGCGCCTGCAGCTTTCATGACGCCAAAAGTCCACCATGTCCACTGGTTAAACCACATACAGAGCTCAGAAATGGGTGGTGAATTACACCAGAAACACCATTTTCTTGACCCGAGAGAGGAGAGGAACTCTGAGTGACCATAACCAGAGAACCTCAGTATCTAGAATCATTTTCATCTCAAACCCTTCCCCAAAATGTCACAGCAGGAACATCAGAAAGGAGAGGCTCCTTTTGGCAGCCAACAAACACCCACTATTCTAGCTCGGTGAGAAAGTGTGGTGCCATATATAGAATTAGCTAACAAAATAATACTCTATAGCAAACATCTGCTACACACTAGCTCTGTCTCTCTCTCTCATATACACACAGACAGACAGACACACAGACAGCTGCAACAAAGGAAGCAACATATAAGAGGTTAGGAGATACTTGTGGTTTTACACACACACACACACACACACACACACACACACACACACACACACA
>JANHMN010000007.1:60536277-60589634 GCA_030674055.1 Rhabdomys pumilio
ACACACACACACACACACACACACACACACACACACACACACACACACAGAGCTTGTTAGTATACTTGAGGAGATTGGTTCTAGAACCCTACAGGTATCAAAATTAAGTTTCCTCTATAAGATAGTTTTTTTTTAAAAATACAGCCTATGAGCATCTTCCCCCCTGTACGTTAAATCATCCCTAGACATCTCTAGACTTATAATGTCTGACACAATATAAATTCTTATAAATACTTGCTATAGCATATTATTTCTATGTAATGACATGAAAAGTCTGAACATGGTCAACAGAAAAGCAATTTTTTTTCTGAATATTTTGACTCAATGTTAACTCAATTAGTAGATGCAGAACCCACAAATACAGAGCAACACACACACACACACACACACACACACACACACACACACATTCATTTACAATAAAGAAAGTAAAAAAGAAGGTTTGGAGAGATTATATCCGACTCTTACCAAGGTACAGAGCTAGGACGCAGTAGATTTTACACTCTCCTCTAACAGACAGAAACTGTAGATGGCGATAAAAACAGTGGCAGTAACCAGTAGACATCCGCTTCCGAAGCTGAGGTATACTACGCAATATTCACATCTGCGAAGGGAGGAGGGAGCTCTGAAAACCCTGTCTAGGCCTTTCCTGAGACCAAATAGAATCGATGCAGTAAGGCAAGTAAGCTGCACGTGAGCTCAGGTCCCTAAGTACCACAGACAAGAAAAACGATGGGGAAACAGAAGATGCTCCCTAGGGAGCAGAGGCTTCAAGGTGGTCACCCGAAAGAATTCTTTTAACTGTAAAGTCAATCCAACAAAAACAGGTTTGAGGCAGTTCTGAGAGTGGCCACCAGCAGTGCTAAGCCCAAATCAAAGACAGCAAGCCCTGGTCTGAAAGCTCAACTTTGACTAAGGTACCTTCTTTAGTGGAGATGCTGAGCAAAGCCAACACCACCAGGGCCAAAATGACAGACAAAAACCAATCTTAAATTGCAAAAGGGAAGGAACACACTTCAGCTCATGCCTAAGCTTAGATCACAATTCAAAAAGAGAAAATCTGGGTTCCAGGGGTATGTTCAATTTGGACAGTCAACTCATATAGGTATCCCCGGGCCCCTTTGGTTGGTTGCTCAAAATTGGGGTAGCGTGGAGAAACTTTTCTGCCTGAACAGACCATCTGCCCTGCAGCTTCCTGGCCTAGAAGAGCAGGTTATATAGGACAAAGTGTCCAAACCCTTACTCTTCTCTTAAAAAAAATAAAAAGAAAAAGAAAAAAAGAAAAGAAAAAAAGCAAAGGGGGGACAATCTAACGATGTCTGAGGGGGAATCCAGAGGAGCTATGCCTGTGCCTTCTAACATTCTAGACACCTGGCTTTTGTTCAGTTGTAATATCAAAGCCAGTGGAGAAGGGGTAACTGACTTATCAAATGCTTAAGAACTGAAATCTAACTGGAAATCAGGGATGATGAAATTTGATAGACTCAGTGGAAGTAAAAAAAAAAAAAAATCTCAGAAG
The DNA here is from genome assembly GCA_030674055.1 of Rhabdomys pumilio. Lineage (NCBI taxonomy): Eukaryota > Metazoa > Chordata > Mammalia > Rodentia > Muridae > Rhabdomys > Rhabdomys pumilio. Next base: position 60,537,797 of record JANHMN010000007.1, read on the forward strand.
TGAGAACTACCATTACTCCTGTGAACATAGAAAAGGCAGAATCCAAAGCAAGAAGCAGCACTGGGGGTCTTAAGGGGTAGTTAGACCTAGGCATCTCACCCCGTCCTCAACAGACTTCTTCAGAAGTAGTGGGGCAAGGCAAGCCTTTGGTCCCAGACTAGAAACAATGGATCTAGTGAAAGTTTCCAGACCCCATTCCCTTCAGAGTTATGGAGAACTCTGAAGATACAGGTATCAGGGGTGCCTCCCATACTGGGACAGCCACTATATTGTGCTCCACAGGCTGCTCAGGCACATGCTTCTGAAGTGGAAGAACAGGAAGGGCCTCAGGGATCCATACACAGCCTCTAAAATGAGACAGGAGACCCTAGCAGGGGCAGAAGCCACTCTAGCTTTCCATGGGTAAGCTATGGCATCAGCCTCCACGAGACCTGTCCACCATTTTGTCTACCCATCACTGATCTAAAACTTCATCTTTAACTATACCCTGGTGACCTACAGCATACATGAGAACCACTGTCCTGTCTACTCAGTCCCTATAGGCTCAATGGAGCACTACCTTACTGACAGCAAGAGGTACCCATTAGAGAGACAACCCTGGACTCTAGCTTCCCCGACTTCATAGGCAGCCCAGGTCAGCGCTGCATTGTTGCTGCCCTCAACTCCACCCAGTTTCACAGTGGCTCACTAGGCTCCTCCTTTCTACCCATCTCTAGGCTCATTTCACTTCCCATTAAGTCAGATGCAAAGAAGCTAAATAAAATACATATGTAAATGAGAAGAAACTACGCAGGAAAAGTTCTTTAAATTATTATATCTAAATGAGATAATGAGATATCACACAATGACTCTAGACTGTTATGCTGTGAGAGATGAATGCTTGCTCTGGGTATAATAATGGGCTGACACAGGTAAACTAGCTAGAAAAAAAATTATCACTCTGCTGTGGGATTTGGCACAAGTGGCAGATGCTGGCCAGGGGAGCCATGTAGGAAAGCTGTGTCCACTGCATTCAAATATATCCTGAACCTTAAACTGCCCTAAACACTACTGCATGATCCAAGAGGGCTGGGTATAGAGCTCTTGTCCAACATGTAAGAAGCCCTGAATTCAACCTCCAATATAACAGCAAATATAAGAACAAAGAAGTCCTTCCTTTAAAGTTAAAAATGAAAATGCAAATAAAAAAGATTACAGATAAAATTAAGGTTATTATGCAAAACATGAAGCCCCATGACACACATAGAACTGTAAATCAAAACTTTTAATAAGAGATCTGGTGAAGGCGCAGAGCTCAGTTGGTGGAGTACTTACCTCACAGGAGTGAAGGCTTGAATTCAGTCACCAGAGATCAAGTGTAGAAGGCTAAAAAAACCAAATTAAGTAATACCACTCTTGGAAAATAAAGGAAAGGAAATAAAAGAACTGATTCAATTGTTCAAGACTTGGGAAAAAATTGCTTCTTGCATGAAAGAGTCCTCAACTTACCCTGTTGATTCCACCAGGTCACAGCTCCACAGGAATTCAGCACACAGAAAGAGAATCCCTAAAAGTTTCCAGACAGGACAAGAACGGAGCCAAACCACCACCATCCCCCAAAACAAACACTTTGGTATTCATTCAAAAAATTTAAAAATTAAATGAGCTTCAATCTCAGCGCCTGGCTTCCCTAAATCAGTAATTGGGTTCAACTCTTTGAGGGAAAACTAACTGAAATTTAGAAAGAGATTCAACAAACGAGGCTAGAATGAGGGCATTTCACATATACAAGGCACCTCTTCTGAGAAAAGTGGATGTAGACTGCTCTCCACTAGATTTGATAAACCAAGGAATTAAAAAATTTTGTGGGACCCATGAGAAAAGCAAAGGCCATGTTAAGGATGATACAGAGGGGAGACAGAATTGGCTATACACAATGTGCAGGGAGTCTCCAGTGACTGTAGGCATGGTCAAAGGGTACCTAAAAGATTGCTTGCCAACAAAACAAAACAAAACCACCACAAAAAACAAAACAAAACCCCTCAGAGACTATTAATGCATTATTAATGCATTTAAGGTATGCTCTGTGTCTGTTTGGGGGCAGCAGATGACATTAAAAAACACCTAGGCAATATATATATATATATATATATATATATATATATATATATATATATAATATATATACATATATATATGTGTGTGTGTATACATATATATACACATATATAAATAAATTAAAAATTAAAAATAAAAATAAATAAGTAAAAACATTAAAAAAAAACCCCTACAGCAAAAAGTAAAATGCCCCGTGAGTTTAGGAGAAAGTTTCCACCATAGACTTCACTGCTAGAGATGTGAGTGGCACCTATGGGACTGTCTCCACTCTGCACATGCCTTATCTGGCCAAAAGAAACAAAGTACTAGGGACAGAACAACAAAGCAAAATCTTCACCTTCTACAGTAAAAGAAACTGTAAAAACCTCAGCTCCAGGGGGTAGACAGGAGCTGGGGGCAGGGGCAGATCACAAGGGATTTCTGTGTGTTATTTAGCCTCTGTTTATGAAGGTAAGTCTAGTGTTTTGAAAAACAATTTAACTTTGTTGAAACTACTAATGGCTTATTTACCATCCTGATTAAAACAAACAAACAAACAAACAAAGAGCCCCCTACCTTCTCTGATCTGAAAACCAAGGAACTGAGCCTATGTCCCTCCACACAGTAATCCAGAGAGCCAGGGGACAGTGCTCCAGCCTGTGTGTACTTGCAGCCCTTCAGGCTACAAATTAGAGAGAAGGGCCAGGCACAACCTGATATCTAGGGATGATCCAACAAGGAAGGGAGGCACTCTTTTTTATCACCTTCTCCCTCCTCCTGTGCTCAGTAACCACAATGAGGAGGTGCACAGCACAGTGCACAGTGTTCCCATCTCTCTAGGAACATTCTGGAGTGGTTTCTGTAAGATCCACACAATTTTCATCGAAAGAGAGCAAGCAGCTCCCTAGAACTGGCAACCAGTAGGCTCTCAGGGAAAAGTACACCACAGCCTGTGCTGGCCCAATAGATGCCAAGGTGGAAAGATGGGCTCTACAGGCTTTGCCTAAAGCTAGCCTATAGAGACACTCAGAAGACTCCCAACTCACCTGGCTCTGCCTCCTACCCAATACCCTAACACAAAGACCTTCTTGGTAGCAGTTCTCCTAAGCAGGCCCCAGATTCATTGCAGGGCATTGTCCTTAGGCATGGTGCTACTGTGCAAACATCTAAATTTAAAAGTAGCTCTATGAGTTTCCTGGAGCAGAGAATCCTAAAACTATTGCTAAAAGTTTTAAATTTGGTAGGCAGGGAGTTATTTGTTTGTTTGTTTGTTTGGTTTTAGATTATTTATATACCGATGAGATGTTCGGAATGAGACACAAGTGAACATTCATTTTTAAAGAATACCAAGTTCTGAGTTTGAGCCCCAGCACTTTGAGAGAAAGAAAAAAAAATAAGCAAGTCAAAAGCCCCTTCACATAAAATGCATCTGTTTATATTATATGCTTTATACACACAGTCTGAAGATAATTTTATACAACACTTTTAGTAACATTGTACCTTAGTATTAAGTTTTAAGTACTTAGTATTAAGTATTTAGTATTGTACCTTAGTATTAAGTTTCATAGGGTAGAAATGAATGTTCATTTATTATTTAAGTTGCCACTCAAAAACGTTTGGATTTGTGATTTCTGATTTTCAGATTATAAATGGTCAAACAGCATTACATATAAAGGCTTTTATACTGAAGGGTATCTTAGTTATAAACTTACCCATGAACTCCCAGGGACGATACCTGAAAATATTAAGGTTAGGGTTGAGGGTTATAGCACCACAATGAACACCTTTTTAATGAATACCAAGTTCTGAGTTTGAGCCCCAGCACTTTGAGAGAAAGAAAAAAAAAATAAGCAAGTCAAAAGCCCCTTCACATAAAATGCATCTGTTTATATTATATGCTTTATACACACAGTCTGAAGATAATTTTATACAACACTTTTAGTAACATTGTACCTTAGTATTAAGTTTTAAGTACTTAGTATTAAGTATTTAGTATTGTACCTTAGTATTAAGTTTCATAGGGTAGAAATGAATGTTCATTTATTATTTAAGTTGCCACTCAAAAACGTTTGGATTTGTGATTTCTGATTTTCAGATTATAAATGGTCAAACAGCATTACATATAAAGGCTTTTATACTGAAGGGTATCTTAGTTATAAACTTACCCATGAACTCCCAGGGACGATACCTGAAAATATTAAGGTTAGGGTTGAGGGTTATAGCACCACAATGAACACCTTTTTAATGAATACCAAGTTCTGAGTTTGAGCCCCAGCACTTTGAGAGAAAGAAGAAAAAAAAAAAAAAAGCAAGCCAAAAGCCCCTTCAAATCTCAAAAGTGAAGGCAGTATGTGGGTAAATCATCTTCCAGTTCATGACTGTTGGACAGGAGAGGAAGGTAGGAAGAACCTGCAGGTACCCAGCATGTTCTTCCTATTGTCAGAAGCTCACACAGAGCCACCAGAGAGCATGCTTGATCTCTCTGGACCAGCCAGCCAGTCTCCACTCTGCAGCATTACCTGCTCTGGAGGCACAAGTGAGAATCCCAGGCCTCCAACTGAGCATTAGCCGTGGTGACAATGATGGCAGGGTGATAAGGACCAACAGAGCTCTTTCTGTGCCATGTGCTTTAGGAGCGCCTTGTTAATGGCAGTTACTCAGGGCTAATTACTTGGCTCTAAACCCTGCAAGGAAGTCAGTGAGGGGTGGGGCTGCCCACCAGCACAGCCCTGGAATGGAGCTGCAGCCACTCCCAGGGGGACGTGGTCAGCATGTCCAGCATGTCCAGGATAAGTGTACGTGCGCATTTCAGTCCTGGCTGGGATAAAAGCCTCTATGGAGGCCAGACGCAAATCTTTATTTAGAGTCTGAAGACAAATGTTACAGGCTTCCTATGCCTGCAAACCAGAGACCCCTTTATATATACCAACTTTGCGCCCATCCAAGCTTGTACCTTGTGACCTTATGCTGTTCCACAAACTTCCATTCTACAAAGGGGGTTAGTTAACTTGTTCAGACTCAGAACTGTAGTGACTTGTAGAACCAAGAGTAACAAAGGAATTGCTGGTCAAGCAAATCATAAAGGAAATGCCACGGTGAGAAAGGCAATTCCTCTAAGTACATATTCCTATTGCTCCAATAGATGTGAGCAACAAGAAGTCCTGTTTGGCTGGGCTCAGATCAAGTAACAAGCAACTCTAATTTAAGATCTGAACAATCAAAAAAAAAATCTTTCCAAAATCTAATGAGAAGTAAATGGCTAAAATTAAAGAATACTCCAGCACAAGGGGGGAAAAAAACCTCCTCTTGTCCACCTCTAGAGCAGAAAACAGAGGCACCCATCTCTCTCTCTCTCTCTCTCATGCTTTTTGATAACTCTAGAAAATGGTTTTGTGGTTGATATCTCAAAGGACAAGCATGACATTTTCACTCCATTTTTATAAACGGGCTTTCAATCTGCGTTTTCATTAATGTACAAATCCTGAGGAATATATCCTAAGTCCCAGAGCACCCATTTGCCAGCTCTTCAAGGTAATTTGACTGCCTCAAAATTTCCCCATAATCTCCCCTATTTCTGAACTTTTTTTTAAAAAATAAGAAAATAATGACTGCAGTATCAGACTTTGTAGGATGCAGCCAAAACAGTGCTTACAGGGAAACGCCTAGCTTTAAATCCTTGTATTAAAAAATGAGGTTTAAAAAAAATCTGTGCTCTCAGATTTTTATCTAACAAATTCTTAAGAAATAAAAAAATTCCTACAGCTTTAGGATGAAACTGAAGGCACAACAGATGTCTTTGTTGAAGCAAAGTTCAGTTTCTGAACACTGTAAAGTCTGTGACTTCGATGGAACATCAAAATCAAAAAGCCAAAAAAAGGAGAAAAACAAACTTCTACAGGCAAGTAAAAAATAAAGTGGTGGGTAAAAACCCAAAAAGAAGAAGAAAAAAAAAAAAAAAAGAAAAAAAAAAAAAAAAGAAGAAAAAAAAAAAAAAGAAAAAATGCCCCCTCCCCAAAAATCAAAAACAGCTTCACTAACAGAAAAGATTTAAATTTGAACATGTGATCAACCATCTAAATTAAAAGCAAGTAATATTTTCTCCTTCCAAAGCTAAACTGCTGTGGGCTTTTGTGAGGGGAATTTCTGAAGGGAGGAGGATTTGGTGCTGGAGTTAAAGCCAAGGCCTCATCATGGCTCTATACTAAGCTGCTTCGTCTGCCCTCCATGTTGTTTTAACGGACTGAGAAACAGACACTGGATTATGTGCAGGCTTCCCCCTCCTATGAAGGTGCCAGCACTGAAATGTCGGACAGTTAGCACTGAGTCTCCATAGATGGACAACTGCCCACAGCGTAGTCTCTTACACGTTGAACACACTTTTAAGCAAATAGGTTTTCCAAATTATACCATTTATAAAATCTTATTTTTTCAAAAGATATGCCAATCAAGAATTTATACAGATCTAAAATGAGCTAAAGGCACATGAATGTCCTGGTTCAACCAAAGTTTGGCTTTAAAACACTGTAAAGCCTCTGACCCAGCGGGTTCAGCAACATCCTAAGTTTTGAGTTGGATCTTTGGTTCTGATTTTGCTCTTCTTGCCCAGTGGAGGCTAACTGGACAGACACAGCAGCTCTGGCTTCACTCACACCAGTGACCACCACACAAAGTCCAAGACAATTAGCCATCAAAAATCTGCCCTGCTTTCTGGTTCCCTAGTCCGCCTACAAAATCCACTTTGACCAACCCAACATTGCCTCAAAAGCAATGTAGGCCAAGTAATGTGTAGTAAGTGATTTAAGGGCCACACAACATTTTAATTTTAATTATAGTGAACAAAGTTACCATATCAAACTCATAATTTCATGAACATTAAAGTTTCTTATCAAAATAAATGAGTATGTAAGTATAAAAAAAAAAGAAGGAAAAAAAAAAAAGCCCCAGTGATAATTGCTTGGTCTACGTGGCATTAATCTTGGAAGGCTGGAAGCAACTGGTCTAAGAAACCAGGCCCCGTCCTCCATTTGCTCTGCTATGTGTCGAGCAGGGTGTCCCTCCTCCACACCATTTCTTCTAGAAGTGGACGTGCTTTTGCAGACGTGTAAAGCTCAGGCGGGCCCCCTCGAGCTTTGTCCTTTGTTAGCTGGTACGGCCTGAGGCATACCAGTTAACCTCCCGAGCCTTGGTTTCCAGACCTGTAAAATGGGGACCGTGGGGGCCACGGGGTGGCTAAAAAGCAACAGGGCTTTTGAAAGTGCCTTGTAAACTGCGAAATGCTACCAAAGTATCAGTGGCTACACTTCTCAGTTACGGCAACGCCTGCTGGGCTGCAACTCCCGTCTGTCCTCAAATTCCCTCCCTGTAATGTGGGGACTGGCCCGTGCTGTCCTCTTTCAAATGTTCCCAGTAAAACTAAAAAAAAAAAAAAAGTATGTTCAGTAATCCTAAAGTTTTGATTTTTTTTTTTAAGGCAAAAATTTGGTAGAGAAGAATCATTCCTGGGAACACATTTGATCGCAGCACTCTTGGTGAAATACTCTAAGAATCCTTCATCCCTCGCCTTACACAATTCCCTCAGCTGCAGAAATCCAGAACTCGAGGTCCACTTTTGTAAAATAGGAACCTCACTAAAATGTTAGCCTTAGTCTGTGCCCCGCGGGGTGCGGGGGGGGGGGATGTTAACGACTGAGTTCTGGTAAAGCAGAGCGAAACGTTAAACTGAGAACCATTTCTAAAACTCAGGGGCTCCAAATGGCTGAATCAGCATTTTCTGAAACAAAGTCTTCTGGGCCTGGCCTTTTAAACAGCCGCAAAGGGAAAGTTGTGCAATAACACATATTTACTCACTAATGCTACTTGTTTTGGACTTTTTCTTTGCATCTCTTGAATGAAACAGTTACAAGAAAAGAGTTTTTCAAAAACATCCCAAAGAACCAGAGCCTTGTAAAAATCACCTGTGGCTCTCCTACTTTTCGGTCAAAGCTAATGAAAAGTTCGCGGGGTTTCTTTCAACGTCAAGAATAGACAAATACATTTTTTTTAAAAGTGAAGAATACCCTAATTTCCATAACGCACATGCCTCAGGCCCTTGCCAGGCAGGCGTTTGGAGAGGCAATCAGCAAAGGCGGAGAGTTGCATCAGAAATTTCCTTCTGCAAACGGTACCGCTCTTATCACGTTTCCACCGCTGGCGGGCTGCTAGTTCGCGAGCCCTCAAACTTGGTGTTAGGCCCCAGCGACGGGTAGCGGGGCCACTAACAGACCCGAAGAAAGAAAGGGGTGGGGGTTGGGACTTCGTGGGGGGGGGAGGGACAGATCCTCGGACCGCGGCCCGGGGCCGCGCTCGCTTGGGACTTGGGAGTGTCTGGCACCGCTGCCCGGTCCGCCTGGCGCGCGCGCCGAGGCCCGGGGCGCAGCGGGAGCACCCGCCGCTCCGTTGACCCCCGAGAGTCCACCCTCCAGGGCGGTGGCCCCCGAAAGCGCGGCCTTGACCGCAGCTCCCGCCCGAGCCGTCGCCGTCGGATAAGACGGCTCAAGAATGTGCCGCCCGGGGCCCCGCGCCTCCCCCCCCGGGGGCTGGAGCGCAGGGGAGAGCGTCGTGGGGAGCCGCAACCGCGCGCCCGCCGTCCCGTCCCGCCATCCCGCGCCGCCCCGCCGCGGGCCCGGGGCGCCGCAGCCCCCCAAGACCCCCGTGGCGACGCCCTTCCGCCCGCCGCGCCTCGCGGGGCCCCGCGTCCCGATCGCGGGCGGCCCCGAGCGCAGACAATGACGGCGCGGGGAGCCGCCCGGCCGCCGGGCCCCGCGCGGCGCGGACCACAAAAGTAACTTGCCGCCGCTCCCCGCCCAACTCCTACCTGACGTGCAGCTCCTCGTCGCCTCCGCGTGGCCGCTGGCCACACGTTGCACGAGTCTCTGCGGAGAAAACCCGAAGGAAAGACGGACACTGGACGGTCCCAGTCGCCGTGCGCGAGACAGTGCGCGGAAAGTTCGTGCTCCCGTGGGTCTCGGAACGCGAATCCCGCCCGCCACTGGTCGCAGCGCTCTTCCCTTCCTGCCGCCTCCCCGCACCCCACCCCCTCGATGGGCTTTAAACTCTTCGGGCCCCGCCCGCCCTCCCCGCCTCCGCCGCCGCCTCCGCCTCCTCCTCCCCCCAGCCGCTTTTCCTGCTCCTCCTCCCGCCGCCGCCCGGACCGCTCGGCGGCCGCCAGCGCGGGAGGAGCCGCGGCCTGGGCGCAGGGCGTGGCGCGGGGGGCGCGGGCTCGCGGGGTTGGCGTGGCACGATGCTCTCCCGCCCCGGCGGGCGCGCGCCCACCATGCTCGCAGCGCGCGGGACCCCCGGCGCCACGCCACCGCCCGGGTGCGCGGCCGCGCCGGCGGAAGACCGACCGGACCTGTCCCGAAGGGCCATTCGGAAGGGAATTGTTCGAAACTCAGAAAGTACTCCCCAACCGCACAGTTCAAATTCATCCTGGGCTGCGGCCGTCCGACCCCGTCGTGGGCAGCCCCGGGCCCGGACAAGGAAACTCGGGCTTGCTCACGGCGGGTCGGGTCCGAGCCTCACCTTTCTCTGCCTCAGTTTCGCCAGCTGCGTGTGAGTAGCCGAAGGAGGGAAGCCTGTGAGGCCCTTCATTGTTTTCTTGAGGCAGCCGAGCAAGCCTCGTGTCCTTTACCTCTGAAGTGGGGCCCTCCTGAAAGTAAAGCCCAGACGGGCCGTGCCCGGTTTCTAAAGTGACCCACGAAAAGGCAACGGGGCTAATGTGATCGGCCCCTTCGAAATAATTCTTAATGTCTATGTTGTGTCGCTTTTCTAGTACAGATAGGATACCAATAATTACACCTTTTTCTTGAGTTTCGGCTTTGTAAAAGCAGCCCCGACCGTAAATCACCGTAGTCAAGAAGACACGTGGTGTGAAACATTTGTGAGTTATCCTTCTTCTCCCTAACTCAGGCCTCTGAGGTTGTTGCTGGAACAACTGTAGAAAGTAGAGAGACTGAGTCTTAAAAGTAACTTTTAAAAAGTGACTTCTAGAAGGTCAAGAAGCTGGGAGTGAGTGATTTCGGGGAAAGGATTTGAAAGCTGTGCTGTGCATATTGTCCCGACGCGCTTTTTGAGCGCTGCTCGGTACCTCTTGCTTCTAACAGTGGTTTTTCCGACCTCAGATTGATAAAATCAATGAAAAGTTTTTCCTTTCCTATAACTGAACACTCACTCTTGTTTCTGGCCGTTGGTTCAGACTCAGAAACCCACAAGGTGAAAATCCAGAGAAAAGGATGTGAATAAATCGTAGATTCCCGGGGAAAGGAACACAAGACGTCTTTTGTAGACAAAGGACTCAAAAGCGAACCAAAGCAGAGAAAACTGGGCTAACTTTCCCCAAGTTGATTTGCTTCAGACTTTTTGGTTTTCCTGCGGGGTCTCACCAGCGACCCATACTTCGCCAGACACAAAGCCTGTCAGGTCAGAGAACTTTTACAGATGTTTGAAAGTTTCCACATACTTTCGCAATAACTTTTCCCCCCTGAATCGATTTGTTGGTAAGTTCCAAACAGTGTGGACCCTTCAGCCCTCTACATATTGATGTTGCCTTCCCAAACATGGAGATATTTTCTTATATAACAACCACATACCTTTGAAATCCACGGATTTGTGTTGGTACAAAACGTGTATTTAATCTAGGCTTAAATTCTGTTCTTTTTTTCAGTTTATCTGATAATTTAGAGCATTCTTTTTCTTTACAAGATCAGTCCAATGATCTAGACGAAAAGTTTAATCTGTTTTTCAGGCATTACTACTAACTAGAATGATATGGAGATAAATATCAAGTATTTTCTTGGTGTCATAGCCCTGGACAGGCCCTCACCCCCAAATTTCCTGGTTCCCTGTAGACCTCAGCCAGTAGGGACCCATATAGCACCATTCTGAACGAAGGTTTGGCCTTAACATTCTTGCTGTAGCGTTAGGGCTACAGTTAGCTCCAGCCGGGAGGGAGATCCCGGCCATTTCTGTGAGCAGACTGCGTTACTACCATCTCATCCCTAGACTCCCAGCGCCCCCTGCCCACACATTCTCCCACAGAGGTATTACAGACCCACACTGCAAGGTTAGCAGTGTATAATGAGCCTGGAGAACCCAGCCTCCTGGGCAAGACAGGATGGCTTTGTAGCTCACAAACTTTCCAAAGGAGTAACGTATGAACTAGACTTGGGTGTTAAGGTAGGAAACAGGATTCCCTGGTAGTGAGAAATTCCATTATCCAAGCATGAGCTTCAGGAGGCTCATTCAGCTGAAAGTAGAGAATCTGAAAGATTCTAAATGTAGATTAGTAGTGAGTTGATTAATATCTGTCTCCCTTGCTGATTGTAGGAATAGTGTCACTGGTAACTATTTACCTTTTGCTAGTGTCCTGCAGGCAGTATGGGGCCCCTGGTCAAAAGAAGGTACTAAATGGAATAAGTCATTGGAAAAATAGCAGTCAAATGAATGTCTCCGTAGTGTAAATGAATGGAGTAAGGGACGGAGTGATCTCTCAGCCCCAGGCATCGTCTCAAATGTTGCCAGTAGCTTTGGCAGAGGGAAAGCATGGAGGATAAATGGCATCCTGACAGATGCTAGTCATGCTGCTCCGTCCTCACTGCACATGGTGCCTTCTGGAATAGCTTAGAAGGCAGAGCTGGAAACCAGAGACCAGCCAGTCTGAGGACAGTCCAACAGAACACCCTGGTGGGTCAGCGAGTGATCTGCAGTCGTAATGAAATCACAGTGTGTTATGATTTGTATATGAAACAGTCCTGTCTCTCTTACAGAGTCCCGTATTGAGCCCTGATCTTCAGCAGTGGTGCCACTTGAGGAAGGAGGTGGTGGACACTCGGGAGGTGGAGCCTGGATGGATTCTGAAGTAGGTCTCTTGACATATAACTTTAAAGGTAATACCTGCTTCTCATCCTTTCTGACCATCATATAGGAGCTTGCATGCTTTCCCTGCCATGATGGAAGGAAACCTTTGAAGTCATAAACTCTAACAAACAAACAAAAACAAACAAAACAAAAAACAAAAACCCCAAACAAAAACAAACAACAAAACCAAAAAAACCCAACAACAACCAAAACCAACCAACCAACCAAAAAAAAAAAAAAAAAAACCAAGCCAAAAAACAAAACAAAGGAGAAACCAAACCAAAACAAAACAAAAAAATCATTCTCTTGTGTTTCTAAGGTGTTTAAAAACACAGGGACACAAATTCTGGTATAGTGGTTGCCCCAGAAACCCAGGAGGCTATTTACACCTGGTTTCCAAATCCGTCTAGGTGGCACAGCAAGCACCTTCATGGGTTGGTCCTGTTTCAAGATGCTCCTGCCTTAGTGTCTGTAGAGCTGAGGTTAACATATGAGTCTCAATTCCCAACTTGGTATGCATTTTTAACCTACTGTGCACACACGCACATGAGTAGTCTAAATGCTTCAGGTCTCTGAGCTATTTAAGACAGAGATACAGCTTTTCCCGAGTCTCGAGATGAATAATCTGGTGACATTCAGAATTTTTCTGGCTGAGGCAGTGACCTCAAAGGATCTAGAATCTCAAACTTGGAAGGTGAGGCAAAGAGGACCCTAGAAAGGCCCAAAGACTTTTGGGAGCTGGAGCTGCTGCTAGGGGATGGGAGGGGGTGAGGCTGAGACTGGAGAGGGAGATGAGGAAGGGACTTTACTCATTAGGCTCAGACATTTGCATTTAGCCTAAAGCCACTAGAAGATAATGTGTGTCCCCAACAATTAATCTCTGACGAATGAGGATAACACCTTGAACAAGGGGACTGTATCCCAGGCATGTTATCCAGTAGGCAGAGTGACAAACTGAATAATCAGATGCTATACCTGGAATTATAGACTGGAAGTATCGATGGGGGTCAGGACAAAGGAAACTACATGAGGATGACAGAGTGGGACTTGGTAGTCACAAATAGGACCCTTCACTTCCCACCTTCTAGGCTTGGGACAGTGTGATGTTCTCTGGACTGTCTATATAATTCTGTTTTCTGAAATCTTAATATAAACTCTACTTTTTTTGAATAGCTAGATTCAAAAGACTTTTCAAAGTGAAATGGGGGAGATCTCTGAAAAATATACCCTGAGTTCCATCTACTGAGACAATTTGCTGACAGGAAAATTCACTCTTTGTAAAAAGTACGTGTGTGGAGTTTAGAATGGTACACAGTTGTGTAACCGGTAAAGATAGTGGACAGTATTGACCCCAAAAGGTTGCTTCATACCCCACCCTTGAAGTCAACCCCCACCCTACCCCACCCCCTGGGCCCCACATCAGATAACCACCCACCTGCCTTCTGACCTTGTGGTTTTGCTGTTGGAGACGAATGAAATAGTACAGAAAGTCACTCCACATGGTGTGGATAATAGTCACCTGTGTTGTTCCCAAATTTAGACCTTGTTCCTTTTAAATACGGATTAAGATTCCACAGTATATGGATATGTGTGTGTCCATTTCTCCACTCTTTCACTGGTAAGGAGAAATTTGGGTCAGTCTTCGTTTTAAGCAATTATGAATAAAATTGCTAGAATTCGTTGTGAAAAAGCTTTTTGTGGAAACACAAGTTTTCATTTCCCTTGGGTAAACAGCTAAGCAAAACAGAGAGGTCTTGTGGTATGTTTTATCAGAAAACTTCCAAATTATGTTCCAAGTAATTATACCATTTGCATTTGCACCGAAAATCACGACCATCCCAGCTGTTCCACGTCCTCCAGACTTGCTCATCAGCCTTCTTGATTTTAGCCATCCATATTAGAGAGTAGATGTATGTCTTTCCTGCTTTTAATGTGCATTTCCCTCATAGTTAATATGTCAAGCACATTTTCCTGTACTTACTTTTTGGATCTGTCTATATTTGTAAAGTGTGTTCAAATCTTATTCAAGTATTGTTCATGCTTGTTTTGTGTGTCCCATTTAAGAAACCCGTGCCTTGCTCCATACTGCAACAATATTCTATGTTTCTTTCTAGAAGTTCAGTCATTTTTGGTCTTATATTTATACTATCATCTGACTTGAGTTCATTTTTTGATACAGGTTGTTTGAAAGAATTCAGGGACTCCAGAAAGTTTTAGAAAACTCCATCTGAACTTCAGTACAGACGGAGGAGAGTAGTTGAATCACTGGCAGGTAAGGACAATGGTCACTATGAAAAGGATGATCAGCACTGGGCACGGTGGGTCAGCATGCGGTTGAGGAGAGGCTCTGAATTAGACAGGAGTGTCTGAGTGCCATGTGGTTGGACTGGAATACTTCTTGGCCCTGAGGATGGGACATGAAGGAGGGGAACACTCCTTGTGGGAGTCAGGGAAGGTCTCAGCTGAATGGCCTGTACAATGAGTTGACAAAAGCTAACACATTTCTTGGCTTTGTGGGTAGGGATTGAGATAGGAAAGAGCTCAGTTTATACTCTGACATTTAAAGAAAGAATCCAGAGCCTGGCTCTTTGCTACAAAAATTACACTCGACTGAATAGCAGAACTGGTAACAGGGCCACCACTATCACAGTCTCACGTGGGAAAGGTGGCTGAGGTAACTTCACCCACACACCAGTTCATAGAGGAGCATGCTTGTAAACACCAAGCTGCTGTAAGGAAGCACTTAGAAGCTTTCAGCTGGAGCCCAGTAGTAGCCTTGCCACAGGATCCAGGCAGCAAGACCTATGCTCAGTCAGCTGGGACCCAGACTGCATCTCTGGGGCAATGATCTGAGGATGCTACTGAAGGATGCTCTTGAGCTGTATGTTTCTGAAACTGACTTTTTTCCATATGGAAATGGGGATCATACACACTTGCTCTTTGGATGCTCCAGGGCATGGAAGACATCGCAGAGTCTATAGGGCAGCAAGCACAAGATCTGACACAGACAGGAAAAGGTCGCAGGGAGAGCCACTGGAGGAAGATCTCACTCTGAGGCAGGGCTGGCATCCCACAAGACATCTCCATCCAACTTGGAAAACTGAGCATCGATTTACATGATTTGGACAATGAGGCTGACCAATTAAAATCCCAGGCACTTCCAGTTTTGGCTGATCAACTTCAAGGTTCTGGCTTCACCTTAATGCTTATCCCCAGTAATGCAGACACGGCTCAAAAAAAAAAAAAAAATCAATTACTCTAGTGACTGTGTCCAAGGAGCCAGGGAGATATTTTCCTTCTGCTCATTATAGAAGCTTCTAGGAAATTTCATTTTACATCTTGTCTAGAACAAGGTCCCAGCCTTTATCATGAATTGGAGGAAGATAGGTTGAGAGCATATGGGATTTTTAAACTTTGATGCATCAGGAAAGAAGGTCCAAGGTGTGCATTGTGGGTGACTAGACAATCAGAAAGACCCAAACCAATATGTGTAGTCTTTATAGTAGTGAAAATTCAGGGTACCATCTTAGTTGAAGGTAGCATTCTAATAAAATTCTACATGGAGTTAGATTGTGAAGTCTAGCATGCAATTATAAATTCTAGTTTTTACATAGTTGTGCCTCTAAAATGTGAGATCCTTTTCAGGCTAAAAAAAAAAATAAATAAATTTAAACCCCTATTTCAATTACAAGTTAATTAACCACTAATGTCATACAAACTTTGCTTAATGAAATATATTTTTATCCAATGCATTTCATGGTTTTAATAACGTAATTCTCAGGGCTAATAGAATGACCCCTAAACGAGAGTAAAATTACTTAAGTGGTAAAAATTGTTCATAGTTACTGGGGTTTTATATCAGCATAACTTCTACAGTATGTAAGGCGGGTGAAAGAGAGAGTGTATTTTTGAAGTGAGGACTTATAAGCAATGTCAAAACTCTTAAAAGCAGAAACTCCTGTTGGACAGTATATGCTCATGAAGAGGATTTATGTTTCTGAAAAATAGTTCTGGAACTGTGCATGATAAAAGGTAACATAGTTGGACTTACAAGCACGAGCAGCCGTTTCAGGTGGAGAGCAGTACTCTGAGGGTCTGCGTCCTTTGGGGACCTTGTGCCCTCTATTGGCCAGGGGAGCACGTCACGTGCACAGAGACCTGTGCTTTATGGCCGTTCTCCTTCATTCTTGTGTAGGTGTAACCAAGAGTTCTTATGATTGACAGCCTATTTGAATCCAAGATGCATTGACTGCATATGGGAGATTTTTCCAGGAAAAATTGCATTTTCTCATCTTCTACCTACTTTTTATTCCATCTTCCCCTTTTTCTTCTTCTTCCCCAGACAAGCATCTCTGTTGCATCTGCATCATCCTACACATAAGCGAATGTTTTATGTAAACATTGATTCTGCATGCATGTCTCAGTTAATATTTACAGTATACTGTGAGGTAAATGCTACTAGGGGCTTAGGTTATAATTCAGGAAGCTAATTTGGAGAAGCTAGCTGTCTTAAGGCCTCTTAACCAAGAGCTTCTGTAACCCATTTGACTGACTCTGTATTTATCCATCTTTTTTCTCTACTTAGAGCTGTTTCTCTTGTAATTTTCTTGACATTTTATTATGTAATCCTTTATTTCATCCCATAACCTCATGAGGCATAATTTATGTATAATTCTGTGATTAGGTGATAATATTATTAACATTTTCCTCTTTAGGAAAAGTGCTTTTGTTTACTTTTGAGTGGTACAATGTGATTTTATTTCTATTTAGACCTGTGTCCTAGATCCAAGGTTGAAAAGGGGGATGATAATATAAAAAAAGACTATTATTATTGAGTACATTATTGAGAAGGGTTATTAACTTATCTCCCTCCTCTCTCTTGATTCCTTGTTTTTAGAGAATTTGAGAACTTGGCTATAAATACCGTCTTCAGAATTCTGACCTCTCAGAACCCACAGAGAACCACAGGCTGGGAGTTCCACTTTGTTAGGTAGCTTGAAGACCCATCCAAAATACTGTGGAAGGAGAGCATTGAATATGCATGTAAGTAGTGTATTCAAAATGTCCAAAAGAGGAAGGTGTTTTACTTATGGACCCTGAGATACCAGGTGTCATTCAAAACTATAATGTATGTCAAAGGGGTGGAGGCAGCTAGTAGTGGGGTCAGTTTATGGAATTACATTTAGAACACGGATTCAGGCCCTAGACAAAAAGTAGACAGGACCCTTATTAAGCAGGAGGATATAGACTAGGACATTAAAATTCATTTACAGAAAAGGTAGGTACTGAGATGTGATTGACTATCATAGTACAAATCGTTTCCTTCAGTTTATTCTTAGGTCAAGCCAAAGCCCCACATTCTAGGGGTCTTTGATGGAGGTGAGAGAGATGGCCAATGTGACAGAAAGTGGAACCAATAGGAAAGCCAGTACTTTACAGCATCAATAGCCTTGGACTTGTCATCTTCAGTTGACAGACATGGTGAAATGCTGACTTGGTGTGAGCAACGTTACTGAATGTGCATATTGACAGTCTTCTCAAGACCTCAGGATGTTGCAGCAAGACGCTGGGTGGGGGACTATAATACCAGATCAGAGGTGCCCAGGAGTCCCTCAAAGGGAGAACTGGATGGACTGTCTAGATCACCAAGGGACCTCAAGCATTTGAGTATAGTTGAACTATAGTTTTAGTAGACTGGGATTTTGTAGAGCAGTTGGCACAGTCATTATCAGGTGCTTTTTTTCTGAGCACTATCATCTCTATGTGTCCATAAACTGCTGGTAGTCACTGGGTAACATGGAGATAGTCCTGTTGGAGTTACATGATTTGTCCTGGGAAAGGCTTCGTGCTTTAATGTCAGACAGGAAAAGGTGCAAATTTTGACTTTGCTTCTTATGAATTGAACTTGAACAGATTCGACAGACCCATTGATGCAATTTCCTCAGGATAATTCTCACCTGATCGGGTTGTTTTGATGGGTTTTCTATTGTCCATGGTTGTGGCCCTAAATATTCCATAATACAATGTAACAATCACTCATATTTAGTCACATAGAAAAACTATGTGCACTGGACTGTGGATCAGAAATCTGGACAGTGCAGCAAGCATGGCTACTTGCCTCTTACCTGTACTAGTTCTCTTTTGCACTCATGTGACAAAATTCCTAACATAGCAGCTTAATGGAGATAGGGTTTATTTTGGTTTCAGGATGACATTGTCGTTCGGAGAAGAGAACATATGGCTCAGGCTGTGGATGTGGGTGAGTACACCTATTTCGTTTCCCATCGTGACAGATCAGGATGCAAAGAATGAGAACAGAAGCAGGTATAGGCATCTGCAAGGCCCATCCTCTATGACCTCTCTCCCTTAACTGGACCTCAGGATCTTCTCAAACAACTCTTTGGCTGGGAACCATGAGTTTCAAACCATACTACACTCTACTATGTGAGCCCATTCATAGAAGGGGATACCTGAGGCCAGGTAATTTTATAGAGAAAAGTTTATTTATCTTACAGCTTGCTGTTTCTGTGAGACCCTATGGGTTCGTTCTCATGAACCCAGCATTTCTGGGACCTACCTTAATCTCTTTGGAGTAGAGGTTCTGTTGACTTCCCATTAAGTCCCACCTCTGAAAAAGTACCATGAGGAAGAATCCTTCAGTACATCAACCCTGGGAAAACAAACCACATTTAAACCACTTTCAGGGGTCAGCAAGATATCTCAACAGATAAAGACACTGTGAAGCCTGACCACCTGAGTTCAAGCCCCTGGCATCCACATGGTAAAAGGAAAGAGCTGACTCCTGAAGATTGTCCTCTGACCACCACACACACGCTGTGGCATGCTTGTCTCTCTCCCCACTGAATGAGTAAGTAAATTGGAAAGCATTAAACTACTTCCAAACCACTGCACTTCCTCAATCTGAACACCCAGGCTAAAGCCTTAGACATTAAGCATTAAGAGTTCTCAGTTATAATGTGGGGACTTCTAAGTTAGTGGGACAAATGATTCATATGATGCCGGGACCATGGCAGGTACTCATAGTCAATGGAGCTTTTATCATGACCATCATCTGGAGACGTGTGAATCAGCTCAGTTCCTGTACGGCCTCTTGGCGGTGTACCAGTTCTGCCTTTTATATCTGTGGCCTGGGGAAATAGCAATCCCAACTTCCTAAGGCACTATCTCAGGATTCATTGATTGTGTGTACATGTCTGCCTACCTACCACCACCAATAAGTGGTGGCGAAGAGTATGAACTGTTCTCATCAGAACTCATGTTGAAGTTTAATTCCAGATGGAAGGAAAGCCAGCAGACCGTCGGTATCCCTACGCTCCGCTGTCTGGCCTGCCACATGAGCTAGTCTTCTCTGTCACACACCTACCATGATGGACAGAACCCACTGAAGCTGTGAATGAAGTAAGTCTTTTTCTCACTTAAATTGTTTCTGTTAGGCATATTATAAGTAATATAAATTGGGCGAATTAGTTGTCTTGAACAGTTGGCTACAAAAAAAAAAAAATAACCCAAAAAAAGCAAGCTTCTTTCCTTGTCAGCTCTCATTTTTTCCCCTTTTCATGTGATCTGCCACCTACCCCCCATTGTTAGCTATCAATCATGGGTCAGGTAAACCTCTTTTCTTCATACATCGTCCAGTATAAGAGATTTCCAGGACCATTATTGTTCATGATCCTCCTGCTGGGAGGGGAACTTGACCTATGAGGCTCTTAGTTGCTGTCTTTCTGGGAAATAGGAGACTCAGAGAAACAACCCAGACAGTCAGATGACAGTGGAATGACAAAGAATGCACACCTGAATCTCCTGCCTAGTACAGGACACACTGTCCCCATCCCCACCCTGTTCCATCGACGTTTCTTTGAAGGTCTGAGCTGGGTGGCCTGCAAGGTGAGCTTTGAGCTGGGCCGCCTGCTTCCCTCTTTATCTCAGAAGCACTCTCCACACCCATCCTGGGGGTGAACATCCAGCCCTTGTGACATCCAGCCCTGAAGTTTAGCAGCAAGCTGGTGAACTCCATGGTGGTTTTGTTCCAAAGACAGAAAAGTAAAGAGCAGTGCCATGTGCCTCAAAGCATCTTTTTTTTTTTTAAATAACTATCTGTGAAAAGATAAATTTCCTTTGTAGTCACAGGTTGACAGGAAGAGTTAAAAAATACTTGAAATGTCAACTATTTATTTAACCTCTGGCCTTTTCCCAATACTGTGATGTGCGTGCTTCCATCTCAACAAGAGAGGAGTGAGTTTCCTGTCTTGTTTTGGTTTCAGCTGCTTCCAGGCACCCCTGTCTATGAACTGGCACCCTCCACATGCTTGTCTGTTGGGCATTTGGCCTGTTTTCAGATTTGGGCTGCTATGAATAATGTTACATTAAACACCCTTGGGTGAGCTATGTATTTTTTCTCTTCCAAAAAACATATTCCCCTTAGAAAACTGATATTTTGCTTTCCTCCTTTTAGTAGAGTCAACAAAGAATGATTTTCTCAAGTTATCTTAGACACAAAGGACTTGTGATGGAGAATATACCTGTGGAATAAGGCAGAGCTTGCTGTTCCTGGTAGGCTATGCTCCTGGTGACTCTTTGCTTCTCCTCATCCCTCCTCTTGTTGGCTGGTTCTGCCCACATGTGTGGGATGTCCAATATACCTAGCTTTCCCAGGACATTATGTCTCCTCGTACACTGACCACCCAATTTCCCCACAGTTCCAATGTCCATTTCCAACAGGTTTCATGTTTACATGCCAGAGTTCATATTCCTAAACAAAGCCATCTCTTTAGGCTAACCCAGATTTTACACAAGGCTAGGTTGTAGTAGCTAGAGCTACTAATGAGGCAGTAGGACTGTATCCTCAGTGGAACCAAATACAGTTTATTCTTCATTTTCAAATGGAATCTTGCAAAACCATTATCTAGTCCTAGTGACTATCATGGTTTAAATAGTAAATGCCCTCCAGAGATTCATGCTTTGATTTTCTATAGCTTGTAGTGCTATCTTTTATCTATAGCTTGTAGGCTTTAGGTGTTAGGAACCTCTGACAGCAGGCAGCTAAAGGTGTGCTTTTGAATATTATATCTGCTCTGGCTCTCATGAACTCTGTCCTGTTTCTTCCTGAGTCCATCAAGGTATGAAGACACTCTACTACGAATGTCCTCCACATGATCGCTACTCTGTCTTGCCTGCCATGATGGACAGTATCCTCTGAGACTTTGAATCAAAATAAACCCTCTCCATCTTCAGTTGTTTTCCAGGGTCTTGGTCATAGCAACACAAATGTAATTAATATAAGGACTTAGAGCCAGCACCCTGCTCTTGCAGGTCCTAATGGATCAGTGATTATATCAGCCTTACCTGGGTTCCTTTATGCTGTAGACAAAAAAGGTGAGTCCTAACACCCTGCTTTTGACTTGAACACTGCATGAACACTGCAAATCTGTCACAAACTCTGTAATTCCACACAATTCTTCTCATTTCATGTTTTAGCCATTATACAGATGGAAATGGTAGAGAGTGTACCAGGTAGTCTGGCATGTGCATGCTGTAACAAAATACTTGATCCTGGATTTTTTTTTAAATTGACCTTATAGCTTTGGGTTCTTAAAATTTCAGGATTTAGTCCCTAGTAAGAGCCTTCTTGTGTGTGTCACATGATAGCAAATGGCATCTTGGCAGGATAGGGGTTGGGAGTTGATCACTCTGTGAGATAGAAAGTCGGACAGCCAGATGAAGAAACCACTCTCATTAGAACTCACCTATACCATGAGCTTGTGAAGCATAAACAGCACTCATCCTTTCTAAGGATAATGCCACCAGTTACTTTATTACCTCCCATTAGGCCCTGCCCCTCAAAGGGTCTACCACCTCTTACTATTGCAACAGTGAGACCAGAATTCCAACATAAACCTTTGGGGGTCACACTGGAACCACATTCAACCCCAGCACACTTCAGCCCTCACTCGGTCTGCACTGGTATATGATCTTGAAGGCACTTCACAGCAACACTGGATGCACAGCCAGCAAGCTCAGCAGTGTCCCCAGCAGACAAAGACATGCCATTCATTGGCAACATGCTGAGGTTTGTCCAACCCAATACTGCTAACTGATGAGAACTGATCTAGAGTTCTCTGTGAGACCTTCCAATTTTATACAAATATTGCATTATTCTATAGCAAGCGTCTGTCTATAAGTTTCATGGCTGTTCCCTGTATCTGCTGCCGTCAGTGTCTGTGGCAGATGACCTCACAGGCACCCCAACCTCAGGGCAGGCTGACCACTTCCACAATTTGTAAACCACTTCTCAGTCTAGGACTTCCTGTTCTAGGTCATTCATGTCAGTGACGAAAAGCCTCAAAATTCACTTTTGAAATGGGGGGTCCACACACAGGTATGGCTGATGAGTCTTTTTCTGCCACCCATCTCTCCTCCAGTCTCCCAAGCTTTGTAAATTCATACAGCCTAATAAAATCCCATGGATTTGGTGGCTTAAAAGGGAGATTTTATTTTCTCACAACGAAGGGAGCTGAATGTATAAATCAAGCTGCCAAGCAGAACTGGTTCCTCCTGTGACTTTTTTCTCGGATTGGAAATGACCATTTACTCAGAGCATTTCTACACAGTCTTCCTTATGTGGATGTCAGTGTCTGGATCTCCTCTTATGATGTCACTAACCCTCTTGGACAAAGTCCGATGACTGGACCCATCTACTTTACTCACCTCTTTTGTAGGACTTCTCTCCCAATTTGCCAGATTAAGATTAGAGCTTTGACATGTGAAACTGGGTGATAGAACTCATCACCCTCAGTGTTTCTAGGCACAACCCCTTGCAGTGGTGGATTCCAGACCTGACCATAGTTCACCCTTTCTTTCCCTTTTACATTCTTAAAAGAATTTCATACATGAATACTGTACTTACATAATGTATGTCTCACTCGTCGTCCCTCCAATACTCTCCATACTTCTCACGAGTCATTGACCTCTTCTTTTTTTAAAGATTTATTTATTCATTGATTTTATGTATATAAGTACACTGTAGGTGTCTTCAGATACACCAGAAAAGAGCATCTGATCCTGTCGCTGATGGTTGTGAGCTACCGTGTGGATGTTAGGAATTGAACTCAGAACTTCTGGAAGAGTGGTAAGTGCTTTTAACCACTGAGCCATCTCTCCAGCTCAACCTTTTCTCTTTTTTTTTAAATAATTAATTAATTAATTTACTTTACATCCTAACCACAGTTTCTCTTTCCTCTTTTCCTTCCAGTCCTTCCTCCCCAATTCACTCCTCCTTCCTTTTTCTTCAGAAAAGAGGATGACTTCCCATGGATATCAATCAGCTGTGGCATATCAAATTGCGGAAAGACTAGACTTATCCTCTCCTAATGAGGGTAGATGAAGCAACCTTGTAGGTGAAAAGATCAATCTCTTCTTTTGTTATTGTGTGTGTGTATGTGTGTGTGTGTGTGTGTGTGTGTGTGTGTGTGTAAATGTCAGTTGGTCCATTTAGTGTTGCATATATACAAAAATATTTACACACATACACACATATATTATATATACATATATATACACACACATATATATACATACATATATGTGTGTGTATATATATATATATATATATATATATATATATATACATACTTACACACACATAATCTCATAACTATATGTAGTGTTATGTTTAGGACTGATCACTTGAGATTGGATGACCCAAAGGAGTGCTTGTCCCTGGAGAAGACTGGTTCTTTTCTTAGCAACTGTTACCTGCCTACAGCTCTTCATTTAGGGGTGGAGCCTTGTGAGATTTTTTTTCCCACTATCCATGATAATATGTTGACTGGTGTGTTCTTGTGCAGAGCTTGTGTTGGTAACCATATTGTGGGTGTAACATTCCTGTGTCTAGGATATGCTATCTTTCCATGGTCAGCTCATCCTCTGGCTCTTAGCATCTTTCCTTCTCCTCTTTCACGTTGTTCCTTAGGTATAGGAATATGTTATAGATGTCCCAGTTGAGGATGGACACCTCATGGTCACTTATTCTTTGTATTTTAATGATCTCTATAGTAGCCTCTTTCTGCTACCAAAGAAGCTTCTTTGATGAGAGTTGAGAGCCATACCTAGCTGTGGTTATACAGATAGATATTTAGAATGCAGTTGGGAATTATATAGATTTAGGAAAGTGTCAGTAGTTAGTTCCTTCTCTAAGACCCATGATATCATCAGTCATAGGGAGCAGCACTGAATATTGTATTTGAGTTCTCTAGAGAAACAGAATTAGTGTAATGTACATGCACGCACGCACGCACAAGCACACACACACAAATACACTGTATGTATGTTGTGTGTAATAAAAGAATTCATTAGATTGACCAATGCAATAAATTGCAGATTAGGTCATTCAGCAGTGGCCATCTGCATGCTGGCTGATGAGCCAGAGAACCTGGTTGTTGCTCAGTCCGAGAAGCTGCAAGCCTCAGAACAAGGTGAATGAATGATATTACCCTTGCCTAATACAGAAGCTCCTGGATGATGTGCTTATGTGCATCTCATAGAAGGGCTTCTCCAGAAGCTGGAGTCTAATGTTCATGGATAATGGTAGCCACAGTCAGCATACTTTCTCAGAATGGAGCATATGGAAACTACTCTCTTTCTCTTCTCCCACTTTTTACTCTATTCCAGCTCCCAGTCTACTGGAAGGTCTTTCTTCCTCAGTTGTTTTTCTACAGGTCAGACATCTCTGAAATCTCATAGCCACACCAAGAAAATGCTCTTCACTCACTTAATAGCCATCTCTTGATACAGCCAAGTTGATGATCGAGACAAACTATCCCAAATACAAAGAAGAGTGTGTGGAATACTGTGACTCTTAAAAAAATAACCAACTTTCCCCTCATCAAAACAAATGATTTTTGCCCAATAGTATGATATCTTTCAAAATAGCCATATTGATCTTTTAAATGGCTCATTGGAAGCCATGTCGACAGAGGTTCACAGCACTGCCAACCCCAACTGTTTGCAGGGCAAGATCTCCATCTTGCTTTTGTCTACATCTTTTCTCTCTTATCATTTCTCCAGGTTTCCGAACTGGCTTCACATACCCTTGCCTCAACCTAGAGGTTTTCCAACCAGGAAAAAAAAAAGGCTGGCACCTTCTACAGAGGGTTCTAGGACTAGCCAGAGATCAACACAGTCTGGAAGAGCAATGGAGGACCATAGTATCCACGAGCAAGGAAAGATTGTAAGAACTTCCAGAATGTAGGTGCCATACAGAGTCCACAAAATGTACATGTTTTGAGTACTTAGAGGAGCAACGTTGTAAATTACAGAAGACACATTGTAAAAATAAATGTATATCTGTGAGAGAAGGAGGGAAAGATAGAAGGGAAGGGGGAGGGAGAGAATGTGTGTGTGTATGTAGTGTATAAGAGAGAGAGAGAGAAAGAGAGAGAGAGAGAGAGAGAGAGAGAGAGAAAGAGGAGAGAGAGAGAAAGAGAGAGAGGAGAGAGGAAAGAGAGAGAGAGGAAAGAGGAGAGAGGAGAGAGGAAAGAGAGAGAGTGAGAGGAAAGAGGAGAGAGAAAAGAGAGAGAGAGAGAGAGAGAGGAATGGAGAGAGTGAGTGTGTCACATGGGAAAGGGGATATCACCTCCTTCTCTAGCTCACAATTTCTCTGGAGCCACATCACTGCCTTGCCCACTGACAACTGCCACCACCACATCCCCTGAGCTCCAGACATACATTCTCTACCATCAGACAACGCCACCAGTCTGCTCTGCACCGGCTTCATCATCACTAGTTGGAGGGTCCAACCTGCTGCTTTTTCTTATTTCCTATGCAGAACCCAGGACAAGACACAGAACATACTGTTCCGAGCCACAGAGTGGAGAAAGGTTTCTCAGTGTCTGCCCGACAGATTGGCAGCACCCACACCTCCTTTTGGTGATAGAACACCAATACTCTTTACTGCCACAAATTATGCAGCTGACTTTTCTGCCTTTGGAAGAGTCACGGGCTAACATACCTGGAGTGCAATGGATGAGCCTCAGCTTGGGAAAAATCACCCTCATGATCATGAGATCCCCCCTGCCAGGTAAGTATGTATCCACACCTCTCAAAAGCTTGCTAGAAATGCATACTCTTAGGATCCACCCAGGTACATAGAATCAGTCACTCTACGGGTTGCAGCTGTGATCTGCTTGAATGGGTCCTGACATGCTGGCCTGAGAAATACTGGCTGAGAAACAGGACTCAGGATTCAACTTAGATATTGCTGGACCTGCCTAGCCACATAGTGTTTAAGTCTGCTGTGTTTGTGCCATTAACAGTAAATCCTATTTAATGTCTGCCTTCTCCTCTGAGCTCCGGGGACCTTGATTCAATCTTATTTACTTTCCAAACTAACGAGTGCACTGTGTCTGGTATTGAGCTGAGGCTCAAATGCTTTTGAACTGCTATCATGAAGTTGTTTCAAATGATTAACTCAGTGCCAGAGATGTCCCTATCTGTTCAACAAATAACACCCTTAGCTTGAATGGTCTCCACAGCTGGGTTGTGGGCAGGGAATATAATTAACACACCACACCTTCTTAAGAAAACAACTCCAGGGAGAATCTCACCTCCTAAACAATGCAAGTATAATCCCTGATAAGAGATTCTCATTGTCCTTGGCATATTCTTAAACCAGGTTTTTATTCATGTTTAAACATTAGGTGTACAATTTTTCCTGGCCCTCAAGAAAATGGCTTTGTGTGGCAGCAACCCGTCCTGAAGGAATGACATTGGTCCATAGTTCTCTGCATTGGGAAAGTCCTTGGAAGCCTTTGTCACGCTGAGTTCAATAAAACATCAGAAAGCAGGTTGCAGCCACACAATGGTTTAGACAAAATGGGTATTACTTAGCTATAAAAAGATACATGTGGGATCTTTCAACGTCTTCCTTACTTCAAACTCATAATAACCTAATGAACAAAGTTATTATTCACCTATTTAGCTGTGTTTTATATAAGAGACCACACTCCTTTTCCTTTTTGTAGCTGATTGGGCTGCTGGAGTCACCTTACCCAAGAGAGTTATTGTCAGTGTTAGTGGAGGCACAATGAAAGAGACTAGGTTATTCAGCATGAGCGATTCTTGCTTAGGGCATCCATTTGGGGAGTATAGAGATACCAGCCTCATTCACAGCGAAGGTGCTGGGAAAATTGAAATCAAGAGCTGACTTGTGAATGAGCCGTGGAAACTTAAACACCAAAGGGAAGCAACTGCACGGAGTGGTACAAGATCCACAGAGACACGTCCCCATGAGAGTCAGGGAAGAACTGGCTGCTGGACTCCCATGGGTAGTCCTCTAGGTTCACTCACAAAGTTTTTCCTTTTTTCAAGGTGCATGTGTGCTGTCTTCTGTCTTGAAACGTAAGGAAACTGGGCTGAGCATAGTATGAAACTTGCAGTTAACTGTGAGTATTTTGAGGGTGACAAGTACTTTACTGTGATTGAGTAATTATTTTGTCATTTGTAGGAGGAGCAACTGCGTGACATAAAGTTAACCATGATCCTAGGAGTCAGACAGCCTGGGCTCAAACATGACTTCTTGTTTCCAGCTGATCCATCTATCTTAGGTAGGTTCACTTTTCTGACCCGATCGATGTCTGCCTAGTGCCTGGAATAAGAACTGTGCTCAGTAAATGTGAGCTTCTCACAATTCACACTTTTCCCACTGTCTCACAGTAGTCTGAATATTAGTCACAGTGTTGTTGAATTCCAGTTCAAACATAAGATGTTTAGCTGAATTCAGGGAGACGGAGTGTGTGGAAAGACGTAAAATAAAGGGCAGTTTGGTCTCTGTGACTGTTTAAAGTATTCTAGATATACTGAAAGTATAGGGGATACAGTGTGCCAATCACATACATCTTATTTAAATGACTCTAGTAACCCTGGGTTTGGTACAGGAAGGAGATCTCAAGATCCTCTGTAAATTCTGAAGGAATGCTGTCCTCTTCCTCTTCCTCCTCTTCCTTTTCTTCTTCCTCTTCCTCCTTTTCCTCCTCCTCCTCTTCCTCCTTCTTCTCTTTTTTTCCCAAGACATGGTTTTTCTGTGTAACCCTGGCTGTCCTTCCTGGAACTTACTCTGTAGACCAGGCTGGCCTAGAACTCAGAAATCCGCCTGCCTCTGCCTCCCAAAAGGCATGCGCCACCACTGCCCGGCCTGATAGCTGTCCTTCTTAAATCACTTGTTTTCAAAGTGATAGTCCCCTGAACAGCAGGGTCAGCATTATTTGAGAACACCTTAGAGAAACACGTTCCTCAGGTGACTAGCTCAGAAATTCAGGCAGGCAGTTGACCTTAGGCAATTATTATAAACAGAGGAGCCACCCCCCACACCACCCCCGCAGACAAGCAAATTCTAGACAGAGGCCCCAGAACAGTACACAAATAAAGATCCAGCCCCTAAGAGTCAATGTCCAGTAAGTTACCAAGGCCAAATCACTTCTCTGTACATTCTGTAGGGCATGGCAAGGGAATCCCATGGCCAGGACCACCCATTCCAAGAAATTCTCAGTCCTTGGCTTTGATCCAGAGTGGCATCTGACTGGTGCTTAGACCTCAGGCTGCCAGGATACATTTGCTCTTCCTCCATCGTGAGAGAGGAAAAACTCCTAGGAGTGCCCTACACTGGTAAACTGACAAACATACATAAACCAGCCTTGACTACAGCATTCCTGTACCTTATCACCTAGTCTCCGGACTCTTGAGACTGACTTCAGCATCCTCATAGGAGAGAAGCAGTGGCCCTCAGGAGTTGCAAGAAGTCCTCTCACCGATCTCCTCCCAGAGGAAGATTTCACATTGCTTTTTGCCTTCCTCTTTTGGTCTTCCTCAGGCTTGGAAGTCCTTATACCCACCTGGCTTCCATCAAAGCAATTTCAGGTTGAAATTCTTTTCAGTGAACTAACCTGTGGAGTGAGGAGACAAGTTCTTCTAACTTTCCAACAATTTGGGGAAGCAAGGATGTCATGACTGAATTCTCATTTTATTCATGTTTTAATATCTGAAAGATGTGTTGCTGGTTGGAATTGCTGATGTTTCAGAAAATTGGAGAAACTTTTTAGTGATTAATACCAAGTTTCCACAAATCCTGATGCCTTTATAGTTTTATCAAAAAAAATAATGCTAAAATAAAGTGAAAATCTATTTCATTATGATAATTATAAACCATAGTGAAGAAGGAAAGTTTATTTTTTCTTGGTTCTTAGAAAATACTTTATATTAACACTGCATTCGGTGTTTTGTTTTATAAAAAGTATCTGCTCAGGCCAGGCTTAGTGGCCTTCTGTAAATCCAGGAGGATGTCCCGGGAGAACTGAAAGTTTAGGCCAGATTCTGATACATAGCAAGTTCTAGAACTGATTAGGTAGGAGCTGGAGAGATGGCTCAGTGGTTAAGAGTATTGGCTGCTCTTTCAGAGGACCCGAGTTCAATTCCCAGCACCCACACGGGAGCTCACAACTATCTATCTAACTCAAGTTCCAGTAGATCTGTCTCACACAGACATGCAGGCAAAACACCAGTGTACACAAAAATAAAGAACAAATTTGTAGGCTGTATCGTACAGATATGTCTAAAGCAACAAATAATGTGTCTGATTGCTTATACATTTTATGAACTCAATATTACCAGGTTAATTGTAAGTCTTTACAATACCTGTGTGTTGTGCAGTAAGACTCCAAAATAAAAATTCTGATTCAGTAAATTTGAATTTACTGAATTTGAAAAGTTCTAAACATTTAATTGACCAAATTTTGAGTAAAAATTCCAAAATTGCTTTTCCTAGTTGCTATGATTTTAATGTGATGGCAAAATTAATGTGTTAATATTTGGATTTGAAACCTTTGGTATGTGTGTCAGACAGAGGCAGAATGGAAAAAAATACATATAGAGAGAGCTGTGTTTCTTAAAACTGTTGTTTTCAAAGTAAATAGTCCCCAGGCAGCGGGGCCAGCATTATTTGAGAACACCTTAGAAAAACAAGTTCCCCAGGTTACTGGCTCAGAAACTCAGGCAGGCAGATTATATATACTGTGTCTCTGTGTATGTAAGGAAAAAGGGGAAGGGGCTTTATTAGATTGGCTTACTCAGCTGTTGGAACTGAATACCTTTGCAATCCTAATCTGGGACTGAAGTTCTCAAAAACTCCTGGAGAGTTACGGGTCTTCTCCAGTGCATTCTGGAAAGCCAAAGAAGCTGGTA
Organism: Rhabdomys pumilio; assembly: GCA_030674055.1. Classification (NCBI taxonomy): domain Eukaryota; kingdom Metazoa; phylum Chordata; class Mammalia; order Rodentia; family Muridae; genus Rhabdomys; species Rhabdomys pumilio. The sequence goes on from JANHMN010000007.1 coordinate 60,568,016, forward strand.
TCTGATGTCAGCAGGGAACGGCAGTGACAGTAACAGAATGTGCTTGCTCCGGAAGATGTCAGGCAGGCATGCAGGCAGTGCTAATTTTCCCTGGCTCTTTACAGCTGAGCCACAGGGTAGAAGGTATCACCCACTGTGAAGGAGGGTCTACTCCCTTCAGTCCTTTCTGGAAATTTCCTCATCGACATGCCCAGAAGCTTTTCCCTAAGTGACTCCAGGTCCTCTCAATTTGACAATTAAGATTAGCCATCATGATAGGTGTAATGACTGGTATTGTCAACTTGGTAGGGTCTGGGATTATCTGGAAATGGTCCTCTGGTCATGCCTGTGGGAGATTACCTTGGCTATCTTAATTAATGTGAGGAGACTTATATCAGTTGTTGAGGAGGCAGTTCCTGGCAGGGAATCCTGGGCTGTATAAAGTAGAGAAAGCAAGCAGAGCACTAGCTCGCCTTCAGTTCTCCCTGTTTCCTCGTGGTAGATGTGATGTGAGCAGCTTTTACACTCTTGTAGCTTTGACTTCCCTGCTCTGATGGTCTTTACCTTGAGCTGTGAGTTAAAATAATATTTCCCCCTTAGGTTGCTTTTCTGTGTGTTTTTATCACAGCAACAGGGAAGAAGCTAAGAAGGTTGGCGGTTAGGATTAGTTCATGAAGGTGGGGACCTCATGCTTGCATCAGTGATTATAAAAGGATTGTGCTCTATCTTGCTTGTGGCAGCAAGAAGGTCCTCTATAGGTCCTAGCATCTAGAGAGGCAGACAAACTTCTGTTCTTTGTAAGTAACTGGACTCTAACATTTTTTTCCCCCCATGAGACTTGACAACAGAGCCTCACGGGATTTGAACCAGCACGGGATGGGGCGCGCCCGCCCTCTGCTGGCAGACGCCCAAGCGCTGCGCCATGGCGGGCTCTCTTTAACATTTTATTATAGCAAAAATTACATGCCCCCCAAAACCCTAAGATATAAATTTGTGAATGAATACAATTTATTCTTGCCAGTGGTTCAGGGGTGCTAAGCAGTTTCCCCCAAGTCTCTTGAAACAACACAGGATACCATCGTTTCAGGCTAGTTCTTCTTCCTGAAAGCAAATACGTGTGATGTGTGATATTGTGGTGTACTGTCTCACTTCGTGCAGATAACCAAGACTTTGCAGCCATGAACTTTCTACCTCCTGGCCTTTGCTCTGTTGTCACTCTTACTTCCAAATACATTTTAACCTGTGTAACATTTTTATTTGTTCAGAAATGGGCAATCAATTAGCTTTCAGTGTATTTTTAGGGAAAAAAAAAAAAAAGAAAAGCTCTTACAGTTTACCCACGTTAGTTATTGCATCTGAAGTACCTCATCCCTCAGTGTGGATACAGAGTTCCTCTGTGCTGTGACTACTGATGATAATTGCCTTGATGATTTGATGTCAGAAAAACTCATGTTGATTTGCTAAAATTTCTGAAAATTGTTTTCCGTAAACATAAGACACTACAGAGAGTTTTGTTTTGATGTCTGTGATTTAGCATTGCCTGTTTGTGACCTAAAGGTGGCTGCCGCCACAGCAGCTGCTTGTTACAAATTATCTACAGTTTCAGTCCTCCTGGTCATTGTGCTGTTGTTTCTGTCTTAAAAAGAAAGTGACAGCCTCTCCTTCATGGAGGATCCACAGTCAGCCGGTATCAGCTATGGATGGTCATGCTAGCATCTCTCAAGCACTTGCTGGGATATTAGAGCACCTGCTAGAGCATAGAGAGGCAGCAGAAATGTGTAGGCCATTTCTTGTTCACAGTGGCGGATGCAGGATTCAGGATGCAGGATGCAGGATGCAGGAGATGTTCAGCTTTCCTGGACATACTGCTTCTCATTGTTTAAATATGAAATGTCCTCCAGAAGCCATATTTGAACTCTTAGAGACCCCAGCTGGTGACACTGGGAAGGTGATGGAACCATTTGGGTGTTGTTTTGCTGGCAATACATTCCTGGGCTTTGGTATTTTATTTGGTATTTATCTATTTCTACTTTATATTCTCTTTCTCTACTTTCTGGGTGTGAATGAAATGTGATCACTCTGCTTCCTGGCTGCCAAGCCATCCTCATGCTCCTGCTGGTGTGCTTTCCCCACTATGATAGACTCTACCCCCTCAGGAACTATAAGCCAAATGAATCCTTTCTTCAGTACCTTGGTCATATTTTATCAGAACTCATACTCACTCAGCATACCAGTAGAGGTGGAGGGTTGTATGTGGCAGAAGAGTAACTATTCATCACGACCTTCTTCATCTACTCTGACAGACAGCTGAAGAGGCCCTACGGGCATCCATGAAAAGCAGGTGACTACATGAGGCTTAAAACAGGCAGGGAGCAATAGCAAAATACCTGAGAACCATTAGCTTCATTAAAGCAGAAGATACTTTTTGACACTTAAATCTTCTTTGAGCATGTTTAACAGTGTCGGGCTTTGCTTCAGAATATACAAACAAATCTTCGAGTTAGAATTAGGAGTTAGAGTAGGGTAGGATTTCTGCTTAGGGGCCACTAACCCATTTCAAGGTGTGGCACATTCGAGTTCTTATGCAGTTGTACTGTGTAGAGTGTCATTTTCTTACATTCCTTATCCACCTGATGAAGGAAGCCATCTCTCAACACTACACCTTGGCTAGGGGAGTAAGTCCATCTTAAGTACAAATCGGGGGACAAACTCTGCTGCCCTCAGAGGGAAGCATGGTGTATGAGTGATTGACGTTTGGTTTGCACTGTGTTTGGAAAAGCCCATGGAGTCTTCAGCTGAGCTGTGCTCTTTGAAAACAGGCAGCTCACTGTCCCCCTCTTCTCTGTCCATTGATCTCCATGACTTCTAAAGACAAGGCACACGACACTGGCCACACAAGCAGAGACTGCTTTGATGAGAGGAAAGGGACTTTCTGCTTTTGTTTTTCTGAAAGAAATGTGTATTTTTGTGTTGTCCTTTACTCATCAGTTTAGACTCCGATGCCTCCTTTTGTCCAGTAGGTGCCATAATTAAGCACTAACTCTAGAGTGTTCATCTTCCTGAGTCTTCCACACCCTACACTAGATCACCCCCTGCCCTGTGCTTCCATGGCCCTCACTGCCCCTTTAAGCCCTTCTTCCATGTTGTGAGACAGAGTTTCATCTTGTAGCTTGGACTTAGGACTGAAATTTACTGTGTAGGACTCGTACTCCTCCCAAGTTGTCCTTGTTTTGATTTTGTGTGTATTTTGTATGCTTACTTTTTTTAAAAAATATTTTTATGAATAGAGAGCAGTGGCTTCAAGTCTTCTGATGTGGTTCTGTGTGCTCATGTGATAGTACTCCTGCCAGCTGCTTCATAAATTTGATGCTGTATTATTTGATGCATTTGCATCCATCGCAGTTAGATCTCATTCTGTCTTTGTGACTGAAGAGCAACCCTCTTCACATTATGTAGTACTTCTTGGTGACATTTCTATATGTTTGAAAAGCTCTTAGATAAAAAATAATTGTTGAAATAAACAAAATTAAAATTAGTTGTTGGAATTAGTTGAAGGACTCTTAGATATTAATTATTGTATCCTTTCAACTTCTACAATGGCCTAGAAAGTGTCAAACTGAAAAGCTAAGATATGGTAGGATACCAGTGAGAAAGCCACTCAGAGATTATATTCACATGTTGCAGTGGTTTGAGGAATAGAAAGGGAACAATTTCAGTCCCAAAACATAGATGTGAATCTAGGGCCAAGAGCCAGAAAGATGCCTCAGCAGTTAAGAATACTTGCACTGACCTGGGCTTATTTCAGAGTACCAGCATTGAGTGACTCGCAGCCACCTGTAACTGCAGCTTGAGGGGATCTAATGCCCTCTTTTGGCCTCTACATACATTTCACTTACCTGTACACACACACTTAAAAAATAATAAAATAAAACAAAACAAAATAAAATAAAATAAAACAAAATCTTTAACTCTGAGATGAACCAGGAGTCTTCAGTGCCCTTAGACTCCAGTTCCTTATCATGAAACAGGAGCAAAAGCCTCAAAGGATTGTTGCAATCACTGAAAAACATATGTGAAAGTGGAAGACATGTAAGGAATGCTCAGTAAAAATGACATTTGCATCTTAGGATGCTACCATAAAAGTATACCTAGTACTATTTTTTTCTCAAGAGTCCTGATTTTGAAGCCAAGTTTTTAGTACCAAGTTAAACCACCTCAGGCAAATCAATTCATCTTTTAGGTCTGTTTTTTATTTATTTATTTATTTTTAAAGTAATATATGTCAGGGAAAGTGTTATAATTAGAATTGTTATAATATACACGAATCAATTAAAAGTGCATATTAATTTAAAATTTCGCTCTCTCAACCAAGTATCAGTGTGGTACATTTATAGTTCACTGCAAGCCAGATATTATTCTAAGTACTTTTCAAATATTACATGTATTAACTCTTAGGTGCATAATACTACAGCTAGAGACCTCAGTATAACTTGAGAGGAAATATACCCAAAGAGATAATTGCTTTGCCCAAAGTGGCACAGTTGGTACGTAGGAGAGGTTGGATGGAACTCCAGACAGCCTGGCTCCAAAATCCTGACTTTGATCTGTACCATCATCTCAATATAAATATAAAAAAACCAGAATTCTATTATTGTGAGATTACTAATTTGATTGGCTGGGATCATTTCTGATATAACCTAAGTATGTACATTAGATTTTCCAGACTATTCCATCTGTGTTTTAAGCTCCCTAGAAGTTTTACTGAGTAAATAAGTTGAGTAAATGAACCTGGTCTCCTGTAAAACACAACACAGTTTAATAAATAGCAGCAACAAAAACCTGCCTGGTAGATGAAAATCTATGTACAGTGCAGCTAAATATTATCTTTGGAAAATTACAATTGGGTAGAAATTTTCAGCTGGTAAAGATCTTACCAAATAACCTGTCAGTGTATTGGAATGTGTATTCGATAAGCAAGAAAAAAGCTATTATAGACTCAAACTAAAGAATCTTCCCTGTGAACCAGCTCCTGTGGTCCCTGGTAAGGTCCATGGATCACACAGAAAGTACGTACCACCTTATTGTTCTTTTCAAAGAAGAAGAGATATCATATGGTCAGAAGTATTGGTGCATACATGCTGATAAACTGCCAACTTGTTGCTATTGCCAGACAATGCAACATGTTAAAAGCCTCGAGTTTTAGATATTCATGTGTTTGGAAATAGGACTCTTGGGTAGCAATGAGGATCAGAAGTCATGAGGGTGCAGTTCCCACAATGGCATTAGTTGTTTTATAAAAATGAGTAAGAGCGAGCCAGGATAGCTTCCTTGCTCTGTCTTTCCATGATTATGATGCAGCAGGGAGGCCCTCCCCAGGGGCTGAACAGATCCCAGGACCATGCTTTTGGATTTTCTAACTTCTAGAACAATGAGCAAGAGCCATCTCTGTTCTGTATAAATTATCCTGTATCAGATACTTTATTACCGAATAGAATACATATGTCAAAGATTAGGAAAGAAGGCAATTGCCTATAACATTGAATAGAAAAAGGCCTTTGAAGATGCAGGGGTGAGTCATCTGGGGTTTCCACTATCGTCTCATGTCTAGTAGATGAAAAAACTGCTTTGGCTGCTCACATATTCAGCATTGCTCTAAAAGGTGACAGACTATTTGACCAACAAACACTAAAAAGAGATCTGGGGCTTCTGTGAAGTTAGTATGAGGTCACTCACTGTTAAAATATAATAGGGTGGCTTAGATCATGCCTTCAGTGACAGGCACACAAATGACCAGTATCACATATCACCTTTATTTGCAGACAGGCCTGTCCCTTAGCCTGTTCTGGCCACTGTCTGATGTTAGCATTGGGATCAGCTTTAGAAAGACCTGGACTGGGGAGAAGATTCATTGGTTACAACTATTGAAAGAAAGACAAAAAGATCCAAAGTCTGTAATTTTCCCACCCACATTAAGTTATTTGGATAAAACTCTGCTGTCATAAAATGACTGAACTCACTAAAAATAAAATATGTCTGAGAATACTTTCTCAGGTTTGAATGCTCTTTGTGTGAGAAAAAAAACAGAGAAATTTGGGGGCCTTTGCAAAATACAGCCCTGTATCAGAAAGTGTTGGCTTTTGTTGAAATTTATTGCTGGAGATTTATCGACTTGTGAGATAAATATTGACCAAATCAAAGTCAAGGTTATTACTTATCTTCAGGAATAATAAATCTTGGTGTTTCCAGTGACACAAAGTCAATATGTACTTTGCTGCATAAATTCCAAATGAAGAGTTTCATCGAAACATCTGTAAATCTCTCCATCACGATCAGAATGGTGGCTTTGAAATTTTTACTATTGAAGAAAGAGTGGTGTAGAAGTCTGGTGGAACAATCTACTGTTCACTGCTATGAAGCCTGGTAGCCAAGTAGCCCCATTTTTCAGTGTGAAGAAACACTGGCTGGCTCCATGGTTGGTAATTGGTTCCTGATGTCATTGTTTCCAACTCAGAGGAATCAAAATTTTCTCACCCTAAGTTGGAGGTAGAATGAACTATAGATTCCTGACCACAGGAACATTTCAAGATGAAATGTTACTTTTTAATACAAGCAATAAATGGATTCCAACAAAATCGAAAGGACAGATTAAATGAAAACAGTCTTGGCATGTAAGCAAGGCTTTTTTGAGGACTTGTTTACCTTCCCACTTTACTCCATCCACATCAATCAGCAGTCATAGGGTAACTAGCTCCACACAAGTCCCCTGGAAAATAGTTTGGGATGCAGAAATATGGAAAACCATTAATTCTTCCTTTGGGAAGTTCTTCTCCAGGGAATCATTTCTTGGATGACTAGCTGAAGAATATCTGCCTTGTTAGGGTTTGCATTTACAATAGGATGCCTTCACTTGAGTCTTCCATGTAGACAGATCCATCTGTGTAGGTGTTTCTTACATCATGCCTGACTACCACTGCAGGTGCTCAGCCTCAAAATGCGAGTCCAGCTCTCTGGCACTGCTCACTGCTACTTCTCTTCTGCAGTACTGTATTCTCCCTAACTGACTGCTTATTTTCAGAGATGATGACCAAGCTCACAGCCCTCGTCCATATCGGGCTCCTGACCCTTGCAGTCAACTTTCAACCTAGTAGTCACACCTTCTTCCACATAGTTTCAGCCACACACACATCTGTTTAAATCCCTTGAGGTTGATTCATGCCTGTTAGTTTCCTATGGGCTAAGATTGTAAATTATAGTATGGCCCCCTGTATCTGCAGATTCCGTGACTGCAGATTTCATGACTACAGATTCAACCACATGGCTTAGAAATACTTTGAAATTAATTTTAGAAATTTTCTTGATTATGTTCATGTGTGTGTGGTGTGTGTATGCACACATGTGTGTAAGTCAGGGTGCATGTGTGGAGGCCAGAGTACAATTTGTGTGAATTATGTGAACTCAAATCATCAGGCTTGGTTAGAGGCATCTGAATGCAAACCAAACCACTTTGTTGGTCCAAATTTCAAAAGTCAAAAATGTCTATGGAGCATTCTGATGATACACAGAGAATGGTACATTGTCTACCATGGTTGCATTTATATTGGACATAGGTTGAGTTTTTCTTATTATTCCCCAAAGAAGATGAAAGCAACTGACATATTGTACACATTGCATTAAGTGTTACAAAGAATCTAGAGGTGATTTGAAGTATCCAGGAGGATGTGTCTGTGTTATGTGATAATACCTCATTTTGTATACAGGGTTGAACATCCTTAGATTCTGGAATCTGCATGGACCCTGGAACCAATGCCACTAGATAGCAAGGAGTGTCCCTCACACAAACTGAGGGGAGGGGGCATGTAGCTTTTTTGCTAGAGGTATGAGTCTCAACGCAGCAATCTTCATGGTCATGCCCCTAATGCAGATCCTCCCCTGCCTCTCCCAGTTTCTAGTGGTTGTGCAAACACTTGTCACTCTGTGATATGTAGCTGCATTACTTCTATCTCTTCTTTTGTTAGAATGCATTTCCTCCCTGTGAGAGTCTGTTATGTTCTCTCTTCTTACAAGGGCACCAGCCATTGGACTAGAGCCTATAATATTGCAATAGACTTCATCTCAGCTTAATGGTACTCTTAAAAAACCAAACCAAACAATCCACCCCTATAAGCTAACACTCAAAGGCACAAAACGCAGCATATGTTTTGGGAGACACTGTCCCTCCTACCACCTCTTTCCAAGAATGAAATTGCATCAGTAGACCCTTGACCTCAGAGGTCTCACCTCCACTACCCTCACCCTTATGCCCCAAATGTCCTCTAGCACTCTCTTCTCTATTCTGTTTTTCACATACTACTGACTCTGTACTGTTTCCCATTAGTCTTTCCTCTGCTTAGGATCTATTCCCCCAAAGTAGACTTTATTTCCCTTAAAGCTCTACTCAGAGAGCCGTCTTCGACCACTCAGGGCAAGTCCACTAATCATTGTTGTGTTCCTGTGTTTGCTGCACATTACTTACTGTAATAGATTTTTTTTTTATGTATGGTATCTCTCCATGATGATGTCTGTTGCTGAAGAGCAGGGGCCCCTTGCCTGTCTCATTTGTGCCTTGTGAGACCTTTCTTGGACAGAGCAGATCCTTAGATTTGTTGATGAATGACTAGTAAGTTTCCTCTGGCTCAGCCTTGCATGTAATGTGGAGATTTGTTTCTAACTCTTGTTTTATTGCTTTTTTCAAATCTGCCACACACCTAGTCTTTGTCTACCACACCAAATAGGTTCAGCCCTGCTGGAGAGTTATTACTTACAGGTTTTAAGGAAACTGAAAAGAACTTTATGATCATATATCTTAACCTTAAATTTGTGTGTTTATATTAAAAAGAAAATATATTGTGAATTTTAACTTGCCTTTTATTTACTATATTACTTTGATAATACTAACCAATGCTTGCAAATAAAGGCTAGGGCACGTACATTTATATACTGCAGGTAATAGAGTGAAGGTTATCAGATCAACATCTGTAAAAATGGTGGGTGACTTAATCCATTTCTGTCATTTGGGGATGTAACATGAGGAACAAATCCAAACCAGATAAAATCATAAGCATAGGAGAGATCATTGGAGAGACAATTAACATTTCATTATAGAGACTTGAAAAAACAATTCAAATTTAAATCTGAAACATTACGTGAAAATGTTGAAATTATACATACAAAGATATTCAAGTAAGATAAAAATGTTTGTTATGGAGGCCTCCGTAATCAGGAGAGATTAAGTATCTAAGCCTTAGAAATAGAGAGACACTAGAAGTCCGTGACCGTGCAAAGGTCCAGCGAACCTAAAAGAGAATCACGTCTCTTCAGTTTCTGCTTTTACAGATGTGAAAGTACAAATTTCAGTTGTCTAAGGCACATAATCCATGACACTTTGTTCTGGAATGGCTTATAGACTTGTTCTCTTCTGAAACGTCAAGAGTTTGGACTCTACTTCTCTTCTAGGTTTCCTCTAGAATAATCCATTAAGCTTTATTGATGACATTCAAGGGCTTTTCTAGCCCAAGCTTACAAACTCTTCAACATTCCTCCTATAAATCTGTTCCAAAGGCCTGAGGATCACACAGTCAGGTTTACCAAGGCAATGGGTCCATGTCTCCATATCGATGTATGAGTTTCTTTTCCATCATTTTTCTGACAAAATTAACTAAAAATGGCATTTATCCTGTTTCAAATTTCTAGGTGGATATGTCCACCATGACAGAGAAGGCATGGTATCAAGAGCAGGAGGAAGCAGTTGGTCACATTGGATCTACACTCAGCAAGCACAGAGCAACGAATGCTTGTGGACAGCTCAATTTCTCCTTTATATTAGGCTTGGGATCCCCACTCTCACACCATGAAATGGTACCACTCATCTTTAAGGCAGGTCTTTTTATCCCTATTACCAAATTGGGGTAATACTTTGAATATATACTCAGAAATTTGTTTCTATGGTGACTCTAAATGCCATCAAGTTGGTTATTGATATTAACATATCACGTATGATAAAAGTCATGCTTTGGAGTGTTTTAGCATATTTCAAAGCAAGGCAACCCTTACCGCAGTTAGTTACTAAAGCATGTGTCATCACTTTCGAGGAAACCTATATTAGCAGGTGCTCCCTATCCTTTTTCCAGCCCATGGAAACTTCTCATGAACTTTTGTTCTCTTTGTCTTTGTCTGTTCTGGACGTTTTGTATAAATGGAATCATACAAATCTTTAGCCTTGTCTTTTGAAATTTCAATGATAGTGTTGAAGATTCTTTCTCAGTGTCAGCTCCTGGAGGCTCTGTTAAGATTGGGGGCAGTTTCAGGTTTCTTGACTTTTGATGACCACTGACTTTCACTGAGGGGTTGGCCAATATCTTGAACACTGATCTTTCTTAAATTTTGTTATTGCTTTTTAGTCTCTTTCTCTCCCCTCTCTCTATATACATATGTATACACACACACACGCACATATAGGTGTGTGTGTGTATATATATATATATATATATATATATATATATATATATATATACACACACACATATATATATGTGCGTGTGTGTGTATACACATATACACACATATATCATATGTACACATATATACAAACATATATACATGTATGTCATATATACACACACATAAATATATATGCATGCACATGGGTGTGTGTGGATGTGTGTGTGCGTAGTGTTTCACATTGAGAGTTTGCTTGAATAACATGCCCTTCAGATGAAGAAGAAAAAATACTTAGAGATGACATGAAAAGAACAAGGGGAACAAGTCTCAGATTTTTTTTTTTAAAGCAAGGTGTATGGCAGAAAGCTAAGGGGAAGCTTATCGAAGCACCAATTCCTCTTCAGCCCATTTTACCTTAGATGCCTTTCCTATGCAGACTCTTCCTCAAAATGCCTGTCTTTGGCATTCTTCTACCTTTTACCACCATTTCATTCTACCTTAATATTGGCTGATTATTTATTTTCGCTTGCATTGTAAATAGTTTTAGCCTCATTTTTCTCTTATGTAAACTCTATAAAAATGTTGCAGTCTTGTTCAGCAGACTTACCATAATGCCTAGCTCATAAATTTTTTTTTACAAAATTTATTTGTTGCACTAAGTTGCTTTCTATTTATAATTGAATTTACAAAGTTCACAATATCACTCAGCTATCTTCCTCTTTCTTTTAATAGAGAGGAAAGGAAAGATGAAACGTACGAAATCTTTTGCCTGCGGCATATTGTCAAGACATTTGAAGTAGGCAATGGGACCCAGACTGTAGGTCACCCTTACATCAATCTGCTTCCAGGTTTGCTTCTCTTGAACAGAACTGAGCAACAGAACTTTCTGTGGTGATGGGGATATTTCCTATTTGTGCTGTTCAGTATGGTTGCTACTAATCATGTGTCCAGTGAGCACTTGATTATGAGACTGGGATCTCTAATATTTGATAGAAATCAATGTAAATGTAAAGGAAAATTGTCACCTGTGACCATTGGCTACCATATTGGACAGCACAGCTCTAGATCATTAAACATGAAGATCTATTATCTTTCAACCTCTAAACTGTACATATTCAACAGACTGGCTTTCTGGAGAAAGAAGGAATTATTATAAAACATGTCCCAGCCAGTAGTCTTGCCAAAAAGAAAAAAATAAACTGTCTTAAATAAAAATCTAAGTCTAAAATGAAGGGGAAAAGTAAAACAACAATATCATATATCAACAACATGGCTGCCTACTCAAGACCTGAACAATGACAACACAGTAGACAAGGTACCATGGAAGGAGGAGATCTCAGGAAGCTTTGTCCCTAAACAAAGATTACATGCAACTAATGACTGCTGAGAGAGGGAGAAATAGTCTTTCTCAGAGACAAGCCCCCTAATTAGTCATCTAATATAATGTGGTCTGCTCTGAAATAACATAAATAGAAATAATACTCAATAGATTCAGCAGGTTGTATATATATATATATATATATATATATATATATATGTCTGTGCATGCATGTGCAACAATATATGTAACAATAATACTCAAAGACAAAGAGACCAACACTTTTTTAAAAAGGAGTGAAGTGGGATCATGGAAAGGGTAGGATGGAGGAAAGGGGAGCATGGGAAGTCACACAATTATATGTAAATTAATATAAACATCTAGTTAAAAAGAGCAACAATAGGATTGGTCAGATGAAAGCTAATTGCTTCAAAAGAAGAGGGTTTCTTAAAAATCATCACTTATTTGTGTACTTAATGAAGAATATTTTGACCAAAGTTCTATATTTCTCTGTCTTGGGAAGTGTATGTGAACAGTTATCCTCACTGTCTCTTATGTGTGTGTTTACATACATATAACATATACATAGATAATTTTTCTATTAAAACTTTCTTAGCACAACCTTATTCTGCAAGGAGAAACAGTCTACAGTATAGCAACTATGAACTCCATGACAGTGATTCTGTCATTTTAACCTCTTTCAACCTTAAGGTCACTTGAAAGTGACTTGAAATCTCCCTTGTCTTGCTCAGCTTGTCTCACTATGTTTTCATAAAGTTAAGTATGTTAGTTCCTTGGTGCACCTTGGGGTGTAGCTACCAGAGACTGGGCAACTCAAATCAACAGAACTTATATCTCATGGGGACACAAAGTCTAAAATAAAGGGGTATGTAGCATTAGCTCCTTCTGAAGGCTGTGAAGGAGCCTAGTGGATACAGCTGTGTTTGAGGTTTATTGGCTGGTATCTGACTTCATAATCATGTGATGTAAAGAAAATCTAGAACAGGGAAAGTCCCTAAGCTGTTGGGGACTTTGGCATGTATGTGGTCTACACTCTTCCCCATGCAAAGATGGCCTCTGCATATATGACACTTGTCCTCTGTGCTAATTTGAGGCACAGATTCAGGCACTTGCACTAAAGCACTCAGAAAAGATATACAGTTGCTTATTTATTCATCAACTTGACACAAGCTAGCATCACCTAGGAAGAGGCAACCTTAACTGAGAAAATTCCTGGGCAGGTGGTCCTGAGATGAACAAGAAAGCAGCCTTCCTCCATGGTCTGTACTTCAGGTCTTTCTTCCAGGTTCCTGCTTTTGAGTATTTTCCCTGATGTTCCCCAGTGATGAGCTGTGATCGGAGTTGTACTGTGAAATAAACCGTTTCTTTCCTATTTTGCTTTGGTCATCGTGTTTATCACAACAGTAGCAAGCAAACAAATAGAATAGAGTCCTTTCTAAAAAGAAGATGGACAGGCAGAGCTACCAGGCATGGTCTTATCTGGCTTAAGAGTGATAGGCAGTCTCACCTATCTGCCCTTCTCTCAACTCCCCAGTCAATTTCTACCTGAAGTTTACTTTGTGTCCTTTCTAGAGGTTGATGTGCTATTTTATTTATTTATTTATTTATTTGTTTGTTTGTTTGTTTATTTATTTATTTATACAGAAGTCATGTAAGGAGAGTTTATGTCTAACAGCTGAGGTCTTGTCTGAGACTCAGAAGGTGAAAGGGAGTGAAGACAAAGACAGGTTGTGGGTGAACTGCACCATCTGTCATGAACACCTGTTCAGAGCTAGGGACTACACTGAAGCTCTGAGAAGGACCCCTCATAGCTGTACCCCCTTAAAGCAGAAGGCACTGTCCAAAGAGCAGGTATTGCTACACAAGTCCCACAGGCCAGCTCCAATGAGTAAGACAGGCTTTGTTTATCATTCCCTCCCCACCCAAACCACATTCAAATAAGCAGCGAAAACCTCCAGACCTTAGTCATCAGGCGAGGTAAATTACAAACTTCTAAGAGTGTGGCTTCTCTGAGATACCACATTTTCCTCGTATAATGAGCCTGCAGTTTGTGGCAAAGAATGACTTAAGAACAAGTGAACTCACTGTCTAAAAGGAGAGTTTTTATCACTATCAATTGCTCTCTGACTGACAGGACTGTTATTTCTTTCAGTAGGAGAAAGGGCTAAAATACAGAGAGAAAAACCTAGAAATAAACACAGCCTGCATAATGGCAAGGTTTTGTGTTGCCAACGTCAAAAGAGCAAGTTCCTGGGTAAGAGACTCCCTTACTCCTGTTACAGTGACTTTGTAGCTTCTGAGGCCCTTAAAGCAGCTGCCACAGCCACTTTGCTATTAGTTTGGGGCTGGGAGGCAGCAGTGGCTGAAGCACCAGCTTTCTATCCAGGGGCTCAGAGTTGAACAGGAAGAAGCTGGTGAATGGAACAGGAGTTCACATGCAAAGTCTTCAGGTGGAAATATTATTCCAGCATACATTGAAGGCTCTGGTGGACTCATCCTTTTGGGGAGTGTCACTCAAGGTTTCCCAGAAATAACATTTGAGGTAGATAGGGCCCAATGTGTAGGAATAACCACAGAGGAAAGGAAAAGTGTTCTTGACATGACAGTAAGTTAACTTCATTTGGCCGGAATGTAGGACACAACAGGGAGGCAAAAGTAAGAGTGAGATGAGCTCACGAAGTGTGCTGATGTATGACAGCAAGAGAGGAAATGCCTTGCAAGGGTGCTACGTAGAGGATGAGGTAGCCAGATTGAGAATTTAGTTAATCACCGGCAGAATGTCTAAGGCACGTGAGGCATGGAGGATGCCATGCCTTCCAGTAGAAGGTTATTTTAGGAATCTAGGTGAAATATCTTGCCATGAGATTGAGGCACTTTCCTCAGTTCAGCAACTTTCCTTCTACAGTGTTTGCCCAACTGTTAATTTTGTATTGTTACTCGAAAATTTCTTCGAGGCAGCAGCAGAAGGCACATTGCAGATGGCAGAAATATTTTTCACAGGTTTTATGGTGGATAACAATATACTTGACATTTTTCTCATTAAATGTGAGCTTTGCTGTATGATTAAACATGCCCAGGCATCTGTGATCTAAAATTACAAATGTGAAAAGCAACAGCTCAAATGTTTCAGTCAATAAATACACAGGAGACAGTCAACATGCAACGATTCCATCATATGCTCTCTTCAAGGGGCTGCTCGGCTGACACTGACAGTGTTGCTGGCCTCACCTTCACACCAACAAGAATAAGGAAACCAAAGTCCTAGACTGCTAATTACAGCCTGGGAGTCCAATAGGAGTGAGCGGTTTCCATTAGGAAATCTCAAGGCTGAAGGCTGACAGAGCTGGGAGAAAGAGAGGCTTTACTGAGGCAATTAGGGAATTACCAAGAGGGTTCCCCAGGGGAATAGAAATACATTGAGCAACCCACCATAATGTAAAAGCATGCAAGATCAGTGTACAAGTATAGTGAGCAGTAGACTGTATACACATGTATTAACTGAAGCATATTTCCTCAGTGTGCGTGCGTGCGTGCGTGCGTGCGTGTGTGCGTGTGTGTGTGTGTGTGTGTGTGTGTGTGTGTGTGTGTATTCTACACTTTGCTAAAGGAGAGGTGCTTCTGAGTACTGTTCTTATATCCACGTTAGCTGCCTAGACAAGGGTCTCAGATCCTCAGTGATATTTGCCACATGTAGAGAATCACAAGGAGACTATGGCTGCTGTCATCACCAAGACATAGAAAGAAAACCTTTACATGTAAATCCTAAGAGGCTGAAGGTAATGCACACAAGGGAGTGATGGTTGAGTGGATGCTCATATCCCAGTTGAAACAAGGGTCGAACAGGAAGTGTGTATCCCATTAGCTTCATTTACATATTCTGGAAACAAGGCATGGCATGTACAGTGTACAAGGAGGGGACCAGGGGTTCTACAGAGAGCCAGGATGAAGGACACAGTGGAATGTGACAGGGGAAACTGGACCAATGGAAACTATCAGAGAGAAAGTCAACCACCAGAACACAACTAGATCAAAGAATTCAGTCTGTCCACAGTACAATCCCATTCCTGAGTTACACTGATAGCAGAGTTTCTCATTTTGGGGCTTTAGAGCCAGGTTAATGCTTAGAAGTTCAGCTTCTCTAGTGGCATTGTTAAGGTACCCATATGTAGTGCGCAGTTTTTCATAACAAAGCACCCTGCCTGAGCAGCTAGCACACAGGCATCAATTTTCCAATGGACCTTTGCCTTCTGGGTGCAGATGGGGGTAGGATTTTTCTAAAACTTCTCTCCACCCTTTGTCCTCAACTGTTCTTTGCATTGTCTATGTTCTAATTAGTTCTTAAAGACATCAGACAGATTAGAGGCCCCATTAATGACCTCAGTTTAATTTAACAACCTCTTTGATCACCTTTTCCCCCTCCAAATACAGTTATACTCTAAGATACCACTGGTTACATTTTTAACATATGAATTGATGGGACACAATTTAAGTCTTAATCAGTAATTTCAAAACTCTCGTGTGCAGACAAACATAATTGTATGTACCTGTAACCTCACCACTAAGGGGACTAAGGCAGAGTTGTAGATTTAAAGCCAGTCTGGGGTCTCTCTCTCTCTCTCTCTCTCTCTCTCTCTCTCTCTCTCTCTCTCTGTCTCTTGCTCTACCTCATCTTTATCCCTGTCCCTGTCCCTATCTCTATTTCTATCACCTTTATCTCGATATCTATCTATCTATCTATCTATCTATCTATCTATCTATCTATCTATCGAGCCTTTTAGATAATGTAAAAAAGAAGAGGTGGGAGATGGAGAAGGAGGGAGGGAGAGGAAGACAGAGAAAGAGAGAGAAGAGAGAAGAGAGAGAGAGAGAGAGAGAGAGAGAGAGAGAGAGAGAGAGAGAGAGACTGGAAGTTTTTGGTTGGGGATGTAGCTCAGTTAGAGTGTTCGCCTACTCACACAAGTCCCTGGGTTTGGATGACAGTACCATACTGAGAAATAGATAGACAAGACCTCAGTGACCCCAACTCTAGCTCTACCTTCCATGGGCTTATTCAAGATGGTCCAGTCATCATTTGTGTAGCTAATCTTTACTCAGATCAGCACATAAGATTAAGCTCTGAAAGTCTCTCCAGTTCTGCAAGGGCCTATCAGGACTCAAGACTTTGGGAAATCAGCAAGTAGGAGAGAAATGTTGTCTAGACCTATAGTTAAGGCTATTAGGAGGAAAGAGGGTGGGGATGGATCAAGTCCCTTTTCTCTTTGTAATATATATATATATAGAATGTTGTGGAATGGATTGTCCTAGATAGGGTGGGAGCTCAAAGAGCCAAAGATACAGTCTTCCCACCAGATCTCACCCATACTACTTACTCTCAAGAATCCATCAAGAGCAAAGTCTGGAGGCTCTTCCTGCATTTTCTCATGCCTCTTAAGTGGGGAAAGAATAATGGTGAGACACGCACATGCTTTCAGGCATGTTTTCATGGGTTAAATTTTCTTATGAGTGGCCCCACCTTTATCTTGTGGTTGGCTCACTGAGGTAGGGTTTAATTTAACTTGTGACCAAATGAGTAATCGTGGGTTTCTTAGCTCCTGAAGGCTTCAGCTGCAGTCTCAGCTGAGAAGTTGTGCCCTCTAGGCTGACTTTCAAGCGAGCCCAGTACTTCTCTAATGGAGGAAATACTTTGTCGTATACTGTCTCAGCTTAATGAGAACCCTGGATGGGAAGAGGAGTCAGGGATGGAATGTGTAGATCACCATTTATTCCTGAATCATCAGTCATTCTGTTGTGACACATAATTATGACAGGACAATTAAATCAGGTAACATGTCAAATACTATGAACTCACCCATTAGCAACAAGTAGATGCTTAAATGTTACTTTCTTTCCCATTCATGGATAACTCACTTCAGTGGACCTTTCTCTGAGCTCTTCTTGGGAAAAAGAGATGTCCTGAACATGCAAGTTTAAGTTCAAAGGAAGAAAAAGGACTTGGCCATACTCCAGCTATCTGTGACAGAAGATCAGGTGAAAGAACGTGGGGAGTAAAAGGTAGGCTGGTTTCTACAGTCTTGTTCATGCTTGTTCTACTCACAGGAAAAGTGGGCTTTGATATATTAACTTAAGCATGATTTTTATCCATTGAAACCTTTCTGATGACCTCTGTTTAAATTGTACTGATGCCCAAAAATTTTTTTGCAATGGCTCATAACTGAGTCCCCTCTAACATGTCCTTGATCTCTGCTTCTGTCTCCTACTTCTGTTCATGTTACCCTGAGTATGCCAGGCCAGCTTCTGCAGCTTGCCCTCAATACTGGCTCCTTTCCCAGCCACAGACATGATGCCTGCTCAGTCCCTTATTACCTGTAACTCCTCACTCAGCTACCTCTGCTCAGTAGCCCTTCCCATCTTCCATTTTTATTTTACATACATATCACCAACTAATACATTCTATATTTTCCATACAATTGACTTATTTTACTTTCTGTTATTTCTCTTCTTTTCCCTCTTCATGATCTTTATTTTTTCTAGTTTAATGACAGATTTACAAACATACATATACATGTATATAAATAAGCACATATAATTTAAAGTTTCATTTCTACATACAAGATAAAGATTTATTTATCTTTTTTGAGTCTGGCTAATTTCACTTCACAAAATGATTTCCAGTTCCATTCATTTTTTGCATGTTTCAGTAAGTTCTTATGGCTTGAAAATAAACCCCATGATGGTAGGGATTTTTGACATTTTTGAATGTGTTTTTTTTTTTGACTCATTCCTTGGTATTTCTGTTATTTAAGTAGCAACCACAGATAGAATGAGTTGAATTTTTGAATGTTCTGAGATGGAAGAGACCATCAATCCTGATCTGCCTTTACTTGTCCAACTGCAGACACTGAACAACTTAAATCTAACTACAGCAAAACAAATTGAAGTTTAGTCCAAGACAGTTATCTAACTCCCATACCTCTGTAAATGGCCTCAGTTATAGCAAGTGTGGACTGTAGGCAAAAGTAAGAGGAGCTTATTCCTGGGACACTGTGTGTTAATCATTGTTTTATAAAGGTTCCAGGAGCTGACTGTTTGATGTATTGTCATGGTCACAGGTTGGAAACAAATGAAAGGAACAATAGGTTTAGATGAAGATTCCTGAGTGAGTTCTTAAGGCAAAGAAATCTTGTGAGATTAAAAGTGGTAATATCATAGAAACAAGACTCTATCTAAAACCCAAAACTTGAGCTTTCTGGAACAAGAGAACTTTGGTCATCATCAAAGAATAGAAAAAAATGGAGCTTGTTGGTAGAGATCCATGGGTCAAGAACTAAAACACTCCCCTCTGTTCTTACTGGCTGGTGCCCGTGCTATCCCTCAGAATGGCATGTGTAACACACATGAATGTATATAAAAGAAAAATTTGGCAGTGGCTTAACCAGTGCATAGGAGAAATAGGTCCATTAAGGCAATGGCCAAATCTGCCTTTTGACCACTATATTTCCACTGCTGGCTCAATACCTGGCATGTCATAGGAATTTGATATAAATTATCTATGTCATATGGCATAGATGGCATGTCATAGATGCTTCTAGAATGAGTTTATGCTGAAAAATCAGACTTCAGTGCCATAATTTCTTTCATTCTAAGTCTTTCTTCATAGGACTCTAATGTGGAGGCATGAGGCTTGTTACTTGACATTATTAATAGTCTATAAAACATATAAACATGTGTGTGAGCACGGGTAAGAGTCTGCAGTAGATTGCAGTCCATTTTCCAAGTATCTTTGTTTCTCTCTGGTTTGTTTGGTGGCATTTTGCCTGAATGACTACTGCCTTTTACCAGGGGGAGAAGAATGGCCCTCATGCCTTTGGCAATGAGCTGTATATGTTCACATTTTAGCCTAGTTTCCCTTTCATGTGATCTCAGGAAAGTTACTACATTGCCTCAAGCCTTTGTTTTCTCATTTGTAAAGGAGAAACATGTTTCTGATATTATAGGATTGGCTTCGTAATTAAGAGACATAATTCAAGAAAAGACCTTAATGGTGTGCTGCATGTGGAAGGAGTGCAGTGACTAGTTGATTATATTTGTGCCTTGTGCACAAGCTGAGCAGGATATAAAATAAACCCATCACCTCCTCCAGGCAGACAGGAAAGAAAGAAAAAAAAACCCAGGTCTTCTCTTGCTAGGTGGAAACTGGAGTTGGTCAGAATTTGTCTTCTCTGGGATCAAAAGAGGGTATGAAATTATTTCCAAGGACTTCAAAGTGCTAATTGAATGAGCAGAGATAGAATCTATAAAATTCCTGTTCCAAATATGAAAGATGAGTATGCTTGAAAGGTCCAGGCACCTCTTATGATAGTTGTGATCCTTAACCTTTTTAGTGCTTTGACCCTTTAATACCGTTCTTCATATTGTGGTGACCCCCCAACCATAAAATAATTTTGGTTCTCCTTCATAAGTGTAATTTTGCCATTATGCTATGGAGTATAACATTAATATATGATATGTAGGATATCATATGCAACAGAACCACTGTCTAAGAGCTAGATGGTAGAGCTCAAAGTTCAGGGGAAAGTAAAGGAAGGGAAAAGCCAGAGTAGGACCAAAAACATAATAGAAAGAAGGGCTGGTTCTATGATACTGCCTAGAGTGTTGTCACCTACAGGCTCCTTGCTGGCTTGCATTGAGTCAGAATTGCTTAAAAGGTCAGAGACAGGGCACACAATGAAAGAAAGCAGCAAGGCTATCCCCAGGAACTCTCTGGTGAGCTCAGATTTAAATGGCACATGAATAAAACATAGAAAATGGCATAGCATAATATTCCATGGGGAATATGAGGGAAGTGTGAGTTTGCAACATAGCTTTAGGAATTCTAAAGACCAATATGCCCCGAGGACACAGACTTTCCTAAAAGCTACCAAAAGGGCTCAGACGAAGAGCAAGGGGTGGTGTTGGTGCAGGCTGAACTCTGGCATGGTGATGCTGCTGATAGAAAAGACAGATGAAACCAAATAGCAGGAGAGAACAGCAACAACAAAAGACTCTTTGGCCCTAAGTTAAGAAAGCCAGTACCAGCGCTAAGATGGGAAAAACTGAAGCAACATGGGAATAGGGGAAGGATCAGGGAGGAAGTCCAATCCATCTCATGATGGATGGGACCTCAAGTTTAATGTATAAAGCCAAAATTTAGAAATCTACATATTTCTTTAAAAGAAAAAACCCATATTTTCTTACAATACTTGATGGTTTGGTATTGTTGGACGCTTCATACTGGATGATGAAATCTGAGGTGCTGCTGACTTTGGTTGGGAATCTCTAGTTCCCCAGAGTTTCCCTCCCTTCCCTGTCCACTACTTGGCTCCTATAGACATTTGAGTTTATGACCCCTTACGTAAGTGCTGTAAGTCCATCCAAGTCCCTGGCTTCGCTCCCAGGGGCCTGTGAGACCTTGTAAACACTGAGCCTCTGTGGGTGATCTTAAAGGAATCCTAGAAAACTGAATTGGTGTTATGAAATGAAAATGGGTGGCATCGTTGCAATGTTCAGAAAGCAACAGAGAGTGGAAAAGGTCCCTGGGTAACAGGGGAGACATACTGAGAAGAAAGACGATTTTTATTTTCATAAACATCAGAGAATAATCTAGAGCAGTGTCTCTAGAACATGCCAGAGACCCCATCTTCACATGTGTCCAACAATTTGGGTGAAAATAAGTGACATCTATCAAGTCATGCACATAACACAAAGCTGAGAGAGACAGTCAAGCCACACTGAGTGAAACCCCTTTACAACACTGTAAACCCAATCCCACTGACTTCGCAGACCAGG